>OZ005740.1:335431970-336078951 GCA_963930735.1 Dioctria linearis | reverse complement strand
ATATTGCATGCAAGTTCATTTAAAAATGGTATTGAGACGTATATTGGTAAATTGTAGCAATAATGGAAGTAGCAGAATATTTAAAACCCAAAAAAAAAAAAATTAAGAGGCAGGTATTGGTAAATGATGTAATGCGAATGATCGCAGAAAATCTCATTTTCCCAGAATAAATGTATCAAATTCTCTCAAGCATTTCTTTTCCGCCATCTTGAAAACTGTATAATGTCAAATTACTATCACCTCAGCTGCCATGGTTTTTCATCATGCAAGTTCGCTGGAAGCTGAGCTGCCAGCATGGCAGTAGAGGTTACACGTGCAAGAACTATGGCATGCAGCTTGCATGCAAGCTGTACTATTACGTGTAGTAGCCCCCGGGTTAGTATACTATAGCACCCGACGACACCCGAGCCGAACCATATGGGAGACAAAGTTAAAAAACTTTAGCTCAACCATTGTGACGTGAGCGCATTTTGCTACTTGAGAAGAAAGCTCTTTGTCTCATTTTTTCCCCCTTAGCTTGGAAATCTGTATGCTTATCTGTGGTAATATATTTGATAAAATAAGCCGCATGTGAACAATTCATTGCTGGCATTCCTCCAGTATTATGCCGGTTCCATTTCCAAACTGAAAAATACCGATATCATCGCTAACTGGAGACTTGAAGCTATATTGTAAATATGGAATTCTTAGTAATTTTATTGGAATTTGATTTTAATTTTTATTCCAATAGAATTCCAAAATTTTAATTTTTATTCCAATCGAATTCCAAAATTTAAATTTTACCAAATGATGTTTGCCATGAATTTTAATGTGAAATTCTTAAAACTATAAATATCCAACTACAAGTCCATAATCACTCTATGCCACTTTGGAATAATTTTCGATTAAATTCAAAAGAGCGTTTTAAATTATTCGATAAAATTGAAAATAAAAACAAAAAAATTCCATCGTTATTACAGATAAAGTAACTCTTATCTCGTAACTTGAGACACTATGAAAGTATTTTTTTGTCTTTTAGTCAAGGAGTGAAACAAAACTCATTATATATAATTTTGATGCGTCCGATGATCATAAGGATATATGGTGCTAAAATAGCTTAAAATTTAACTGAAGTGTGATAGAAATATGTACTAACTTGTCAAAAGATTGCACTAGCATTATTATGGGCTCATAACTTTTAAGGAAAAATTATTCAGAACTGATGATGCCAATATGACACGGCAGACTAAAACGGGCTAAGTTTACACAGAAAAATAAAAATAATTTCTAGTGCATTTTGCAAAATTTTTCAATTTCCGAGTTACGTATCGATACGATATAAACTGTAGAATCTGAACCATCTTGCTCGGAATTGAAGCTCAGTTACTCGAATTACTACAGAAGCGTTTCAGGGTTGAAATAGAAACTAGAGATTATGATTATTTTCGAAATATCTTTCCAGGTCGTAGTGCATATTATGGCAATAAAAGACCCATGTACAAATAAAATCATTAACTGAGTTAATACCTTATTCCTCCTATACCTGATCTTCATATATCCAACATATATCCAACGTTAGCTTACTACACTGTAAGAAATTCACAAATTGTTGCCACACAGCTTAGATATTTTTCTCTAAAATGTAGGGAATATTTCCTAAAATTTAAGGGAGTATTCGCCACATTTTAGGGAGTATTCTCTTCATTTTAGGTAATATTCCCTACATTCTAGGGAAAAGTACCTAAGCTTTGTGGCAACAATTGTGCAAATTTTTTACTGTGTAGGTTAAGTCAACATACATAGTAAAAAAGAAGAGAAAAATAAAACTGACTAATTCTACTCCTCATGAATAAGTGCAAGAGCTATTCGCACGGTTCACTAGAAGCACTATACAATATTTATCATCCAGAGAATAAATTCTCAATTCCCGATCCCATTCCACAGTGAAAACAGATACTACGATACGAGTATATATATGTACATATGGCTTGCTTTATATGCACATGTATATGCTCACTTTCCTTATTTTTTGTGAAATCATAGATCAAACTCATAACATGCCACACAAGGATATAAATAACTTATGTGAACACAATTCACAAACAAGAATAAAAAGTTTGTTGGGTGTAGTCCATAGGACGCATGGCATATAGTTTGTCGTATGAGTTTAATCTGGAGCTAAGGCCAGTATCACAAGGACGGTGTTCCATAAAACGTTGATTTAGATACAATATTCAATATGGTCGGACTGCTTAGCTTGAGTATTGAATTTATTTTTTAAGCTTTCCTCTTCATTTTTGTTATCCTGAAATATTATTGAGGATAATATTTAGCTTAAATCAGGCAACTTTTGCAACAACCTGGGGATGTTGGGTATGTTATTTTCCAGTTCTTGCTTCAAATAATTAGGAATTCTTAACAATGAGGTAAACTCATAATTTTCAACACCAACTTAGGATGGAAAGTTTTGAAATTAAGTTCTTTAAATAATTTATTTGTAGCTTTCGTATTAGCTCAATCTTTTAAGGTGGCTCTTTACTTATTCATATAAAGCTTATGTATCTAGGTATTTTTCGATTTGGAGAAAATGTTTTTCTAAAGTTAAAAAGCATTAAAATATCATTTATTATTACCGACGAATACTTGAGTATTTTTTTTTTAGAATATTTATAATATTCTACAAGACAATAAATGCTCGGTCGGTGTGGTATGGTGTGGCCATTGGTGCGGTGTAATAGTTTGAAATTTACGGATGGGTTCCTTTTAAGGTATTATAATCTCTGTGAGAGTAATAATTATTTCGAATTAGGTATGGGGCATAATTTGTGACTTTATCCACATATTTTAAACCTTATCCACAGTTATCCACTTAGACGAATTCCCGTTAAACACCATTATGCAGGGTTTCGAGAACGCTTTCTATATTATCCAACCACCTGATTCAGAAATATTAGCGTTACCTGGAATCTTCAGCATTTATTTTCAACAGCACATTGGGGATCTTACATTTTTTAAATTTGACCACGTCAAGAACGTTTATTACATTGAATGAAGTTTAAAAAATTCAAACCCCTCCGATATCATATATTCTTTATTCATACGCTGATGAAAAAAGATCCGTATTATTTTTTACAACAAATGTTGGCAAACTTTCAACTCTCAAAGCAATAACTGCACGTTGACCTTTGACAGATGATTAATATTCTGTTTGTTTTAAAATTTAACTTTCAAAGAAAATTTAATTATGGACGTGAAAAAGTTTAAAAAATTAATATTGTTGTAGTGTTAACTTGACGCAGTCACCAATTGCCATTCTGTTCAGCATCCGGGTGACTGAAATTTTGACACTTTATCATCTGCATTTGAGCGGCATGAAATTTTGCATTCTATTTCAGGCATAAGGAATTGCACTTGTGTTTTGATTTTGAACGTTTAACGAGACGCATAGTAGCACCTATAACAAAACAATAAAGTATAAATGAATTGAACTCTCAAATAAATTAAAGCATATCGAGTGATATTTATACTGATGTTTTTTCCAGAGGACTGATAGTAAGCAAATTCAAGAGGTTACAATAATTGCTCAAATTCATCACATTACGTTTGTGAGTAGCCTAATTCAAGCGATATCCACAATTTCATCAGCATACGTTTGTGAGTAGCCTAATTCAAGCGATATCCACCAATTCGTCAGCATACGTTTCTGGGTAACCTAATTTAAACGGTTACCGCACGTTTGTGAATAAGCTAATTCAAGAGGTTAACACATTGGTTCATCAATATACCTTCGTGGTTAACCACGTTCAAGTGGTTACCATAAATTTATCAGTAGGTGTATTATTGTTGGTAACGAAATTCAAAAGATTACCACAACTCTTCAAAACTCGTTCAGAACAGGACCCACGTACTGAACTACCCGACAGTTCTCCGATTTCTATATATTGGATATTTTCCAAGAACATTGGTTATTTCCAAAAACTGCAATAAAAATGTGAACGGAGGTAGTCCTACGATGAAAACCCATAGGTTACTTATAAACAATGCTAAAACAGAACACGATTTATAGGTGATACCGGTGATGTAAATAATTAAGATTCAAAGATAAAAGGATCAATATTGCGCAACATTATTCAACTTTAAATGCCTGCTAATTAAATTCGGCGCTCTTTGAATGTAAATAAATTCAGTTATATTCATTTGTAACTTTCATTAATTATAAAATTATAAAACGAACAAAAGACAGAAAAGTATAGATATGCTTCCGTGTACTTTTTGTTTAACAAGAACCGATTAAACTCTTATTTTCTTGTCATGCTAGTCTTCCCATGTCATTAAAAAAATTGCAAGGGATTCTTTATATGAAATACCAATCGTGACTTAAAAATGAGTGCTGACGTTTTTCCGATGTCGATATTACTCCCGTCTGTCCTACAGAGCGCTAAAGCGCAGGCTTTTGTTTTCCTAAATTTGATATGAAAATATGGTATGGTATTGATATTATTAAAAGAAAAAAAATTAGTAGTCAAGTAGAAAAAAAATTGAATTAATTAATTATTAAACAAGGTCTACATATTTTCCAATATTCTAACAGCCTTTATTTTCGTTGTGTTGAATCATTTAAATTAATTAGAGCTATATATGCGATTCAGTTTGATGCGGTTGGTCCTGACAACGTATCACCGAAGTATATCAAGATTTTTCTAGTTTTGTTGCGAATTGATTCGTTCATAAGTAAATATCTAGTTTTATTTGAATTTGTTGTAAAATTGAATACAGCCATGACCTTACGTTACTAAATACAGCTCTTTTTCCTCATATGTTCTCAGCGACATGTACCCGTCCACTCAACAAAGCTTTAAGAAGGCTTTAGAGCTTTCAAGATCCTCGAACACGAAGAGCGTGTCAGTCGGCAACTGGCACCTCCTGCGGGAAAATCATCGCGGGCTGCACAGCGAATATGCCGCCAGCGATCAGCCGGCTTGGGGTGGTTCTTACCACCCACATCCCTTGATGCTTGTAATCTGTGCAAAAGAACTTAATCATCATCAAGATGTTTGATCAGACAGACGGACGGACTGACACAAGGCTCTATGTATGCATTATAGACTGCAACCGGACGGGCAGACAATAAAAAAAAAGATCTCGTACGGTAACCTCCTCCTGGTGACACCTAGAAACCTAGAAGGAAGAAAATTTATTTATTTCAAAGTTCCAAAACAAACCACGGAAGAAAATCGCGACAACGCCGAACAGTTTGTGATCCATTCGGAGGGCAGCCAACGCCGAAGAGAGAAGTGATTGAGAGAGATTAAGGCGGAGCTCCAGCTAATGTTGGAACTCGGGCTTTGGGGATAATTTGGGCCCAATCGCCCCCAATGGCTAAGTCTCCAAAGCCTTACGTGTTTTGCTTAGCTCCAGTTTCTCCTTTATGTAGACTAAGTGACGATGTTACCAACTATTTTCTCATAAAGTTTTCTAAATTAATAATAAAGACGAATAGCCCACACTCAAAAGGCAACTGCATATGGCATGTAGGACTTCAGTATTTAAAACATGTCTTAAATATGTCTTATTTTTTTTTGTCAAAACTAGATGGCTCTCAATACATTTTGCCTAAACATTTGCCTTCATAAATATCTTTAAGACATGTCTTCAAATGTGTAGAATTACATTTGACTCAACATATGCATCGGTATAGCGTTGTTACCATAATGTTGTTTTTGTTTTCCACTAATAACAACGGAATCGTAGCAAGCTTGAAACACTTTTTCACTGTTTCATTAAACGAAGAATGCCATTCACCAATCCGAGCTTATTGTATATCTGGTTTTGGCGCCGTATTTTATTTTGAGAGACCCAAGCATATATCTAATATCCATGTAACCTTATGCAAATACTGGGCTGAGAATATTGTGAGTATACCTTCACAATTAATATTACAAAATCACTTCACACATTTCTTCATATAAAACATATATAAAACACAACTGCAGGGGTTTTCCTTAAAATATAGCAAAACTTCCCTTAAACAAGACATAAGTAAATTCGCGTCCTCAATTTTTTACATACTGGAGGATAATTACTTACTTCACTAATAGATGTCGCCAAGCAAAAATTCGTTTTCTCTTTCTTGCGTATATAATATATGCTATTTAATTGATTCATTGAAAACAATCTACAAGCATGTTACTGCAGACGCTTCCTTCACTGGGACGTTCATGATCTGACTAATAAGTGCGACAGGAGCATATGTCATAGCTGCAGTGCAGCCAACCTTATAAAAATGCTCTAATATGCACTTTTTAGGTCAACTTTTGGAATAAATCTCAAGATGGAATTTTTGTTTTCAAACAAAAATTAATTTCTGTCCGTCGTCATTATGAAATTTATAGCGATTTGCATATCGTCTGAAAATTTATCCCGAATTAATGTTATGTTTAATCGCCCTTTATTCCATCGTTTGCAGAATCCCTTTTCTATACTCGCTGCGTTTATCACTAACAGTGGAAATGCATAAATTGCAGCTATGTATTTCTTCAATTTTCCTTTTATATGAGTAAGTTTAAGAAAAAGAAAACAAGAAAAACAAATAATTATGCCAACTATAATGAAGTTTTCTAGAGTTTCTCAATTCTTGAGCTTTGTTTTTAATTTTCCCTGCCATACTCGAATACTGTTGGAGGAATGCTGGAAGCGGAGGGAACAAAAACATCAGCCAGCAGTGCATATCATACAATTCTCAGTATAAAAAAAATTTACTTCCGTGTTTGGCTGTCGCAATGGAAACTTTTCTTCTTTAATTTTTTTTTTTTATCTGGCGTTTTCTGAAGGAAGCTTTCACCTGACCTGAATACATTAAATGTACCACTTTCATGGTCATAAATTACGTCCTACAGAAAAAATCCTTGCTTACATAATTTTCTACAAATTCCATTTCTTTTTGCGATTCATTGCATTTGCAAAATGTATTCTTGTCGGAGTATGCAGTGAGTTGGATTGAGATCATTTTTCACTTTTTCCAGAATCCTTTCTTGCTGCAAGTCTTAAGATGCTTATCTATTTGAAATTTGTTTTCATCTTGAATGAATTATTAATTTGATCCTTTCATACCTATTTCTTTATTATGCAGATTATTGTGTATTATTTGCGTTTTGATATTTATTTGTAAATTGTCTCGTTGCTTTGTGAATTTGAATTATTGATTTGATGATATTGGTTCAAATTGTACTTGAATTAAAAATATTTTTTTTTTCTGGGGCGGAGTTATGAAGGCCGGAAAGGCAAATTTCTCGTTAACGAAAGTGAAATTAATTGAAATACGAACTGTTCGTATAAAGAAAAACGTTTCGTAATATTTTCGTTTAAATTTCCTTGAAATTAAAAATTTCATTTCTTGTCAGAATACTTCTTAAAAATATTTGAGGAAAATTAAAATGGCTTCAAGAATACATTTTGTTTAAAGATAGATGGCTGCTCCGTTGATGAAAAATGTGAACGATTAATAAGATGGTTTTTGAGGAATGCACATAATCCGATAGAATTAGTCGAACCAAAGTATTTTTTTTGCGAATTTCATTAGAATGTGTATTTCGAAGCAAGCCGTTATTATTAGAAAATTAATCATATAATATAGGAAAAATTTTTGTGGCTATATCCCCCTTGCTTAAGTATACCGCTACTCTTAAACTTGTCTAGAGTTCAGATTATATAGCAAAAAGGATAGACTATGAGAACGAAACACTTAAGCATGTTTCTTCATGTAGTAGAATAGCTTCGATGTGTTTGTTTTAGTCATGGAAGTAGTAAACTACGATATTTTCACACCGGGCGAATAATTTAGTGGTTGAAACTTTATTAAGTATTGAAGACATTCAATAGAAGAGATCCCATTATATCACAACATTTTTAAATTAATTTTTGAGGTTATAATTTTATAATATTTTTATAACTTTTTACATTTTTACGAATTTTCCCAGCGCCCCGTTATTTTCTGATAATATTTTTTGGCATTGCCTTTGTATAGCTACTGTAACTTAAGGCGTCAATGACAATTCAATTTTAAACAAACAAACCGGCATCGGAAAATGTTAAATTTTCTACCACGGCTGTTCATTTTTATAAATATTTCACTCTTATTTTATTTAGAACAATATAATTTATTATTGGAAGACCTAAACTTGCCTGAAAAATGATTTCATAAGAGAATATTTCCGGCTGTTTCTGCAACAAAGCACAGCGCACTTCATTCCGATAATTGAGTCTCGATTCTATAAAATACCGTTCAGAAAACAATATTTGAGTATTATATAGTACTTCTATTAAGTATATAATCATTTATAATCACATTTATATAACAAATTCACTAAATGAAACACGAACTTTCCTTTGATTAAATCTGAAATGTCAGAAATAAATCAGAATTGTCAAACTGAAGAATAAAAAGGTGCCATTTTCCCTCCGTGTCACAAAAAACAAATGCCTTTCTCACGTACAGGAATTTTACACAGCATAGCCTATCCTTTTTGCTATATAATCTGAGCTCTAGAGTGGAAGTTACAAACATATGGTCGCCAACGATTACATCCTTCCTGTTTCCCAAAGCGTAATGTCAAAGATTCTATAATACAAAGATATTGCAGGCACATTGTGTAGTTTGACTTCAGTGAAAAATGGTGTGGAATCTCCAAGATTCTACCTCTGTTGCGAAATTATTAAAAGTTCGCATTATAAACGGTCTCCACTAGTCACCATAGCCTGGACGTGATGTAGAGAAGCCCATAATTTTACTGGAAATATTTTCTTTAGAATTTGTATGCATTTGGTCGACAACGGGTGCTTGGGGTCGACTAATAATTTTTATGATCGTAGAAGATAGTTAAACAATAAGCATTCCTTTCTTCTTAGAAATTTACAGAAAATGTTTCGGCAGAATTTTTATTCATTTAGTGGCTGAATGTAGTTTTCGGATACAACACTTTCGTGTGTGCCGTTGTCGGCCGACAAAAATGCATACAAATTCGAATGAAAAAATATCCAGCAAAAAAAATTGAGGCTTCGCCAAGAAGATTTGTTGGGTGTGAAACACTGTGGAGTATCAGATACTCAATTCTATTTTAGAAAATTAAGTTCTATATGCCTTTATCTTTGGTAATATCAAAAATATTCGAAGAAGTTACAGCTGCTCTGGAAAACAGCGTGTGTCCAGAGATTGACTAAAATTTGGCGGAACTCAAATATTACTTTCAAAGCAAAGAATAAATGAGCACATTTTTTTTTAATAGAAAAGGAAAAACCTGGCACTGACTTTAGCCGGGTCGCAAGCCAATGTGAGTCAAAACGTAGGGCAAATCATGGCACATTGTTCACCCTCCAGACCCATGAGTGATCGCTTATAGGTCCCAACCGGACGCTCCTATAAATTTCAGTATTGGCCCCCACCCTTCCTTGGCGGTATCGTGTAACTCGTCCAGAAGGTGTGAGCCAAGGAATCTGTAACATACTCCTGAGAGTGCCGGACAGTGGCAAAGAAAGTGGGTCACTATTTCGGACTCCTCTCCGCAACCTCTGCATGTAGCATTATCAACAAGTCTCATCCTGTGAAGGTGACTCCCGAGAGAGGAGTGCGCAATGAGAATGGACACTAGTGCTCCCAGGGTTCGCTTTTTAAGTCCTAGGAGCTTATTCGTTTGATTTGGGTTTGGTTTACCCCACAGCTTCTTTGTTGTTTTATTCGAGGGAGTTTGTAAACAAAGGCGACTGTGTTGGCGGTCAGCCCAACTTGAAATGATTGAGGAAAAGTATGTTGGTGCAATCCTTAATGTAGAGGTAAGTTCCTCCGAGGCTTCACCAAGACGAGCAAGCTCGTCCGTCCTTTCACTCCCGATAATGTTGCTGTGCCCCGGCATCCACTGCACTATCACCCTGTTATTTCGAGAGAGGCAGTTCAGGGTGTTTTTGCACTCCATTAATAGTTTGTAGGTTATAAAGGGTTTAGACAAAGCCCTGGCAGCTGCTTGGCTGTCTGAGCAGATGTCTATCTCCTTGTTCTCAGTGTCTGAGTTAAGGAGGTGCTTTCTCGTTTCAATATTGGCATTGACTTCTGCCTGGAAAACCGTGGCATGGCTTTAAAGGTGCATGGTAATTTAAATCTGAGGTTCCCCACAGAAAGCTCCTGCTCCGGTGCCTTCATCGAATTTAAAGCCATCAGTATGAATTGTAATAGGGTTTGTCAATGGTTGAAACACGGAATGTAATTCCCATTCTGCCCTGGATGGAATTCTAGATTCAAAATTGCTTTTCATCATGGTTTTGGGGAGGCGGTCACTGTCCTTGTCGATGCCAGGTGCGATAGACAGCACGTACTCATAAATGGATTCATGTGGAATTCTTGTTTCCGTATGAAACCAGGCAAGATTAAGATGCAATCTGAGCGCAGTAGTCGACGCCCCTACTTAATATGTGTTTGTACCGGGTGTATGTTGAAGATAACCTCCACAGCCCGACAGCTAGTTGATTTAAAAGCGGCGCTCGCGCTGAGAAGTCACCGTGTTTGAATCTTCTCCAATATCTTGCGATGATTGGCGAAGTCCATTGCTTTCCACCACACCACCGACACGTAAGCTAACATCGGTCGAATGACGCTAGTGTATAGCCATAGGATCATCCGCAGTTTGAGTCCCCGCTTCCTCCCTAAGGCTTTGCAGCACATTGCAAAAACTCTAAGAACTTTGTTCGCTCTGTCTTTTTATCTAATATAGTACATAGGTATTTCACTCTGTCCTTTAACTCCAAACGCGTGGAACCAATTAAGGGCATATTTAAACTGAGGATATTATTTTCATGGTGAGGAAGCATAGACAAGTTTTTCGTGGACTGATGCTCAGTCCGCAGTCCGTAGCCCAGCGCATGACTAATTGGATCGCATTTTGCACCAGTTCCAGAGTACAGCTTCATAGGTCCCGGGACTAAGATTGTCAAGTCGTCCGCGTAACATATTGCCTTGTACCCCATCCGGGTGAGTGTTAGCAAGAGATCGTCCATCGTTGACGGGTGCCCCTGTGAACTCTTCTAGCTCTGTTTACCTTGCCCATATCCGCAAAGACAGTCCTATTATTGCAACATGTGTGCGATCCAATATTTTAAAGATTGGTTTACTCCATGTTTTGTTATCATTTCAGTAACTTATGCAGAAGAACATTATAGAATACGCCTTCTACATCAATAAAGATAGCCAGCGTAGATTATTTAAAGAGTAAACCCTTTCTATTTAGTGAATCACCTCGTAAATGGCCATCTCAACAGAATTTCCTTTTGAATACGCATGCCGATGCTGTCACAGTTTTCTTCTGGGAATAGAGCATCTCAGCTCACACTCGCAGGTGCATTCTAAGGTTTTAAGTAAGAATGAAGACAAGCTTATAAGTCTATATGCTTTGGCAGTTGAGTAATCTAACCGGCCTGCCTTTGCTATAAACACAACACGGACTTCTTGCCACAACTTCGGTGCATAGCCCATTTTGATGCATGCCCTAAAGAGAAGGGTTAGGTTGCTAATCGAGGTGAGGGTCACACGAATACTGAAGGATTGTTGGGAAAATGCCGCCTTTGCCCGGGGATTTGAAAGGTTTGAGTGAGTCAATTGGTCATTTGACCGATACGTCTGTGATGAAGTCAACTCGCCCGCTCCCGGAAACGGTTTTATTACGAGAGGTTTCGGTACGCAAAGATGAGAGGCCCTCATCTGGACCATCAGAGAAGTGTTTATCTAGCAAGATTTTCACCGATTCCCCAAAGGAGGAGGTCTGCATTCCGTTAATATTTGTGAGGAGGTCGGCTTTCTTTTAGATTTGCAATTTTCATATTTATATTGGCGCAAAGCATTTTGGTAGGCTAACCATTCGTTTGCGCCATTTGATCTTTGGGCTTTATTATATAGCCTGCGCACAATTTTGCGTTGATTCTTTAGCTCGCGCGTCTACTACGGGGGCGGGGAGAGCTCAAATCTACTCTCCTACTCGGGCACGAATCCTCAAAGGATTGGATTAGCGCGGTGAGAATTTCTTCGACTCCTCTATCTCTATCCGCTCTAGAGGTTAGTTGAGTGTCAGATATAGTGATGAGCCTTTCAGTCAGCATGTGATTTAAAGCCTCCCAGTTGCTTCTGGTAGGGTTTCTATAGGTCACTGGGTTTTCAACTGACTGGTTGTGAGACTTAGGTCTAAGACCTCCCTTCGATTGCGTTGTTTCATCACCTTTAATAAGTACACGCATGTTAGTAGTAACAAGAAATTCTAGAAGTGACTCACCTCTGGTATTGCTGTCGATGCTAACCCAAAATCGTATGATGTGAGTTTGCATCGCATCCAATTAGCATCTCTAGGCTTTTGTCGTTCGCGAAGCCTACGATGTTTAACATATCCATGGATGGGGGTGGTTGATTTGATTCGAACGGAAGATAGAGATATGAGAGAACCTTTCCTTTGCAGACCTCTCCCACAAAATCGTGGTGCGTCCTTCAAAACAGCCTGCGGAATAGAAATAACTTTGAACTGTTTCTCTGCAATAATACAGGTTCTGGTCCTACCTAGACCACGGCAGTAAAAAAGTCTTACTCCATTCAGGAATCATGTCATTTATGGTCCATGGCTCCTGAATGAGGGCTACATCAGCATTGTCTGAGAGGAGGAGCTGCTGTAAGTTGGATGTTGTAAGTTGGCTGTTGTAAGTTGGCTGTTGTCATAGGGATGGTTTGAATAGCGATTATCGGTTTTTCCGTTTTGGAAAACTTCCTGTGTGAAAATAAACATCACAACATGCGTGATGTAGATTACTACTATAATTGTATGGTTCATGCTTTTGCGTGTGTAAAGTAACAAAAATGTGATACTCTTCACTTGATCTTTGTCACTATTTTGCTCAAAATTCTGTTGTGACGGCAGTGGAGGTTAATAAAAAATATGTAAATTATACAAAATAACGAAAAATAAATAAAGTATTTTAAATTATCGCACCTGATTGCTTCGGCGGAATTTGATAATAATAATGAACCACAGAAAGTGTAGAAGGGATGATAAAGTAGAGTTTTGCAAAAGATCATATGCCAATTCATAGTAAATATTTTAATGAAAGTGCTCTAAATAATTCCATACAGATTAAAAACAAAAACCTGAAAATATTTGCAGTTAAAAAGAGAGAGCTAAAGGTATATTTTTACAATATATAATATGGATTTATTTATCTTTATCCTTTACTCATTCAGTGAGCAAAGGGCATTGTTGTGGCTTACGTACCAGGGACCCCGTTGGAGCCTCAATCTAGATATATTATATATATTAAAATTTTTTAAATCTGGAATTTTGTTATAATTTTACCAAAAAAAAGTATGAATTATATCACTTGCTCAAAATAATTGGAGACTACTCTTCAGTATAAACGATAGTTCTCACCCAGGTATTTATTTAGCACTGTAGAATTGGGTACTCACAAATAAGTCAGAGTGAAGTGGTGGATTGTGATGTACCTTCCCCATTTTCATACGATGTATGTGGATGATGTGACTCTACTGACCACTAGTTTCAATATGTTGACTGCTTATGGATTCTCACAACGTTACTTTAAGATTGCTGAATACTGAATATGTTATAAAATAGCGGAATAGGAGACTCTTCACTAGAGCACTTCGGTTTAGCTATTCTTTAGCTAACTTGCTATGATCTCAATAGACCCGTAGCTACTGTGGATGACGCATGATTATGATGCTACTAGGATTTTCACCAAGTATAGGCTATTTTGGGCTTGATATGGTGTTATGCTTTATGTATCTGGTATAAGGTGGCAAAGAGTGTAAGATGTTGTGTCAAAAAAGGACTAATAGACTTGAAAAGTCTGGTTTGCCCAGATATTACCTTGCCGCCCCTAAATATGATCAGGCGGTGGTCATAACGTAGGAGCTAGCTTCCACGGATCTTTGACATTTAAGGTGAAGAAGGACAATCTTCCGGTCTGCAAGCCTTATGAGAAAAGGGGCGGATCCGTTGTTGTCTTTCCGGAGCTTAGTATTAAGATGGTGTGCTTGTGTTTAATACCTTCTAGATTGTAATATTCGTTAAAACAATCGCAGTAAAATAATCATTTGACATCAGTATGAAAAAAATTGGAATATGCTCCTATTATCTTAGAATTCCAAGCAGGTTTAATGATTTTATGTTTATCTTGGATACAGACCGCGATATTTTCTTTGTTATCTTATCGTTTGGGTCCTTCTTAAGGGGTTGTATATACATTATATTGTTACTTACCAGCGTGGCCTTAGTTTGTTATACAAAACACGATATTTCAGATATAACTCTAAAATTCTTTTAATTACTACTATTTACTTTTATAAATATCACAACCACTCACCAATCAATTCTACTTTAATTATCGTTAGTACTGTATTTCAATTTATCGCAATCTAAGTAGTTTACTGCATTCACTCCACTGTCTGAGACAAGACTCTCTTCTGGCGGTGACAAGCGCAGTATTTATACTGTAAAATTTGCTCAGAACTATTCCGAGGATTCCATTCCAGAAACATTGATTCTCCGAACTTAAATTGGTTTACTGTCCGAACCAATAGATGTCGCTTGTCCTAAGGTTTTTATGTCCGAACCAATAGTTGTCGCTTGTAAATTTCTATTGCATATAACAATACTATATCATTTCTAGACGATACAATAATATACTTAAAGTATTTTCCTTTAAGGCTCTTTTAGGTATCAATGTTGGTCATCTTTTCATCTTGGGTGGTGTTGAATTGTTTTTACGAACTGCTCTTCTACTAGAATATGAATTAAATATATCTCTCAATATTTCCCAGAGTACTTTGTGTAGGAAAGTTCGAATGTTTATGAAGTACACTTTGACACTCAATTAGGTAATAATTTTATATTTTTATTAAATGAAATGATTCTTTGTGGTTTGTTTGTTTCTTCTGCTAGTAAAAAAAAAAAAGAGAGGTTGAAAGCAAATACAGTTTGAAAAATTTTTCTAATCCGATAGAACTGTGCTCCAAGATTTAATTCACTTCTAAGCGAAAAACGAAGGGGGTGGACTACTATATGTTGTGCAGACTTGCAGACTTCATTATTAATCCTTGAAGGAAAGGAATTTTTTATTCTGGTAAGTTCTCAAAATTAGCAATTATTTCGTAAGTAATAGATATATGTGAATACCAGGCGATAGCTAAGAGCTAAGTGTTGTAACCTCCGATGAAGCACAGCTAGACCCTGGTGATAGGTGTACAGACCGCTCCGCTCTGAAACCTACATAAGATCTTCTTTAAGAAGATGAAAATGTAAGGACAATGTGCTCCCTTAGTGGCAGCAGCGCTTTACAACTTTTATCTCTCTCTTTAATCAACCAACCAATCAAACAGTAGATATACTACTTTACCGACCGCCTCTCCTCAATATAAATTCCCAAGAACGCATAATCATGCCATGTCCGCATTATAATTCAACTCGACATTGTATATAAATTTAGAAGCAACAAAAACAATCCAAAGATTACGCGTGCATATCTCTACTTCAAATTGCTACCAAAGTTCAAGATCAATGCTATTTTTAATAACAAAATCAATAATTAAGACGCTTTTGTCCTATATTTACAATTCGATATTAATTGTATCTACGTGCCTGGATAATTTCATCGGTCTTTCTTCCTGCCTCTTATAAATAACCAATACTGAATTTGGAGTATTTTATGTTATCAAATCTATTTAAGGGCATCACAATTATGACTAACGAAGCTTGTTCAGAAGTTTAAGAAGTTCTCACTCATTCTTTATCAAGTTCCCTTACAATTTTCAATTTACTCTCAGTCCCTAGTACAATCGAGTCTCTCTGTAGAACTAGAAACAGAACAGACGAAATATTCCCCAAATATACACAGTAGTTACAGAACCGTCTTAGGTAATTAAATCCTTCGTCCTTTTTCTTAATATTGCAACCAACGAAGTTATATTGATTTGTCATTATGGCACTTCTTTGTCGAATTATTTTCTGTGAATGTTCATGCTAGAAGTTTTGGCTCTAGTAACTTTCCCACGTAATTTATTCAACCTGGTGTAGAATTGTAGTAATAGGAATAGTGACATTGAACTTTTTTTTTTTTACATAAATACGGGGTCACGGTTTCACTTAATTCCTGATGCCTACAAATAATTAATTAGCTAGAAGTCCTAGCAGTTTTAGTACGGCCCATTTATATCTTTTCTTTTTTCTTGGTTTGATCGATCAATTCTGACTGAACTCGATTAAAAAAAGAATAATCAAAAAGGTCTTCAAGTTTGTTCATGAAATGCAGGATATAGAACGATATTAATTAGGTAGGTGGTAGAGGGAAAGGAGAGTTAATATCCGAAAAGAAATATACAGTCATGAAATTTGTTCGTGTGTTTCTATGCATATACATATGTATGCTTTACTAAGAGGAGAGATTCTATCAAGCACACGAAACTGGAAGTATGTAATCTGTAATTAGGAAACAAATTCATATTTATTAAGTTTTTCGTTTGTACCTACATATATTGTAATTTACCAGCGAGAAGGTCAATTACAAGCCTTTGATTTGTAAATGAAAAAAAAACAAAGAGGAAAGTCGGGACTTGTGAAAATACCCTGATGGCTTACCATCTAAGATATTATTTTTTTAGCACTAAAGTGTGTGTGTATTTCTTTTTAAAGTTCAGGTAAATATATGCCGTTCTAATTAAAGCCTACAACCCTTAAGTGCTTTCTATTTACTCGTAGATACATAGATAAAATCAGTAATTAGAAGGGTTTTCAATGGAAATTTTACTTATGGGTGGAGAAACTAGAACACCTCATTGGCATGTCACACTTATTTAATGCAAGGCGGGGAGAAAAACTTCACCTTGATGGATAATTATAATCAAATAAGCTGTTAAAAAAGTTTTTCTATAGATGGTACTGGTAGCAAATAAGTGATGCTCCTCTAACAACTTTTTGGAAGGCTTAACTTGGTTCAGGGGATTGAGAGTGTTATTTGCATTGGTTACTGAAATTATTTATGCATTCCAATAGATTATAAAAGTTCTATTCTCATAGAGAATATTACCCGTGTGCCAAATTCGGAACTTCGAAATGGTGAGCGAAAGAGCCAAAGTGAAATCTTTAGGGCTTTTTCAAGTTTCGGAATGGTATTCAGATAACTATCAAAATTCAGAAATAGTCTCCAAAGAAGTGTGAATTCGGATCTTTCACTGATTTCTTTCTAAATTTTGAAGGCATTTCTAAAAAAATTTTTAGGTTGAGTTGTAGTCATTTTGTGAGTTAGTTGAAAGTACTTAAATTTATAAGAGCGTCCGGTTGCGATCTATGAATGATTGCTCATGGGTCTTGAGGGTCAACAATGAGCCTTGATTTGGGCTACAGTCGGGGACCCCTTTGGATTCCAAACCTCTTTTTCAATCAATCAATCAATAGTTGAAAGTGCCTGACGATTTTCTGAAGAGTGGGAAAGGTGAGTAATGTATAGTTGAATCATTATTAATAAATATTTCAGCGCTTTTTTTAATTGCATGAATAAGTTGATGGTACAGAGCATGTCAAGACGGCTAAAATATTGGCGAGTGAAACAAGCTGTTCAAGATCTAGATGCTATCTAAACGCTGCCGTAGTTTACCACTCACAAATAAACTCAGTGCTTCGAGCCCAATATCTTTCTGTCTTGTTCGCTATTCTATGGTTAGGGCGAGAAGTCTTCTATTTGACGAAGGAAATAAAGACCTTGAAGAAAGCGCAAAACACACCCTTGAACTTAAGTAGTATGCTGCCTCCGTTGCCTACAATTTCAAAAAACGTCTTCTAAGTCTCGAAAATGAGTGGAATAGAATTTTTCTTATCAATGAAAAATGTGTTATTATTATAATTTTACAGAAAGCATTTTTTTCAACTCTTGGAGGGTCGGCTATGATCACTCTCATTAAAAGATAGGTCAAGATATTGATGACGGAAGTTGCTAAGCATTCACGTGGGTGGGACTGGGGCAAAATATTAAAATATAAAATTTTTCGATTGTCCTAGTTTTCAAAGATATTTGAAAATAACAGTTAAATGTTTTCTTATAGAAGCGGCTCTTACTTTATATCCATCAGTAAGCATGGACGACGTAGAAAAGCACCTGAAAGCAGTATTTTATAATGCAAAAGGCAGATTAGTTAACCAAAAACAAGTGCATAAAAATTCCATTCAATAAAAAAGTACAAAATGTAAATATATTTATTGTTTTTATCTTTACAATCTATTTATTTTCCGAACTGGCAATACTCAAATCTTAAAAATGTTTTAACGTCATTATAATTTAAAAAACATATCCAATTTGAAAAGAATACTGCTTGTTTAAAACATTTTCAAAGCATTTTTGGGTTTTGCCAGTTCGGAATGCATTGAGACTTTAGTATAAATTCTTTAGGATGTCAATCGAAGTTCAGATAAAAAGCTTAAGTAATATTTTTGGGAATTCACTGTGAATTCCTTAGGATTTCAATTAAAATTCAGATGAGAAGCTTAACAATTTTCTTTAGGAAATCATTAGGAAATTCATAAGAAACTATTTTCGCCTCGATTTGAGGAGAAATATTCGACACTTTCGGCATTTTCGTAAAAATTTATTTATTCTGCTCACAAAGATTTATTCGGAAAAAGTATAAGAATCCCGAATTTTCTTATTTTAATTTTTGCACAGTCACGGGCTGCACAAGTACTGGCCAAGTACAAGAAAAGCTTTTCTGCACTTACGGCAGTAGAAGCATCAGCCACTCACCCACTGAGAAGCTCTGGCCCTCGGCTATATAAAGCACGTCAGTCGACCACACAGAAATCAGTCTGGTCAGCGAGCTCGAACGAGTAAGGTGAGCAGACAATTTTGCCGCTGGTAAAAACCTGGCACGCCGTGTGAGTAATGCCCGTGCATTTTTTCAAATCGCAGTATTGAGGTCTGTGTGTAATATCCCGTCGCAATATTTTTAGTGGTACGTCATGCGTTTATTCCACGTGCCATCTGCTCTAACCGTCGTATTGAGGCTTGCGTGCAATATCCCGACTCAATACTTTCTCTTGGTACGTCGTGAGTTTATTTCCCGTACCATCCATTCTAACCGTCGTATTGAGGTCTGCGTTTAATATCCCGCCTCAATACTTTTCTTAGTACGCCATGTAATCAATCCCCGTACTATCGGTCCTGATCCGTTGTGTTAGGGTAAGCGTAAAATATCCCGCCTTAATCTTTCCCTGGTACGGCGTGTGAGTATTTCACGTAACATCAGTTCTGATCTATTGTGCTAAGGTTAGCACGAATTATCCCTCCTTAACATTCGCTGTGTACTTCGTGCGAATATTCCCCGTACCATTTGTCCCAGAACTTTCCGTGTTAAGGTTCATGCGAAACATCCCGCCTTAACGTTTTCCATGTGCGCCGAGTGAGACATCCCCGTACTATCTGCCGCTTCCCCACATAAGTGCATTCGAATTAAGATATTGATACGGCTTGCGTGAAATCCCCGTACCCTTCTAAAAGTGTGGTCTGTGTGAAGAATTCCGTCTCCGCCGATATTCACTCCTTGATACGTCATCGTGTCTACCGACTCAGGTTTTTATGGTGGTAAGCCGCGCGTAGTTTTCCCTTACCACCTCCTAGTCTCTACGAATATGACACATCTAATAAATAGATGTTAGGCGATTTCATTGAATAAAGAATCATTTTTATTTTTATTGTAACTGAATGAGTTTCATTTTTAAGAAACCCTGGACCGACAGGCTATCCGCAGCCATCCCACCGAAACTCCTTACACATTTCAGGGTTTAAAGGAAAATTATAGTTAAGCACTACAAAATAAAGTTAATGAACACTAAAATTGAACAAACCCAAAGAAGGCTGCCAGCATAGACTGCCCTCCTCCCAAATTCAAGCATGGAAAATAATGGATTTATTTCCGGCGCTCCAATTTTTTTGACACTGCTTGAGAAGGCGTTAAGCTATAGAGAGCTGAAATATTACGCACGATGTTTTCGTTACAATTGTAACAATTGAAAGTTCGAAAATAGGGCAATTCGAGTTCACATAACCCTACAAATTAACGAATGGATTTCAATCCCGGAAATTGCTAGTATACTGAAGAGTTTTTCAGAATATTCGAGTCTATGAAATATGTTATAATAATTTTAATTTTGTTCCCCCTTAAACTTAAAAAAACGTGTTACTTTCCTTCCGTTCCTAAAAGTTTTTTTACGTATACACCAGTTATTATTATTTTTAGTACATAGGTTTTCCAAACATATTTCTAAATGCTACCGAGCTGTTTTTCCAAATTTGTAAAAAAATTTCTTGTTATAATTATTTTTATAGTATTAAAATTGAGACCCCTGTAACTTCAACAAAATTTATTGCTACACGTTTATTTTAACACCAGAATGAAGATTCAGGTAATTTTATTCCGTAGCCCAAAAATCGCATAAATCCCGCAAGTAATTTATTTTATAAAAATCAATTTGTTAACCTCTATCTTGATAAAAACTGAATAAGTCATTCATTTTAATTCTTAAAATCCTCTCGTGTGGACGACGGGATCCAGTAGTCCAATCAAATACTCGATTTTGTAAATAATTTTGAATAGTACTTTATAAGTATTATTGGTATAGTCCACCCACGAACAATGAGCTGTCAAGGTAAAGAAAATTTCAGTATGGGTTTGCCGATTTCCCGATTTAACCTTATCAAAATTTTTGTAATTTTTCCATTTAAGTTTACTTATTTTATTGATTTGCTACAAGGTAAGATAAATTTATTTATTTACAAATAAATATGCTTATGTTATATGCCGATATTCTTACTGTACATCTAGATATACGCTACACATATGCCTTGGTCTGGTCTTTGATTACAAAAAATCCCTGATTGAACTTTATCTTCTATTCTATACTAAAACCTCTTGGGATTTTATTCATGAAGCTTATTGATTAAAAATCAGTTTTTGGAAAAATCATAAAGAATTCAAAAATTTCCCTAAGTCTTTACGCAACTCCTCAGATAATTGATGTATTTAATAAATACAAATGTATATAACAAGTTTCACCTTTAAAATTACAGCTTTCCATAAAGCGAAAGTGTTTTAGCTTAGACACAAGCCAATTAGATATTTGAACTGTCATTCATTACGCTAAACTTGTCAACATGAAAATTCTGAAGCTCCTTATGTCGCCACATAAAATTTATTTATACTGATTCTGCTTGTAAATTAGAATTACAAATTACTTTTAGAAGTTATGTTACGAAATTTATTTGTAATAAAGACCATTTTTCTAAGAATGAAAGAAAAGAAAATATAATGAAGTCACAAATATTTATTAAAATTATAAGAAAATACAGTAGTAATTCAAAAATAACAAAATCATGTTTTTTACTGGTAATTTCCTCTGAAAGCTCTTTTACCATTGGGGACATACACAATTGTACAAACTACAAACGCAGACTATAGGCATTGCTAATTTGATTAGGACAAAAGCTCACGCTACTACTACATAGTTAAATTTTCGCCAGCTCGGAAACGAGAGCTTTAGTTTTGCCATTCATCCTAATACCGTATTCATAATGCAGAGCTTTGAGTCCAGCACGAAAGTGTTAACAATGCAGCGTAGAGTCAAATTTGAACTTTGAAATTAACACAACGAAACGCCCATAGTAACGCCAAATCAAAAACAAGCAAGCAACTATCATTGTGAAATAATAAATTCGAAAAAGGAGACACTTGTTGCACCATCAGATTGCTTCGAAACTAGCTAAAAATTAACGTATTTTTTTGTTTTAAATCATGAAGTCTGGAAAGAATACTTCTTGCTTTTTTAATAGCATTCATAATATTAAATCAGATAATAACATTAAAACAAGCTAGTTATGACAAAGTGAAGTATGGAGCTTTTTCCACGCCATCTACGTGCTAGTAGTTCGAAATTTCAGTGTGCAAGCTTTCGGAAGTTGCAGCGTGAAAATAGAATAGAACCGATTTTCATCCAGCTCCACTCTGCGCTTCTCAGAGCTGTACAGAGATGGTCATATTCACTACGAAAAAAAAGGATGCCGGTTGCCAGTCTACGTCACTCCGCATCAGCATTAAGCATTGAATTTTGTCTAGTAGGAGAAACAATCTGATATCTTAGTTTTAAACAATTTATGAATGTAGAAATAATAATAAGAAAATAATTGGCAAATTTTCTTAAGCTTTGCAGTTTAACGCTTGTTTTTTGTGAAAGCTTTTGACACAATTCTATGTTGATGTTAAACACAGGTGAGCGTTGCATTTCTCAAACTTCCTCCTTAATTTGCTGTTTATATGTTACTATTTTTTAAAAGCAGCAAAAGAGTTACTTATAGTCATTTCTTGACTGTCAGTTATAGTTACTATGCAATGACTATAATGTAGTTATTTTTAAAAATATTTCTTAGATACACACATAACTTCCAGTCAATATACATAATAAGTATTTCAGTCATTTTCTATTATATTAATAGTTGCTTTTAACTTGAGGTTTAGTTCCGTAAATGATAATACTTATTAGGATATTGACCATAATCATATTTAGTTAATATTCTAGTCATATCTATACCCAAATTATTATTTTTTTAAATTTAAATAAAACGCTGAGATTAAGACTGTGTTTTTTGTTGATGGTTTTGAGCACATGTGCATGATTAGTTACAATAATAAAAGACAAGAAACTAACTAACGCAAAATTATAACTTATAATTAAGTACTTAGGGACAAAGATTACATAAAGCCATCCCCGGTTAAAATCATTCAAAACATGCTTAAGTTTTAAATCGCCATCCATTTCTGATATTCTGTGTTTTTTTTCATGCAGTAATAATGTAATCACTATTGCATAATTTTTCTCAATTTTTAATTGGTTTGTAACGTATTATATAAAGAAATAATATGCCTATAGGCGTATTTTCAGTTTGTATCTAGAATTATAATTTGATAAATTTGTAAAACATATTTTTTTTACTTTAACTATCAAACATTTGCCAAGAGTTCTTCAACAATCGAACTTTTTTCATTTCTTCAATTTTGTCACATATTAATTACTGTACTGAATTCTTAATGCACGTAGTATATTTCATATTTTGGCGCTACTTAAATAAAGTTGCAGAAGCATATGCCACAACAGCTTTTAATGTTTGCCAACTTTACTTTAAGTTCTTATGAAAAAACATCTCGCCGTGATGAAAATCCTCAAATAAATGACTCGGACTTTAATAAGTATTAAATAAATTCTGGCATAATACCAATGACCGCAAATATAGTAAAACTTAACTACAATTCTTACCAATTTAGACAATGTAAACAGTTAAAAAAAATTGTTTGCTTGTCGTCGCAATTTCTGTGTTATACCAGAATTAAATTGAATGTGACTATAGCTTTTGTGGTCAAGATTTATTATCGAATTTATTAGAAAATAGTTACTTTAGGTACTTACTATTTAAAATTAAGATTTGTTGACTATTATCTAGTCAAAATTAATGTTAAATTGCTGGTTAATATTGATTATAAATTTCTGATTTATGGTTATTTTTCACAATTTGTACGACTTGTGAAAAATAATTAGAAATGACCGACAAATCGATTATTAATGACCATACACCACTTTGCTTTATATCATAATACTTTTTTAAGTGGTTTAAAAAATCGGCTAATGCCCAATGTGTCGTCATACCTTACTTCTTTCACTGGTATTATTGCTTTAACTACTTATTGACTGACGTCGAGTTTTCTGTTCTGTTCAACAGTTGGTCTACCCCATTTTGTAGAATTCCACAATTTCTATTGTGAGTACCAACAAATGAAGATTTTTTTCTCTTTAGGTGTGTATAATTTTGCACAAACTTGTGAAAACTTACGCTCAGTGTCCATTTTCTGCACTTAATAAAAATTCTATACGGAGACGCCTAGTAATCAACTTTCTCTACGCCACCCATATTTTTATTGTATCGATGCACAGTCAAAAGCTAATCAGGATTCAGGACACACCAAAGGATCTAATGACAATTTGGCATACTCCATCCTACTTATTTAACGAACAATTTGTACACCAGATATATAATCAAAAAAGGAAACCAAAGTGAAATCCAAACCACCGCATCCGCTAGGAGTAGTGATGTTTTCCAATACGGAGAGATGACAAACCGTCTCCGTTATCGTATTGCATTGTGGCGGGTGCGGTGGGGCTATACCACCATAGTTCACAAGCCACAAGCCACCCACGGTTGTTTGTTAGAGTAACTACAGCTAGTGACATAATGTACATATTTCGGAAAGTATAAATAGAACACTTTTACTAGCAGATGCCATTTCGATTTCCGATGTCATCCAATAATGATGAGAAAAGTTTTACTCTGACTATAAGCCTTTTATTCTGGGAGATTTCACCTAACTCAACCAATTAAACTTGCATTATTTTCCAGGAACTTTTGTATGCTGGGTAGTTTTGCATCCCAGTAATTTCCCACATTGAAGTCTTTTTCCTTTGCTTATTCATTTGAGATAATTAATCAAAAATTTTTTTTTTTATTTCTTCAGCTTAATTTTTATTATTTGAAGTTTGTTTATTATTTGGATTATTGTTTTTTTTTTGTTTAATTAATTTGATGTTATTATATTCGTGTGAAATTTATTATTATGTTCGAATTATAGCAGTAGCACATAATTAGTAGCTTAAGAGTTACCATATAAGAGATTGTGAATGAATATAAAGCAATATATCACAAAATTTCGTTATTGTCTTTTCTTGACGCGGCAACTTCGTTTTTCTGGATAGATAAACCTAAACAAGTATGTGGTATGAAGTCACGTGTTCTCATACCGAGTAGATGCTTCCCCGTTTTGCTAATTTTTTATTTATAGGGTGTTTCCTCGATGGTGGTCCATAGAGCGGGAGGTGATAGTACTAACCTAGACAAATTTTATGGCAGAAGAAGGGGGGGAGTATATCAACTGTTTGGGATTTACAGGGTGATTAGGAAGTTATGATTTGATGTCACAAAAACCCTATAACTTAAAAAGTGCAGCGTTTACGGTCACCGTACAAAGCTGATTGTATGCAGAGCTTCAGGGCTTTTCCAACGACTACTCAAAAAATCACATACTCCTTTCCTCTCAGGAGTTATTTTGGTCTAAACTAAAAATTTCTGATTTTGTAACCCTTTTTTTTTAATGTGACCGCTATTTTTTTTTGCAAAAAGGTCATTACCATAACTTTTTTTTATAAACACTCTAAACTGTGGACTCTCATTTTTAATTTGATTTATACACTCTATGTGGTATCAATACCCGTTAAACAGTTATTAGCTCATAACCAATTCAGGTCATAGAGAAAGTAGCCGTAATTTTTTTTTAATGATGTGTTTGCCAAGGGAAGAACGTCTTTTTGAAAATAGGTTTCAGAACAGCTTTGAGAATAGGTAAAGAGCTAATAACTCTTTAACGGCTAGAGATAGAACATGTGTAATACGTCCATTGTTTACAGCTTTTATAACAAAATGTTATGTTAATGACTTTTTTGCAAAAAAACAAAAAAAATAAAAACAAAGTAATAAAAGGTAAGAAAGTCAAATTTTTTTAGTTTATACCACAACAACTCTTGAGGAGAGAGGAGTATGGGGTTAGTTGAGTAGTCGTTGGAAATGCCATGAAGTTCTGCATACAATCAGCTTTCAATTGGTGACCCCACACCCTGTACTATTTAATTTGCAGGGTGTTTTGTGACAACCTAGCATAATTTGTTAATCACCCTTTAACTCCGAAATGGTTGATATGCCCCTCCTCCCCTTTCACATAATTTTTTGTTTGATTAGGTGAGCACTGTAAGCTGTATGGATGAATGGATGTATGGACCCCCATGGAAGAAACACCCTGTATAGCCGTACTAATAATTAATCAGCTGGATTTTAAATTTCTTATTTATTTATTTATTTATTTTACATGAATTGTAATTATATAGAACTAAAGATTAGCCTAACCTAACTATCAACTAATGATTTGGGCCCACGGCTACTAGGCCATCTGGGCAGCTACATGGTGTTTTGTCTGGCTTAATTTCCTTACATTTAACAGTTTATTTTTATCCGACCATACAAATTTTACGTTTTATTTATCAGATTATTATTTTTTTGGTGTAATGCTGGGCCTAGCTCATCTGCCGTAATGCTAAGGGGCTTAATTAAAGAGGATAATAATAGGGAAAACTAAACCTAAGAACACAGGGTATACAAGATAGAAGGGAAGTCCATTGATGTACGAACAAAAGAAAGAACTAGGAGCTTAGTATTATTAATGCTCAAAGTAAGAGTTTTGCTTCTAACGTTAATTCTTATGTGGTATATGATTCACCTTTTTTTTTTTTTGGCAATGATCTGCAGACGAGAAACATAAACAGACCTCACAAAATGGGATTGAGCTATTTGCATTTAATACAACTTAGATCTTCAATTAACTTCTTCTCCGATTTGTGTCTAACCAGTATAAGCACTTTTAGCTTGATAAATAATGTTAAAAATTCTGTACTAGAGTAAGTTAGAATAAGTATTTTTGTCTTAGATTTAAGCTATTTCATCATTTTTAATAAAATTTTTATCTCTTACTTTTTTTTCGTTTTTTTTTTATATATTTTACAACTTGTTTTTAAACTTATATTACTTAAAACAGTTTTCAGATTCTCTTACCTAATTAGTATCTTGTAGGCAGTGTGTGTGTGGCAGCGTGCCTGGTAGTATGTGTGTCGAATGTTACAGTCTAGTGTCCTTGTTCGCGTTCGTAGGTAGGTCCTTAGTGCATCGAGAAGTATGTCCGTGTCCTCCTCCATATAAGTGAGGAGCTCTGTAGGTGTCTTTGTAGTACCTAGTTCGTCTAGTAGTCTCTGTAACTCGATGCACTGTTGCAGTACATGGGCAGCAGTCATGGTCGCGTTTGGACAATATGGACAAGCAGGGATCGGTTGTCTAAGGAAAAGATGGATTTTCACTGGCAGGAAATGGCCCAGTCTTAATCTGGCGACAGCAACCATGTCCCGCCTTGGTAGTTCTGGCATCACTGGTTTGTCAACTGACTTGTAGTGAGTTGCCAGAAATGTGTTCGATTAGCGCCAGCTGACGCTTCTGCTGTCGTGTTGTTGTTGCCTGAGATAAGCTCTAGCCGCCTTGTAGCACGGTGGATTTGTCGTCTCGAGTGAAGAGCGAAGCGCGCTCTTGCCGAGTCCGTCCGCTCTCTCATTCCCATTTATCCCCACATGGGCTGGGCACCACGCTAAGGTAATTTTCCCAGTGTGCAGGGAGTTCCTTATATTAACGGCCAGCGGGTTTTTGCTTTTTGTGTTTTTATGGCCTTGAGCGAAGAAAGGCTGTCCGAGAAGATGGCACATGTTCCCTCCTGCTTGGAGGCCCATCTGACAGCCTCCCAAACAGCCGTTAGCTCCGCCGTGAAAACATCTGTCCACGCTGGCAGTTGGTGGGAGGATGGTAATTGGGCAGTTCTGCTCTCGATCCAGACAGCAATCGCTACGTTCTCCTCGTCCTTCGAGGCGTCCGTGTAGATTTTAGTGTCTGCTTATAGGCGTTCGTATGTGTCGATGTGTAGTTTTATCTTACTATTATTGTCCAGTAGCTTGTAGTTTTTTTCGTTAAGCAGAATTCTTCCAGTAACGACTCTCCAGGGCGGGACAGAGAGCTTTGGATTGAGCTGCTCTGGGTTGAAGGGAATAGTTTTGAGGATGTTTGGGATGTTAGCAATAATTCTAGCTAAGCTAGGACTGGTGCGCTTGGAGAGAGTGGGGGGTTGTGCAAAGGGGCTTTAAATATAAGGTGAAGCAAAAGTAATGTCATAATGTGAATTGGCTGCCATATTATTAGAAATGAAAAAAAATTGGCTCTGTCTTCACGAAAAGTTTATTTGAAGGTGTGAAATTGATAAAATTAAGTTAAAAAAATGATATCGGTCAAATGCCCACCTCCTGAGATAAAGCAGATTTGTGCTCGTCTTACCGCATTTTGAGTTATTGCTTGCAAAACATCTGGCTCCAAATTGATGATTTCTTCTACAATGTTGGTTTTCAAGGCTTGCAAGTTTTGTGGTTTATTGTGGTAAACGTGAAATTTCAGAAAGCTTTAAAGAAAGAAGTCTAGCGCCGTCAGATCTGGCCGGCCAGTTCAAATCGCCAAAACGGGAGATCACATGGTTCGGAAATTGATGTTTCAAAATCTCTATCGTTGCCTGAGCTATGTGAGTGGTTGCTCCGTTTTGCTGGAATCAATAATGCTCGAGACCCAATTCAGCAACTTGCGGCAAAAAAAAACTCGATTAACGTCTTCTGTAGCGCTCACCACTTGTGGTTACGGTGATGCCGGCAGCGTCCTCAAAAAAATAAAGGCCAATCACTTTTTCACTGTAAGTGCTGCACCAAATAGTCACTTTGAGGTGATGCTGTGGCTCCTCGTGCATTTCATGTGGATCTTACTTGCCTCAGAAAAGCAAGTTTTATTTATTCACATAACCACTTAAGTGGAAATGGGGTTCGTCGCTCATCTTGACTATGGATACGAAATCATTCTCTTCCTGCACCGGGTTTAACAGCATGGGAGTAAGTCAACCTCACTTGATGTTCAGCATGCAGCAATTGATGAACAGTTTTCACTTTGTAAGGGAACATCTTCAGCTCTTTTACCAAAATTCGATCCCACGAACGTCTGCTGATGCCAAATTGATGTTTGTACACTCTCAGACGTTCTCGGTCCCAGACACATACTTGCGACATCTCTAGTGGACCAGTCTTCACGAAATGCTCCGCCAAATTCTTAATTGTTCGCGCACATGGTGCAGAATGCAAAATAACGGACCGGAAATTTGTAACACCTCGAAATAATGATGGTACCTACAGCAAAATGGGTTGGACACCCACGCAAACATTAAAAGTTATTTTGATTTTTGCATGTCCGCATGTCCGTCCGTCCGTCTGGCTGTCCGTTTTCACGATAACTTGAGACTTCGTGGGGTTGCCAGACAAAAATTTCCTTTTTCACTATATATTTGAACACAGCCCTGAGAACGCGTCGACGTAGAAGGCTGAAATTTCGTACACAGTGTTTTCATAGTAATAGTAAATAAAGCTTCAGAAATTTACTAAATCGGGTGAGCCCTTCTTGGGGCTGCCATATAAAAATTTAGGTTTTTTACGTATAGTGTAAAAACGATCAGTCCTAGATGTTTTTAGTGTAGACACTGAAAAGTTCTTCATAATATGAAATCCTATGAAATTCGTTTTGACAATTTTTATTTTCCGACGAACCGTTCTAGAACTATGTATATGCGAAAACCCACTTTAAAAATCAAACTTGCATAGAAGGGTGTTCATACGAAATTACATACGGGCATTCATCGTTAGACCAATTCCAGCGTTTTTACTTGTTCTATGTAAATTTTTTATCTTATTTTATTTTATCTTTAATAACTTTTCTTGTAAGTTTCCGATTGGTTTTTTCTTTATTTTTGTACCATGTCATATTATCGTTGTAGGCTTTTGTATTGTATCTCTTCTGCTTCTTTTCTTTCTTCTCTTAATTCTATGCCATTTCTCTTGTTAGCTGACATTATGGGCTTGTACTATGAATTTACTTAACAAAACAATCACTGTGGATGAGACGAACGTGCTGAAGACTTTTGTGTAACGTAAGCATAAGTCCTCTTAATGTTCGCACTATTCTTTCAAATTTTGAGCATTTTAAATATCTTTTTGCAGATCATAATGTAGATATTTATAATAGCAATATCTGAAATATAGCTGAATTTTGGCATAGAGAATTACGGGGTTGACTTACCTGGTTTTACACTCTTTAGAAATGACAAGACTTTAGCGAGAGGTGAAGAGGTGGCTTTTTGTATTTGAAGTACCCTATGATGCAGAGAAATTTGCAAAAGAAACTCAACATCACGTAGAATTGAGTAGTAGATTTTTGTGGACGCTTCCTTTGGGTCCAATAAACTATTATTGTTCTGCGTATCACGAACTTAGATGACTTTTATAATAATCTTGCACAAATTAGTAGCACCTATTCTACTAACATCATATGTGGAGATTTCAATAATAATCTATTAAATAATCATTGAATTTCCAGAGATTTCCTTGCGTGCTTAAGGGATGAACGTAATTAACACTTCACCAACAATATATCATGGAGGTGGGAGCTTGTTGGATATTTTAATAACCAATACCATAAACATGGTGGCTAATCACTGTCAATTTCACATGGCGGGAATTAGTAATCCTCTTGATATTTTAGCATCCTTTAATGTACCGACACCATCTCCAGTAATACAAGCTTTCAAGTTCTTCGCTAAAGTTTATACACTCATATCAATCGGACAGGCAGCGGGCTGTCTTGAGAAGGGATATGCCTTAGGGCTCAGTGGCAGTAAAAAAATGTATTATCAGTTTTACAATTATATACACACATTTACAATTATATTATTAATATAATTATTTTTACAAATTTTACCGTGGAAAGATTAAGTTGGACGATTTTTTCCGCTGTAACTTGTTACACATCAGATTTGCAAAAAAAGTGTTTATACAAAAATTGTAGGGAATTTAGTGGTCTTTAAATTTACATTTTAACATTTTTGTCATAGGATCAACCGTTGAGGAATTACTTTGAAAAAAAAATTTTGTACCTTTAATCCAAGATGGCGGAAACTAAATAACATATTATATCAAAATCCTTTCTACCCCACCTTTTGTAAGGCAAAGACCTCTATCGACTGGACACACATTAGTTAAATTTAAGCATATTTGAGTTTAGCCTTATTATAACCTTAATCTGGGTAGAAACAAGGCAGAAGTTGTTTTTAATCATGTTCCAAGTCAAATTATATGTTTTCTTATGAAGGCAGAAATGATCCCTCTCCTCTTTTTTCTCTCTGTCTGTCTATCTCAATCTCTATCTCTCTCTCTCTCTCTCTCTCTCTCTCTCTCTCTCTGTCTCTCTCTCTCTCTTCTATTATTAATTACAGCTTCTTGACATTCATAATATTTCACCTTAAATTTATCCGGTTAAAGTATTTACAGTTTTTTGTTTTGTTTTCCCAGAGTTAGGTTAGGTAATGGTGATGGCTTCCGAAATATACATCTACGAACAGCTATTCTTAGACCATCAGCGGTTCTATGAATCCAGCGGATTCACTCGAATTTTATATCTTCCATAAGAAAAGCTATACGCCTTTAATTGTGCGTTTGTAGTCCTTGAGACTTATCTTATATTGGGCCTTCTTCCTGCCTTTTACTCGCGTTTGATATAATAGTTTCCGTGCGCTCTTCTTGGGGGAAGCCATTCCCCATTCCACCAGGATAGGTAGGATTTCCTTGAAAGCTTACGCAATGGACAAGCTTCAAGAAAAGGTCATATTAATGGCGTCAAATACATTTTTGCCTGCATTTTCTATCGATGTATATTTTTCCCGCATCGATATTACTAAATTTATTCCAGTCTGCTTATACTTGGTTTCTGAATGGCTTAGGAGGTTCAGGTTAGTGGTTTAGATCAAAGAGAATCCAGTAGTAATCCCAGAAGGATTTCTTACCGTAGACCCTCCAACTCACCACTTTTGGATCGTTTCATCCACTAATGAACGTCACATATAACAACTCTTGAAAATTTACCGAAATAAAAGTGAGATGATCACCCCTTAAATGAAGTTAATGAACTTAAAATTTAAAACTAAATCCAAAACGAATGGACCAAAGATGGAATTCACTAACAGGATCCAGACATGCCAAACGATTCATTCAAGCATCTTCACCAAACAAGAGCCTGGATCTTTTGAGGCTGTCTCAGAATCATTACAGGAATCCTAACCGGGCACTGGAAACTAAACAAACACATGCATCGGATAGGTATATCACCCCTGATGTATGTAGGTTATGTCTTGAAGAATATGAAACATCGGAGCACGTGTTATGCGAATGCGAGGCTATTGCACATTGTAGATTCCGGGCTTTTGGCTCATAATTTTAAGGCCTGCCGACTTCGAAGAAATTTCACATAATACAATAAGAAAGCTAGAATTGGTGTAACAAGGAGAGGGTCTCTACTCGTCATCGTCGATTTCTTCCAAATTCACAGTATAAGTAGGGATTGACTAGAAATGAAAGTGACGCAAGCGATGACCAAGCGAAACCGAAATAATGCATAGGGGAGCCTGGGGTTTGAAACTACCCCTTGGAAAATGCTCAAATTTACAAATTCTTGCGGGATTTGTCGCGGTTAAATTGCAATAGAATCTGAACGAAAGCGTCAAATTCATTCGTGTAAAATTCCAACGATATAGGAGGTATGTAGATTGCCGATTCAATTCTGAAAGTGTCATTTCCGTGCGTTGTCAAACATCGCCGGTAGATGGCGAAAAGTGGGTATGCAAAACTTTTATTGATTTAATTTTTTTGAAATAGGTAAATGACATCCGATCTTCCTGAAATTTTGTACAGATAATCTCTTAACAAAAGCGCATCCATAAAAAAATAAAAATTGGCCGTCAAAAATTAAATTTCGCTGCTTACTCAGAAGGGGAGGGAAAATATGCTAAGAACACCAGAAAAATTCGCTAAAATTTTAGCAAAAGGAATTTTGCAAATCAGATAATATTAACCTCACTTCTCTCAGAACATCCGAATTCGGGAAATGACAAACTTTTTCACGATGAACCTTTTGACATTGAATTTATTATTCGATTTTGATGAGATTTTGTACACAGATATTGGAATATAAAATAAATACCACCACTCTCGGAAAATATTTTTTTATTGTACTATTATATGAACCTGCTCTGTAACCCACTGCCATACAAATCTCATAAAAAAACATAAAAAAACTCAAAATGAATTTATCAAAAGGAATTTTGAAAATCGGTTAGATTTTGACCGAGAGATAAAGGGTGATAGCTATGCAGTATATGCAGCTAATAAATTTGAGTTGAAAGTACATAATTGAACAAACCTCCAATCTTATTTTTGAAAATGCTCCTTAACTAATCGGGATAATGCCAGCTGGGTTTTTGTGTATGAAAGATAACAGATTATAGATAATTGTAACGAAAAGAAATGTCGTGAATTTGGACGAAATCGGTGATGACGAGTAAGGCCCCTCTCCTTGTTAGACCAATTTAAGCTTTCTTACTTATTTTTTGTTGTATACATAATTGTCAGGACAGGGCTTTTAGGGAAAGAAAAATTGGAATGCACAACCTCTTCTTGGTTTTGCCATACAAAACTTTGGTTTTTCACTCTATATTTGGGCACTGCCTCACGCGTCGACGTAGATGGTTGATATTTTACACACCGGCTTTTCTTAAAAAAAAAATTAAATTTAAGTTCGAAAATGGGCCGAATAGGACAACCCCTTCTTAGGGTTGCCATACATAAATATGGTTTTTCACTATACATGTATTTGGGCAGTGCCTGAAAGCGCGTCGACATAGAGAGCTAAAATTTGGTACATGGCATTTTCATAGGTAAGTAAAATTTCAAAAGTGGATTAAATCGGGCTACTCCTTCTTCGTGTTGGCATACAAATCTTTGGGCTTTCACTATATACTTGGAAGCTGCTTGAGAAGGCATCGAGGTGGAGAGCGCATATTTTGTACATGGCGTTTTCATAAAAATTGCAAATACAGGTTCAAATGTGAGGCAAATCGGGCAACCAAACTTGAGGTTTTCCCTATATATTTGGACACTGTTTCACGCGTTTATATGTAGTGCTAAAATTTTGTACACGGATTTATAAAAAAATAAAAATAAAGGGAAATTCAAGTTCGAAAATGGGACCAATCGGGTAACACTTCTTAGGGTTACCGTACAAAAATTTCGTATTTTACTATATAGGGGCACTGCCTGAGAACGCATCGACGTAGGGAGCTACACTTTCCCACACATACATGCACACACACTTACAGACACAGAGTGAAATCCTAGCTTAGGTATTATGTATATCTAACCACCCACCCTGTCCCTTTAAACAGCCACCCCCAGCCATTTAGACATCTATCTTATCGCCGGGAAACCCCAAATTTCGTTTAAGTTATAATTTATGAAATTTGGCTTCAGCGTTCGCTGAATTCACGAGGAGTTTATATTGTAGAAATATTTTTTCTTCCATCGACTTACATTTTTGAGTAGAGTACTCCAGAGATCTATTATCGGTTCTTTATGCATAAACACATACATAGGTATACGAATACATATTTTGTCTGTAACTCGTATAACTATCGAATATATAAAACTATGACTTCGCATGAAAAAATACGCACTAAAGAAATGAAAAAAAGTAACAAATTAGTTTTGTGAAATAGGCACTAGGTCCCTAGATCACGTACGAAATAATAAACCTTTCTGAAAGGTCTATCAATTGTCAGTATGTGTATAACAGAAAAAAAAAAATGGAAGAAATGAAAGAGAGAAAATTTCCTGAACCCTTAGTGCCACTGCTATTGTGTGTCGACAATAAAAGAAACATGAAAGTGTGAAATGAATGGAAAAGTACATCCCCCTAGAACATCCCAACGGTTGCTATTTATAAAATGGAAAAAATATGAGGAAACAAAAAGAAAACATTTTTCCGGCAGGATTTTAGATTGATTAAATATTGAGATGGGCCCGGTGAATAATTAACTATCACCCCGCTATTCTTCTGCCATGTTCGTTCTAATAGCACGCAAAAAAAAGCCCCAGTTCAATAGATAGCCATGATATGACGGAAGAACTGCTAATACTGCTCTCCCCTTTTTTTTTGCAAGGATTTTATGACTTTTGTAATTATTTTATATTTCTTCGTAATTAATGGGCTTCTGACGTCAGTGCACTAAGCTAGCTCAACTACTTCTATTTAATATACGGGTGGGTCTCTGGAATAGCTCGCTCTCCCCTTCCATCCCGGAAGTTAGTTCGCGTGCAACTTAATTGACCGGTCATATATCAATCGGTGTTGACCTGTTCTATTAAGTGAGCGTATTTAAAGCTGCTAACTTAAGCGTGTCATGACACTGTGAAGAACCTTTTCCTTATTACACATTCCAAGAATTTTTTTATTTTTTATTTTGGGTTGGTGGCCTTTTGTGGTTGTAATCCCATTCTTTAAGGATATTTGAGGAGATATACCCTGAAAAATTCTTTTGTGTTGCGTGCTATGCACAAAATGTGATCTCTTTTCATTTTTCTTGTTTGCCCGATGATGATGATGGTGGTGGTATGGCTTCATTTAAGCAAATATAAACGGGGGACGATGTGTCAACACTAATAAAAAGCTAAAGGCTTTTAAAGGAATCTTTATGTTTTTATATACCCATTTCGTCTTAAAGGGGATAAAAGCATTTTTCTAGAAGAGAGAAATGGAGATGTGTTTTTGTTTGTTTGTCATTTTGCAGTGTGATGCCAGGAATGTAATTTTTATAGATATGGGTTTTCTTTTATGACACATTTAGCTTATAAATTGGTCTTTCATTTTAATATTATTTAAGAATTTATTTCTCTTTGTTTTTGTATATAATATACTCCGGCAGCAATGCTAAATTTTGATATTCAACAATAATATAATTTTCTGAAAAGAAGAGTTGCTGGTGACCGATCAATGTGTGCTAAATTTTTATGGTACAGATATATTTCCAGAGTACTGGTTGGTTTAAATAAGAAGAAGGCACGAGGTTATATAGCGCTGCAGTGACTATTGTGCTTGTGTAGGTTGAGATATTACTGAGCATGGAGGCCTACATTAAGGCCTACACTACAGTCTTCCAGATCGAGGTGACTAGTGCTTACGAGAATCTAAAGAAATCTTTTAAGCAATAAATGCATCTTTATATTCCTCGACAGTCAGGCATCAATTAGAGAAATTTCATCTTCCACGGTAAAATCAAAGCTCGTGTGGGTATGCCAAAGCGCCCTTGACTAACTGAGTAAATCCAATCGGGTTAGCCAGATCTGGATCTCACATCAAGGCTTCGCTGGCAACGAGGAATCTGATGAACTTGCTAGATAAGGCTCAGCAACAACACTGATCGGCCCAGAATCGATGTGCTGATTGCCTTTGTGCACGGAAAACCGGCCCTTTCGCAAAGAAGTTGCAGAAGGCTACAGATTGTATTGAAGGGGCATTGTGGGACGGTACCACGCCAAGCTTTTCATGGCGATTTCGTTCGTGGAAAGGGCAAAGGAGCTTGACGTTAGGCTTTTAACTGGTCTGATTACCGGCAACTGTTAATTGAGAAAGCTCCTTGTGACTGTTGGTGTGGGATTTGATTCTACCTGCAGACTGTGTCTGGAGGATGACAAGACTGCTTCACAAGTCTTGTGTGAATGTCCGGCGATAAGTTAACGCACCACCTTTGGTAAACTACCTTTGGTAAACAGATCGCTCCGAGGATTCCTAAACCTGTTCAAGGGGACTGGCCTATTTTAAATAGATAGAAAGTGGAGTACAGTAGGCACTCTAATTGAGCAGAGCACTTTATAGCCTCTTATCTCTCTCTTTAAACCAACCAAACCAGGCAGACGTAAAAAATATAAATTATAGACATCTGAGTGTAGATGTTGTTTTGGGAGGTAATTTTTGGAACTTGCCGTAAATAAAAATTTAACTTAAGCCAAGAAATGAAAGATCAGCTAGTGGCATATGGTACAGAAGCATAAATCAGAATATTAAAGCTCGAGTCTCGAGAATTGGTGACCACATACTTCCCATACGATTCCCATAAACATATTCTTCAGGTGAGTTCGTCATTTCAATGTTTTGTTTAAGGTAACAGACGGAACTTTTTTTTTGTTGTAATATGGATACTTCTTTAAATTTCTAATGTAACTGATACTATAGTTCCGCCATAAAACTACACTTCTATATCACTACAAAATATATGCCCAGTGTTCTTGAGAGTAATAAGATATAAAAAAAGGAAATTTACTAAATATTGTGGTTGTCGCAACCACAGAGGCATGGATCTTATAACATATAGCCCACCATCTATTCTTTGTAAGTTCGCCCACACTATTAGGTAAACAGATAACAAAGGGATAAATTTTATTACCGCTCGATATCAGACAGTGCATCGAAATTGAACGAACCCATAAATTGCCATCCCATTAAATTCTATTAACATAATCAAATAAAGCGTCGTATTTGTTGATCTTGTCCTCTTGTGCATGGGTGTTTTGTAGAGAAAAAGCTTTTAGAATACCAAATATTGCAGGAATTTTTTTTATTAATTTATGGGACAGAAACTGTTTTTACTTGCATATGAGCTTTTTTATGAAAATAACTTACATAAACTACCCTACATGTTATGACAGGAACGAGTTTCGGCAGTTCTTCCATGTTGAAGCTATGGAGATAGTCTCAACCATTCTTCGTTTCCGTTTACATTGGTTTAAGTTGTCGTGGCATAATATACATATGTGGAAAGTGGAGTCACTCGTGGCAGTCGACACGCGAATATCTGCACCCCAAGTAACTAGGTCAGCTGAGTCTATTCCAAAACACTGTTTAACGTTGTTTTTATCCTTCGGTAAACATGTTGTTTTTTTCATTTAGGTTTTTTTTAAATTTACTTGCTTTTGTTTACTTCATCGATAATATTTTAATAGGCTGCCTCTTTTTTTAAATACCCATCTAGCGTCTATGTACAATTGAAACTATAGTCTTCCATCCACATTGTTTGGCTGCGTACTCTGTCTTGCTTCAACTACACTCCAAAAAGCTATGCTCGTTTTTAAAACGATAGAGCTATTGCGTAAAGTTTGGTAGCATTAGCGTTTTAACTAATTTTATATACAGGCTAGCAAAATGAATGACAGTATAATAACCAGAGTCAACAGAGTTTCATATGGTACTATGGTCCTTCCAAACATAACACCTCATTCCAGATTTCAACATAATACAAAAAGGTTAGCCTCTACTGGAACAAAATACGTTGCCTGATGTACATGTGCGATCTTTTTTAGGTTAAGAATGAAATTATTATTTATTAATCAGCGTAAGATGTATAAAAGATTCCACTGTAGGCAATCTGAATAGATTTGAACATCGTCTGTGAACAAATGGATGGAAGTACTACAATAATAACACACGGAAGATTTTAGCTAAAATTAGAAAATAACAGGGGTCGCAGTATTGAAACTTCGGGCATACGATAACCGACAGATGACGAAATCATAGAATAATATTAAATTTATCATTCTGTTTATAACGCATAGAAATAATGATGATAGAGCAAAATGGAGTAAACACCCCTGCATAATATTAAAAGTTATTTTGACTTTTGCATGTCTGTCCGTCTGTACTTCCATCTGTCCGACTTCTCGATAACTCCAAAACGCCTTCACTTAGAGAGCTGAAGCTATTTTGCCACCCTTTTTAAAAAATTGTAGATTTTAGTTCCAAAATGAGAAAAATTAGGTAACTCCCCGCCCTACAAAAATATCATCTTTCACTATATTCTGACACAGCCTGAGAACGCATCAAAGTAGAGAGCATAAATTTTGTACAATTTCAAAATGAACTAAATCGGACAACCGATTCTTGGTGTTGCCATATGAAAATTGAGTTTTTTTACGTAGACTGTGAAAATTATCAGACCTAAACGTTTTTGTTGTACTAACAAGTTCTTGAGTAATAAAAAACCTATGAAAGTGGTTATAATAATTTTATAATGTCCGACGAACCGTTCTAGAAATATATGCCACTAACCACTTCAAATATCAAACTTGAACATTGTCCACCATATGAAATTACTTATCGGACTTCATCTAGGGTGTCGTAAGAATTGGTTTTGACCAATTCTAGTTGTTTTCCTTGTCATTAACAAGATTTGGCATATTTTAAAATAATATACCATAGATAACGTACATATTGAAATTTCTCATTAAAAACTTCCATTAGGGATCAAACCGAAATGGCGAATTAATCCATTAAGTTGTTTTCAGTTTGGAATATTTCCGAATTCTTCATTTGTTTGAAATTTTGAAATTTACTGCTAAGTGAAATTAACCTCCCGCTCGTATGTCCTATCCTCCCTTTGTCTACAAGTCTATGCTCATCTTAACATATCTTATCACCCCCTGCGTTATTAAAAAATTGTAGCTCTCATTACGGGGTGAACCCACTGACTCTTTGGAAGAGCCTTACTTTCTGGTTAATTTAGAACTTTTGGATTGCTTTGTATTCTCATGCATGTTTCCGAGAAATATAATTACATTTCTTTTTATTACCTTTTCATTGATTATGATTAGATAAATTTGAATTACTTTTATCAGGCTACTACAGAGCCTGTGATAAATTTTAAAACTAAAAGGGAAACCAGGTTATAATTTCTTTTAGAGCTTGATATTTACGTATTATCAAAGTTGTACTATTAACAAATTAAAAAAAGCAAAGTTCTGTTTCTAAAGATATAGTTAACGACCTTTTCCACTAGCATAGAATCTTTCACGCAAAATAAGCACAAAACTTTGAAAATGATATTTGCATTTGTCTTCCTCTTCAAATTTTCTTTCATTGCCGTTATTATTCGGTTAATGATCTTTAATGCAATTTTATTATAAATCATATATACTAATCGCAATAACTTTTATGTTAAGCCGTAGAACATATAAGAACTTACAACCTAAATAAACAACACTAAAACAAACCACTTATTTGGAGTTTCCCACGTCGAATTCATCAAATATACTTATAATTTGCCACGACGAATCTGTGGGCCCCATTACTCTAATGTGGGGCACCGTCAAATAACAATAGAAACCAAAAATATAAACAAAAATATTTAGCTACTAAATGTAAACAAATACAAATTACAACAAGATAATCATAGAAATAAACTTACCTAAATATCTGAATCCGGTTGAGTTCGCCATAGGAATTCTCCAATTTTTTAACATTCTGAAAAAAAAAATATATATTTAAATACAAAAATTCAAATTGAAAAAGAACTTATCCAAACATTAATGTTGAGAGCACAGCTACCTGCGTCACCACCACTGACATCTGACATACGTCAGTGCAGTCAGATATTCAGACTTCTCACTCGTCCACAGCAGTAATATGCACAGCAGAAGCACAAGCCATGCAACGCCGCGCAGATTTCTTCGTAGCCTCCATTTACTCTGTACATTTTCAGAGTATAAATAAAGCGGGGCTCAAGCTAAAAATCATTGCATTTCTAGCAGTGGTCCGAAACGGATCAGAGGCTTTTGAATCTGACTGAGTCAAGGAAATCTTTGGGCGAGTCTGAACCAGTGATTTAACTAAAAGGCAGATAATTCACATTGTGACTGAAAAGGTTTATTTTAATTAAAATTATGTTTTTTCTGCTTTTCCCATACCGGAAAGTTCGTTCTGAATTCCGGAAAAATTCCTATATAGGCTGCAGTGACGCATATTTAATATTAATCTGGTGTCAAATAAAAATTAATGAAGTTTTTTGTTTTTACAGATCAATACGACAGAATGTTCGGCATTTTTTTTTGATTCCCTTACGTTTATTTTTGTTTTTGATTGAATTTCATTATTATATTTTGTTAACATTTTTTCCTTGAACCATTTGACTCATTATTTTGTTTATTAGTTTAAATTATCATTTGCTTGAACTATTATCTGGTATTTTTAATTTTGATTATCATTTATTTGAATTTTCATTTTGGTTTGAATTACCATCAGTTTAAATTATTGTTTTTATATTTTTAATTTGAATTATCTTTTTTAAAAATTTCCAAGCTAAGTAATATTTATATTGAACAAACTACATAAAAACAAGTTTATAGTGATACAATAAAGCTTGAAAATTGTAAATGGTATCTCAGTCTTTATCGACCCGGTATCTCCCCTTATTTCGCTTAGACCTGTATAGGCCAAAATAATTTAAAATTAGCTAAGCAATTAGATACTAGAGCAATATGCTTTAACTCACATATGTCTGAGGATGATACGGTTCCTGTATTTGATAATATTTACAGCAATATTGATCATTTGTTTCGTGTCTCTACTTGCGAAACCGTCCAGGGAAGCGATTTCAGTATCCATAACATACCCTGACTCTGGCATTCTTTTAGCATAAGCCATGCGGGCCAATAGCTAGTGGATACACCAACACCAATTGCTGATTCAGCTGGAGAGTCGGTATCCCTCTTGGTTACTTCTCCATGTACAAGTAGGTCTTTCTAGCAATATAAGAATGCAGATTGAGAAAGTCTCAATGACTACCTCATGGAATTTGATTGGTCGGTCTACTTTGATTCAAGGAATGTTGATAAAAGCACGTTTGAACTTAGTAACATTCTAACATTCTAACATCTAACATCCTACATCAGATCTCAACAAAAGCTCTTGGTTTAACGATAAATGAAACCAAGCTATATGAGCGAAAGAGTCTGGTTTTCGCTCCTATCAAATTAATTGCATCCATATCCAGAACTGAAACAAGTTTGCAAGACTGCACGGAATACCTCCAAGTTCATTATGCACAGAGAAAAGTTTCTTTTTGAGCAGAATGTTGCCGCAAAGGCAGCAAAGGCTCTGGTCCCTGGTGAAAGCCATCAGAAAAAACTTCAGCAGTTCTTCCATACTACTACTACACTACTCAACAATGCTGAAGTGGTTGTTGACTCTTTGGATAAAGCTAATATTTTGGTTACTTGATTCGCTTCAAATTCTCGTCTTCCACCAACTGTTCTGTACTTCGCATGTGAATATGTACAAGAGTCAATACACATTTGTTAAAGAGATAATGTTTTGAGTCCTCAAGGGATCAACGTCAATAAAGCCGCAAGTTCCGATGGATTCTCGTCCCCGTTAAATATGCTGCGCCTCATCCTTGGAGAGGGCTCTGAGTAAACTATTCTACTTTTGTTATTCGGCTTGGAAATTATGCCACGTCCAGCCTATTTCGAAGAAAGGAGAAGGTAGCGATCCCTAAAATTATCGACAAATCGCAATAACTTCAATTTTTTCGAAAGTTTTTGAAGTTATCATTAGAAACTAATGAATTCATCAACGTTCGTTTATATGTCCTCCGGACTGGAGATTTGCTGACTTTTCTTACGGAAGCTTGCGAGGATAGTCTTCCCAATTTTGGTGAGTCCAAAGTCATTTCTTTGGAAACGTAAAAGGACTTTTAAAGTGTTTAGCATCCGGCCCTTTCAGCCAAACTTAAAGCACTTCGTCTCCCCTCCTCTGCTATAATGGACTGAAAGCAAGTTGTCTGTCATCTAATACCCTATAAGTGCCGGTGTGCCCCAGCGCTCTATTATATCTTTGTCTCTCTTATTAATTGTCCTTTCCATTACTTTCAATTCCACCCATAGTTCTGCCGATGGCAGTACCCTTGATTTCGCTTACTCTTTCATATCCTTGCAGACTCCAGAGGGAATGCTAATTGTGTGAAACAAGATTGCCTACTATTTCATCTGTTTAAAATAAGATCATCACTTAACCACTCCCGTTTCTTTTGATGATGGCTTAATTTCTTATACTAGTAAGCTAAGTTGTACATATCACACCTCCTCTGTTGCCAAAGAAGCATCGGAATGCATTGGATCTCTGAAAAGCAGTAAGAAATAATTTTTTACCAGTGAAATGTATCTATTTCCTGTACAAGTTCTATATAAGATTTGAATATCATTCGCACATTTTGGTGGGGGCAGGTCGCCGATTATCAGTCATATTTAAAATTGTTATAGACATAGAATATGCACAGTTTGTCTAGGTGATAGACCTGTTTCATAGACTCTATGTCTATCATACTTTGCAGGTATTGATGATTTATCCGGCTTTCGGCATTTTGCATACATTGTTTCTGTTTGCAGCTGAGGAAATGCTCCCATCGAAATAACTTTGTCAGTTTCATCTTATCGCTGGCTAAGTTTATCATTCCTTTATCCTACAAGGCACAACAGAACATAACAGAGGATTGAAACGTCCATAACGTTGCTATTATGCGCTCCGGGACGGATAAGCGTTACGTTAAAATTGACAAAACATTTTGCGACTCGAATGGAATTTGCGATATTATGTAACCGAATAAAAATTAAATTACAAAAAATATCGCTAAAAATTCTACATTTACAATGTACTTAGCTTCAAATCTCCAGTTATCGATGATGGTATTTTGCACTTTGTATATGGAACCGGTATATTATTGAGGGAAGGCCAGCAATGAATTTTTCACATGAGGAAAGAAACTTTTTATGGTATGTCAATTAGTGAAATTCAAAAATAAAAAGCAAAAGTTATTGCATAAATCGCAAGTTTAAAGTTTAAGTTTCCTTGTTCCTTTCTAGATGTTATCATCTTCTTTATAAATGAGGGATGGAATTTGTTTATTTGAACGCGATTTGGTAGTTTTCTTTACTTAAATCCTATACGACCTTCTTTTTAACATGTCTCTATACCTTATCTTATCTTTCTGGCACCCGTGGTATATACACAATACAAGACATGCCACACACTGAAACATGTCCCGCCGTTTTGCACTACACTTCCTTAGTGTTATTGTTGATGTTTTTAAGGACATTACGAATATTTTACGAGCAATTATTTTCTTAATTTTGTTGTTGCTGTTGTTCATATGGAAAGGGGTCTAAATTACATCACGACCATATGTAACATATCTTGTCTTCTGTATACCAAATTCTGGCGTGTCTTTCTATATTTGCGTGTATCCTTTTTGTTACTTGCAACAGCCTTTGAGTATGGTCTAATTATTTCTGGAGAAAAAGCAGGTGGTTGTATGTTTAAATTAGATGGACATTATGGCGTGTTAGTAATAAATTTCCTGGATCAGAATTAAATTGAGTGACAGGGTGATTACCAGTTGTAGCTAGCTAAAAAATATTATTCTATTTCATTATCAATTAATGGCAAAAAGTTTATCAGAGTTTTGTTTAATGAATTTAAATAATACAGGATTGTTAAACCATAAATTGATAGAACTATTTAAGGTCAATCCAAGAGTAAAGGCCACATTAATGAAAAATAGAATATAGCCTTAGTTTCATTAAATATTAGCCAGCTTTCGACCTCATTGGCGAAGTGGCAATAACTTATCATATCGACTCGCTCGAATACGATCCGACCGCCTTGTGCTCCTTTATTGCTATATTCAAGGTCAATGTTATTATTAAATATCTAGTCTATTTTCTATAGTATAAGTCCTGCACGCAGTACTTATGTGGCAAGCTGCGCTCATTCTTTCATCCTTCAAAATATTTTCGGCCCTGCAGTAAAAACAGTAAAATTCCGTAATGCTTTTTCATACTAAACTGTACGAATGTGGAACAGCCTGCTATCTTCCGTCCTTCAGTCTGCCAATGTTTAAGAGTGACATACATCAACACCTTCGTCACTCTCCTCATGTACCCTAATGCTTTCCCTATCTCATTCTTGCCATGGTGCACCTGGCCTCATAGGACATCACCTGAGCTTGAGTTTTAATATATATAAAAAGAAAATCATTTTGAAAAGTAAAAAGCTTGTGAGATTAGGAGCACAATAAATTTAAAAAAAAAATTTAATCAGAAAAAAATATTATTTTTTTAATTACATTTTCCTGTGGAATATTTCAAAATTCATGAAATGAATTTTGGTAATTCGAATAAATCAAAAATATAAAATGAAAACCTAATTTTGACCCATTTTTTATTTTATTTTTATTTATGTTTTAATTTGGATGTGCGAAAGACAACTGAGTCATTTCCCTTTTTCTGTTTTCATTTTTTTTGGTCCGACATGACGATAGTCAATATTTCCTTTAAGTTCTTGAAAGATTTTTGTCAACTTTGGTAATTTTCCTTATTGTCTCTGGCAGTTTCTATATTTAGTTCAACTTGGTGTAAGTATAAATGTGTAAAAACCTACAATCACGTAGAAGCCTTACTAAATAGCTTAAGTGAATTTTGCAAAATACAGAAGGGCCTCTGTGTTTTGGGCGCCAAAGAATAATTCGCAGCCCTTTTTTATGTTTATTACTTTCTAAATAGAGGGAAGTTACATTTGAGTACAAAAAAAATAAAAATAAAAAGATGTATCTGGAAAATATTTTTGATTTTTAACCTATATGAAATCGGAGTTATGGCAAAAATTTTCTAAAATAGCTAAACAAAAAAGCCAACCATTTCATTTTCTATACATTAGTATAGGTGCATTTGCAAAAACCAATTTCAAATTACTCATTCCAACCAATTATTAATTATTAAAATATTCGTATCATAATACAAAACAACCTGAATATAAGCTAATTTAGTTTACAATATATCTACTTAAATTTTATTATCTTAACACTAATTCAAATAACCAATGTTTCGAGGAGAGAGAAATTCACATATTGTTCCCCTAGAGCTCATAGAAACAACACGCAATATCATTAAAGTTTTGATTCACCACAACAAGGCACAGCAGCGGAAGCTGCTGTCTACCGGGAGAGTTTCTAAAATTATCTCAATTCAGGTAAACGATTCTAGCTACTTTATTATAATTTACAATTCGAGCATCATTACTTGAACGTGAGCCAGCACTTATGAGAATCTTAGTTTTTACTTAACTTGCATCCACAAGTGTAAGAAAGTTGCAAAGCATCAAAATCTTTGAAGCTTTTGCACCTTTTCGTATAAATATTTTAAAAGACACCTTAGCAATTTCCCATACTTGGGTATACTTGGGTAGTTATCTATTGTATGGAATCTTCTCGAACTATGTATAGAAAACATCCTTCCTATGGCAACGTACTTAATTTATATCAAGTTTCACATTTTCAGCACTAAGAGAGATATAAAGACTGGAACCACCATAAAATATGGCCCCCAGAACATCCATCCTCCATTTAAGTATACATACATATAATATAGGTATAAGGTAGGATGCTCGTTGTGTTTGTTAAGTACAAGAAGTCTCTAATAAAAGTTCAACAGCAATTTAGTAGCGATATTCCCACCATCCTCTATTTTATACGGTTCTCATAAACTTTTTATGATGCCATAAAGTGTTCTAAGGTAGACATATTTATTTAAAATAGCAAAAGTTTTTGTACCAAAAAAAAAAAAACAAAAAAACCATAACCAAGGCAACAATTTCATTTTGCTATAAGCAAATGAATCTTTTTTTTTGTGTAATTCGCGGTGTTATATACGATATTATTCTACATATATATAAGTACTGAAAAAACAGCAGTGAAAATTCCTAAGAAATTATATCAGCATGGAAAAATATTGTTATGAATTGAAAAATATTAAAATTTTATAATTGAAATTTGGCAACATAGCAATCTCAATCTACTTCCAAGGAAAGCTTTCCAACCTCGATACGGTGAGTTTGATGAAACTTTTTCCAGGAATTTAGCTCTATATGAGAGATTCAGAAAACTTACTTCAAGCTTCAAGCCATGGGATATTACCCCCCCCCCCCCCCCCCATATTACATATTTGTATCTTCAGTTTTGGTAGAGATAGGTATTTGAAAATTCAACCTACTTATACTGCGCAGGGTTAAGGTTCTTAAATGAAGTATAAGAAACAATATATTTCTTTCGAGGAAATCGGTATCCAAATGACATTCTGGAGCACTTCAGAATTGTTGTTAATCCCGCCATTATGGCCGTACTTCATAAAAATTGACAAATAATAATGTTACAAATTTGTTGCACTTGTCTGACAAATTTTAATTTCCCAAAAGTGACCTAATTGTCAATTAAATATAATGACAAAAATGTCAAAATAATCAAAACTATTTTACCATTGTGAAATTTTGACAAATTTTCGAAATAATCCACAAATTATTTTGTCGTTGTAAAATTTTGAAGAATTGTCAAAGTCATTGTGAAAAATAACACTTCAAGAGTTAACAGATTTGGTGTGGCATTGCTGAGCAGGCGCAAGTGAATTTCAAGTGCAACAAAATTATGACTGTTTTAAAAGTAAGTACTCCTTCTTAGACGTTTTTCCATATTATACAAGACAGAATAATTTTGCACGCAACGGTCGGTGATAGTCTTAAATATAGCATTCGCAGATTTATTTAAACTAAGAGCAAATAAGTTTAACCCAAGAGCAAATAAGTTTAACCCAAGCACAAATAAATTTTAACCCAAGAGCAAATAAATTTATACTAAATTCTCAATAAGACATTTTAATACAGAAGCTTTCAATTTCCATTCAAATCAACATTTTATTAGTTCATTTTGTCATTAACAACAATATTACGCTTCAAATATTGGCAAGAATTTAGAGCAAAATTCGTCGAAAATAAAGCATCGCGAACCCAAAAATTGTCAGAATAAATAATAGCAAAACCTTATCGCTAAGAAATGGAGTGACGTATTTTTCAATTAGTTTGTGCAGTTTCGATTGCAGATTTGAAGTGGTCTTCTATAAAATTTTCTTTAATTTATTAACATTAGCAGTGATAGATATTTCAGTGTAGACAGTTCTGATGAATGGCAACCCCAGCTGCACAAAATGTGGAGTTGCCAAGCAATAGTAGCGGAGTTGGAGGTAAGGAAGAGATGTAAATCGTAATCAATCAAAATTCAAAGAAAACTAAGAAGAAAGTTAAAATTAATCTAGGATCGAACGCAGCAGGTTTGCGATGCATTATCATCGACTAATTTTGCTCTAAAACTGTTGCCTCCTTATTCTTCTATGCTCAACCCAATAGAACAATCGTTTTCTGCGAATGCTATAATTTAAGCAAGGAAACAATGCACTTTCAACAAGGCTTCCAGTATTTTTGTGAGCTATCACTGTCACCTAAAATTAAAACATCTGAAAGCGTCCTTCATCCGTTATCATACTTTCTTAAACTCTGGAATCATAAACGGATCCAGGCCAACGTGCACTAAAAGAAATGAGTTCCAAATTTAAGCCGCACACAAGCATATCATTAATTGAATGATCACCATTTCTATCTACAAATCCTGACTCATTTTCAGTTGGCGTATCAATCTTAATTGAGGAACAATACACTATTACCAACACAAGTAAAATTCACTTAAACTATTGCGGTGAAGAAATTAATTTTTCTTTAGGTCAGCGAATTTTTTCTCCTAAAAGGCGTTTCACTATTAAATTGCACACACTTCTTATGCAACGATGCATCGATTTTTTTGATATACCTTACCTAACACTAGCTATGTGGTACATAGGTCCATTTCCACAATGTAAAGAAATTGACCTTTGAGATCAATTATTATTCTCTTTGTCGGATGTTTAAGATGTTCATCAATTCTCGATAAATTATATTTTGCGGCTCAACACGAAATTTTTCCTTAAATTCCAAAATTGTCAATGTATTGAAGTCCTTATTTATTATTTCTTTAAAACATCTTAGACGTCTAAAACGATTATCTGCAATTCATCATCACTTGATCGAAAAATATGCTGTATTTTGTCTTCTAAACAGATTTAATTCGGTTTGGCACTTTTATATTTACGCACGATCCATGATACAAAGATTAACAAGGTATAGGCGAATAGTTTTGAGTTTTTCGTGTTTTATTGACTGAAAGACGTTTTCAATACATTGAAATTTAATACAAACATTAGTTTCTTCGTATAAATCATTTCGGGAAAAGTTATTATGTGTAATAGGTGGGAAAGCAAAGAAATTGCCAATTAGAAAATCTTTTCCACTTTGGTAAGAATGATTGAATTTGAGACGAATAAATTTGTGACATTTGTCTCCAAATGACTTAACCACCCACGGTACACAGAATACAAAGCATTCTCATTAAATTTTTTACGGATTGCAGCTGACGTCACTTCGTCCACTAATATACAGAAAAGTAAGAAAATCTCTAACATTATTAATAAATTTGGCAGGGAGAAGAGAAAGAGATTTTCTTACATTTCTATACATTTGTGGGCGAAGGACGTCACTTTCTTTCCAGACTAAATTGTGGGACGTGCGTTCGTACAGAGAATACCTTGTATTCTCTTCATATCAGTTAGCAATTAATAATTTATTAAAGTATCATTCCGTTGTAAGATTTCTAATGAGTTTTGACATAGCATTTTTATTACGCGGCAATGCAAGCTTTAATCTTAAGCTTGAAATCTGTATGAATATCAGGCTAACGATATATATATATATATATATATTAGTTCTATATTTAGTAGCATATTATAGTGCCTTTAATAATGGCTCATGTCGTCTGAAAGAAAGTTTTGTTTTTATAACATGATGGTGCTGTAAGTTCTTTTATTTCTCCTCTCTCTGTCTCCTGGAGCCTCCTCTTGACAATGGTTGAAAAGGTCCGCTCCTCAGATAATTTCAGGTCAGGTCAGTTAATACCGACATTGAGAAATATCCCTTGTAATGTCATTGGGTGGATGGTATGAAGACATTCCATCTATGTCTTCCCAATAAATAAAGGTAAGTGGTGTTAACGTCCCTTCAGGACAGGATGTGGTGCTTGTTTTTTTTATTTTTGTTTTGAAGGTACGAGTTCCTTTTGTTATTGGTGTCGTTAGAGCGACAGGATTGAGTTACCCACCCCACTAACTCTCCCACAATAACCGAGGTACTGGCGTGCCACCCTGTATGCAAAGTTGTTCACGGAGTGAGCTATCAGCGCATGTCGTCAGTCTGGACTTCACGTCCAACGCTCCTCACTCACCTACTTCCATAGCACCATGTTACATTAAAAATGTCTAAAACGAGTAAAGTATACATGTACAACTGTCATTGCTCTTATTGGATCACTTATCTACAGTCTTGTCTTTTTGGTTTAAGTACTGTATTCAGCTGAACATCAATTTAATAAGGTCAATACGAGATCCACCATAGTTCAGCGGATTTTCCCAAGTGGATATTTAGTGGTATTCCTTAAGCCGTACCACGACCTCAGGTTCCACTAGATATATCAATCAGATGTAAGTAAGTGATACTTCGGGTGATTTGAAACCAGCACGTCTCTCTACAGGATGTCTGTATACACCGGTAGTAGTTGGCGTAGAACAGTAGATCGGATTGACTACTCTGGTTATCTTGAGGAAGTTGTATACACTTGAATGAGAACAACAACACAGTACTCAGTATAACAACTGGATAATGTAATCTTGTATTCGATGTGCGACTAAAGGTTTTATCATTAGTCGATTTAAATCAGTCTTCTGCAAAAGAAACAATAGCGTTTGAACAGAATATAAATGACCAGTTGACCCTATGTCAAACTGGTCAAACCTTGACAGACCACTTCTGTCGTTACTGGTGTGTGAAGTTAGCCTTATTATTATGTTATTATATATTTCGTCGACAACCAATATGTCTCCTCAGTAATAGCTAGTCGAGGCGTTGTTGATGAGGACAATTGGAGCACCTAGCCAAGCTGGACCGCCAAATTCTATCGGTGGATAGGTTGGCTCAACCATGCTATACAGCTGAGAGGCGCGAGTTTATGGTTTTGACCTATAACCTTCTTTAGTTAGCAGCAACCAGCCGAGCTGGCATTCTACCCAATCAATGGTAACACTTGTAACATCGATAACTTCAGTGTTCTTGAAAGTCCACTCTGGATGAGCCGTCCTAAAAGGAAGGGCCTAAAAGATAGCGTTGATGCCACGGGAGCCGGCATAAACATTAGCCTTCAGCGAAATCCAGTTCGATTAAAACCCTCTGGTGTTATGGATTCGTATCTGTCCTTTATTGAAGTTCCCTTCACAGGAATTTATTTAAAATGATATAATCTTTTATAGCGACAAATAACAACTTCTCTATACAACAATTCTGACATGAATGAATTTTCTTATAGACTAAATTTATTTCTATTGTCAATCGTCGCCTACCTAGCTAAGGCTTTCCAAACCCAACAAAGTATTGCTAGCTGAGAATTAAATGAAATAAATTATGTGATTTACACAGTGGCTGGTCAAACGTTCAGAAAGGGAATGTTGACGAACACAGACGCGTCGTCACAGATATATAGAGTAGAAAAAGATGGCAACAAAATATCTGTAATCTTTTCCCTGTCCCTCCTACCCACTTTAAGGGTTCGGCAAATAAAAATTACTTAATTTTAAAGAGAGTTTAAAGAATATTGATGCTATAGGAGATAACAAGATATAGGTAAAGGAAAATAGTTTCGAATGTATTTGTAATAATAATATTAAAGCGTAAAATGAAACTTGAAATTAATTAATTGTCACACCATATTAAAAAAATTAGTCTCACATGAAATAGAAAATGAAGCAGTTCATATTATACCTCCATATCAGTGCGGTGTAGCATGTAATTCCAAACATCGATGTCATTCGATGTTGGAATGTAACGACATCGATGTGAAAATATCGAACATCGTGAACGAAACAGCGATATTACAAAAACATCAATAAAGGCCGAAACATAGTGCTAGCTTTTCCAACCTCGACGTCAGTATAACCACAGATAAACCCAGATGTCCAGACCTTATGGGGATCAGTGACGTTCAGTCAACAACTGAAATAGAAAGCACATTGTTTCGAAAAAGAGCTTTGAAGCTTTTGCGAGAGATTCTATGCGAGAATCATGTCTCTTTGAGATTATTCCGGGGGCAACGCTTACGATACAGCGCCTCAATGGTTACATGTTTCTCCCTGCAACACTGTACCGTACGATCGATGTTTAAACTTGATCGTATTTGAACTCTCTCACAGCCTTCCGTTTTTGCTTTCAATTTTATCTTTACATCTCTCTCGAAAAATGAGAGTTTGGTAGATGGCTTGTGAGAAAAGAGCTTTAAGCACATGTTTGTCGCAATAATTGGTGTCAGTTTTAAGTACGGTGGATGGTTATCTGTATTTTTCTTATTTGTGGTATAACTTTAAGATCCTCAACCTGGTGAGCCTTGCAAACTGTTGCAACTCACAATACGAACTTTGACAACTTCTGTATGATAGCAGTTAATTGGGCTATTGGCTTGGAAATTGAAATTATTTTGTATTAATTTACTACTGCAAGAATAAATTTTCACGTTAAATATGTTTCCCAAACTTTTTTTCAACAAATTTCCCGTACACTTCTTCCCGTAAACAATGCCGGAATCAATTGATTACAAAATTAGCTGACAAAGTTTAAGCAGAGTAGAAAGTAGACCTACTCGAGTTCAACCTCAACCTGGCCGGTCTCACCAACTTTACCATTGGAGCTTGATAACCTGATCTCATATATTCTACAGAACTGTCAATGTTGGTGAGGCCGGCCAGGTTGGAAAAGCCAGCACTGTGTTTCACGCTTAAACATCGTCCAGCACTTCTAAGCACCCAATTGACAGAGGAATAGGCCATAGTTGTCAATATTTGTATCCTGTCATGCAGGTCTGTCAAACGCTGAAATTTACCATAACATTTTGACATAATTGTTAATTTGTAAATTTTTATTGTTTCATAAAAATATTCTCATCACAAATTTGTCAGAAAATCCTTGACATTTGTTGGGAAATTCATTGGTCATGACAATTTGTTATGATTCGAAAAGTTGACAATTATTTGGATTTCTCGGAGAATTTTATAAAATTATCAGAATTCTTACGAAATAGAAACTTTACAATTGTGGAGTTGTCAGATTATGATTTGTGATTTGTACCTGTAGCACTTGTAAATTTTTATGATGATAGGCGATGGTCTTACCAGTAGCAGTTATATCGATTTGAGGCGGGGCTGGCAATTTTTATGACTTTTAAAGTAAACCTCACACGTGGCCGGTAATTGCACAACTAAAAACAATCAGTCATTATATAATCGTTTCATTTTAACTTTCAATATAAAAGTTTTTTATAACTGGTAATTTTTAACGTATATTTTTCAGTGAAATATTAAAAGTCAAAAAATGACTTTCATTTTTCAGTTAAGCAATAAAAGTCATTTCTTTACTTTTATTTTTCAGTCAAACAATCAACAAATTTTTTTTTCACCTTTATTTTTTCAGTCAAATATTTAAAGTCATTTATTAAAGAATTTTTCATTATGAATGAATCATCGTCAAAAAATGTTATGTTTGGAAATTAAATTCATACTGTTTCGTCCTTGAAAATACAAACAACTGAGTTTGCTGCCAAATACGCACCGCAGCTCGAGATTTGTGTGGAGTAAAACTCGTGCAATCGAAAAATCTTTAAAAAAAAGAAATTTCTATGATAAAGGGGGCGTTTCGTAATATTTAATTTAATTTTACTTTAAAAAGCTTTTGTCCAATTTAGAAGTTACAAAATTGACTTTTTCCATATTCCAATTGATTTTACTGTGAGTATTTCTACTTTCAATACCCAAAAATGAAAAATTCTTATATAAATGACTTTAAATATTTGACTGAAAAATAAAAGTCAAAAAAATTATTTTTATTGTTTGACTGAAAAATGAAAGTAATTTTTTGACTTTTATAATTTCACTTACAAATATATGTTAAAAATTACTGGTTTTATTGTAAACGTACATATACTTTTACAAAAAACATAGTTTTCTTAATTCTTCGTATACAGACCATTAAAATATTTTTTGTTGTAGTGATTACCGTAATTTTCGGACCATAAGATGCACCTCAAATTTATAAGATGATTTTTAAAAAAATATATTTTAATATTACATTCGGATCATAATTTTTATTTATTGTTAACATAACTCGTACTAGCAATATTCAGTTCATCTACACTCTCGGTACTATCACTCATTTCGTTAATCTCACCGTTCGTATTACTGAACTATTGTTGTCACCTCTTTCAAAAACTGCGTCATGTTCACTATCATCTATAACATTACTTATTTTGCATTTTTTAAAGGAATGCATAGTCGTCTCTTCTTTTACAGCTTTCCACGAATTTTTCACCCAAGTACAAACTTCTGAAATTGTTGGTCGTTTCATACGTCCTGTTGCAGTCACATCATGATTTGGCTTTGTCAGCCATTTATTTTACTCTTCTCGCATAAAATTTTTAAATGGTTTATTGATAAAGACATTTAAGGGTTGTAATTGATTTGGAGGCCTCCAGGAATGATTGCTACTTATGTATTCAGTCTTTTTAGGAGCTTCGTGGTTGATTCTGTTGCATGATGTTGATCCCACACTAATATCGCAGGCTTTTTAAACAATGCACCTGGACATTTTGCCAATATCCTTTCTATTCATAATTTCATTCCTGTCTCATCCATCCAGCCTTTTTCTTGAACGTGATTAATACTTCCACTAAGAATTTCATCTTTTGGTAATGTTTTTCTTTCGAAGATTACCATGGGCAGTAGTTTTCTTCCGTCCGCGCAACAATCTCGAAATTATATTTCATTCTCGCTGATATTACGTATCTATGGAATTCTATAATTTTAGATTCGTATTAAGCCTGCATTTTTGGGCAACTGTGGTTTTTTACGCATACATAATCCATGTCTTTCCATAAGACTAAAGCACCAAGGCGGTGATCCGGTAAAATCAAAAATTCCATTAGCAGTTGCCCATCTTTTCGATTCAAAAATTATCATTTTCGTTCGTACAAACAGCTATTCTCATGATTGTTTGATACCCAATTTTTCACTTGTACTTCTAATTCTGGCCATTTTTCTAATTGCAAACGGAATGCTTTCTTGTCTTTACTTAGCAGTTTTAATTGTTCCTCTTGATTTCTCCATTTGCGAACCGTTTTCTCTGTTTGTGATGGACCAAAATGTCTTTCTACTGCTCTGTTTCCATATTATTTTGCAGAATTGATCACATTTAGTTCATACTCGTACCTCACGTTATATGAAAGTCTTTTTTATTTTACGCTCATTTTTTCTAATTGTAGAATAAAATTTTTAAAGATTCATAAAAGTAATTCGAATGAAACGTACAAAAGCGCACACGATTACAGGCTAAGCCTAATATTAGCTATCGATGATCATCACTAACATGTATAACATAGACAGCTTGATCTTCTGTTTCATATGAGTCCACTTTTGTTGGCAGGGGTGTGTAAACTATCTTAATTTCAAGTTTCATTTTCGCTTTAAATCATGTTACAAGCTCAACAAATTGCAAATATATTCAAAATTATTATTTTTATTGGAAGCTTATCTCCTATAACATCAAGAATTCCTTAAACTCGATTTTTAAGGAAATAAAATTAAACAATTTTTGTCTGCCTAGCAATGGAGGACAGAGAAAGATACAATATTATATTGCCATCTATTTGTGTTTTATATATTCATTTGGAAAATCCACTGAACTGAAACTGAGCTATGGTGGATTTCATACAGAACCTATTATTTCAAATTCAGTGGAATCCAGTTGTTAAACTAAATAGAAACAACTATAGAAAACTGATCTCATGATAATGTAAGCGATTTCAGTGGTGTCAGCAGTCTATGTTACACATGTCAGTGACGATCATAGACAAAGAGTGTGTGTACGTACCTAAGTCGGTGATTTCCCCGCTGGTCTTGAGATAACTTGCGTCATACCTACCTTTAGTAGCGTGCAATATTTTTCGGAGTATAAGACATACCTCAAATTTGGAACCGATTTGTTGAAAAAAATATTTTAATGTTACCTTCGGACCATAAGACGCACGTAAAATTTAAGTCCATTTTTCTGTGTAAAAAGGTGCGTCTTATAGTCCGAAAAATATTTTTGTATGTGACTTTATCGTTTGAAAATTAGTAAATGCCGGTTATTTTCGAGCCCTGATTATTATTATTATCATAGAGAATTTTGTGTAACGACAGTTATTTGATATAGTGACAAAGTATAATCTTCAATATATTTAGTGTAACCGAAAAGTGATGCATGTCTCTCATGATATTGAGATACGGATTGTTTGAATATTTTATTAGTTTATCGGTGCCGTGAAAAAAGGCCGAGTGAAATAATGACGAATTCTGAAATTTGTTGTTATTGCAATTTCGTAGAGTGAAATAAGGCCAAATTTCAACGTTCGCCTTTATCTTTCTGAAGTTAAGTAATTCTCATTTGGCGTTATTATAACTTGTCCTTTTTGTTCTGTGTCAAGCTTCACCTACAAACATATAACAAAAATCGAACCGAGTAGCATCGAATCGATGTTATTTTCACTTCCGCTCGGAAATAAAAAGGGAATCTACGAACTGACAAATTTCGATCAATCTGAAATGGAATTACATTTGCTAGGCAATAAATTCGAAAGTGGAAAAAATTGTTCGTGACTTTATGTAAAAAGAAACTGTATCCAACTTTAACAGAAATCTGGAACAAAACTGCACAATTGTTTAATTTCGCTAATATCAACGAACTTCGTTTCCTAAAACCTTCACAATTTTTAAAGGGAAAAACGAAATCATACGTGATAATGATAACACAAGGTTCACTAAGTACTGAAATTATCCAAATTCAGTTTAGTCAACAGAAATTTCATTCGGTAAAATTAGTCTTTTTTTTATTAACAAATACAATTCGAACACTTGTTTCATTTTATGAGATGCAGATCAGACCGAATGTTTAAATTTGTACTTTTTTCACTTTATCAAAATCCAATAATGGGAACTTTCATAATTCGGCATTATTTTACTCGGTCAACAGAAACCAAATATTAGACAGATGGCTCCAGTACCCACAACGGTCTTATGGCCGATATACTACTGGATCCAAGAAAGATGCAAGGCTGATGGGCCCAGAAGTGGAATGGAACTCACTATTCTGCTTGATACCTCAACTTCCAATTTTCAGGCGTAAGTTTACGATATAGAGTTTAGAGCGCAGGAAAGCCTAAACATGGGATTCAAGGGCTCTATACTTACTCAGGCAGCCAAGCTGCATTCCTGGTTACATTCTCTCAAGACTTTGAATCCGATCTGAAGCTGCCACATAAAACTCTAGGGCTGTTAACTTGGGGAATAACAAAGTAACCCTCCAAAGCAGGGAAATGAAGAAATGACGGGAATTGAAAAAGCGGACGATCTGGCGAAAACCGAATCCGAAAGCTCATAATTATAATGGTCCCTACTCAATATTTGGCATGCCAAAAAGTTAGTTTAGGGTAGGGAAAACTATAAAAATTGGTTGACAGACAGGTGAAGTGCGCCTGTTATGAGAGAAGGAAACAAATTCTTCGCCTACTCTGCTTTCCAGATGCATAAACTGGTCTTAGCAGACAATGAAGTAATTTTTATGATGTCCTTGAAAAGACACTGACAGAAGTAGGTTGAAATGTTTTATGTCACACTTTGAGAACTTATAGTGCATAGTTGGAGAACATATGTCTCAATTAACATAGGCTGTCAAAAATAACATGAAATGTAATTATTCCACATTTTTCTGTTCATCCCAGATGTATCTACACTTGCCATGTTAAGCTTTCTTCCAGGAAGGAAAATAAACGGAAGTACCTGAACAATTATCCATTTCGTAAAAATAAATTGAAAAAATTGCCATTATCCTTGTGCTGGAAGGAGATTGTTTGCTCTCAATGCGCTTTTCCTATACAACCTGTACTGGATAAAAACCAATTGAGTTTCAAAATAATTATTTGCGGCATCCTGTTTGGTTCCTGTCTCTGTTTGTGACAGATGCTCCCAGGAGCACATTGAATTTCCGTTAAGTGTATATATGTGAAATGTGATTACCTCTGATCAGCGAATTAATGTTCATCAAAATTGCAATTATCTCCCTTTCCGATTGCTGCTGGGTCGTCACAGAAACGCTTTTCAATGAAAACTTTCATATTTTATTCAAGAAGATATTTCTGTTTTCGTATGAAAAGCGTTCTACAAACTTTTGGGTAGAATGATGGGTGGATGGATGATGTATGTATATACGGAAGATTTTGGGACTTGTACGCGATATACTCTAACGTACATGTGAAATATGATGATTTTACGAAGCAAGGAGTAACTTTAAATGTTTAATCCTGCGCTATGCAGTATATGGATGCAGTTATGTTGCGAGTTAGCAGATTATTTCTTCCTTAATCAAATATTTTCACATGAGGGTACCGCTTCGCTCCAAGTTTCTTAGATTCATTATTAATTTATCAATTTCCGTCGCTTTTATTTCAAAGTTTTGCCATCTTAAAGGATTAAATAATTGCTTGGGAGTAGAAAAGCTCATTGGATCCGGATAAAGTTTAAGGAACGCGACGGTACGCAGCAGCGCCTCTGATATGAGTTTTATTGTAATAACTTGTTGTTGCAAAAATATATTTTCTTAAAAATTGTACCGTGATGCGGAGAAGATCCTGAAGGATTTTAGTATAACGTTTTCAGTCTTATTGCTCTTTTATGTTTTATAGTTTTTCTTGTTCTTTGTTTTCAGGACGAACAAAACTTTACTATGTACAATGAGCAAAGTTAATTTTTTTCTCTCTCGCACTGGGGAGTTTGGGGTTCGTTGGTAGATGTGTGTGTTTTTGTTGTTGTAAGATTTTAAGCATATGTATACGAAATATAAGGGTGTGATTCAAATTGATACATGTTCAGCTGTTAATATTTATTATAGCATTTTACGCTTTCTGGGAGGAAATTCTGAGGAAGTTTTTATTGCATGAAAAGAATGATATGCCACATACTTTGTTTAAATTAAATCGAACTTTAAGACAGGTCAGAAGGATGGGTCAAAATGAAAAGAGGGAAATAGAAATGCTTAAATATGAATATAAGTCCTCTTCTGCTGAAGAGCTGAACGTTTTGTCACCGTATTCTCGTTTATATTTTTTCCACAGAAGGAAACGCTCATTTGGAGATTCTAGGGAAGAACTCTTGGCGCAATTAAGGAATGAGAAAGTTTTATTTCCTGCATTTTTCAGTTTTTGTGTGTTCTAAATGCGCAATGTTTCATTGTTTATTTGTACAAATTCAAAGTACCTGTTGCTAAGAAAGAGAAAAACTCGACAATTTATTAATTAAACGAATCCACATACTTCAACTAAATACGTAGGTACATACTCAAGATGAAAAAAGCTCAGCTTCGTTTTTAGATGCATATGGGTCATATCTTTTCATGTGGCTGATGATTAACCCTAAAATCAGAGAAGATGTTTGCTTTCGGGAAGATTCCTTCTTTGAATATGTTAAGAGATTGTCTGGATATATATACTTCTGGCTATAGTTTGGCAGCGCTTCCCTTTGCATTTCATCTGGGAATGGATTAGATTAAGGAGTTGTATTGAAAATTGATTCGGCATAGTTTGTACTTTAGAAATGGGGAATATTGCCTATTCTGAAAAGTTTATCAAAAATTCTCTTAAGATTTATATTTTACATAATCTGCTCTTCCTCCTATAAGAAAAATGATGTATGCGTGCGTACCTCACTGTTTGTAATGCGCCCTATTCTGTAGATCGGCCAGATAAGTCGAGCGAGTATGCTTAATCGAAGTAGATAGTGCCTCCGGCAGAGGCCGATATCTGTCGTTAATTTTAAGTCTTATCCAACAGCTGGATCTTCAGATAGAATCCTATCCTTGACTGTAGAAGAGTCTGTCAACGCTTAAGAGTCTTCAGTTACTTGCGTAAAAAAGACGACGTTTGTGCATGAAGACCTAAAGTCCTCTGAAACCGAAATGAAGATGGTAGTAACGAGAGAAATAGGTCTGACGTGTAAACAATATGAATCGCCCCAATGACAATCCGTAGAGCGCTTCGTTTGATGAATTTATGCTCCCTCTTTTTAGTAGTGTTATTACAGATCACGACCCCAGGTTGTCCCTGTGACAGCCTGAGGGGTACCTTTGTGCTTGATAAAAGTCTATCGTTATAGCTGCAACACCAGAGTAGCTTGGTCATGTCGCTGCGCATACAAACAAGTAGCTCGTTATATCGGCTCCATGTCGACAGACCGAGGGGTTGATCAAATTGTATTACATCTAACACTAGAACTTCGGGAGTTGATTCAGTTTCTTCAGATGGTCTGTGTTGGTTCAGGACATTCCTTGGACTAGGTCTGTTAGCGGAATCTATAAAGCAGAACTCTGAAACAAATTTAAAGATTTTAGGTCATGCAAAAGGGGTATTAATTAAAGCAGGGACATCTAGTTGGAAGTTCTTTTATTTATAACATACACGTTCTTTATTGGTGAAGGTCCTCCTTATTTTGTCTCTTAGCTTTCAAAATACAATTATAAGTCCTGCGAATATTTCTTGAAATATTGCCTATCTTAATATTACTGAATTCTAACGAAGCAAGCCTACTTACACATACCATCTCTAATTCTTAAAGTGTCCTTAGCTGAGTTTACCTTAAAGCGTACAAATTTAGTTCGGTTGCCCAAGATCGTCAACGCTGTGCAATTGACGTTGTCAAGCCGCCACAATACAACTACTAAAGTTAAGTGCATCGTAGATTCAAAGGTATATTTTCATTCTTTTGTGGAGTCTCAAAGGTTTCACTTCTTGGACCGCTTCTTTTTTGATAATTTATTATCGACCTGGTCTAATTGCCTATGCTGTGACATCATCTAATTTAAAACGTATCTAGCTTCCTGATGTAAGCTCTTTATCCGTTTTGCGACTAATATCATTGGATTTCAACTCTTTTTACACATGAAGATGCATAGGTGGGAGTGTCTACATGGCCTTAATGGCTGCAGAGGGAGACGTGCTCACTGAGACTATCGAATGGGGTGTTTGTGCCCTACACATTCATGTAAACCATCCTTCTGTATTGACTGATCTTTATAGCTACCGTGCTCCTTTATCGAGCTCTGTTCTCTGCAGCTCACCTAACTCTGAAAACATGTAGTTCCTTAGTAACCTACAGTTTTAAAAACTTCATATATTCTGAACGAAAAGCAGTGAAAACAAGCTAAAATTCGATGCTCAATGGGCACCCGCCATTTGGTTAATTTTCATAGAAAAAAAAACTCAATAACGCACAAACTGATTAATAAATTTATGGTTTTGCTTCAGACAAAGGAGAAATTTTGCTACCGTCCATGTGTAATACGTCGTTGGATAGCTCTTTTTGAACTAAGTAGAAGCTAGTATTTGCGTTCCAAATCCCTGTCCCTTCAGAGTTATACTGTACTACATGTCAGTTTCAGCAATAGCCAAATAACGCTTGGTTATTTCATAATCCATTGCCATTTTGTGCATCATTCAGAATGAGTCAGCGTCACTTGCTACTAAGAAACTGGTCTTGAGTTCACTCGGAACTCAACAATACTATGGAATATAGGATTATACACAATAGAGGCATGCTGATATAATTTACTGGAAGATTTACCTGATTGCGGCATTAATGAAGATGTTTGGCTCCTCCGTGGTCGCATACAGTCACGACATATAAGAGCTAGAAAGTACCATTGCTACTTACTAATTAATAATGGTAACATTCAACATTATTGTCCATGCCTAACCGGACGACGTATACTGTAGGTCTATTCTCATATAATATGTATTGTTTGGTACCTAGGGTAGGCCCAATCAATCAAGATTTACAGCCCCTGCCTTAGTTCGAAACGATGTCATAGTAGAATAAATGAAACCCGAAAATACCTTATCATTGCGTTTTATTTATATTTTATTATAATCACTAACCGTTAACAAAATCAATCTTCAACGGGACGTTATAACGTAAGAAAATCCATTCTATTCGAGGCTAAATTACTCCGATCGGACAAGGAATCAAAGAAAGCACCATCGGAATTTGTGTTCCAAATATTAATACCTTTCCCACGATTAATCATTTTTTCCTATTGAAGCGGGTACCAGGGTTCATACATTCACTGGTATCATCCTTTTAGAGGAATAGGACTTTCCACTATTAGGCACCATTTTTTGAGACCTTGCCGTACCAACAACATTATTTAAATATTTTCTCTTTTATAACGTGATTCGAATAAACAAAAGAGATTCGATTAAAGCATCTTGATCATTGAAAAAAAAAAGATTTCACGGATGGTGACTTATTTCATTTTATATTATTCATCAGAAGAAAGGCAAACTTATATATTACCCGAATACATTACTTCAAACAGTGTAACATCGAAGGATATTTGGAAATGTAAGTTTCCATTTTGTTGTGACATAATTGTATATCCCAAGCATGAGTATCAAATTAGTATGCCTTTGACTTAATATAAGTACCAAGTAACAAGTCTGGGTTCTCCTTATGTCAAACACAAACTGATTTTAATTTACTAAATTTGATTGGCCTTTCTTACTTACCTGACTCTGAATTCCCTAATGAACTAGGCAGGCTACTTGTCTGAGAATAAACATTTTCATATACATAAATGCAATTAGAATAATGAAAACTACCTACAGGAAAATTGGATAAATATCCTTTAAAGAAAGTTATTCAAAATTCAATTTCTATTAAAATTCTTGCGACTCTTGATATCGTCCACACGATAAGTACTCTTACTGCATATATACGATTATGTAATAATAAAAAGAGTTTCACACTCAAAACTATTCATCGCATAACTGATAAAGACTGTCGCATTGGGATCTTCAGGCTTCAGGACGAGCGGCAGAAATAAAGGTCATACAAAACTTATATTCGATTCAGATTCTGCAAACAATTTCCAATCCGCCCACATTTACTTCTCAACGAACAGAGTAAATTCAAACTGACTAGCAATGAGAATCAAATTGGTACACCCACCGCACAGAATTCTATAATCTGAATATACGTATGTGTGTGTACATATCTATACCTAGGTGCCCCTGGTAAAACAAACATATTATCAGCGACAACAAAAACGATTTTGAAAATTTAATGCAGAGCGTAGTATTCCGATTCTATATGTATATACACACGTACACACGCAAACCCATACAAACGAAATGTGAAGCAATTTTATCCTTGATTTGATGTTGGTTTTTATCAAATGTGAAAAATCTTTGATTATGAACTTCTGAAGGAAATTTCGAGATGTCGGAGGAGTTCTCGGAATATCTTGAAGTTTTCATATATTTTATGGAATGAGTTCAGAACAGCAGACACAAAATGTTGAATATTTGTAAGAGATTCTTCAAAGCGGATAGATATACATTACGATGAGGCATTTGCATGTTCGCAAACAATAAATGACGTGAAAATATTTTCATGAATTATATACCTTAGAATTGTTGCCGTATATTTTTCAGACAACTACTTAAGGAATCTGCTCTTTAGGAGACTTTTAAACGAAACGACAGAAAGAAAGACACAGGCAAACAAAAGAAGGTTGTTCAAAAACAATTCAATGCTTTTCCAACGAAATGACATGCAGAAAATAGATTTTTGTATAAATGTTAAAAAACGAAAAAGAAATTAAATAAAAAAGAAAAAAAATAATACATTTCGTGGTAAGAGAACAAAATGTTTAAATTCTGTTGCCGCATGTTATTCATAGAACGAGGATCAACAATGAAAACAGGAATGCCATCCCATCAGGTTTTACAATGACAATGACGATTTCAAGTGTTCACCAACCTCTAGGGAAATCATTTTCTTGTCTTTCCTGGGGGTGTATTTGATAAAGTAATTTTCATCTTGCATCTTAAGATTGCTTTCATAATTTTCAAAATATAAAATTATAATTTTACAAGTGAAATGAATGGGCTGATTCATCTTATTGAATCTACTTTCTAGCGGATTTTTTGTTGGTGTTGAAAAAGAAGTGAAATGGCAGAGGAGTGTATTCTATTTTTTATTAAAAATATTTTCTCCCTTTTAAATAAAAAAAAAAACCTTCTTAGCAAAATCTATTTGACGCGTCAATGGTCTTTGAAAAAATTACTTGGGATATTATTCTATTTATTTATTTAAGCTAAGCTACATTAACATAAATATTATTATAGATCAAAAAACGCGCTCGGTCCAAAACCATATGGTGACCCTAAGCTAGTGTTTTTTTCTCAATATTTTGCAGTTTAACTGAGCTTGACACACCTTACAATGTTACAATGTACGTTGTACATAACTTACGTCAAGATGGGTGGTGATATTGTTAGTGGGTCAGCGGGTTAGGTAAGGATGGGCTTATTGGCTGGGTGGGGCTGGTAATGGGACAACTTAAGTCTATTTTCCTAGTATCCAACTTATGCTTAACCCTCAAGATGGCTCAGGAGGCGAAATAGGGGTGAATTTCGTGGCTGGGAGGGGTCTAGGATCCCTGCGAGGTCTGTTGAATTGAGGAAATTTCTGGATATGGGGCAAATGGAAAGGAGGTGTTGCACCGTTAAGAGACTCTGGCAATGAGTACAGAGGGGTCTGGGTGTCCTGGCTATTATGTATCCGTGCGTGAGTCTCGTATGTCCCAGTCTGAGTCTTTTCAAGTTTCTTGTCTGTTTTCTGTTGAGTGTGCTGTTATAGTCAGGCTGTAGATTTGAAGCCCAGTGGGTGTGGGGGAAGGTGCTGTTGTTTTCCGAATTGATCTGTCTGCGCCTATTTATTTCCTTGACCATAATTCTGGCTATCCGTCTAGCATCTGCTGCTGTTGAGAAGTCCCCATGAGGATTAGTTGCTGTATGTTTTTCCACGCAGTCCGCTATTTTATTCCCGGTTATCCCCGCGTGTCGTAGTGTCCAGGCGATAGTAGTTTTTGACCCTCTTAAATTACTTCTCATGGCTCTTGTTTTTGCGGTTTTTGATGGCGTCCAGGGAGGCTTTGGAGTCAGTGCATATCGTTATCGCTCTTTGGCTGGGTTTGGCTCTTTTAATTGCCTCAGCAATTGCGTGTTGTGTGGCGTGGTGTCTGGGTGTAGGTTGATGACGTACTCTTCTTGCCACCTCCCGTCAATGCTTTTAACTACCGCCACTCCAACACCTTCTGGTGAGCAGCTAGCGTCGGTGAACCTTAGTTCTGCTTCGATCATTTGGCTCGCCATCTCCAGGAACATTTTTTGGTAGGCGACCGTCTACGTTCCGTTCTTGTTGTGTTTAGTCATTGTTAAGTAGAAATGTTTGTGTAGAGAATATGAGTAGGGTAGGGCTAGGGTATCCTCGCGCGGTGGTGGGTTAGGTGTGGGGATTCCTAATTCTAAAACTAATTCTAGGCATTTAACTAATGTGGAGGGATTTCGGGGTATGGACCTTTCTAAAGCTAATCTTACTCTATGATGTAGTGGTCTTCTCGGATCCATCAAACTTTTTGCGATTAGGTTGGCCGCACTTTTTGACAACCTGGCTTTTATATTTGGGAAACCTCCCTCGATTAGTAAAGCTTCAATCGGAGACGTCCGAAAGGCTCCTAGCGTTGTTCTGACAATGGTGTTTATTTGGACTTGTAGCTTATAGATATGAGTTTGGGTTGTATGACCGTAAACGGTAAGTCCGTAGCTGACTTTGCCATAAGTCAATGCCCTGCTGATACGGCAGAGGGACTTTGTGGGGACCCCTCTGTTTTTAGACGCCAAGACTTTCAGGAGGTTGTTAGTCCTGCCCAATTCCTGCATTGTTATGTTTGTCTGTAGGTTCCATTTGAGGTTCCTGGTGAAGTTAATCCCCTGGATTTTAAGTTGGTCCTTCAATATTAGGTTCCAATTATCTATTCTATAGCTGTTGGTCCTGCATAGTCTCTTCCGACAGACATGTAAAAATGTGGAACACTTCACGATTTTGCGTATCATCCTTGCGCGGGGCCATGCTAATCTTCTATGTATCGTTCTAATTTTAGTATATGTTCTGTCGAAGCAAGAACCCAGAAAGATATCATTCTATTGCCGGTTATATTTTAGTGATTTTTTTTTGATTTCTGAAGGCAAATATTGGATTTGATGAAAAGTTTATTGAAAAAGTATAAAAAATACGAACTAATTAAAAAACAGAGAACATTTCACAACAAATCTCAAATATCAACGTGTTCATTCTGTCAGTATATATATTTTCAACTCTTTGCAAAACTCCAATGTATCTCCAATTTAAGATGACTCGACCATTTATCAGTTCGAGGAATTTTTGATTTGACGAGATCTAACTGTAAACTCTGAATTACATTAGCTGTATTCCATTGGATTGTGTAAAGTACTCCGAAGTATTAGCAGCTATTCATTCTCTTGTTTGCGAGTAGATGAGATGAGTAGTTTCGCAAGAATTTTCCGCTAGGTGGATTTGAATGCTAAGTGATTATTGAAATGTCCAATAAATGACAGAAAATTTGTGTAGGGCTGTCATAATTAATTTGTTTGTTTATAAAGAAGTAAATAACATTATTTAACTCATCGAGAACAGGAGTAATTGTCTTAAGAAACTTGATACAATACAAAAAACGGGGTACAACAGAAACAAAACAGCAATTGGAGATTATGTTGTACTCTTGACAACACAGATTAGCTATCCATTCGGAAAGTGCTCGCGAGTACATTAATCGATGTCGGCGTTTTAATTAAAAAATATTTAGTGACAGTATACTTCATGTATGTAATGCATTACATTGCTTACGCCGGCATCGTCGTATTCGTCGTCGTCAGTCGACCTCTCTCTAATCTTAATTTTAACACCGGCAATCCGTGGTTGCCAATATGTTAGATCTAAATCTATTATGAAAATACGTGACATATAGAGACAAGTTAATGAGGGGAAATTTTTTTGAATTTCTGAAAATGAATGATTTCATTTTCAAGAAAAAGAAAATTATTAAAAAAATAAAAATTTGAAGTAAAATATTTATTTCATTAAGCGGGGTAAGCTTGAGGGGGGGAGGGGGGGGGGGGGGTCGAAGTTCGATCTAGTATATATTGGAAAATCTGGTCCAGAATCGTATTAATTAGGTCCTGAGAAGATGTTTGAGTACTCACACTCGGAAGCTTAAATTGGGATCCCCATACAACTTTTTTAATATATCTCTCTTTTTAATTGAACTGAGAACTCGTTAGGATTATGCTCGATTGGAAAACGACTTTAATTGGTCGGCTCAGCTACAATTCGTAGAAGAAAATTTGTCAGTGGATACTTTAACGGTGGGGGTAGGAAATCAAAGCGGGAGGGGGTGGTTGTGGTGGTACCCATATTATATGATGTATATAATATTAAAGATCTCGCTGAGTACTGTCGGGTAGTGTACTTTTTCCAGCTTCAGAAAACTTTCTTCCGATTCAGAAAACTTTCTTCCGATTCAGAAAACTTTATCGGGACTTTTTTGCTGCCGAAAACTATATTATCATGCATACACCCCAGTTACTACATTTCGCATATATCTTTCCAAGACCATTAGAGCTCTGTTGTGAACATTTTTCTGATAGGAAGTCATTTTCAACGACGTGCCAATCTTGTACAGTCCCAAAGGGTAAAAAAGTCCACTTTTTCACCCAAGAAATAAAAATAGAGATTACTCTTTAAAATTTTTTTTAGCAATTTTAGCTTTTGCTATATACCGCACAGTCCAAAAAAATGCCTTCTTAAACAAATAAATATCATCCAAGAAATTCGCTCAAGATACATTCGATCGTTAAAGCTTAATTGAAATAAACATTGTTTATAAAATATGTTCAGAACATAATATAGCATCGTTTAAGATATCTCTCATTTCTGTTCATGTCGGGCCTAAAGTTGTATGAAAAGTGGGCATTGCCCTTTAGCGCACTCTTCTCTGCATTCCAAGGATTCAATCATGATTCCTGATAGTTCTTAAAAATGAGCTTTCCTGTTAGTTGTTCTGTTGTGTATAAGCTGTCAGATACGTTGTTCATGCGCTCAAATTAGACAGGTTAACTGACCTAACTCTACTGTTCTTTTTTTAATTAGTCGAAACTGAAATTTTAACGCTTCTAAAATTTGGAGGAAATAACAAAATTGGCTTAAATAAATTTTGTATGGTAAAACTGACATGTAAAATGGGGCTTCTGCAAATGGCAGGTTCATGCAGTCGCACCTGGTGGCGGCCAATGAGAATGTAATTTTTTAAATAGGAAAATAATGTTTAAAGAAGATGTGAAATATATATGTATGTATATAATAAGATTTTTTATAGAAAATTAAATCCAGTGCTATTTATTTCTACGCTAACCACAACAACAACAAGTGAGCCTCCCTGCTGTACTTTGCTCTACTTTGAGATGCTCTAAGCTGTTCTGAACTTTTTACACTTCATTAAATAGCCTTATATTGCATTGCCCGTCATCTCTCAAAATTGGCAACAGAGACTGTTTTGATCTTTTAGAGCTTGCTAATATTTTTGGTGATGTCTTTGTTGCCCTGCCCTAGATATGAAAAGGCGCAATAGCCACGATGGAAGAGGGAGTAGTAAGAATAATTCCTTTTTTTGTTTGTTTAATTTTAAAATGCTTAGGGCCACGTGATTTTTAGAGATATCACCAACTCGCAAAACTAGCTAGTTCTGGAATCACTTCATTTTATTCGTAACACTGTTCCATAACAAATTTTTTTAATTTTCAAAATTTCATCAAATGCTATTGCGTGCAATGAAAAATGTTCGGGCGATATAAACAACAAACTTTGTAGAGTTGCCTTTATCTTCCAGAAAGTAGAATTTTCTGCAAAGAATTTAAGCCCAATAGGTACATAATTAAATATTTAATTGGAACTACTTATCTCAGCAGCGTGGAACTTGTTTTTTGCTTCATCTATAATCCAATCTCCTTTTTTTTGTTTAGTATTTTATTTTGATTTTGGTCAGTCTTCTCCACTACTGTCATTTCTAGATTTTAACTAATTAAATAATTCCATTTTGCTTCTCAATTTTTTTAAGCAAAAAAAGAAGCTAATTTTGACTGAGACCCTCCTGTTGTACATTCCACACTGAAGTTACCGAGACTAATGACTACTGTCGTGATATTTATCCCGCTTTAAAATAGAGCCCTTGGCTTGGCTCTAATGTGAACCACCACTAATATTAGAAAGATTTTCATAATTGTTTTATTTATATATTTTTTCCCTCCTTTGTAGCTTCGAATTAACAAAGAGTTATTTTACATAGTGCCAGTGCTTTGGTAGCTCGTAAAGTACACTCAATTCGGTTTTTTTCCATTTTGCTTGTTTACCCTATTATAACTAAAATTCTCAATTTCCTCTGTTTTGTTTTTTTTTTTTGTTATATTTGGAGAACTTGCAATAATTTTCTTCTTCTAAAAATTAAATATTTGCTTTTAATTTACTTAATGCCACTGTCCATGCCGTTGGGATTTCTGCTTGTTAAACTCAATAGTAATCGTTTTATGTGAAAATATTAAGTAGATAAAAATTAATTAATATAAGTGCAAGGCTACTTTTAACCTATTATTCTACTAGTACAGTATCTTTATTTAATATATACTTATGGTATGAACATTGATAACGCCTAGCTAATGTGTCCCAGTGTTTATATGACCGGAGGAGCCCAAAACTGTTTACGTGCATGAACTCCGTGTGTACAGTGCCTCACACCAGTGTAAGTGAAGGCCACTGGATGTTCAGCTGAGGGTGCCTTAAAGTTCCTGTTTTTGCGTGTATGTGTGTTCTTGTGTGCAAGGATACTTGTCTTTTTTTTACCCGGGTTATGTAATATCCTGGACCTTATTGTCTGTCATGAAAAGAAGGATCTCAACAGTATCAATTGTTCGTAAGAAAAAGAACTAAGGACAAAACATAGAACATCTTTCAAACTGGCTTTTGTGATAACCATAGTCATAAAATGTAAACGAAAGTTTATTTCTAATATAGTTTTTCGAGCGGTCCCGGTGGTATTCCCTATACACATTAATAAAACGTTGTAGTTCCTTAATCGTATCTATTTCATGTATTATTTACATATTTAATTTTTCTGTATACTCAGAGGCGTTTTTCTGTTCCCAATAGGAGTTTTCAGGAATGATGTATTTTACACAATAAAAGTTGATTAATATTATTTAATTTAAAAAACAGTTGCTTTTATATATTTTTTATTTTTATTGCATATTATTGTTTATGTATATACTTTTAAAAGTAGTGTACTTAATATTTCGTTTGATGTCTCTGATTTTCAAGACAAGCAAGCAATTATCCTCGTCCGAAACTATCGCAGAAACACAATAAGTCAGCTGCAGAAATACTATCCCATTCATCCGTAACTCGTCTGATCAGCGTTGCCCTATTTCTTAATCTAGGCTCCTTAAAGACAGAGGTTTGTGCCTTGGCCCACAAATGTTTATTAGGCCCGTACATTTACAACTATCATAAAATTTTAAAAATGTAGTGACGAATTCTAATTTTTCGCAGCATTTTGTATCCCAACCCATTAGAGCCTTCGCAATGGGCCGCAGAACTATAAGAAAATGTGGGAACTCAAACCGTCATTCGACCCATGTTAACCTATCGTTCTGTGGTCAGGTGGAAAGCAATGGATTTCGCCAATTTTCGTAAGACATTGGAAAAGATTTAAAGAATGTCCTTCCCTAGTGTAAGTGGCACTTGTACGTCAACTAGTACTTGGACTCTGAAGTTATTCTCAAGATACATGTGTATTTGCACAATAAATAAGGGGCGTCAATTGCGGCACTAAGACGGCATATTAATCAGAGCTGGACTCAAACTGGAATAAGTGTTCTACACGAATACATCTTTATATTCGTGGAGTCTCTCGCACTTGACATCGACAGGAATTGCGAGCACCTCCTCGAGACTATGTTGGAAAGCAATTTTAAATCTAGAATTCCATTCAGGATAGAATGATAATTACATTCACGAATGGCTCCAAATTCAGAGAATACACCGAGTGGGAAATTGCCATACACCTTAATGCTAATGTTAGTGTTAAGAGTAGAGGCTACTAGGCCTCCATGAGGACACCGCTACCAGAGGTGATCTATTGTGCTTTCCTCTAAGGTGGTTAGGCAAAACCGAGTCTTTTAATGATTCAATTATTGCTCTTGGAGTTAGATTGGAAGCTTTATTTGGAGAGAAAAGTGTTCCTTTGAGGGACTGTCTGTTAAGTCCAATAAGTTAGCGCGTCTGGAGAAGAATAGCAGTAGGGAGTAGAAGAATTTCTTCCATACATATTGAAAGCCATGTTACGGTTTTCCAGGCAGAAATCAAAGTCCTCCATGAAACGGTAAGGTATCTCCATAACTCAGACATTTAGAACTAGGATATTGCCATCTGCTCAGACAGCCAAGAAGCTGTCAAGACTTCATCTAAATTCTTTACAACCTCCGAACTAGTACTGGAGTGTAAAACCATCTTGAATTTCCATTCTCAGAATTACAGTCACTTTTGGTTAGATGAACTTTCGGCTAGGACTGCAAAGGAACTGTGGGGTAAATCTAACTCAAATATAACGAATAAGCTATTGGGACTAAGCATGCCAACACTGAGAACCTTAGTGTCAATTCTCACTGGGCACTCTTTATAGGACGAGACTTGTTGATGATCCTATATGCAGGGGCTGCGGAGAGGAATCCGAAACGAAGACTGACTTTCTTTGTCCGGCTCTCTCAGGAAAACGTTACAGAGTCTGTGGAGCACACCTCCTGGATGAGCTGCATGAAGCTAGCGAGGAGGGCAGGGGCTAATATTTAGCTTTGTAAGAGCATCCGGTTGGGACCTATGAGCAATCGCTCATAAGTCTGGAGTCTGAACAATGGGCCTTGTTTTGGCGTTTATCTAGCCAGACCCTACAAATTATTAAAGTTAGCAGGAATACTATCAACATATGAATTTACTAAATATTTTAATCCCTCGAGCCTTCATAAAATATTTTCTGGGAATTTAACAATTTTATTTACATATCCTGCATATTTATGCACTCTTGGAGGCAGTAACGCACCCAGGATTTGGCTTGGGGGGGGGGGGGGCATAGGTGTCCCAAGTCCTAACGAGTCAGAAAAATAGTGCTCTACAGTCGCGTCCTGCACCCATCTGAGCACTTAAGGACTGCTATTGTATATTAAAAGGTTTTATTTTATTTAATCGGACTTTGGAATAATATACAGATCATATTTTATACATAATTTGTAAATTATGTTCAGAAAACTGACATTCTGGAGAGGTCCGGTCCCGTTCGTCCCCCCTCTCGGTGCGACCCTGCTTGGAGGATTGCCAGACCAGCATATTTTTTTTTCATAGAGGACATATTATCAAGTGATCGCAACTTACCAAACATAGAACATGTGTTGATAATTTTTGGTGCTAGCTTTTAGGATATATGAATAACATGGATAAAATTACGGTATATTTGTCTAATGAGCAGTTGGGTCATTTAAGTTTTAACAAATACTTCTAAAATGTAGATAAATTATTTTCCTAATTTCTAATATTGAATTGTTGGCTTAATGAAATAATCTCGCTAGCTCAGTTGTTGATAGGCATACTGACTACCATTTGAGGGTTCATGGATTCGTGTCTTGCCTTTAACTCCTTCCTTTCGACTGTTATAACTCTTCCTGTCCCATATCATTTACTGTCCTACTTATCTAAAATTCCCTTACTCCTCTCCACCAGCAGCGTCAGAATAAGTGCTCTAGGGAAACTGAGAAACAGTTGCGAGGGAATAAACATTTGTGAGGCTTTAACCGTGAGCAGAGATGTCAACTTAAGAAAAGAAACATCTACGACAGGAAGCTTCTCCGAACGTAAGGTACTTTTTCTAAATAAACAACAGTACTATTATTGAATAGATACTATGCGCTAATCAATGATGTTATTTAATGATTAGGCTGCGACCTGCCGCTTATTTAGTAAAAGCTCCCCATATTCAAGAATGATTTCAGTTGTTGTCTTAGGTTTGTTTTTATGTTGATGTCATTTATCAAAGTGAACAGAAACGATTTAAGAAACCGAAGCAGAACCTTGAAATATGTAGATTCAGGTAGACAGGCTATATGGAAACTCTTTGCTCCAACAAGGAACCTCATAAAATTATATACTTTTCTAATGTCGTAGATAATGGAGTAATGCCGAATTAAGGAGGTTTCGGATTATGATGGCATGCATTTTTTACAGAAACTGTGAGGGAGATAGCTTACTGAAATTAAATGCAGCCGAAGCAATCACTGTAATACCTCATATGTACACTTCCCTCTAATTTTTATGGTAAAAATTGCAAACTATCAACCAGTTAAATTATTAAATTGGAATATCTACTTCACAATCGTCTCTTATGAGTTTCTCCGAACACTCACACATTGACAAATCGAGGTCTGGAAAAAATTCAGAACGCGTTTGCTTCTCTCGTCATTAATAAATAAATTTCCGTATACGATATACTATCTCCCTTACAATTTCTGTAAAAAAATGCGTGCCACCATAATGTAAATTCTTCTTTAATACTTTATAATTTCAACAGCAGAGTAATTAAGAATTTTATATCTAGAAATTTATTTAGAAAGTTACTCAAACCCCAGAAATATTGACAAGATTTAAATTATTTAAATCATTAAACAAACAAACAAAATTTTGATCCTATCTGACATTTATTGGGGTCTAACAAACTAAAAGAATTTTCTACACTATCCAAAGTTTGTTTATATAGCTATCAATTATAAAGATATGAAACCACTTTATGCCTAACATTTCCTTCAACAATGAAAAGCATGCATATGAAAGCGACATCTACAAATTTAATACCAAGCAAATCTAATATTGCCTAGAGCATATGTACTATATATATATATATAAACCTTAGGTAGCTGAATGTGTTTCACCATATACACCTTCGCATGAACATACAGCTCAAGAGAAACTTCTATGCATGAATTTTTACAAAATTATAAAAAAGTACTGAGAAAATCAATATTGAATAAAGTGCAAGTTCCAATTAGAAAGTTTTTACTTAATTAAAAAAAAAAACAAACAAAATAAAATAAAAAACAACATTGACTTTGACGTTTTAATAATTTTAAACTTAATTTCTACTTTCAGGTACGAGAATTCTAATTGGAAAGGAATTGCAGGTATGTATGAGAGTTTCATAGATTGTCGTTACATTGAGTAAAAATAATATTCTCTCCATCTTTGTAAGCACTGTCGTTGCATTTATTTCCTTTAGACCTTAACCTACTTTCGGTTCTATTCCGTGTCACATAATTTAATATGTACACTCAATTCATTATCATTGAATACATTCTGAGTCACACAGTGGGATAGAATCAAACTGACTTTACAATTTATTATATAAGTAATTAAAAAAACCACAGAAAATATATGCACGCAAACGAATAATTTTAATAATCATAGGATAGAATTATAGTGGTAGTAGTAGTAGCTCTATTTTTGGGGAACCCAGCGGAAAAATTGGTAAGTCCTGCCTATGGAAGGAAACAAATCCGTGCCGATAGATTCCTTAAACTGACACATTGCCATACACAGTCCTGTCAATTGTCTGGGCCTCAGAATAAAAATATTTTATGACTAACTTACATATATAAAAAATATGTTTAGAAAATTGTTGTGAAATTGCACTGCGGTTTTTTCAGAGAGTTGAGTTCAATTTTGATTGGAAGTGAAAGAATTTGAATGTGCGTTTTTTAGTTTTGGAAATTATATTCTTTATCCATCCATAGAAATGATATTTGCATTAATTACTTCCAGACAACTTCTCATTCCGTTCTGAATTTCATGAAAGCCACTTAGGAATGACGAAAACTAAAGCCTTAGCATAGTCTACCCTGTATTGACCCCGAGCCCGAAACTAGAAAATTATATCAAGCATTGTAAACCTTATAAGAGTTTTACCCGGGGGTTACACGTAATAGTACAGCTTGCATGCAAGCTGCCATAGTACTTGCAGCACGTGTAACCTCTACTGCCATGCTGGCAGCTCAGCTTCCAGCGAACTTGCATGATGAAAAACCATGGCAGCTGAGGTGATAGTAATTTGATATTGTACAGTTTTCAAGATGGCGGAAAAGAAATTCTTGAGAGAATTTAATAATTTATTCTGGGAAAATGAGATTTTCTGTGATCATTTGCATTACATCATTTACCAACACCTTCCCCTTCATTTTTTCTTGGGCTTTTATCAGCCTGCTACTTCCTTTATTGCTATGATTTTCCAATATACGCATGACTTTATGTCTCAATGGCATTTTTTAAATGAACTTGCATGCATGTGTGATAAAACATCAACCGAACTGCCTTCTGATGTCAAGCTAAAAATCGCGTTGGAAGGGAGGTTTGCATGCAAGCTGTACTATCTCGTGTAATCCCCGGGTTAACTAGCCAGCACCACCAACTAGCCCGACCCAACTTTTCCATCTTTGGTGATGATATTTTGGAATATGAAGGTTAAGGCAGATGGAAAAAGAGTAAGCCAGGGTGAATGGGATGTCCAATGATGAATTTAAATGAGAAGACATTAATGTATTTTAATTCAAATCGGTAGTTTATTGAAAGTATTGGAACCCCAATACATTTGAAGTAATTAGCTACTTAACTAGTGTTTAATTGAAATAATTCACTGTACTCTCAACCTACTTGCTTATACATACGGCTAGTTGCCAAATACAAGTATTGAAATACGGATTTACTCGTATTTTCCAGGTTAAATAAGGATACGCACACGTCTCAGTGATCGGTTGTTCTCGTATTTTCTAGATTAGGCGTGGATGTATCGTAGAACAGAGTATGGACGGTCTTATACTCAATGGAATATACGTGGATGAATACGTCTCGGAAAATAGAATATGGACAGCCTCCTATTCACTAGACCTGAAGTGGATGTAGACATGTCTTTACAGGCAGAATACGGACGATCCTATATTCTTTTGTACAGTTTAGTTAGGCTGATGGGCTAACTTCTTCTTCTTCTTCTCAAATGACGAAAAGTACAACTATTCGTCAACATATAACATGAATAGACGCCACCTGGCCAGCCTTAGAATTAACTGTATTGCCGGCCAATTATGTGATCTGGCTTTCCCGCGAAGACAAACAGATGCGGGAGAAGCGCAGAATTCGATACTTATGTAGTTATTTTATATATTGATTGATTTTTTTTTATCATTTGTTTTTTTATAGCATGTTTGTTGTTTTGTTATATGATTGTTATTTTGTAATATGTATGATTATGTTTTTTTTTTTTTTATATTATTAAGCCAAGCTCAGGGGATACCCTATGATGCAAAGCAAGCACAGCGTGGCAGGAAGGAGATAGGGAAAGGATTAAGGGATATGAGAAGAGCGGCGGAGGTGCCGATGTATGTCGCCCTTAAACATTCGCAGGTTGTATGCCGGAGGAAAGACGGAAGATGGTAGACTGTTCCACATTCGCACAGTTCGGTATAAGAAAGCATCACGGAATTTTAGTGAACGGCCGAAGGTAATTTGAAGGGTAAAAGGATGAGCGCAGGATGCAGCGCGAGTATTGCGTGCAGGAACTATTCTACAAGGGATCAGACTAGATATTTCATCAGAACATTGACCATGCATATAGCGATAAAGGAGCGAGTCGATATGACGAGTAATTGCCACATCGCCAATGAGCTTGCAGGCTCTCTTTTGGACAATATCCAATAAAGCTAAGGCTGTGCGACCAGCCCCGGCCCAGATATGGGAATTGTATTCCATTCTAGGTCTGATGTAGGACTTGTAGAGGAGCGCTATATTTGATGGGCTGAAATATAGTATAGTATGATTGTTGTTTAATGATATTGTTTGTAGTATTGTATTATAGTTTTATTTTAGGTCGACGGAAAACAAATATGTTTCATGATAATGAAACTACCGTTAACCGACGCCACGCTCAATTCACTGTTAGAGTTGAAATCAACTGAAGAGTAAACTTTTATATTAATAGATATAAACGAGCACTGAACACTGAACACCACAATGTATCCGAGAGACTACAAGTCCAATGATGCAAGGAAGGCATCACTAGGGAAAAGGGAGGCTCAAGGAGAAACCCCTACTCTGGTCCAACAGTCTAAGCGAGCGGATTAGATGGAACATCCGACCGCGATGAAGATCAATTTGGAACTCCATGGTCTAACTTAACTAAGCTGGCAGATTATTGGGCGGGTCTTCACTCTCAATGAAATTCTGATGTTGAAAGCTATCACACGGCAAAATCATGATCAGTCCAGACCAGTGGAGATCAACTGATAATCTGTGGCCCGCCGACTTCCCTATCATAGAACTGGCTACCGCCGGCAGGCGAATAAACCATCATTGGCCGCCACCGAAAAGCGATAGAAGCCAGTTCGATTGACTGGTTACAGCCAGTTTGTATATTAGTTTGGATATTAGAGATGTGTCGGTCCGGAACGAAGAGGTCTATGTAGAACAAGTCCATGCAAGTAATGAACGGAACGGATCCATAATTAATGGAGCTGTCGCTCATTCGCTTTTTTTTATATTATTAAGCCCAGCTCAGGAGATAGCCTATGAGGCAAAATACGGCATTACAGGAAGGAGATAGGAACACGATTATGGGACATGTTAGGGAGATGCCGATGAATGTCATTCTTGAATATTCGCAGATTGTAGGCCCGAGGTAAAACAGAAGACGGTATACTATTCCACATTTGCACAGTTCGGGATAATATATAGCAGCACGGAGTTTTACTGTACAATCGAAAGTGTTTTGAAGAGTGAGAGGAGTGTGGGAATTAATCTACAAGATTAGATATTTCATCGGAACATTAACCATGCGTGTAGCGATAAAGAAGCGAAAGGCATCCAATATTGCGGCGGTTCTCGAGTGAGTCGATATGGCAAGTTATTGCCAATTTGCCAATGAGCTTAAAGGCTCATTTTTGGACAATATCCAACGAAGCTAAGTCTCGAGCAGGCCCGGCCCAGATGTTAGAATTGTATTCCATTCTAGGTCGGACATAGGACTTGGAGAGGAGCACTAGATTTGACAGGCTGAGATTTTTCTAAGACCTTTTCAAAACTCCAGACGTCGTCTCTCCAGCTTAATTTACTAGAAATATTAAATCCAAGAATTTTAAGTGACGGTGATCCTGAACTTAAAGCCGCATCAAATTAAATGGGAGTATTTAAGCGATGATCTTGTTTTAAAGAGATGAAACAGCTTTGGGTCTTAGATGCATTGAATTTGACGTAATTTCCTTTGCCCCAAGCGAGGATAATATCAAGATAGCCATTCAATGATCTTGTCATGCAATTTCATTTGATACATGCTGCATTCCCTCTGGAGTCCTCAAGAGTATCGAAGAGTATCAAGTAGTAAATGAAATCAAGGGTACTGACATCGCCAAAGCTATGGATGGGATTGAAAGTAAGGAAAAACAAATAATTGGTTAAAATTACAAAGAGAGACGGAGAGATAACAGAGTCCTGAGGCACACCGGCATTTGTAGGGTAAGGTATAGGCAACATAACAAGCATTAGGCGACCAGATAGAAAACTTTCAATCTCTAATAGAAGAGGGGAGAGACCAAGTGCTTTAAGTTTTGCTAAAAGGGCAGGATATCAGCCTCTATCACAGGCCTTTGCAATATCCAGAGCAATGATTTTGGGTTCACCAAAATTTTGAAGACTACGGTTCCAAAGTTCCGTTAGAAAAGTTAGCAAGTCTCCAAATAAGCTTCCAGTCCAGAAGCCATATTGGATTGCAATTGGCCGATAATTTGAGGGATCGCTACCCTATATTTAAACCAATTTATGCAAACAGGAAAACTTGCTGACCTGAGCACATTACACTTCGCTATTTCTGATTGCATATTTTAATATTTTTTAAGAACTTGTTTAAATTTACTCCGGGGTACGATTACAAGAAACTAATAAGAAGAATAGGGATGTGGGTATAATTTAATATTTGTTTAAGTATATGACTGAAGCCAATATTAGCTCTTTTGGCACTACAGGGAGTAACGAAGGGCACAAAATTCAGAGAAAAACTGATGCAAGCAAAAGAAAGAAAACAGAAAACAAATAATGAATAAATTGTAATGTTGATAGATTTGCACTCTTAGAACAAATTGAGTACTCCTTCATGACTTTTGCTAGCTGTCAGCTGAGAGAACTTATATCTAGTAGACATGAAAACCTCAAAAGGAAGCGGTCCGAAAGCTATGTTTTAAAACGAGCGAATGGCACCCTAATAGAAAGCTCTATACACTCTATCTCTCTCTCGCTCTTTCCCTCTCTTTATCGGTCTCTCCCTCTCTCTGCTCTATTATTCTCAAAATTTATTATTGACAGCTTTCTTTGGTTCAATATAAAATTAAAGAGCTTTGAAAAAGTGAACCGACTTTATATGGAGATTAACTATCTACTTGTATGTTACCTATGCTGTCAGGCTGCAGTGTGCTTTTACACTAGAAAATTTAAGCAAAACACAAACATTGGTCTGCTCTAACTAAATTTAGTTTATGTGCATAATGGAACGCAACAGCGCGTATCGCCTCTATCCTCCCTTTTATCAATTGTGTAAAACCAGGCTGGAAAATCCCGCCGGTTGGCTTTGTGTTTTATTATTTGTTGGTGCGGCGCGATGTTTTTTATTTAATGTCTGTTGGTAAAACCGAAGCTTTTTATACCAGCAAATTCAGTCCCACGTGAAAGATGTTATCCAAAGCTTGTTCAACTACTTATTGAAAAAGGAACCGCCAATTTTATATGCCTACATTGTTAATTGGAAGTTATGTTGCTTGCGCTCAATTCTATAATAAAAATCAACAGGACTCACAACATCTTTCTTTGAATTAAACTGCGAAAGGAACGAAGGAACGGGTCCGCGGAGTCGGATACAAATGAGATAATCCGAATCCGGATCCAATTCCGAAAATTCCTCGGAACGACACATCTGTACTAGATATATATGTTTATGTGCGTTGTTCTGTACATGAACTTATAGAGAAATTGTCAGCGTTTGCCTTATATATGTAGGTAGGCTTTGAATGGATCGGGTTTATAATGAAGGCCAAATGCATTGAAGGCAAAAATGCACTGCGTTACAACCTAACCGTAAATTTTTTATCTAAGTGACACACCATTGTGTTGGAAATTTTTAAGGCAGCATATATATTGAAGAGTGATGAATGGTGAACGAAGAGCGGTAAGCGATACATACATAAACACCACGCAACATATGCTCAAATAAGTGATGAGGTTCATAGTTATTAAGCAGTTTTTATATTACCTAAAGAGTTTTGATTGTGAGTAATAACGATAAGCGATGCAAGTTGATGGATTTTCCCAGTTGAGATAACATGCCAAGTGTACAACTGTTTCAGGAATATTGCAGTTGGCATTGAAAAGCCAAGACAATGGAGATAGCAATTGCCTTTTGTACAGACTCCAGATTAATCTTAAAAGCGATAAAAGAAAGAATAAGAAAAGTCACTGTTCATTCATCCAGATAACCAGAAACATTCTCTGAGAGTGCAATATAACACTAACATGACTCTACAAAAATACTTGACCGAGGAAGTGACAATACCAGTAAATGCCAGAATATACATTAGAATCGAAAAATGCGAGTTTAAGAAGGAGGCAAATAAAACCGGATCGTAATAACACTTTGCGAATCCTATGAAACTCACTAGCTTACGATAGAGAAAGCGAGTTACAACACCAACTTCAGCGGCAAGTCTGTCATAAGCCTGATTAGATTTATGAATGGACGTACATACTAGACTGAGACATTCACATTTAATAGGAGTAGTCTCAAGACTCTCCTGCCAAAATTGCCGAACTCCAAACATCATACATTATCTACTGACAACATGCCCCACTTCCCAGAACATGCCATACCACAGTCCTATGCTCCATCCTTGACACATTTCAGCCCACCGGATGGGCTTTTCCTTAATTCGAACCACTTAATTATCCCATTTCAAATCTACCTTCCATAGGATAAGCTCTCACAGATCTAGAAATAGAGTAGAACTTCCTTAACTCTCTTTTGGGATTTTAAGGCTAGAGGTTTTGTGCATGGCGGTTGTTTTTGTGTGTTTTGACTTTCGATTTGGGGATTTTGTGATTGGAGCATGGAGCGAGAATAGTGACTATTTTGCATTTCTTGAATGAAAACATCATTCAATGGGATATGAAAAAATGGTTGGGGATTTATTTTGTGCATATAATCTTACATCAACGTTCATTATGTGACAAAATTCGAAAATTTAATTAGTATCAAAAAAAATCTACATTTAATATTTTTTATTACTATTTACTAATTTGTTTTTGCGAGAGAGCGAAGCAACTTGAAGCATCGTTTTTTGTTTTTTTTTTGCTTTTTTAGAACTCGGAATTTGATTTTAGGAATCAAGTTTGGTAGTTTGGATATACGCAAAATCGGATAAGGGGAACCCCATTTTCCATATTTGAGACGAACAAGTTTTAAAGTTTGCAGATATTAAAAAAATTATTCTAGAAACTGAAAAATTGGTACACATAGATATATTAGAAGGAATGGAGCACAGAGTATGTAATTCTATGCTAGTTACCCTTACCCGTCCACCTACTGTTAATAAATCACTGCTTCAACCCGGAACTGAATGCACATTCTTGTATAATATTGTCAATTCGTTTCATAATAGTTTCCGGCAGCCTTCCTTTTCTATTATCTCACTATTTGGAGAATCAAAAGATACAAAAAAAAAACAGCGAAAAGAAGCTATAATTGGTCTAAGGCCAATTCTAACGATAGCCTAGATTAATGCCCGTATCTAATTTCGTATATAGTCATCCCGCTGTGTATGTTCGACTCTTAAAGTGGGTTTTCGCATTTACTATGTGTAAAACGGTTAATTGGATAGTAAGGCTGTGATCAGTCTGAAGAGGTTTGAAGCCGAAACGGTTGCGCGCCTAACTGCTTCAAAACTGTACGAATTTCACAATACTCGGTAGGGAAAAATAATTTTAAAAACCCGCAACTCATTCGACTGAACATTTATTACAGAGTGAATCACAATAATCATTGTCAGAACTGAGTTCACTTATCAACCTTTCTAAAGAGCAGTTAGTTACAGACGCAGCTGCAGGGGAACATTGCATTTTAGAATTTATTTACTCTTTTTTTCTGATAATTTATTCTTGTGTTTGAGACTTTTCTAAAACTCTTACAAAACTCTAGAAACTGAAAGTGCGAAAACGTAGAAGCGGTAATACGCAGATTTCTGATCAGTTCGAAGTGATTTCGAGCTGTTTATATTTGAGCGTTAAATATGTGCACGTCAAGGTCAATGCGGGTTTTCTATCTGAAAATACATATTTTAAATTCTAAATTTTTTTAAAAAGATAAAAGGTAATTGCAATGCACCCAATCAATAAAAGAAGGACAATTTTCGGTGAATTTCATTACTTATTCAGTGAACTCAAACAACACCCTGCGAGATTTTACGCATATTTTCGGTGATATTTTCGGAAAGATAGAATAGTTTTGGACACGATAGATGGCGCTAATGTCAATGTCTAGAAAACTGTCTGAGAACCCTTCGACCTAGAAAGCTGACATTTAGTACACGGCGTTTTCATTAAAATTGCAATTACAAGTTCAAAGATGGTATAAAGCGGGGAACTGGTTCTTATTAACGCCAAGCTATTCATTTAACTTATTATTTTCTTCTTTCTTAAAATGAAAAGAGTCTGTTAATGGCCAAATTTAAGTAAAAATCAAAAAATAAAAAAATTATCGATGATTGTATTATTTCCATAATTATAATGATAAGTGTTCTTTCCCAAATGGTAACAGCGGTAATATTCATAGCAGGTACAAATTGATATCCAAGCGTGTATGTACGTAATACTACCAAGATCGTATAAAGGGAACCGCATAGAATATTTTCTGTTGGGTGTTGAAGTTAGACGGCTCTTGCATAACTTCGAAAAAAAAATCATCATCCTCGGCAACGAATTCGAATTACATTTAGATTTCTTTATTCGTAATCCATAAAAGAAGAAAAGAAGGGATAATAGAGACGACACCAGTGCAAAGATCCGTGTCCTTCGTTCGTACTACATCTATAGACCTACAATGCCAACGAAAAGTCAGCAGTATCGCCAGCTCACAGAAAGAACAAAAAACAAATTTGGAGACGAGCTTGGACACTGTAAAATACATACATAAATAAATAATGAAAATTATGATTGCATTCTACTACTCAAAAAGTACAAAGAACCATTCCAATGAACAAAGGTAGCAAAAAGACGCTTAGGCTTACGTAACGAATCCCGGTCGCTTAGGAAAATCCCAAATACTTTTTAACAGATCTCACCCATAATAATCCACCAAGATAAGGTAAACTGATAAAATTGATAAATTGATTTCCGCCTGAGGTCAGGTTGAAGCCGCTTACGAGTCGAATTTTCCAAAAGAGTTATATATAATGCACCTGTACTGTAGAAGAAGAGTCAATATTCAAAGAAGACTAGAAAACGTACCACTATTTTGAAATAGGGTGGTATTAAACTAGTTTTGGACTTAGGCCAGTTTTATGCCTCTAAAAATCTGAATTTTTGAAAATCCTTTCAATATGGAACATACAAAATTTCAGCGATATATATCTTGTTAACCTGGAAATAATGGACTTTGACTTGCAAGGAGTTGAATTTTTCAAAAAAATTTCTTACTGTACGGTATAAAAGGAATCACCACTAAACAAAATTTCAGCTTCCTAACTCTTGTTGTTCTTGAGATACAGTGATCATTAAGTGATCATTAAGTTATTTCAATTTTAGTAATTCGTCTTATCTCCTCCACTTTGAGTTATTACTTAACATCTACGGGTGCAAGTTTTGCCTGAGGTTTTCGCGGAAAACGTGAAGATCGTTAATTGACTTCAACGAGCTCTAAATTCTCCAAATTTTTTAGATTTGTCTACTCGTAATCTGAGCTTCATCAGAGACCAAAAGCTTTCAATTGAGTTGACGTTAGGGCCCTATACTAGTCAATCCATTCCATTAATATCATTTTTTATATTTTCAGCAAGTTTACAAACAACTGCAATGTTCGGAATCATTGTCCTCTTAGAGAATCCGGTCATCGTTATCTGGCCCGAAAAATTTTTTGGCAGAGGGATTGATACAATTGAACCATCATCTCTGCGTTCAGAATCCCGGTAAAGATAGTAAAGCGTCCAAAACCATTATAGGAGAGGCAGCTTCAAATAGGAACGTTCGTAAGGTGTTTTACTGTTATAACAGCTATTCTTTCATCTATTGTCATGTCATGTCTACACTATACAGATTGAAGATGATTCATCTGCAAAAGGCACTCTAGGCCCTCAGTTGCCCATAAGTACCTTTTTTATGTATATTTTCTGCTAACAAAAGTTTTGGCTTTGTCGAAAATAGTTTAAGACCAAACTCCTCCAAACGATTTCTTCGATACCACTTCTAGGCAGTTTACAATTTACGAAGGGAGATGGTAGAATTTTCCTTAAAAAGTTATAATATCGCGCCTTATTCTCCTTTAATGATGTCACTCGCTTAGTTATCAATATTTTTTACGTCTTCGTATCATTTATACCACTACTGTACGAAACCGTTCGACTTTTTGCGGTGCACAGTCGCCTCTTGCATACTCATTTTAGGTACTTGCGGATGCAAATCAAGGAACAAATCCGCCTTTGTAAAAATCACACTCATTTCAAATAAGTCTGCCCTATTCAACTCAAAATTTACCAAACTGATTTTTATAAACTAAATGATGCTAAACCGTATACTTAAATGAAAACCATAGTTGTGTGAGTGTGCTTTATAAAAACTTGAAGAATGTAATATGAACGCAGGGTTAGATTCAGATTAGAAACACTACAAATCTTCTTCCTCTTATGTCAGCATAATTGAAATACCGCTAATAATACTATTAAAACTTACATGACTTAATACAACCTCATCACTGAAGCCTTAAAAAAAGTCATCTTAAGTAAGCTGAATGCTTTCAGCTATTTATATCATCTGGGATTATAAGAGTTTCATTACCGCTTCTTATACTACTCCAGTTAGGGAAGTAAAGAACATTACATATACATTATGTATATAAATCCGGTATCTTTCAAACAACGCTATCCCAATTTTTTGTAATTTATTTCCTCCTGGTATTCTTCCTATTGGGATAACCTACACTCATTTATGTATACTTACCTGTATAGAAATTTTTAGTTGTAGGTTTCTTACGGTCGTGGTAGTGCATCGTTGGGGTTTGCATAAAACACTATCTTCCCCTTATGATGCATGGTTATAAAACCCCAAAAGATAAAAAGCGCATTTAGGAAGACAACTATTTGCTTTTATAGCTAAATTGTGGAAAAACTCTATAAATATCTGATGACAGTTCAAGGGGTAACTACTTTGTATACATGGAAGTCAAAATGCTGGAAAAACTTTTGGGAATAAAAAAGTTGGAAATATATGTATAATAGCTGTAGAATTTTCTGCAAAAAATCCAAGCATGTCCCATAGAAAGAAGTTTAGACTAGAGGAGTGACTTTTTTTTATGGTTTTCCTTCAAAGTCATAAATTCTTTTATGACTTTTTCATATTGTTGTCCATATGTGCACTGCACAAGCATGCATGCATGCATTCATGGATACGCAGTTGTATTCAGAAAAAAATTTTTTTTATAAGTTTTTAAAGAAAGACTTTATGACCCCCAGATTGTTGATTTATATGTAAATGGAAATTAAATGAAAGTTTTATATTAAAATGGTTCTTATGCATTATGCTTATTTTTTAAGTTTATTAAATTCAAAAATTTTAATTGGAGTCCTTTTCTATTATAATTTGAGGCTGGTTAAAGTCAAGCATCTTATGTAACTCAACCTTGTAGAGGGCCTCACCGGACATTAGGAAAAAATTTAATTCACTTTATTATTTCTGCATACAGAGGCGAATTTAGCAATAGGCAGAGCAAGACTAAAAATTTTTGGGGCAGGCAAAGTCTCAATTGGTGAAGTAAAAGGAAACGAGATCGGAGTCGCACTATCTGGCAGGGACGAATTAAGAGTTATTATTTTCAACGTCATTATATGTAGACAGGTTAATTGCAGAGCTACAAAGACGTGATTCTGCTAACGACAACATGAGTAAATAGTTTTACTTTCTCATGAAGCTACCCAACTAGCATTTAAACTTTAGAGTAGTGTCAAACTAGTTTTGTTACTAAAGCTCAGTGCAAGTTTCGTGATAACCACTAAAATTGTCACCTAATAATCAATCGATGTATACTCATAAGAGCAAATGTCTATAAAATAAATAATTCTGATGATAAACACGTGATTATACCTTATAAAAATCAATACTAACAAAATGTTAGGATCTAACCTGAAAGTGTCACTATATGTCTCACTCACACTTCATGTAATGTCTCTCCTTCTCACTCAAACTAGATCTTAACGTTACGGTCTTACGGCAAGCTTTAGGTACACTAAAATCATTTTTAGTAGGTGAAAAGAAATTTTTCGAAACTGGGTTTCTTGAAGAAAAATATTTTTTTTCCGTAATCTAAGAAATAATGCAGCAAGTGTTGTACCGTTTTAGAATCCTTATTAAATACGTTAACTATTAAAGTTACTTGCCAGACTGGCGTAGTACATTTTTTTTTCAGTAGAGTCAGATGAAGTTCAACGAATTATTAATTTTATATTGTTGGTTCGGCAAAATGTGACATTTTCTTCCCAGCTGGAGCAGTTGGCTTAGAACTTAAAGCAACAGGTTACATTTGCACTATTCGGAATTACACAAGAAAAATAAAATTGAAAAAGTAAAGATTTGTAGCAACAGGAGCTAAAAAAACATCACAAGGTGTACATTTTCTCGAAAACAAAAGAAATGCCTATAATTTGAAAAATACATGATCTAGATTTTTTTTATATTTTTCTGGTAACTGTTACGATTTGGTCTATCACCTGGCTTTTATTAGTGACTAGGATGTTCTCGCTATCACCTTTGGCACTCTAAACCGACAATCTCTAGGTTTGTGTTAAGAACATCATAATGACGTGCATGTTACGGTTAAAGAGAAAACTATATTGTGACTCTAAATATTTGTATGCGACTAAGTAGTACCTTTAACTACAGTTTTGAATCCAAGAAGTGAAAAAAAATGATACTGCTGTAGATTATGTCACTTAAATTGATTGATGTATAAAAAGCTTATTGTTAATTTATTATTTATTTATTTATATGGCTTTAAAAATACATTGATCGGTCGCATTCAGCGCAATCTATTATATGGACAATAATCTCTCAAATTAAATGTCAATTAATAGTTCCAATTTCATCATTCCAGAACCACAGGGTGATACGAGAGGTCTAAATATGGCACTTTATTGTTGCCATACCTATCAATTTTCATGTCACACTATATGGAGAAATTCGTAGTAAAAATCACGATCTTATCACTATAGTCGGAAAATAATTTTTGATTAGGTGTTCCGTCCGTTATTATCACTAAAATGAAGTGTTTAGCACTGCATAGTTAAGTTCCTTCATTATCGGCTATATTTTTCTTGAAATCATTGCCATCATATTGGATACAAACAATTTGTTCGAAAATATTTCTTCTATTTCATAATGTTAGCCATTTATAACATTGAAAATAGCCAAGAACAAGTTTTTGGAGCCACTTTTAAGTTAATCCTAACATTACTTTGGCTGAAAAAACGTCGAGATATAAAATTCAAATTTAATAATTTCTCAAATATTTACTAATAATAACTTATTATTGAGGCGCCTTGTTATTTTTGGATTTAAAACATTTTATTTCATCAACGTGAAAATCACATCCTTGTAACCTGATATCAGCTAAAATTAATCAGCTCATCGTGTTGATGATAATGAAAATAACGTTACTGTCATCAAAATGGAACGTTTCATTCACTCATAATCATTCCCCAAAATGGTGTATAGACCCAGGTTGGCACGTGTTATAATAACAAAAATGGTAGTTAACAACACTATAGAGGGACTATATTGAGTGTTTATCACGTTCCAATTACCATTTGTCACTACAAAATGCTAGTTGGGTAATAGCTTGGTATCTCAAGATATCCAGGAGGTGCACGGAACTTTAAAGTCTTCTATCTAGGAGATTTAGGCGGGACTTCGGAAAAGTAGTGTCTGCTGAGGCTACACTGGGCAAACAATTATTAGCTCTGGAGTTATACAAGTACATCCTGGAAAAAGGCCGTTTGAACCTTTATCCGAATGCGAAATTAGCGTTTCGGATATTATTGTGTACACCAGGGTCAAACTGTTCGGCAGAACGGCCGTTTTTAGCCCTAAAACCAGTGCAGAACTATTTAAAATCCACCACATAGGAAATCAGGATCAATTGAGTCATTGTGCTGTAGATAGGGTCAGAAATACTGCAGTCTATGGACTATAGAGGGATAATCCGTTCCTCTGCAGAGAAAACAGCTCTTCACATGGCAATATTATCGTCTGGCTTACACGCAACGAACTTTCTTTGCATAGAATTACGTACTTATTTGCGATATTTCTAAGTCTGCTTGCTTACTTTCTTAGGATGATGTTCGTTAAATAACATTCACATTTTTGTGTTATTCAATTATTTTTAAGGGGCCCTGACTCTAATAACCAGTTACGGGCCCGGGTTTTTATATCCATAGAAAACCCTTAGATGTATTCAATGACGTAACACGATTTGTATTCACATTGGAATAATTAGCATTTTAGCAAACTTCAAGCAAATGTCCACAGAAAGACAAGCAGCCATTATACAAAGATGCCGTAAAGTGCCATGGATTTTCCCTATTAAATTTCAAATGTGACAGCATTTGAAATCAGCACTGAAATAAATTGCAAGATGCCTGACGCAGTCACCGTACTCAAGAGCGGAATTATTTAATAAAACCGGCGGGAACTCCGATTTATCAATCCGACTCCTATATATAGCTAGGCAGTGCGACTTACTTGGATTTAACGAAAGTCGATACGAATATCTTCATTAATTCGACAAATACAAACTCCATCAAACCTATTGGTCTACTTAAATAGATCTGGACGTCATCCGCATAAAGGTAATGAAGGAATTAGTAACAACATTCGGTAAATCATTTAAATATAAGGTGAAAAGTAAAGGGCTAATAATGGAACCTTGTGGAGTACCAGACCGAAGATATATAAGATCAGAACAAAGATATTTTACTTTTACCATCTGTGCTCGATTGCGTAAATAATCAGCAACAGGCTGAATGACGGAGGATTAAAAGCCCAATTGATTTTTCAGCTTTGAAAGCCGTCTTGAGTGGTTTACGGAATCAAATGCCTTGCTAAAATCAAGAAGAACTATTACTGTCATCTGGTCCTAATCGATAATTTCACAAATATCTGCAGATACCCTTAGAAGTGCAGTATCGCAACTATGCCCATGTCGATAACCAGACTGCCACATTGTCCAAGTTCTCTGCTCGTTAATAAATTTGATGATTTGTTGGGACATAATTTTTTCCAAAACTTTAGCAAGGAAACTAAGCATGCTAATTGGTCTAAAGTCGCTCAAAGTGCAATGATTCTAGAACAAAAACCTTTCGATCGCTAGTTGTAAATCACAATATGAAGATTGCGTGGCATTGAAATTGAACACTATTCCGTTTTTATACCCTAGATGAAATCTATAGGGTATACTAAGTTTGTCATTCCGTTTGTAACGCACAGAAATAATGATGGTAGAGCAAAATGGATTGGACATCCCCGCATAAAATTAAAAGTTATTTTGATTTTTGCATGTCCGTCTGTCCGTCCGTTCGTCCGTCCGTCCGTGCGCACGATAACTCGAGAACGCGTTCACTTAGAAAGCTGAAATTTTGTACACGGACATTAAAAAAAAAAAGTAATATTAAGTTCGAAAATCAGACAAATCGGGCAACTCCTTGCCATACAAAAATTTCGTTTTCCACGATATATTTGGACACTACCTGAGAACACGTCGATATAGAAAGCTGAAATTTGGTACATTGTGTTTTCATTCTAATAACAAATAAAATTTCAAAAAAGGACTAAATCGGGCAACCCCTTCTTGGTGTTGCCATATAAAAATGTAGGTTTTTTACATATACTTTGAAAACGATCAGTCCTAGACATTTTTATTGTACTAAAAACATCTTCAGAATTCGAAATCCTATAAAATTGGTTATAATCATTTTTCCTGTCCGACAAACCTTTCTAGAAATATATGCGAGAAACCAATGTAAAAAATCAAAATTGCTCAAATGGATGACCATACGAAATTTAATACGGGGATTCATCTAGGGTATCATTAGAATTGGTCTTAGACCAATTCTAGCTTTTTCACTTGTTTTAATCATTTTTGTGAGGAATGTGGCGGATCAATATTTGCATTTTCTTATTATTATAAAACACGTCTAGTTAGATTCGACGATGAACCTATATTTAGATCCAGATTCATCACATTCAAGTTGGGAGTAACAGAAAATATAATATCGAAAATTCTTGTTTGTTTGTTTGTTTTTTCATCCGTCAGTTTTAAAATTTTCAAATGACTACCTACCTGCAATTATACGTGATTAAGCATTCAAGATGGTAGTGCTTTTAATAAAATAATAATCAATGCATATTACACATCACCTAGTATGTAGCAGCAGTTTATTTTTGAATGAAACTTATGAATTCTCCATTTATTATAAAAATGTTAGAGGATTACGCATCAAAATAAAGGAGATTTATTTATTGTTGACTGAGAATTAAGTCGATATTATTCTTGTTACAGAAACCTGGCTTTATCATAGAATTTGCTCGTTGGAAGTTATTCCTGAACAATATATTACATAGAGATAGTATCGTTGTCCAAGGTGTTTCAATAGCAGTTAAACCAAGTAATAAAATAAAATTACCCGGAGCGCATTTGTGTATAGATTAACTATAGTCGTAGTCAACTGCTATCAGATTTGAAAAGGAGAAACAGTCAAAGCCAGGTGATCTAGTTGGTCATTTAAGAATCTTAAAATATGCTTCGGCCAACTGACGAAATATCGGATATAATCACACCCAAGATGGATTTTGCAAGATCATTCGATGTGGTTTTGGGAGATCGACAACAATGGCGTTCCACTAAATCATCCTTCCAATTAAGATCGATGATGTGGTATACAGATAGTTCCAAATTAAACAGTAGAGTCGACCCGGGTGTATACTGCCAAAGATGCTGTATATGAAAGACCCTGTGTTCTATCGTATTCCAAGCCGAGGTACTGGTCATAGAAGAATATTCCAATACCACTTGCATTATGACAAATATAATATGCTCAACCATTAATATCCTCTTGGACAATCAAGCCCCTCTTATGGCCTTAAAATTCCTCACTATTAAGTCAAGGATAGTGTGGAACTGTCTACAACATCCAAAAAATTAATCAAGGTGAAACAAAGTTATGCTTATGTGGATGCCTGAACATGAGGACCATAAAGGCAATGTAATTGATGATGGCGGCCTAGTCAAAATAGGAGTAGAAACTCCCTTTGTCGGACCGGAGACATTTTATGGTACCTTAAAGTGTTACCTCAGAGGTTCCATAAATTGGTAGGAAAATATGTAGATTTCCCTTTAGTGGGAAAGGCTACAAGGATTCCGTTAGGTGAAGTCTTTGCTGCCGCTTCTATCAGGATGCTGATGAAACTTCGGAGAACTTGCTGTGCAACTTCGGAGGACTTGCTGTGCAACTTCGGAGGACTTGCTCTGCAACTGTGAAGCATTGGCCAGGCTGAGATTACTCCACCTCGAACATTCTCTTTTTTCACCAAACTACGTATGGAACCTAAGACCCAGAATGGTATTAACGGTCTAAAGCTGGGAAGGGATTAACTCCAACGGGGACTCACGATAGATCTTTCAGGTTGCAGTTAATGCGAGGCTAATGCCTGCATACCCCTCCATAAATCTAATCTAATCCAATCTAATAGTCGTAGTCATAATCATAGTCGTATGAAGTCAGGAAATAGTCAATTAGTCAGTTGTTATAGTAACTGGTAGGTACTTTATATTGACGAACGATCAAAGTCGGGTTATAGCTGAATTGTTTCGAATTGACAATCAATTGACAGATAAAAGTCTAGTAAGCTATTGCTGCAATTTTCAGAAGTAATTTTTTATATCCGAAATGAAACCAAATTCGATAAGAGTGGTGTGTTAAATTTAATGAAGATTGTATGTAATTCATAGTTAAATACGAACACGATTTCATTCTGTGCAGAATTGTAATACTCTGCTGAATGTTCAGCTGCTAAAGATGATGCGATAATTTCTATTATTATGCATGTTAAACCTACTTTGAAATATTAATACAAAATTATAATAATGTTGTTGCAAACCTTCCGACTTACCAGACCCGCTTTTGAATTTGAAATAGAAAACGTGTGTACCAATTTTACAGTCAAAGTAACAGAACACATCAGCATAGAACTAAAGGCAATGTCTGTTGTTTTCCATCTTGCAAATCAAGAAAGTTATAGATATTGAAAGTATAAGAACAAAAGGTGGAATATGAGCTATCTTAATTAAAGTTCATTATTAGATGTGCAAACGTTTCGACATATTAATGTCGGCGCTATTAGAAATTTTTTACGCAGTATAGATATTGTGCGGCGAAATTACAAAATGGGGAGAATTAAAAGTTCTGTTCGAAAAAGTGCCGATTTAAACATTTTCTTTGGTGCCATCGATGGCACTTATGTTACAATAAAAGTATCAAAAGAGCAGGAGCATTGGTATACAAATAGAAAAAACAAATCATTCCATCACATTCCATACCTATAAGACACAAAGGGAATGCCCATTTTATGCCGAATATTAAGAGACATGAGAGATGTTTTAAACGATGCATTGTGATACTCTGAGCATATATTATTAACAATGTTTAATTCAATTAAGCTGGTAAAGGCTTAGGGTTAAGGGGGGGGGGTCAAAGTTGGAAGTAGTATATTTGAGAAAATCTAGTACATAATTGAATTCCTAAGGTCATGAGAAGAAGTTTGAGTACCCACACTCCTATACTTGGAAACTTAAATAGTTTTTAGTATTTTCCTATTTTTTATTCGCAGTGAGGTACTAGATTTTAAGCATCTTAGATCTAATTCGTTAGAGCTATGTTCGATCGGAAAACGGGTTTCGTTGTTCACCTCGACTCATTACCAGCTACAATGCGTAGAAAAAATGTGTCTCTATATACTTTTATGGTTTAAGGGTTTTGAGGGGGGGGGGGGGGGGGGGGGTAAGAAACCGCGGCGGAAGGCGGGGGTGGTTCCAATACCCCATGTTGCATATCAAATTAATGGTCTCACCGATCGCTATAAGGTAGTGAACAGAAAATTTTCTCGGGACGTTTTATCTGCCAGAAAACCTATTTTCATGCACTTGGGTCATATACAGCCTAGACGTAACTAACAGCCCCGCAGGGCCAAGCAAGTGGGGGGTCTACAAAAACCTACTGAATTAATATTTTCATATGAAGTTATGATATTTGAAAGCACATAAAATAACAACGCTGGATTAATAAGCAGTTGGATTCACTCAATTAAAATTCGGTTTCTGAATAAAAATTATATTAACTCTGTAATGATTTCATTATTTTAGTTCCATCTAAAGGTCATATCATCATAGGCTTTGAGAAGCTGGAAATATGCTGGCTAGGCAGTAGTGATGATACAAAAATAACAATTCTTCTTTTACTCTTTGTATTTAAACGGAGAGAAAGGTAGCCTAGGCGTACACGCTGCTAGCATGCATCAGAATTCGTAGAAGAGAGAAGAGTATTAATTTAACCTTAGGTTATTAGATAAGTAAGCAAAGAACAAAAATTAAAATATATATAAAATTAAATATTTCACGTATAAAGTTTTAAAATTCGCTCAATTTCCAAACACTGCTATACCGTGCAGAGATCAGTGGATTCTGGTTGTTATTTTAAGTAATCGGATATTTCCAGCTATTTGTGTGGGAAGCTTTTTCCCCCTTCCGAAAAATTCCGAATTTTTGTTTTTAATCGTTGTCTGGATATCATAATTCAACAACTGACAGTGCGCTATGAAAGTATGAATAGCTTGACGGAAAGATTTTCGTTATTTCAAGTTTTCAGTGGCTTAGCAGAAATTATTGAGAAAGCAAATCGCCTCTGCAAGTATTATTTAGAAGATTTATCGTCTACTTTTCTTCAAAAACTTTGGATGAACTCTTAATTGCAGATAGCTCTGCTATAACAAGTAGTCTCCCGGATCTGTGTACAGTTCTACAGCTATATCTCACATTACGAGTCATTACAGTAACGCCCGAACGTTCATTCAGTATGCTAAAACTTATAAAAACTTACCTTCGTAGTACCATGTCGTAGGTGCCGCTGAATTACCTCGCGATACTGAGCATCGAAAATGAAGAAAGTCGGAATATTAATTTGAGAGAGTCATACGAATTCTTATCATCAAAAGAAGGGCACTTTGGAAAGTTGTGAAGAAAGTAAGTTTTACTCATTAGTCATAAGCTTATCAATGTAGAAAAAAGAAAAATTAGCCGGGGCCTAGTAGCATTTATTGGGGGGGGGGGGCATACATCCTTAGTTACGACACTGACCCCAGTTACTACATTCCGCATATATTTTCAAAGTACTTTCTTCCATAGCCACTAGTGCTCTGTTGTGAGTATTTTTCTCATAGGAAGTCATTCTTTACGACGCACCAATTCCGCATTATCACGAGAAATAGAAAAGTTCACTTTTTACCCAAGAAAGTCGTTCAAGTTACATTCGACCGCCAAAGCTTTCTCCTACTTATTGAAATAAAGATTATTACTAAAATATGTTCGAAGTATCATAATGCATCATTTGAAATATCTCTCATGTCTGGCCATGTCTAAAGTTGTATGAAAAATGGGTATTCCCCTGTGCGATTTACCTATTGATCCGCGAATCTTTCGCAGCTCGGCCATACAGAAAACTCACCTGCAACTTACTGCCCAAATGATGCAGTAATTCTAAGGCCAAGGCCTACCATTAGTATATTGGTGCTACCATACATTGATAATGGCCGATGACTGAAAGAAAAAAATAAATCAATAAAGGACACGCACTTGGGCGGCAAATTAAATAAGCTTTGCTTTTCTTTTTGTGAGTGGCGGCACTTGACAATGAATGCCAAGCTACCTCCACATATCTAACCTAAGCTAGTCAGAATCAGAGTCAGACTACGTCTAGGTAGATAGGAGCTGGTTATATGCAAGAATAGCACAATTTGCCGACTCGAGCTCATGGTATAGGGTGGGGTATTTTCTTGGATCTGGTATGCTAGCTCTGGTGTCTGCTGAAGGACAGGGAAGGTTTAATCTTTCCTGATACTGGGGTTACTGACGGATTAACATTGCAATCCCTCTCCTTCCTAGTGAACCGACACAAAAAAAAAATACTAAATTAAATATTAAAAAGGATGTTGAAAAGATGAAAAAGGAATAGGCAAAAAAACCTTCCGACGCCATTATTTTACACCGCCCGAATTATCCACAGAGACTGCAACCAAGACGCGAGAAGTATTATGTACACATTATATGTTTATTCAATACTCGGTATTATATGGAAAGCACTAATAACTAAAAGAGGATTTCTATTACTAAATTATTAGACCAAGATTAAGAGAAAAATAAAGGTTTTTCTTTTTTGTAAAAAAAAAAAAAAAAAATTACTAACACAACTATTTCAGGATTTCGTGGGAGAGCGTTACTAGTATCTATGAGCACTTAGTTATACCAAATTCAGGAAAACACAAATGAAAATTTTTAGATTACATCATGAAGACTATAGATCATCAATACGGGTTTTTTTCCCTTTTCCAACACTTCATTTCGAGAGCCCTAACAAAATCTCAATCGATGACTATACGTAGACATATGAAATATGTGTAGGTTTTCAATAGTTATATGTATGTATATATACATTAAATGCATATAAATGCACACCCAGCCTTTGCCAACAAAATTTCTGATAAGGCTTTTAATGAATTTAATTTTTTTTCTTTTTCAAAATTGAACTTGAGTACTTACCGCCGCAGGTATCTGTTGTAGTTAGGCAAACTAACCAAGAAAAGTTTTATGCAAATAAAAAAAATAAACAAACCCCGAAGGTTGGAAAAAGTTCACAACAATCAATATGCTAAGCTCTACGGGAACAATTAAGATAACTATAGCAAATCTAACTAAATAATAGATTTTAAAGCGGTAGAACAAATGATTGAGTTAAACTCACTTGCTTTCTCTGTTTGATTGTTTTTTTCTGCTTGATCCACTAACGATACCTAGTTACTTTCACCCTTGCTATTACTGCAGTTACGTTGCTCCGTTAATTCGATGTAACGCTCTAACTTGTCAGTCCTTCACGTACAGTACATACAGTATTTATTATGCTCCTCTGCTTATCATTTTCTTTTCTTTCCAAATCCTCCTAAACCCCTTACGGAGTTCAAGAGCTTTGTGAAGCTCTGGCCGGAGTCACGAAAGGTCCCGCTTTGACGAGGAAAAAACACAATCACCTGTGTCCATATGAAATTTATATTTTACAAATAAATTTTACAAATCTTTCGGAAATGCACAACTATCAACCTACCCTGTTGTATAGGGGTTGTCCTTGTAGAGGATGTAGATCACCACCGTATGCGTACAATGAAACGAATGAGACAACGCACTTGGAACCACTTAATTTCCTCTTTAAGGGAACACTCTCACTCACAGCACTGCTAATTTTGCTTTTCTTACTATGCAGAAGCTTTTTGTTTCCTTTTAAAGGACAAACTTTAAATTCAACATTTTTTTTCCACTAGCAAGAATACTCGGCTGTTTGACTGCCCCTCGTAATATCACAAGATCAGATGATCTGCACTTCACCGAATTATCGGTTCTTCAAAAATTTCTAGTGGATTTTCACAAAAAAAATAGTCACCATGATCCCTCAGCAGTGCAATCATATTCTGCAATCAAGGCCGCTACGATAGATAAGCGCAATATTACCACAGGGCATAGATGATGACGCCTCTAATTATCGTGCCCATACATTAACAAATCGAATGGGCTCTTATCGTAGGACCGTAGATGACGTCGGGTTTGTGAAATTTTTGCAGTCGCAGGCCTTGAGCAAGTTTGAATTTCTATTCCAATTTTGGAATTCAAGCGGGACTAAATTTTTTCCTCCTCTTTGTAACATTTATTGGTATCATGTTGGGTGATAACATCTGCGTCGCTTTGTTTTGGTCGAAATGTCAGTGACCTAATTATTCTATGCCATTGACCTTATGGATATATAGGTATATAGGTACGTAATGTTTTCTTATGCTGCTAGAAAAAATTGCTGTGTGATTTCAACCGAGTAGAAACTATTCCAGTGACTGTACTTGCATGTAGTGTGATGGATATAAATCTATTCCCTGAGGAAAATCGAGAAACTTTAATTATTTTTACTGCGTAGGCCACAATAAGTTGTGGTGAATAAAATAGGTACCTACACCAAATAACGAAATTTTGGAAAAAGGGATTTCAATAATGAATCCAATGTGTGAATAATTATGAAATGAATAATGTTGTTTTTCACCAAATTAAAATATATGCTTTTTATTATACAATGTTATTATATTGTACTTATGTACATACTATATATCACTTCAATGAGAAATGCATACAAATTCATGGCTATTAACAAATATATCCGAAATTCACACATAAAAATAACAAAAGAATTTATAATAAAATGTTTCTCTAATAATTTTTCTATTTTACGAACGTAAGTATCGGTTACTTCAATCATAGCTTTGAAACCTTTTTCCTGTATTCTCATTTGTTCCGTCCTGATTTTTTTTTCTTTCCTCATTCTTTTAATGGATCAACAATTTACAATCGGAGTGTTTTGGTTTGGATGACTTTCTACGCTGACGCCAAATGGAGTACGAATATAAGAGCAAATAAAAAAAACATCGTACCATTTTCCAAAATAAGTAAGCTACAGAACTGAACAGCAAGTACTTGTAGAGTTTTTAGTGTTGGTGATTTAAAAATATTCAACATTTAGAAAATCAGATATATTTAGATATTATGCCTTCAGAATTGGAAGGACTCCATCTAAATGTAGGGGTCTGCATTAAACAAGATATAACATTGACTGAGCCTGATGTCGATAGCTCCAAATACAATTATTTGAGGTGGTTACTTATTAAAAAAAAAAAAGAGTAGAAACATTTGCTTCATTGATGTTTTCTTTTTTTTATTTTCCCTGAGAAGTTATCTGTATTAGATTATTTGGTGTTCTAGTTAACTATTTATCTTAGAACATTTATCGAAATTTTGATCAACCCTTTCCTAATATTCCATCTTATCCTCTATATTAGCGATTCAGGTTTCCAGTTCTTTGGCGTTCATCTCTTTAGGCTTTCGCATTAACATTTACAATATTCATGACCTCCACTGTTTCTGCGAACCCTTTAAAGTTATCTATCAGGGATGGAATCAAATTGACGTAAATTATATTGAAAACCGACGATAACAGCAAGATAGTGCTAACTTTCGCTCAAAGTCATCTAAATTGCTATTCCAGATTTCTATTCGGGTATTCCAAAGGGCTACATCTTGGGATCACTTGTGTTTGCACTTTAATCAATTGATATGCCGGATATCCTCAAAAGTGTAGGTAGATGTTCAGGTCTTTATGGGCTACTAAAGAATTTTTTATTTATGCTTAAGGAAAAATCACAATTTTTAAAAGACATCTCTCTCTCTCTCTTGCTCTCTATATCTATCTCTTTCCATCTCAATCTCTCGTATTATTATACAAACAAATGGTACCCTGTTATATCGTCATTATTCTCCTGGGAATCATGGGTGATTAATATAGCTGCTAGTCATTTCCAACAACAAAAAACTCTTACCCAGTGCTACCCTCAAAAGCTTTCCCAATTCCTTCATGCATTCGATGCAAATATTTTAAAAGACTCACAGATGCATACAATGTATTCTCCTACACATATGTACCAAGTAAATCGTGAATTTGTTTAAAATTCTGTACAATTTACTGCCTGAATATGGTGCTCAATTTCAACTTCTATTTACAAATGACAGGCTTTACTATAGGCGAATGTTAACCTAAATTTTCAAACTGTTCCCAAATATATAGTTAAATATATATAAAAAAAACACGCAGAACTTTCCCGATTAGTTTTTCTTCACTAGAAATTTTTTCCCGAAAAATCAATGTGTGCTTGCTGCACAGTAAGAAAAAAAACAGAAAAAGAGGAAAAACTTTTATTGCTTTTCAGCTCTAACTAAAACTTTTTCCCGACAAACTTTATTCCCATGGAGATTTTTAAAAGATATTTCTTTTTAAAAAGTTTCTAACTTTTGCACAGATTTTGATTAGAAATTTTACACGAATTTTACCGGGAACTTTATTTACTAAAACTAATATCATTTGTAATTATTGAATATTTTCCTATGAAACGAGTCGTATTTCTGCATGTCAAGAATATGTGAAGGAAATGTAAGGAATAAAACTACGAGGGGTGAATAATGTTATTAATTTCTAAAAAAAAAAAATAATAAACTTAATTTTTAATTCAGTTTCACTTTAAAAGAAAAATCCATCAATGGGCTGTAAAAAGAAATGAAAGCTCCTTTTTTTATCTTTGACTTACAAAAATTCATGAATTTTTTGTGAACTTGAACTTTTCATTAAGCGGGAAAAATGCCCTGGGGGATGTAATTGAAATGCACACCAATATATTAGGTTTACCGAGTACAGAAGTTTCAGAAAGGCTGAAGTCCTGAAGGGAAAATTCGGGAAACGAAAAGGAGCCGCTTTATTCATATATGTATATGTGTACATGCATATATGTATTACCTTATCTCAGTATCGATTTAGAATTTAAAGTACATATGAATACACATTATATGAAAATGGCTGTTTGTGGATTTGTATGTCTGGCTGACGCGCGATTTCAGATACACAAAACCCTACTCAAAGCATATAATCTTTGTATACACATCCATACTTAGTAGTATCTTGAATGTTGCTATCGCTGAAGGAATCGCAGAACCATAGCAGATGGGTTGCCGCAGACACAAGCAGTGTCAAATATAACCAAAGCACTATAGCCTTAAAAGTGTGGGCAGGATGAAAATTGGCATATAGGTAGATACTGGAATTTTTCAAAAGTGCACAGGCAGGTGGATACGGTAAGGCAAAGGACTTAAAAGGTACTTTGTATGTTGTCGGCGTCGTAGTCGGAAAGCAAAATTGGGTTTCGAATAAATTTTAGATGATATCAACCCCAAAACAGGTCAGGTTGATGTGTCGACCTTGACTCGAAAATAATTTTATTTAACCTCGATTCGCTGCCAAAGTTTGTTATTATATTGCGATGCAATGCAATTGGAATAGATAATTGAAAAACGAAGTGTGTCTCTGTGTGTAGGGCCGTGAGGATTTTTAAAATTAGCTCGAATACTTTTTATATGTATGATGTTTGAGAGGAAATGAACTGACGAATGGAAATAATAATATAATAATTGATTTTGGAATTTGGAATGTATATTATAGAACTTTTCAAATAACCATTATCATTTGCATATGTAACGAAGTTGAATTTATGATAAACAAAAAAATGAAACTTTTTTGTATCATGTTTATTGATGCTTGCTTCGAAAATGTAATAACAAGTGCGCCGTTATTCATTTTATTATTTGAAAATAATTGTAAATTGGAAATTATACATGTAATATGTAAATACTCTGACTCGCACATGTTTTACTTCACAGGTAGGTATCCGTGATGTAATTCTTCATAAAAGTTCATTGATAGTGTTGAATTCAATTAGCCCAGATACATATGCCTGATCAAATTTGAATTTAAACTTTGAATATTCTGGTAATGTTAATACTTTAAGGCTGATGTAAAACGTCCATAAAAAATAAATTTTATTCAATTCAATATCCCTAAATAGCCTATCCTTTTTAAAGGACGGTAGCCACATGCACAAATTTATATTATTTTCTCTGGCTAGCATAAAATGAGTTTTAGAATTGATGAACGAACATAATTTTGTTTGTGTGTGGAAAAGTATGAAACAATCAATAAGTAAAGATACATATTAGGCTGATGCCAAGGCGGATTGTGAAGGCTAAAAGGAAAAGTTATTAACAGGCAAGGGACCAGCCGCAACATTTAGTTAAGGTAATAATTAAGAGAAAAAAGAGACGGGGGGGGGGTGGAGTTCAGGGGTTGAAAGTGATATTCTCTCGATTTTCGGAAAATGTTCTCCACAAAAGTTGTAGATAATAAAACTATATAAAACTTTATATAAGGCATTTTTCAACATAATCTCAAATTTTCCGACAAAATGTCGGAATATTTTTATCTCTCGGATAAATAATTCAATTTACATGAAATTTCGTGTGTTGTGTTTGCGATTATATTTTACGTTATTATTCCTGTTAGTGTACCCCAATCCTGAAATGATATGGACGTAGTGGCGGATCCAATGGCGGTCCCGGAGAGGGGTGGGGGGGGGGGGGTCATCCCACCCCGAGCATACCAAATAATTTAAGTAAAAAGTGTTAAATTAGTTGAGTTCATTGAAAAATTATATTTTTTATGCAGAAAGTGAACTCACTTCTATATAGCGTTCTCTTTTGGCCTACGTACCAAGTACTAACTGAGAAAAACTGTAAACAACAAAGAAAGAAGTGGATTCGGAATTAAATATTTTTAAATTTATTATTTGGGTTAAATTCGGATAAAAAGCGTTTTACCAAAAGCAATGTATTCATAGATACTCAACAGAAATTTGAAATGTTTTATTAAAATCACTTTTCAACTTTCCGCAAATGGTTTTTTCAACGTTAGGCTCGAAGGAAGAATTATTTTTGAAACCAAATATTGCACCCGCATGATGCAGCATTTCGAGCAGTCTATATTATATATGCTGGTGTCTAAAACTGAGAAAAGTTTGGTTTGAATGACTCCTGCAGTTTGCTCTCCAAACTACTTTAAAGACTTTTTGTAAAAAAATTGTATAGAAAAATGACACTCCATCCACAGTACATAATGCGGAAACCTTGCTCGTAGATACCTCACTACAGTACTTCGGTGGCTACTTAATTGCGGTGCGACTTACGGCGTTGGACAAGTGGTATTTTTGTTTTTGTTAATTTAATTGTAAGATGACATTCCCTATCTTTAATTATAGATCCGCGTGTGGACCCCCTCACTTTTCTAAAGATGGTCCTGATAATATATCAAGGCATGGAATGACTGTCCATCTCACTCAAACTAGAATCTTAAAGTCACGGTCATAAGGCAAGCTTTGGACACCAGAATCACATTTAGTAGGTAAAAAGAAATTTTCGAAACTGGGTTTTCTTGAAGAAAAATTTTTTTTTCCATAATCTAAGAAATAATGTACCAACTGTTATACCATTTTAGAATCCTTATTAAATTTGTCCACGTTTAAAGGTACTTGCTAAACTGGCGTAGTACATTTTTTTTTCAGTACAGTCAGTTAAAGTTAGGCAAAATATTAATGTTCTATTCTTGGCTCGGCAAAATGTAACATTTTCTTCCAAGCTGGATCAGTTGGTTTAGAATTTAAAACAACACGATACATTTGCACTATTCGGAATTACACAAGAAAAATAGAATTGAAAAAATGTAAAGATTTGTAGCAACAGGAGCTAAAAAACCATCACAGGGTGTACATTTTCTCGAAAATAAAAGAAATGTATATAATTTGAAAAATACATGATTGATTTTTTTTTGTATTTTTCTTCGGCTTGACGTCGTCTACCGGGACAACCCTGTATAGGATGGAGCCAATACTTTTTTGAAATGAATTAAGTATAAAAGCTAGAATTTGTCCAGGACCAATTCTTATGATACCCTAGATGAATGCCCCTATAAAATTTCGTATGGTCACTACTGAAGTGGTTTTTCGCATATATTTCCAGAACAGTGCTTTGGACAGAAAAAATGATTATAACCAAGTTTTTAGGATTTCGTATCCTGAAGAAGTTTTAAGTAGAATAAAAATGTCTAAGACTGATCGTTGTTACAGTATACTTAAAAAACCAAAATTTTTATGTGGCAACATCAAGAAAGGGTTACCGGATTTAGTACATTTTTCGTATTTTATTTGCTATTATATAAAAACACCACGTACTGAATTTTAGCTCTGTATGCTAACGCGTTCTCAGACAGTGACCAAATATATATTGGAAAACGAAATTTATGTATGGCAAGCCCACGAAGGAGTTACCCGATTTGTCTTATTTTCGAGCTTGATTTTACTTTTTTTTTAAAGTCCGTGTACAAAATTTTCGCTCTCAAAGTATACGCGCTCTCGAGTTTTCGTGCGCACAGACAGACCGATAGACAGACAAACAGACATACAGATGGACGGACGGACGGACAGATGGACGGCCGGACGGACATGCAAACATCAAAATAACTTTTAATCCAATTTGATCTGTTTTCATTATTTCTGTGTGTTACAAACGGAATGACAAACTTAGTATACCCTACAGATTTCATCTAGAGTATTAGGCAAGGACCAGCCGGAAAATTTAGTTAAGGCTATAATTCAGAGAAAAGCAAAATTAAACACGAGATAAAGTGAAATTGTGAAATGTTGGTGGAGCGGGAGGGGGTGTTTAGAGTTTGGAAGTGCCTCTTTGCGATTTTTGGCGAAACGTGACCTCCTAGCGGAAAATTTTCCTCCCAAAAGTTGTAGATAATATATATCTATGTGTAAAACTTTTATATAAGGCACTTCCTAACAAAACCTTAGATTTTCTGTGAAAATGGCGGAAAACCCATTTTTCGATTTTTTATTTTTTTCTCTCGTAAAAGCAATTCAATTTACATTGAAATTTTGGGAAATTATACTTTTTTTTCCATTAAATTTGATTTTTCTTTTAATCTTGAAAACAAGTAGTTTCAGAGATGTTTACGTTTTCGAAAAAAAGCAAAATCTTAACCTTTGAAATGTCTACTTTAAAATGGCCTATATATGTATGTTGATGGTTTGTTTTTCAATCAATTGCTTTAAATTGAGAAAAACCAAAAAAAGTACTTTTCGGATCACGAATTTTTCAATATTGTATATTGCTTTCAATTCCTTTTTATTATTTATGTAAATAATGGATTATATTTCACTGACAGAATTTACTTCAATGTAATATTACTAAAGTCGAATGAATTTAATTGAAGAAAGTAACATTCCGGGGTCTCTAAATTTTGTAATAAAGCTGTATATTTATCATGCGATTTGGCGGGAAAATCGTTAAAATTTGAAAAACTTAGGACTTTTTTTTCCAATTTTTTAACTTTGACGTCCTACTACTTCCGACGGAAGGTGACAGGAAGGCTGATTGGACATTCTGAGACGGTTTGCTATCATCTGAGATGAATGCCACCTTGATAGGGTGTATATGAAGATACTTACAGGGAGTAAAGTGGAAGAAGTACTAAAAATCTGAAACCCCCCATACCGTGTATTTTCTGGCTCTCCTCCTATTCAATTTATTTCTCGAAATTGAGTGAGGAATTCAGGGTATAAAGGAAATGCGGTACGCCTGGGACACCCTGTATAAAGCTGTAAATGCAGAATATCTAGAAAATATGATGAGTAATGACTTATTGAGATTTGACGAATGGATTGATGATAACAAGTTAAAAATTAACGAGAAGAAGACTAAATATGCGATATTTAAGCAAAAACAAAACAAAGCGGATATTAATATAAGCATCAAAGTAGATACAGAAAATATACAAAGAACGTCTGAATTTTTCTGTTTAAGACTACAAATCGACGACTTTATATAGAATACTATACTCAATGCGCATGTCATTTCACATATCCCTATAATGTCATAAACTGGTCCCAATGTTAACAATGGCGGAAAGCTGATGAAATTTTTTTAAGAAAAATGGCTTTAAAAACTCTCTATGGACTGCCATGGGACACGTCTTCTACTACTAGCCTACCAATTCAGAAGGCAATTCATGTTGTGACAAATCATAGAAAACGAAAAGGCGAAGTTTATATATAAAATATTAAACAAGAACATTAGGTAAAATTTAGAACTGGAATTACACATGCCGAGATGAAGAAACAACATAAAACACAACCAACCAAGGACGGAAAGAAGACGAAAGAGGCTATTAGCTACTGCTGCCCCCTTAAGGACATCGTCAAACTGGCACCATCACTGGCATTCTTTATAAATATAATAAAAAAGTAAATGTTAAACTAACTTTGTTATTGCTAAATTTTGTTATTGCTTATTTATTGATTGTTGTTAAATTTACAATTACATATTACTAAAATGCTATTTAGTTTAAGCAGTTGAGATTAACTTTTGTTATCGCTTAGTTATTATTAGCTGCGTTTTTTTCTCTCTCTTGTGATCCGGTTCAATTTTATGTATATAAAACAAAAACAATGCGTGATCTATTGCTGTTTTACCTACATAAAATTGAACTAAGTTTATTTTTAACAAATAATTTTTTGGCTTCTTCATCACAAATTATTTATCTGTACATTTGCTTTGTTAAATTTTAATAGTTGGCATTGATTATTTTAGAGAGGTTGAATCGACTCCAAAATGCCTCATCACTCATACCAGCTTATTTGACTGAGTGGGGTTGAATGAATTAAATAATTTCAATTTATATTATATGTAAAACGGAAATTGTAAGACGAGTTAATTATGTCCGGAATACGAAAGGTGTATCAATAAAAATCAACCGGGACGAATATATAGATAACAGACCAAAGGTTAAACATTTTCTTTCTGCGCTATATTCAAAACAAACAAGAAATGCCATAGATTATAACTGCATCCTTATGAAATAGGTCATCAGGAAAGTTCAAATGACAAAGTTTGAGTAAACAAAATGCTTCCTGCTCCATTATTGAAGAGGAAAAATTTCTAAAGAAAGAAAATGTAAATCGATTTTAACTATATACAATTAATATCGTTTTGTAAGCGCAATAAATATGTAGCATACCCATCTGCATCTATAACCATATCTACCGCTTCCCCATGTACGAATTCTGGTGCCGCTTCAAAGTACTTTAGGAAAACGTCTTCATCACCATAAAGATGTTTATCCTAAAATAAAAAATAAAATAAAAAACAAACTTATTATATTCAGAAAAGTTTATAACAAATCTTACAATATCAACTCGAGAGCCCAGCTGTAATAAAAAAAAAAAAAAACAAAAAGGTATTACAATTAATAATTTTCGCCAAGGATTATTTAGTAAATTTTTACCGTAGAATCGTCATCAGCAACCGTGTCATAATATGGCGCATCTGCCAAATTTCCTTTTCCCGCTTCTGAATCAGGTTCGCAACCATCATCTTCGTCTTCCCATTCACCATCACAATCCCAGTCCTCTTCTTCCTCACACCTGTCAGTAAAAATCTTTGTAATTCTTAGTTTAATTTAATTTCAGTATCATTATTCTTTTTACATTTTCTTCACTTATTTTTGTCTTTATTGTAAAATTAGATAATACTTCAGTTCAACAGTTAATTTAGACACAAAATTTATAATTAAATTGGCAACAATACATGAACCCATCAAAAATATCACAATTTCTGAAAATACGTGCACAATTAGAAAACTAGCTACATACTAGATTTTAATTAATTAGAAAACATGTTCAAAATAACGAGACCGGATAAATCTGAAGGATTCTTCTTCCTACTTCTTCCTACCTGTAAAAAGGACGATTTCTGCTGTAGGTTGTTCCATGAAAAACTAACTGAACTTATCAAGTTAAAACAAATAATTGACTGATCTCTAAAAAGTACACTAAAAGCAATTCAATACTAAGCTACGAAATCTCATCGGAAATATTTTTAGCAATTATTTTGCTAACAGTATCAACTCAACTGCCAATAGAGGCGAAAACTATGAAAATATCTGACAGCCTATGAAATGCATCTTGTTTAAGAGATTTAGATATTTTACAATTTATCATTATACTCAATGAGAGGATAAGAAAGAAGTCGTATCGAATAAGTGATAAGAACGAAACGTGCCACTACAATAAGTTTTGTTGAAACAAAGAATTACCAACTTTGATTGGTTGAAGTATAAATTTCATGATAGTTTTACAACTCATTCATAGAACTTATAAAATTGAATAAATTCGCATAACAAAATGGCGGTTGCAACTGTAAAAGAAAGCTTGCTATTATGTGTTGATCCCTATCTGTATTTCTCCATAAGAAACTCTCCTTTTTGTAGCGACATGAAGTGTATGTGGTGCCACGCCCTGAGATCTTTGGAGAAATATAAATATCCAAAAATCATCTTTCGACAATTTTCACTTATCGGCGGTGATTCAAACACCCGATGTGGAACAACCCATCCGTCTTGTCGAACGATCATTTAAGTTTTCGATATTTAATGACAATATCCGAGATGATCTGTTTGAAGAATATCAAGAATTTTAATAATTCCAACTTACTTTTTTCCAGCTACATAGAGCGCAATAATTATCATACGTTTTTTTTTTTGAAACTGTATACACTTGGAATGCTGGAAAGAAAGGCAATCTCTGTAAAAAGTATTGCTAATAATTCCATAAATGCTAGATATGAAACAAATAGTTATTCGGTTAATATTTGGATCGCCCTGTATTTTTACCCCCACCCCCTTGCCCAACATTTCAAAATTGAAAAAAATTTGCTGTATCGGTACCGTTTTTCGACACTGCAAATAGTAAAAATCTATGCCTTTAAACAAACTAACGCACTACTTGGGGTTACAGACGGAATTTTTGATAAGATTTTTAATATAAATCGGATTTTGGAATTATCAAAATTTTGCGGCCCGTGATTTTGCCTCCCGAATTGTAGAATTTTAAAAATCATATAAATTTCAAGAGGCACCGGTTGTAGAAGGTATGATCTTTAAAGACTTGCTCAGTTGCGAAATTATATTATCTTACCGCGTATGCGCTTTGATCCCTTTTAATCCCTGGTCATCCCTTGGACAGTACTTACAACCTACATCCAGGTGTATTCCTCGTATAGAATTTAAAAATAATACTCTGAAATATGCTCCCAATTCCCCGTAAATAAAATATAATAATATTGTACAATATTTAATGCCATTTTTTATTTATACACAAGTATTTAAACAATTTCAATACAAGTAATTTTTACTTTAACAAATTTTATTTGTCATAACAACAGTAGTGAATGCGATTTAGAAAAAAAAAAAAACATTTTCCTCGATCATCTTTTTGTTAATTATAACGCTTACCACCACTTAAGGTAATGCTCATGATAAAACTTATTACCGTCTTCAAATTTTTCAAGACCATAACCCATACTAAGGTGGTCAATATAGGGTACGCCATCTTCATCAATTTTCAGAGATCTTTCCATTTTTGGAGGAGCTGATTCTCTATGCTTCGGCCAAATACCAGCCACGGCACATTCAGCGCGTCCTTAAAACTTTTTTTTCCGTTGGCAACATTGAACGTCTCCCTCATTTCCTAAAAAAATATATTTCAAGTTGAAATGAAGTGTTAGAATTTTGTCTGTATATACATATGTTCAGGGTGTTCCGGAAATTATGGTAAATATTTTTAGATTTAAAACAATAGGTGATTCGCAATAACAAATGCTAAATTGATTCTTTTTGTTTCACGTTGCCTTATGGACATAGGCATTTTAATAACTTTCCCATTAAGCATTGTTCTGTTATTCATTTTGGACCATATGTAGGTTCGTGCAAGCTTTATGCTTATCAGTTCTTATGATGTCCTTTTATTGCTAACAGAATTACCTTTCTCCTAACAGTAGCACTCTGTGAAAGATGTTGAACTAAATATAAAGTTAGAGTTTATATGGTAAGATGACTAAATTTGTAAGTTAAAGATCTCCAAAACGATTCTGATTCAATATTCCATTCCATAGGAAAAATATTCCAGGCTGTACAAAACTGTACATAAAAATCCTGCGTCAATCCTTTCACTAGTTAGATCTAAAAATTCGTAGGAGTAGTTTGTAACAACAATAATTTTGATTAAAACATGTTTTTTTGTTCGTTTGTTGGCATTATTTGCAATTGTGATTATTTGAGAAAAAAAATTTTGTTTTAATTTTAGGAAACCGAATTTTTATTTTACCTAACAGGGATTTTTTGAGTAAACAGGAAATACACTATTTTGTTTTCCTTGCAATTTATTATTTATTATCTAGGGCCCGATTAAACTAGAAAGCTCAACGCAAACAAGTGCGTCGATCGATTTTGCACATATATTTAGAAAATCCGGAAAAGGGGATTTCGACGATCGCTAGGGAGCATTGGCGTAACTAGGTTTTTTTTCTGTTGTTGGCCTGGTCCCCCAACTTTCGTACGTAGGTTTTAGCAATACTTTTGTTTGCGAAGTATACTAGTTCATGAGTATTCCCAGCTTTTGACCGACATTTTTAATGCATTGTTCTGAGCACTTACAAGATGTTGATAGAAGGCCTAGAGCCAATGAAATGGCATAAATTAAAAAAAAACCATAAAGTTTCTAGAGATGCAGAGAGTACGGAGAGCCTATAAATAACAGAATACATAAGAAGATAATTTAAATTCTAAAACATAATTTCCGTTAAAATAGCTTTGGACACACAAAATAAAATAATTCGAATAAAAAAAAAAAGAAAATAATTCTCATTTTACAAGTCGCAGACATCGCGAACTATTTTTGTAATATGTAGTCTACCTGAAACCTTAACTCCGCTCTCAAGAAAGCAAAAAAAAAAAAAGATCAGCACTTTTAATCTGCTGCAAATGTAGGTACGTGTGCAAATTTGGGGAGATTTTAATAAGAAAAGCTTTTGAGATATGGCAGTCTTTGCCGAGTCTTACGAAGAAGAACAACGAACAGTTTTCAATTGCTTTCCATTATTTATTATAATTCTCATTGAATTTTATTTTTCGAAAACTCAAATCAGTAATTTTGAAAAATCTATAGCCAATTAAATAACTGGATGAGGTTTCCACTTACGAAATGTCATAAAATATGGTATAAGCCTGTTTTAATGTCTAATTTTGGAAGCTGTTCATACAGCATTTGAGTTTGCCTTTAGCAAAACAAATCTCAAACCTTTGCCAATGCCTTTGTGTAGCATTTGCAAGACCTGCAAAGGAAAAAAATCAACGCTCCACATGTGCGGAGGAAGAGGGTAGATTGTGGTACTTGATTGTCAATCTCCTCAACAAAGGATATCGATTCAGCATGTCAATTTCTGTCCTACAGTTACTCATATATTGCGCAAATTTGAAGGCAGTAAGATTTCTTGAGGCATTGTCGAGATGCAGATAACCGCTATTATTAGAAGGCGTATTTAAATAATTTGCAAGAGCTGAAGTACTTCGCGTTATGGCGGTATTTATAGTAAGTGCGTTAAGTACCAGTATCGGGACTTGTAGTTTAGAATTTCTTGAGTACCAGTACCGGGACTTGTACTTAAAAAATTTGAAGTCCTGGTACTGGTACTAATACTTAAGTACCAATGTATTTAACTACTTTACAGGTCTGAAGTTAGATAAATATTTTAAATTAATTATTTACGTTTTTATTAAGCACTAATAAAGAGATAGTTAAAGTCTATATACGCTTTAGTTTACGGGTTTTTTTCCTGCAAACTTGTTTAACACCTGTTGCGCTGTTAGTTTGTTTTTAATTATATCATTTTCAATATTTATGAGTGCCACGTTCGAAAACCTCTCCTGAAGCAGTTGCTCTTAACTAAGTTTTAAGCTCAGTTCACAGCCGGCCGAGTTGACAGAAAAACTCCGAGCTGCTTGCAGCTACTTGTATAAATTTGTGGAGAAGTCTTTATTAATTTATGTTTTCAGTCTTTCCAAATTTACCATACTACTCTTGTTTTTGAATATATTATTTATTATTTTTCTTTCAGCCAGTAAGGTGGAAATGTCTACATTGACAACATATTTATAATTTTCTACAAATGCCTCTCCATATGTTTCAGATACAACTTTATAAATGAGTCAACTGACTTTGCCAAAGGTAGATTTTTCAAACCAATTTTTGAAGGTAGCGATAATGTTGTCCATCACTTCGTGATAAATATGTATCTTAAAATATTCGGATGTCCTTGGCCTTGTATCTGACGGAAAGTCTACTAAATAACATTTTCCTAGAGTGGACTTTATCAGAAAGTCTTTTGCTCTCTCCGGTTGCCTTCTCCTTTTCAAGACTCGAGTAGGTTCTCGACAAGTCTAATGTTTTTCTGTGAATTTCTCGGTTTTATTATGTAACATAATACGAATATTAATAAATTTTTAATTGCGGAAATACTTCTTCCATATAAAGATAATCAGCCTTATTACTGAATCTGTTTCGATTCTAATGGAAAAGCTTAAAAAACCTTTTTTCCAGAAAATTAAACAAAGTTTTACGAAATTTTCAAGATTTCTTTGATATCAAAGGTAATCAATTAAGATTTCCGCACAAACTTTCAAAATAGTTCTGCATGATTTCTCCTACGGATCACGCCTTTGTCAAAATTCAGTGGAATCAGAGCAATCTCAATAGCTTTTAAAATTTTTTAAATGATTTTAATAAGGTTTCTTGAAGAAAAGAACTCGTTAAAAGCTTTTCAATTCCGATCCGAACGGATTCAATTTCCTATCCTATCCAAAATCCTACCTAGTTACGCCAATGCTTGGGAGGCCCAAACAAGTCAACCGACAATGGAAAGAACCGAACCATTATTAGATTCAGTTAAGAGCATACAATGAATGAAAAGCCAAGAAGTGGAAGGCCGAACGGAACTGCAAACAAAAATTTAGAAAGAAAAGTGTTAGTCGCCAAAGAAAAATCCATATCTAACCGAGATGTTGCCAAGGAACTTAAAACTAGCCAAGCAACTGTTCATGGAATTAAGGTTCAGAGTCAAATAAAGACATTTAAGAAATAAAAGACTCTAAAAAGAACGGTGAAGCAGTAAAATACAGCTATATAGCTCGCGCCAAAGCACTTAAACTGTTTACTGCGATACAACATTTTTGTTTGGTAATGGATGAGGAATAGTATTTTAAATAAGATTTCTCTGCCTTGCCTGGACCTGTTCTATTGCACAAAGAATAAAAATTTCCTGAATCGGAGAAATGTATTTCATATGAAAAATTTGGAAACAAGATTCTGGTTTGGTTTAGTTAGCGCAGTCAATTTTTTTTTTTTTTATGGAACATTATATTAAGGAGTGTTTACAAACGCTATTTTGGCCAGACTTAGGATATCAACCCTCCAAATATACCAGAGCTTCGCCCTATTGAAAGATGTTGGGCTTTGGCAAAGACAGTATGGAGGAAGGAAGGAAAATCAGCAAAAAACCTACAGGAGTTTAAAAGGTTGTGGACCGCAGCTAGCAAAAAATTGACGTCAGCAATAAGAAAATAAAAAACTCCAGGAAAAGGAAAAGTGTTTAATACTTTTGGAGTTTTTTAATATCTAAGATTATGTTAAGTTAATGAATTAAACGGATTTGAATTCTAAAGCGAAGATTTCATTTTATAAAGTGAACCAAATTTTCTGAATCGGGCTCTATAATCGCAGTAAGGGAACGAATGACTCATGAGTAATTTACGATTCACGTGCGCGTTCCATTTTTAAAAACTCCTGCGCGCCTGCGTGAGATGTTGTAATTGTTATTAGCGCACGCGCCCATAACTGAGTAATGAGTGAGTAATGAGCAGTAAGAGATTTCGTGTGCGCTTTCTGATATATAATTACTCACTCGTGAGTAAGGAGTAATGAACAATTTCGTGTGCGCACGAGAGTTTGCGCTTCCTTACATTGAATAACTCCCTCATGTGCGTGAGTGAAAATCGCACACGACTCATAAGTATGTGCGCTTTAATCACACACAATTTATAACTCACGTGCGTGTGCACAGAGCATTAAGCCAAATGAAATTCCAAGTCCTCGTAACTGAAAAAAATCTGTTGTAGGTATTACCGCTGGTAAAAACTCTGCTCCAAACGATCCAAGCGACTTTGGTCTTATAAAAGTATACTATGGTCCTTAGACAAAATATTGGAAATGTGAATTGTCGAGCGGAATGACATGCTCTTCAGATGGCAAAGCTTTCGACAATGTTAACAACACACTTCATCTATATAAGTTGCATGACAAATTCTTGTTCTCCCGAATTGCAATTAAAATGATCAACCTATTCTTACCCAATCGCCTCCAACAAGTCCTAGTTGATGGAGTTAAATATAACTTCCTTCCAATCGAGTTCTAAAAGTTCTACAAGGTTCCAATAGGTCTTTTAATCTTCACCTTGTTTACAAAAGATCTTCTGAATGTTGTAAATGGATGCGAATTTGTATATACATATGCTGATAATGTGCAGCTTTATCTGACTAGACATATTAGATTGCAGGAGTACTGTGTAGCTCGCATTAATGGCAATCTAAATCGAATATCCGCTTGGGCTAAATCTAACCGGCTCTTGATCAATCCCAAGAAGCTGACCTGCTTAGGGTTTCATAGTGCGGTATTAGACACAGAGGAACTGCATCCCATTCTGCTGAATAAAGATATATTATATTTTACCGAAAAGGTTATTAACCTTGGAATTGCCCTTAACAGCAAACTAACCTGATGCGCTGTTGGTCGCGACACAAACTGGTCTAATAAATATGCACAAACGATTGGCTTGACGAGGATTTTAATGGGCCATCTCGCCCGAGTATTCTTGATGCAGTATGTAAACCGGTTTTTTAAGGAAAAAATGAAAAGTCGCAGAGATATCCCTTTGCGTCGTTTCACCTTTTCCCGTAAAACCAGTTTGCTTACTGCACCAAGAATACACGTGTGGGATGGCTCAATCATATTGACCTTAAAAGCGACAAGTGAACGTACTTTCTTTTTTTTTTTTTTGAAAAACGGGAAAAAGGAGAAACCCATCCCAAGCACGGAGACCATAGCGGCCCATTGTACTATCCTGAGTCCCATTCACCAAAACCTTCCTGTCCTCTTAATGAAGAACATAAGGTCTTGGTGAGGAAGGTTTTTCAGCTCATCCACAGATAGAAGGGCAGACCCTAGAGTATCCAGTCTGCTCCGGGCAAAGGCCGGACACTCACACAAAAAGTGCCCGGTTATCTCAGGCCTCTCCCTCCAGGCAGGACAGACACTTAGGGCTGTAAACAACTCCCATCCTTGTTAGAAGAGCGTGAAGTGAGCTGTGGCCGGTGACGATGCCAACCACAGTTCTATGTTGTCTCCTTCCGAGCCCCATGAGAAAATCGGAGATATTCCCATTGGGCCCATCAAGAAACAGTTTTGTACACCTACAAGAACTCAGGTTCTCCCATTTCTGCTGATGTTTCCTATGAACATGCGCTTTGATGAGAGATCCGATACTCGAGGCGGCAACGCCTACGGCGGCCTCCGGTCCGAGGAACGGAGAATCGGAGCCAGCCCTAGCTAAAAGGTCAGCCCTTTTATTCCCCATGATCCCCATGTGACCAGGAACCCACAGGAGGGACATTTTGATGTAAAAACACAGCTTATCCACTGACGACCTGCAATCCCCCAGTAACGTAGACGCTATCCCAGGGCCTTTCAGAGCCATTAAGGTTGCCTGACTATCCGAAAGGATAGCGATGTCTTTCGCCTTGATTTGCATATCAAGGGCTAACTTCGCTGCCATTAAGATGGCGAAGACTTCAGCCTGGAAGACAGTGGTGTGTCTTCCAACTGAGCACTCCATTCCAAGATCAGGCTGAGGAAAGTAGACACCTGCCCCAGTACCGTCATTAGTGAGAGAGCCGTCGGTGAAGATTTTTAGAGCAGACTGGGGAAAGCTCGATAGGGCACCTCCCTCAGCCCATGATTCCCTTACAGGAAAGCTCACAAAGAAGCGACGTCCTAAACAAAGCTCAGGTATCATCGCATCACTGGCATACTGGCCAGAGGGTTTTCCAAGTTCAGCCGATACGCCATAGACCCATGAGAAGAGCCAGTCCAGCCGTCCTTCCAACATCCCCATGAGCGCAATCTGCACACAGCCCTCTTGGCCTCTGCCTGAATGGCAAGATCCAGGGGTGGCAGATTGAGTAGGACCTCAAGACCCGCAGTAGCCGTAGATCGCATGGACCCCGTAATTCCCAAGCAGGCAAGACTTTGCAGGCCCGCCAGCTTCCGGATCGCAGTCTCCACAAGTGTCCTCGGCCACCATACACAGGAGGCATATGTGAGCATGGGTCTGACGATCGAGGTGTACATCTAATGCACAACCCTCAGTCTCATGCCACATGTGCATCCAAAGGTTCTCCTGCATTGAGCGAAGACCCTCATAGCTTCATTAACTTGTTCCTATACGTGCAAACCCCATGTCAGCTACGAGTCAAAGCGAACGTACTTACTATTCCTTCCCTTTCCATTTAATAGGCACAGCGAAAGTAGATAAGTGAAAATAAGTTGACCAGTGTAGGGTATAAAGACCTTAGGTTCTATTATTCGTAAGATGGCGGTACATAAAAACAGTCAGGACAGAACTAGAGCAGCGTTTTGAATTGTGAATCGTATCACACCCAACGTAATATAAATTTGGAGTTCATTTAATCTATTGAAGACACTTGACTTTATATTATTTCATCAACATTAATAATTGTTGTTCTCATAGGTAATAAATTTCTTAATTCACTAGGTACCGAAAATAGCTACATTGAACTAAACTATCGTAGTAATTTTTTTAATTTTACGAGCCATAAGTCCCACAATTGTCACCGTGGGAGACAACAACAAGCACAACCACTGCAAAAAAATTCAAGCCTTGTCTTTGCTATCCAAAGGAACACAATTGGGAACTGGGACCACCGATGACTACATTTTCGCTCATCGCCGGGATAACTTTTTACAAGAAAAACCATCGATTTCCTTAGTTAAATTCACTTTACGCACCCATCACCACTTTTTTTTTAATATAATTTTTCGTACAATAAATAAATTTGTAGGTGGTGTATACCATATTTGTTCAGGCAGCAGACACATAATATACATACATACAACAATGCATTTAAGTTCCCTTTTAGTAATTTCTATATAATTTGTTCGTACTTATTTAGTCGAAATACAAATTACTCAATTTCTTGAATTCTTGCATTTCCTTGTTTTAAATTTTCACAATAATTTTGTATAGTCAGCAATTATAAAAATTCCATAGATTCAAAATACATAAGTTCAATTACTCGCTTTGAAAATCAGCATTGTTTTGCACAAAGAAATTTTAGCAGTATCAAATTACGTCTGTAAAATATTTCCCGGCGCGAATGCAAATGTACGATCAATTGCTTATTGGCAACAATCAGCAAATTGATTATATAAAAAGCCTATAATGAATAATAAATTGATCATTAAGTTTTCAATTTAACGAGAAATTTGACTAATTATAGCCAATGTAATCCAGAACATCCAGCAGTTTAACAGTGTAACGGTCCAAGAACCCTTGCACAATTCATCAAGGTACTAACCCATGAGCCAGTGCCATATCTACCCTACGACGTGAGTCCAAGTAGCTGTAAAGAATTCAGTAGAAGACAATTTTTGTTGTTGAAAGAGACCAAAAAGAGAAGAAACCGGTAAAGAAATTTCTTTCATGATCAGCTGATGGCTGTCACTGCTAACTTTATTGGGAAAACTTTCCACTTTCCAATAAATTCAGCTCTTTTTAATGGCCGTTGGTGTCACTTTTACTGCAATTTTAGTAAATGGTTCATTTTAAAATGAAGCGAAATGTTGAAAATCGATTCTTCATGAACTTCATTTCTGTGACGTTATTGTGGAGACAATCTTTCTAAGGTATTACTCCGGCTAAAATGGCTAAATTTAGCTGGCACAAAAATATTTTTCTGTCAACTCTGTTCTTGTGCCTAGTGTCATATATTCTGTCGACATTCGAAATAGATTTGGTGGATGATGGGGAACATAGGGTTGCCAGCCACCTTAGTACATTTGTACAATTTTTGAATTCATTTCATATATGGTACAAAGGTACAATTTGAGAATTACGAAGAATTTCTAGTTTAGTTAGCTTACAGCCTTAAATAGACAGTAAATTGATGGGATGTATAATTATGAGCACAATTCGAAGTATGTTGTCAGCACTGTCAGATTTTAGATTGCCGAAAAAAGACTGAAGTGTGAAGTATGGTCTGAAAAAATTATCCAATTCTTGTAACTAGATTTTTTCTCGTTTAGTTATGAGTTCAGATGTCCGTTGTATTACCGCCCCCTTAAAACTAGCGCCAAAGCAAGTACCTCCTCATGCGCCACAGATACGGCCCTGTAAATTGGTCACTGTAGCTGCCCTGTTACTTTCGAGTCTGATCTTCGTTCTACTCTCTAGATAGAAAATAGAAAATATTGCGGATTTCGTGAGCCCACTTTACTCCGTCTATAAGGAGTACATGGGGTAACATAATGGAATGGTGTAGTTGGGTACTTTTCAAGTAAATAAATAATTGCAACTGATTTAGACTATTTATTGCGAAAAGTAACACATTTCTTTATTCAAATCGAAAAGATCAGAAGGTGACTGCAAAAATTTCATTTGAACTTAAAGCAAAAATTGAGCAAAAAGAAAAAAAAAACAAGTCAAGTCAGCTAAGCTCGGGTGAAAATTATGGATCCCACTTTGCCACACTTAGTCTATCCCACTGTGGTCCGACTAGTCTTTGTCGCATCGTCCCATAAAAAGTAAGTAAACAAAACATATAAAATGCAATCTTTCCTTCGTTTGTATGTAGATTTCTGGTATTAAGAAAAACACATTTAAAAACATCCTTTTAATTGCTTAATCGTCCTAAACTTTGTCACGTATCTTGGTATAGTCAGCATAAGTAGATTTTTGACTAAAATTGTATATTAGATAGGGTGGTTTTGAACTGCTCGCTTCCACGTGAACTACACGTTCGTACTTCGAGGAGAATATGTACGTGTCGATTAAAATCCAATCGCAGCCGCTATGCCCAGTTGGTCCGATGCCATCACTTTTAGCAGGATAGCAAGTACCTTACTTTGCCCCGGTTTCCCCCGCATATATCTTAATTCCGGCGGTATATGGAAAAAGCATAAAAATTTTTCATACTCCCACTATACTCGTCCTTGTCTGTCCGTCAGTACTGAGCTCCAGGTACATTTAGGTATACATAATCCATTATTAAAAGGAAAAAAGCTGATATGCGAACAGAATAGTTTCCGTATCCTATGGATCCAATGAAGTTATTCTGCGGCGTAACTTGTACTATTTTGAATCCTTTCACTAGTGCAGTGAACTGAAGATAGATTCTCTCAGAAAAAGCAAAAAAAAAAAAAAAAATAAGTAGAAATAAAAATAACATCTAACTTTGTTTAAAGTAATAATGAAACATCGACAAATTTCAATTTTCCGGCTATTATTCAACATATTTCAGATCATCTTTAAACTATCTTCATAAGGTGCATAATAAGATAGATACAGGACGTAAAGGCGAGAAAGTAATGAGCATAATCAAAAGCCTCAACTCCCCCACCCTACCAACCAAGCGTCTAGTCCATTGCTTTCACCACATAATATTTTGTTTATCCCAATCACAGCTTCAAAATTCTTAAATAATATGTACGAGTCTCCGAACACCCTGTATAGTACGACTTTAATAATATTGTTTAATTCTGATTCTATATTATTTTCAAATAGTAATAATAAAAAAATAATTAAAAATTAATAAAAATTTAATAATACTTACCGGTCTATCAAGCACCAAACGTTCCTCATCACGATGTGCCTCTTCGGATTCAGCTAGTTTCTCAATCTTTTTCTTGGGCAATTGATAAACTTGTTTCTTTAATCTGTTTTCCATTTTTTCGCGGAAATTTTTATCACTAACATATTTTTCATATTTTCTATGGATGGCTCTTCGTCGCTTTTTAAGTAGCTCAGTCTGAAATATTGCATGGAGATAAAATTAATTGTTTGTTTTATTTTGCTAATGATCGTAAATGATCTTAGTAGCAGTACATAGGGCTTAGGTTCTTTAGGCATATAATAATATTTGCGATTCAATTTCTTATCTCTAAGCTCCAGCTCTTCTAGTTTATTTGCTCTAATTCCTGGATCATTTACACCCATTCGGTTTACTCTATCAAGTCGACCAATTGCTTTTACTTTACGTCGATCTATAAGCTGCTCCCTGTAGTTTTGAATAGCTGCTAAGCGAGCTTTTTGTTTCTCGGAAATCTAATTAAAAAAAAATTTAAATAATTAAGACAAACATTTTAATTAATATCAAATGATCTGCTTACCACATCTTGTGAATCAAATTTATCTGCTTCATATTTTTCAAGAATCTTGTAAAGAGCTTCCTTATTTCGTGTGATTGGTTTCTTGAAAACTTGGGGAAGTTTTACGTCTGGTGCAGACATAAAATCTTCATCTGAAGTTGGAATTTCTGTGTCATTTAAAGAACTTTCCCTACAGAATAAGATAGTTTTGTTAAAAATTGGTAGTAATGCGGGCACTGAATCAATAATTACTCCGATGAACCGGTGCTGGCGCCTAATTCCTAAAGAATTAAAAAAAAAAGCATTCCTTAATTATACTCTGTGTGACAAATAAAGTACAAATATATTTATACTTCGAAAAGTGGAGCTTCCTTAATCCCTAAGAAGTCGACATGAGCTTTATTCCTTAGCACTTCTCGGTACTCAGGTTCTTTAACGTAGCGTTCATATTTTTTAATTATGGCATTTCGACGTTTTAGCAAAAGATATTTCTATAAAATTAATTTTTGTTTTGTTTTTATTATTTTTTTGAATTGAGTATGTAAAATTTAAAATTTGAATTACATTTGAACTTGAATGTTACAAAAAAAAAACATTCAAAATACAAATTCATATCAGAAATACATTAGAATCTGATAAGCGTACTAAAAATGATAATGGGTGCCATGATAAAGCGAACTTGTTCAAACGAAGAACCACAAATGTCCCAGCAATGGTGTCTGTGGTGTCCGTTGGAAATAACACTAAACATAAAACTAATAGCGATGCTTCAAAATTGTGAAATGTGAATGGCCACTTAATCCACTTAAACCATAGCTTGCGGTCATTTGTAAATTGGTAGTACCTTATTGGACAAACCGAGTGCTAAATAAAGAAGAGCAACAGATTTCATACCCTAATCACCTCCCATAATGAAACTCCAGCGAGGATGTGTCCATTCTAAATCCACCAATGATCTCAACTTCATTGTACGCTATTAGATTGGAATCGTTAGACCCCTCAAATTATTGCATCATTTTCTACCTTTTCTACATAGGTGATAGCATATATGGCACAAGAAAGAGATGAGCAGAGTATGTAGATCGTGAAATGGGTAGTGCATTTTGGAATTGACCACATCATATTTTAAAGCGTTCCGACAGCGTACATTTCTTTAACAGCATTTTAGTATAGATTTGATCGGCCTCCTCACCAAGGTGAATGTGACAAAATATTAATCACCCGACGTACACATCATTTCAAATATTTCTATATTTCTATACTTTTTCTGGAACTGCATGCGACATCTAGTTCTAGTGCCATCTATGCTGACAGTTACATGAGGTGAAAATCGAAAATGGGTTCTGATGTAAACCTTTAAGCTCTTCAGTATTTTAACACCTCCAAGAATTCATTCATTTTTCTTATGTTTTTTTTTTAATCAACATTAACTGAAATATAGAGGAAACTAATTTTATACTGTGTTCTACGTACATATGTGTCTGATTCATCCTGCGTATAGTAATAGTCTTTATGCAATTTTTTGTCCATAATTTCCATATCAAGTAGAAGTTTCGCTTCCTTTCCGATAGTGTCTACATTATAAATATCGAGAGTTTTAAATTTTGCCAAGCACTTAATAGCTCGGCTCCTTTCAAGGAAATTCTTAAATTCTGCCATAATTTCAATTTTCTTCAGATATTTCCTTTGCCTCTAAAATACGAACGAGAATTACAAGTAGATAAATTGTGTAAGGAAATCTTATAGAAAATTTAAGATCAATTCAGTACCTCTACATATTTGTCTGTACGGCGGGGTTTGCAGCGATTTAATAACCGATTATATTTGAAAAGTCGCCTTGATTTGGGTCCGGGATGAGGTACTTCATCTTCTTCAAAAGGAGACGAGAAATATTCCAGTTCAGATTCAGGAATTTTAGTGTCATAAAATGATGAAAGCCTATAGGAATTCTTTATTAGTAACACTATTTCATTTATTGTTAACATGTTATGGTCGTAGCGTATTGCATATAGCAATATGCTACACGTACGTGTGTGAGCCGGCCGCGATCAAGTTTAAAAAAAACTGAACGCGCCCCGACGAAGCAATGCTTCCTCCAGGAGGTGACAGGCGGACAGACAGAAAAAGAAGAAGATGAATCGGCCCTGTCTTATCAACGCGTTCAAGAAGCAGACGTGCGAGTTAAACATCCATCATCATTTATAGTAAAGTGGAAATTATCCAACAATCCTTCGGCCATCATTCATCTTTCTTACAAGGACAAGGCAATCGAATAGGGAATGAGTCTAAGATTTGCACCTCAAGAAATACGCAAAGTTCGTGTAAGGGCACACAACACGGTGAAGGGAAGTTCATCTCCGTCATCACATTTAGCCTCATTAGCAGCTAGAACAGCAACCACCTGCTATAGATCATCAATAGCCTATACAGCTGGAATTGTAGCAGCGGTTGTAGCTATCGCAATACCGGGTGCTAATTTTACTAGCAGCAACTGTTGGAATAACCAGCTTATATGAAACAGGTAATCGTACAGTAGCAAGTAATGATTCGAGTCGAAAAATGCATTTGGGCAGTTTGACCACATCAATACAACAATTTTGTTCTAATTGGTTCAACTATACACCATCTTCGCTTGAATCTATTCTGTAGAATTCTCCAAGGTTTCAATAATGACTGGAATAACTAAAATTAGATTAAAGACTCTTCTGGAATGTATTCGATTGCGCACATTTAGTAAATTTGGACTGCAGCAAATTCAAGTGGATGCACACTATTTGCAAATGAATCTATGGCGATTTGTTACTGATGAGAAGTAAGTGCTATATAATATTCTAATGTCAGAGGGCATGTTATTAAATCAAAAATGAGAACAGCACACTTGCTATTATCGATCAAGATGCGAAATAAATAGTTTAAGTTAATCGTTATTTTCAGAATAATGAAATTCTCAAGATAATTTTCAAGTTTAAAATAAATTAATATAGGTAGCTCATAGTGCCAATAAAATTATCAAGAGCCGTTAGTTCTCGGATGATATAGGATTGGATAAATACAGTAGCGCAATACATAAATCGAATCATATAATACCAAGCTATAAATCTACTGCCATGCCACTTGTTATATTATTGCATAGAAAACTATTGGAATTTCTAACTCAACGCTGCTTATACAGTTTCTATTGACATCATCTAGAAGAAGTATGTCAGCAATATTGTATGCCTTCTTCTCCGATTCGCTTGCAGCAGGCAAGTTATGGAAATTCATCAGCCCGTCCTCCTAGTCTAGATAGGCACATGTTTTGCCAAAGGATTTTGTCAAAGAGTCAACTATTAGGAATTTTCAAAATCTTTTAATATACACAAGTACTCGCGAGAATATTCATTACGTTTACCCAAACATTTTCAGAAAAATTTTTGTTTTGTTTTGGCTTATATTTTTTGAGATCATTGTTTTATTTTATTTTTGCCGAAAATTATTATGATGATGCAAGCTCTATTCTTGCTATTACATATTATTACTATTATTATTATTGTAGATCTTGATATCGTGAATTAAAAAGATAGGGTAGCAAGTAAGGTGAAGTTCAGTAACATTAGAGCGGTTTTATAGAAAGTTCGATTATAGTCAGTTAAAGTTCTGATATATGTATCTTCAACTATCTGTGCGATATATCCATATATTCCGTAGTTCTAGCTAAGAGATAGACGGCTTACTACGATTCAATTAGGTTTCATCGAGCTTTTTATTAAAATAGCACCTAGTTTAATATTTAATTTTGCATTTGTCTTCATTATAAAGTTGCATCATCCTAGTAAGTCAAATATCGAGTGTTTAAAGAATTATCTCAGTGCTTATAGGAATGTTGTATGCAAATTACTTTTCTTACCAAGTGAATTATCTAGTATATCTCCGCCTTAGGGATTTTTCTTTTTGTTTACCATTAATTTTTTGTGAATCTCCTTATTTAGAACATACTATTAAGATTTTCTTTCATCATTGAAATATGCATGCAATTCATAAGAGTTTCATTAAAATTAACTTTAATTTAACATTTATTTGCTTAGAATAAGTATATGATACGCATATTTTCCTTCGAGATTATTTCTTAAAACACAAAAACATTATACCGTCGAATAGTTTCAATTATAACGTGAACATGATTGGCTGAGCTTTTATTTTTCCTGTCACTATCTCGAAGCCCTCCCGATTGGGATAAAGGTCGTCTAGGTTCGCCTAGTCTCTCTCTCTCATTACAGGTCAACAAGGGACTTTGGACGATTGTGCCACCCAAAGTCGATGGGAGGATGGGGCTTGGCAGGAAGGCATGCCATCTGCGCCTTCAATGGAACATAGGTAAGTGATGTAAGGGTCCCTTCAGGACCGAGTGTGTGCTGGCTCGTTTATGTAGGCATGAAGAATTTTTTTTGATTATGGGCGGTGACAGCGGCCTGGATTTTCGGGAGCCTCCCCACACTCTCCGCCACCCTTAGCCGAGGTGCTAGCATGCCGCCCTGTGCTATCGCCGTCATCGAGTGATCTGCCAGCTCATGCTGACAGTTTGGACTTCACGTCCTAACCATTCACTCTCAACTTACTTACCATAACAAACATTTTGTGTTTGTAGCTTGCCTTATTGGTCAGTTTGAAATTGGTATGGAGAATCAATTTATATATTTTTAGAAAAGCTCTATTTGTGTCATTTGAATATTACTATTACCAAATTACCAGATATATAGGAGAGAGCTGGAGGAAATAGGGTATCTGAGTATGCCACATACATAAATATACTACACTAGAAATTTTCTTAAAGATTTTCATCGAAAACTTTCAAAAATGAAATTGCCCAAATTCATATCAAAGAAATATTTTCCTATACTTATTTTTCACAAGTTCTACAAGTATCTAAATAAGATTTCCAGCAATGGAAATTATATGGAAAGAAGTTAAAAACCCACGCAGTTTCTTTGAAGGGGTTCTTGGTACACCTGTTTGCTTCGTGTATTTTGTTTGACAGATTTTGTGGCAGCTACTAGAAGATTAACTGGAGAAAAGGTATATAATATCCCTTCTCTCTCCCCTCTATTTCACTCACTTTCTATCTCCCTCTCTCTCTCGCTCTCTATCATTATCTCTTCGGGAAAGAATATATCTTGATTATCTACTCTTTATAGTTTCAGTTGAAGTTTTATCGGAGCAAATATATATGAATCCAGAAAAGAAATTTCAAATATCGCTTTGCGTTAGCGCACAGTGGTTGTCCGGAGAATTTTTGAATTTATTTATGCTCATAAGACTTCACAAGGATCAAGGATTGCGTATTGCGAATTCCATCAATTATATACAAATAACTTATATCCACATTTACTATTTGTCTCATTCTCTCTCATATGAACTTGAACGACCAAATTTACCCTAGAAAATGACATGTCAGAGAAATGTCTTCCTACACAACGCTTTAAGATCCTATCGAACTGTTTTTCCAGCAAAAAATCCTTCCATAGAAAAGTTCATTAGAATCAATATACAAAGAGGCTAGCCAAGCCGCCATAAAACTACTAAACTTAAATGCAGGTATGTTTTAGATTTACAATTAGAAATTTAAGCAGGTATAAAGTATAAAGCTATGTATATGTCATCTTCGTATAAAACCTACCGATGTGAATTTTAGTATTTATGTTAGAAGTTAAGAACATATAAATTGTCAGCATACGACTTTTTTATAGAATTTATACAAAAATTATATGAATTATAAACGCAGAATTGCCGCATATGAATTTAATACAAAGAAATACTAACTTCTATAACCTCGTTCTATACAATATATATGCCGGTATGTAAAATGCCCTGTTTCTGTAGAATTTTGAAAATGCTCTGCAATATTTCTATTAACTCAGCCAGGTTCTCTAAAAAAAACTGCTACGTATCGAAAACTGAGTAAAAGTTATAACTAGGCGATATTGACTTAATATGAGAAGTAGATTAAAACAATATGAAAAGCTATAAAGTACAGATGAATCGAACATCCTCAAGTGTAAATATTGCCGTTATGTTACTTATATACAAATGAAAACCCTCGTGCACGATATATTTATGTCGGCAAAGTATATAAAGATTTGGTATGCATTTAACAAGAATATAGTACACAAGCTTGAGGTTTAATTATGTGAATTTTTAGAAGTAGCGAAAATAAATTTATAAATCATTTTTGTGAAGAGCGAGTTTTGTGAAGCAGTTGATTTAAGATTTTCGAGTGTTATTCTATAGGCGAAATTGTTGTACATGTATCTAATAATGATTGTTATATTTGCACTAAGGGAGTTAAGAAACTTGTGCAAATTAAAAGAGTTACAACAGAAATTGCAGATTTTGAATATATGGATTTCGTTTACTATGGTAAGTTTCAGAGTTAAGATATAATCATTTTTATAGGTATAAGTTGTAAAGTGCACCTGCTTAGCTTTTAGATTTTATGGATTTACTACATGTCCTACATGTACTACATGTTCCTTGAGTACTTATATCAACATTACGAATATCCACAATTCTTTTTAAACGTTATGTTTAAAAATATTATCCTAGCATGAGTAATGAAACCGCTAAAAATATTGGTTGCCTCAAACGTTCTAATGGTTGTATGAGATCCAGCATAATAATCACGTCAGAGGTATACAAAGGTATTAATGCTATTATATTTTTTTTTTCAGTAAAATTTCATTAGGCTCTTAAACTGTACATAGCGCATCAACTTTAAGGGGAATTCTTTTTAAAAGACTTCCATCTGAAACGTACACTTACTGACCATGCTCGACGCAAAATAATTGCGTTTTTAGCTCCATATGTAGAAGAGAACTTTGGGTTTTCACCATCCCATGATATTAAATTTTTAGCCACAAAATCCTGTTGTACACTTTTTCCTTGCTTACAGATTAAAAGTGAAAACTCTATTGTATACATATATATATTTTTAAGCGTTTTTTTCTTTGATCGTCCTATATTAGGAATTAATATTTAACTCTGGAAGTACTGGCTATTTACAAGTAAAACTAAAAAACAATCACGTCAAAAGACGCTCATTAGAGAAAGAGTTTTCTGAAATCAGAACAAATCGAAAGGAAGTAGGACACGATGAAGTAGATCTTTACAATATTCAGAGAGACCTTGATGAATTACGGAATGCTGTATTACCAGAACAATTAGATCTGGTAAAAGAAAAACTGAAAGTTACAGTAGCACACAGACGAAATGAGAGTAAGTCAACGAACTTTGACGTTTCTGCAAAATGTACATATTACTTTGTGCATCCACTTTTGGTAAGTTTTAAATCACAAATCGTAAAATTTTTCTTAAGTTTTGGTAAAATCCAGATATTATTTGATTACAAGCTGTCTTATAACGCTGGATCCTCTACTGGAGCTCGAGAAATGGTTTATTTCCTTTAAATATATCAACTGAAATTTATAAAACGTATGACTATGCTAGTTCCAGGAAAACAAATAAAAATCATGTATTATTCGATCAAACTTAATAAAGAATATCAAAATTTCATCTGTATTTTATTCAAACCGGTGATTGAGGGAAGTTGAAGTCTTTCTCTTTATCGTTTCTCGACAAGAACAGAAGACCCGATAATACCATAGATATTATATATCGAAGTAAAACAAATTTGTATTAATTTCAATAGAAACGGTATTGCTATTAATTATAGCCTTTCATATAAAATGTATATGTTAATAGTTATAATTTTAATAAATGTTATTTATTGGTTTCATATTAAGATATATTAAAACAAAGAATACAGGATTTCGTATAAAATTTATATGTTAATGGTTATAAATTTAATAAATGTTATATAATACTTTTATATAAATTTATATTAAAATGAAGAATAGACTTTCATATAAAAATAATACGATATCCTATACAATTTTATACATTCGATAATTATTGAAATAATAAATAAGTTAGATTGTTCTATAGACATACATTTTTTATTAAATTTACACCAAGATTTTCAACCGTGGTGTACATGAGGAGCATGAAGGTAATAAGACCGCTTACTAATTAGCCATGAAAGGAGCGGAATTTCCCTTAACCGGACAGGCACCTTCCTTCGGCATTATGAAAAGGCATCTGGCAGAAAAAATAATCTCCACAATATAAAAGGCTCGCCACAGACAATCGCAGAACCTTTTTGGAATAAGGCACGTAAGGAAGATCATTAACTTCCCATAAGAAAACTTTTCAAAAGTCGTCAACTGTGGTAACCATCAGATTAGGCTATTCATTGACATAAACTGACTGACCATTGCCCACTTGGATATATTTTAAGAAAATGGACAAGACCGCAGACGACAACTCCCAATTCTGCACCGAAGATGCAAAAGCTGCAGATCATTCTGTACTCTGCGAATGTGTAAGACTTGCTCGCCAAAGACTCCAATGCCTTGGTAAGGGTTTTGTAATACACCCCATCCCATCAGACGCCCGGAAAACTGAACCTTATGAGGTAATAACCTTCCTAAAGAGGGCGAATGTGGACTGGATGTAACACGGCAGGGGCATAAGGCAATAGATCTATTAAGTAGCAGTGCTTAGAGGTGGAATATTCAGACCCATCCCAACTTATAATAATAATTATAATAGTAGCTCCCTAATAGAGGAAGTGGGCGAAATTTAACTGTCAATTGTTCATCTGGAACTGGTCACTTGCAAAGTATACGTTTGTCGGCATTTTATATAAAACTAGGCGCTATTAAGTTGACTCCTTCAAAACCGCGAATAAGCAAGCAATTTACTTTACTGAGTTTGGATTTGGATAAAATATTAACTCGTACTCGTATGTCCTCGTAAAATTTAGCACAGCTGTTTTATTATCGCGATGCTGCGTGGACTCGATAGAAAAAATTTTAGCCCAATATTCCATGAAGAGGGCAATCAAAGGAACCTTACCCGGTAGCACTACTTTATAATATTTTGAATATCGCAGCGTTTACAGCATACATAATCTGCTCCTAGAATAATCCTAAGACTTAAAGGCACTCTGTAAAATTTGCCGAGATAATTTTGAAAAAGTCTATAAGCAGGATGGCAATGTATCTTAGGCTAGTCGGTTACTGTATCAAGTCTAATGGAAGGAAGGTTTCGTCAGTTCATATACAGCCGAGCTGCGATTTTTGAAGTAGGTGTTCCGGGGTCTATTTTAAATCAAAACCTCAGAAGAACGTTATTTTCCTCCCATTTCTAAAAACTTTCTCATGTACACACCAATTTTATTATTTTTCAAACATAGGTCTACCAAACATATTTGTAAATTCTACCGGAGCTACACGTTTATTTTAACCCTTTCGACCCGGATGGTACATATATGTACCAGAAAAAGTTTAAACATCCCTGAAATTCAGAAATCTTAAATTATTTGGTATTATATTGTACCACTTCGTTTCTAAAGGATTTCTTAGTAAATTATAACGGTATATATTGCGACTTGTTTTTTCTTGTCTGATCAGTATGATTTCTTTGTCGGGTAGTTAAGACCGAAAGTGCAATTTTTAATAGTTTTTATTAAATTTCAAGTAAATTTGAAAAGTAAATAATAATAAAACAGTGTAAAATTAAGAAAATTATACTTAGTAATTATTATCAGCCCAGAAGGTAAGAATATCTATATAAATATTACGTTTTTTTAGTAATTTTAGCTAGTGGTACGTATATGTACCAGCAGTCTCTTTTGGTGGTACATATATATACCGGCAGGTATCTGTAACTACATTTTTTAACCGTATTTTGCACATAATAAATTTCAGTTTCTTCAAATTTATGTAGATATGGCCAAATCTATGAAGCCGGAAGAAATGTGGAAGGCGCTACAAGAGTCCGATAGTGAAAAGCATGACTTTTCGTCAGAAAATGACACAGAAAATGATGATGAAAATAATGACTTTTCGTCAGGAAGTGACGAAAAGTACGTACCAAGCGAAGTGGGAAGTGAAAATGAAGATGGCGATGATGAAGCGAAAGTAACGGGTAGTGAGACAGAAAATGATGATGAAGCTGAATTATTAGATGAAAATGTTGATGAAAATAATGAAAATGAAAATATAATTAACCGGCAAATAATAAAAGAGAACGCATTAATTTGGAATCCACCCAACCAAAATTTTGTACCAAAACGAATTCCAAGTGCTACTCGGAAATGTAAATTAGGATTACATATACCACACACATCAACTGCTCTGGAAATTTTTCATAAGCTGGTACCGAAATCAGCTTTTATGTATATTGCGCAATGCACAAATGAACGTATTCAGATTTATGAAAGTGCCCAGCCAAAAACCAAAAAAGTAATTGTTGGATGTATGATAATTATGAGTTACAGCCGAGTACCATCTATAAGAGATTATTGGTCAAGCCATAAATCATTAGGTAATCTATCAATTCAGGAATCAATTGCTCGTGATCGTTTTGCTTTTATTACATCAAAAATGTATTTCGCTAAGCCGGAAAAACCTTCGAATTGTAGTAAGACTTACTACTTAGAAGATTTGGTGACATGTTTGAAAGCAAATTTTCAAAAGTGTAGACAAGATAGTTCCTACCAAAGCATTGATGAATCAATGACTAAATTCAAAGGTCGTAGTACTTTGAAACAATACATGCCTCTCAAACCAGTCAAGCGTGGTATAAAAATGTGGCTTCGATGTGATGCCTCAACCGGGTACACGTACGATTTCAACATCTACTCCGGAAAAGAGCTTGAATTAACTGTAGGAACGCTTGGAGAACGAGTCGTTAATAAGTTAGCTAGTTCAATCATAGAACCAGATGTCACATTATGTTTTGACCGTTTTTTCACATCTGTACATTTATTAGACACAATCTCGTATTCAGCTGTAGGAACCGTCATGTGCAACAGAAAAAATTTGCCTGTTTTTGATAAGAAGAAAATGCTACGAGGCGAAGCAGTATTCATGAGCTCGTTATCTGGTCTTTTGTGCGTAAAATGGCAGGACACCAAAGAAGTTTTGGTACTAAGTAATTGCCACAAACCAGAAATGACACTAGTTACAAAAACATTAAAAACAGGTGAAAAAATTGAGGTTGAATGTCCGGAACAGATTAAATTTTATCGCGAAATCATGGGAGGTGTAGATCTGGCAGACCAGATGAGTGGACTGTATGAATATGACAGAAAATCAGATAAATGGTGGAAGAAGGTTTTTTCTCGTTTGATAATGATGTCAGCAGTAAATGCATGGATTATTCATTCTGAGCTCAATCGTAAAAAGATACCATTCAAAAATTTTTTAGTAACTTTGGCAGAGGCATTGATCGAAGAAGGATTGAAGACTACGGCTGTTCGCAGGTCAATGAAACCCGGACGCAGACCCCAAAAAATTCAAGCGACAAATCATCTTCCAATTGAAGGAAACACTAGACGGCGATGTACTAATTGTTCCAGGTTCAAAAAACAAACACGTACGAAGACCATCTGCAGGGAGTGCAATATTCCATTATGTAAAATGTGTTTCGCAGAATATCATTCCTAAAATTTATTTTATTTTTTATTTGTATTTAATATTATGAATAAAGTTTTCGTTAATTTTTTATGTTAAATAAATCAGTTATAGTTTTTTGAGGACTGTTGGTACACCCTTTTACCACTTAACATGCCGAATGGTACAATGTTGTACCACCACCCCCCGATAACACCCCTTTTGATTACAACGGTTTTTTATCACAGAAAGTTTCTATGAGATACAGGTAACACATTCCACATGTAGGATATAACTTAACTTTATTAATCGAAAGCCGGTTCGAAAGGGTTAACACGAGAATAAAGATTGAGGTAATTTTTTTTAGTAACCCAAAAACTGTATGAATCCCGTATGTATATCATTTTATAAAAATCAATTTGTGCATCTCTGTCTTGATAAAAATTGAATGATTTATTCATTTTAATTCTCAAAATCTTCTATTGGTGACGACACGATTCAGTAGTCGAAGCAAATACTCGGTTTTGTACATATATATGAAATTTTGATTAGAACTTTATAAGTAATATTGGTAGGCATTGCTAATTTGATTAGAACGAAAGCTGACGCTACTACTACATAGTTACCTTTTTGGATGCTTGGAATCAAGAACTTCGCTCTCTGAAATTCAGCTTTAATATATTTCAACATATGACCATGAAAACAAAAAAATATTTCATTCATTTCAATTTAAACTTCGTTCAAATTTATTCTCCTATATTATAATAAAGGGAAATTAAGCATAAATTGCATTTTATTATGCGACACACATTCCACTCACACAAACATACAGTGTCTTTGCATGAACCGGGCAAATCCATATACTACTGCAATGTACATACATACATACAATTATTCTAGCCGTATTAAAATTAATATTGTAAGACGAGGATCACAGGCATATCAGATTTCAGATTCTTGATACAATTGTATTGCATCGAAACTTGTTCGCATTTTCCCAGGTACAATTTTTTAACGTCGCGCGAAAATAAATTAATAAAAAAGCTTTCTCGGGTGTATATAAATTCCGGGAACTTGTAAAAACTGATTAGGTGTGAAATTGTTTAAACTTGGAATTCGCTTATCGAAAACTAAATAAAGTGAAACTTAGAATTTAGAGATCGCTTATTAATAACCAAATCGTTTCTTAGTAACCAAACATAATATGAAACTGTTGCATTTGAAAATCGAGTGTTAATTAAAAATTTGTGAAACTTTTAAAGTAGATATTAAATACATAGTTAATAAAGCTATTGACAAATTATTTTTTTTGATGTTTAAATCTTTTCCTCCAATAATTTCTCTGAACGTTTGATGATTGGCAACCTAACAAAACCAATGTAAACTTTTAATTTATTAATCTAACTAACATATGTATACCGTAGATTTGTGATTAAGGAGGGACAACAAGCACTATGTATATTGTGTATAGATTTTAAACATAATAATTTGTGTTTCAAGTAATTATTTCCTTGGTTTTCTTAAAGATTCACAAAACACAAAACCACCACTGGTAAAAGTAACTTACAAGTAACGTTTTTTTTTTTTTAATTATCGTCCCTCAAATTCAGCGAGACATTTTTAAAAAATGTGAGTAAAGAGCTAGAATTTAAAAGACCAATTCTTTCCATACCCGTCGTTTAGTCACCCCTCCGAAAGTTAAGATTCTCATCTATTTCTCGGTTTGACAGACAGTAATTATTATTAGAACCAATTTCGTGAGATTTTACATTTTCAAAAATTTTCTCAGGACAATAAAAACGTCTAGCCCGCCATCCCCAAATATATAGTGAAATGGATATTTTTGATTGCAACCCTATGAATTTCGAAATTAAATCACCATTTTTTTTTAAAAAGGCTGTGTGGCATATTTCGTCTCTCTAAGTGAATGCGTTCTCAAATTTTCAAGGGGAAAGACCAATAATCGGATGGACAGACGGACAAACATACGGAGAGACGGACATGTAAAAATAAAAGTTACTTCTAATATTGTGTCTGCCTGTTCAATCCATTTGTCAGTACGATCATAATGCCTATACCCTACAAACGGAATTGAAGTTAATTGAATATTGTACAAGAGAGATGAGACTAATAATGGGTCTGGCGTTGTTCGTGGGTAAATTGGTAGACTGAAAGCTGCTGGAATAAGAACTTGAATATCTCACTCTGCTCAAAATTATGAGCAAGCGTTTGAAAATGATGCCCCGAATACTGAATGGACCCTCATCTTTCATTGTGGTTAAAAATTTTCCTGGGTATCATAATCAGCTGGGTGGTTCGCGTGGAAATCGGCGTCAGCTTATAATGTCAAGAGTAGCGAATAATATTTTTTTCACTAAACGTGTATGTGAAATTTATGTACGTTTTACATAGGCTTTCCACTATAATTAACAAAAATTATAGTCCATTGCTTGTTCTTGAGGGAATAGACGTCAGCTAGCATTGTTTAGGTTGAAAATTAATCGGCGCAGACGCTTGTGCGCGGTAGATTTAAAGTGTCAGCTGCCATCTTTTCCTGAAATTTCCAGGCAGCGAACGATGCTTTGCTCAAAATAGGGTGTATGTATACCATAAAATCTCAAAAAATAAAGCAAAATGATAGTTTTTGAACAAATTGAGTTATAGCTGACAAAGGCTGTAATTACAGATGCTTTAATCGTGGAAACTAACGCTGTTTTATAGATTAGAAAAAAAGGGGAAACAATTTTCTACGAATTCGGTTAATCGTGGCAGTTTTGACAAAATTACAAAAAAAGCCAATCGACATCGCATTTTTTTAACTTTCATAATTTTCAACCCGCCACCATTAATATGGACACTTTCTTATACGAATAATTTTTAGAGAAGGGTATAATCTACTAAAAAGATCTTACTTCATACATGGACAACACCTGACCCATTATTGCACTCAACTCTCTAATTATTTAGTTTATGCCTAATCTACATATGCAGATACGGAGATTGTATATATTTTATATACTTATCAATTTCAGATAGTACTTCCTGTCCTTGTTCATCTACTTCCTTATCAGATAGTTCGCCCTTATGAAATGAAATTGTTAAATTATACTTCTCAAAAATACAGTAAAAATGTTATATTTACCCAAGGATCTTCAAGACTTTGCGCAGCATCTACTAGCATATCAGCTCTTTCCTGGCTAAGATCAGCAGGGTCTATAACATTTTGTAGACATGCCATTGTTCGATCATGGATTTCTCTACGATAATCTGAATCCACCGCATACAACTCATATTTCCGTCGTATTGCTTTTTTCCTCTTTTGTAACAGTCTTTTCTATATAAACACAAAAAAAATATGTAATAAATATAATTTTTTTGTAAGCTTTACGTAAGGTTCCGGTTCCATTGGTTCATAGTAGAACGGGCGATCAAGTTTTTTATCAATTATTTCCAATTTTTCTAAGAAAAATGCTCCTTGTTCAGTGGTCTTAAGATCTGCATCTTTGAGTTTCTGTAATCTTTTAAATGCCAGTATTGCTCGCCTCTTTAGCAAAAAATTTTTAAACTCTTGAAGGACCATTTCTCGGTCATGTTCCTTGTAATATATCTATGTATGTAAAAAACGAAGGACGATAATAAATCTGATCCAATTTGACTTTTGTAGATATTTTTACGTCGTGTTGAGAATCATTTTCATTAACAACGTTTCGCATTAAGCCATATATTAGGACTTTCTTCCTAGTTGTTATTGGAGGAACATATTCGCCAGCTTCATCTTCATCCCATGATGATGAAAAGAATTCTCTTTCAGACTCTGGAACGTTATCATCATTGAATGAACTCTCTCCATCATCGCGGCTAAAAAAAAACAGATTTTTCTTTCAAGATCATCTACTAAAATAAGAAAGTTATTAGTTTTATAAGTTTCACTGTCCATTATACACAGGGTGTTCCAGATAATAATTTTAAACAGAAGCCCCAAAGTAAAGACTCTCAGGGCTTATTCAAAACAAATCCATGTAATGTATTTCCCAGGATTGTTGATAATTTAAGAGCTCTGATTTTATTTTCGTGTATCTAACTACCAGTTCAGTTTTTCCTGGTAACATTAATAATTGCCCACAGGAAGGTCAGGTACCAGGGACTAAGGTGGACACCCACAATAAAGAGTCCGAATGTGGTAGATTCGGTTCTCGAAAAAATTAAAAGAGATCCCATCCAAGAGTGTCAACACGAGGAGTGGCCGAATTTGAATTTCAAAATGAGATATACACCACACTCTCTAAAGTAAAACATTTTGTCATAAACGAGGAACGATTTAATCATTTTAAACTCCCATCTAAAAAGCCTATTTCAACTATTCCACTAATTCCTTTATAATAGAGAGAAAAATATAGTAAAATATACGGAAAGAATAAATCGAATTCAGGTAAGAATATAAATGAAAAGTCATCAAAATAGAAATCTTCCTGCACATCATTACATTTGTCTACAAATAATTACTCGTCCGACATGGAAATTGAGTCCGCAGATGAAAAGAAATCAAAACTACAACTACAGTAATAAAGAAATAAATGAAAATTGGGAACTAGGGGAGAAGCCAAAAAGATATATGGAAGTAATATGCTCATAAGGGCAATGAAGAAAAAATTAACAATGATTTAAAACAATTTCGTCGACAACATATTCTGAGAGAAATAATGCAAAATCCTTATATTCTACAACACTTTTGATGTGATTTCATTGGCCGTTCAAAAAGTACAAACAGCTAACTTAAGCATCATATTAAATTTCAGACCATCTTTTTATTGATGTAATTCTTACTACTATTTGCTGTTTATTAATACATGCTATACAAGTTGAAAACTCAAGCATGGAAAAAGTGAAATAAGCAATCTAAAAAAGAGGACAGACCTAGGAAGTGATGGTACGACTGAGAAAATGGTAGACGTTATTGACATCATAAAAAAACCTCTTACTCGACTAATTAAGGACGCAATGACCAGTAGTATTTTTCCAAGTTGTTTCAAACAAACTGTTGTCACACCTGTACAAATATATAGAAACGAGGCTAAGGAAATTTATTATTCGAAATGAAGATATTGACAGGAATCAATTTGGCTTTTAAACTCAAAGCAGCACTGAATTAGCTACAGTGGAATCTTTCAATAAAATAAATTATTATACGGATGGGGATATTATGGGGGTGCAATATTTGTATATTTAACAAAAGCATTTGATGCTGGATTTTTGAACATGCTTGAGATACGATGTGTAGTAAATAATTTATGGAGAAGTGACGGAAATTTAAAACCAGAGTCAATGGAGTTCTAAGTAATTCTTTGATGATAAAAAAAAGGTAAAAAATATACAATATACTATATGGATTTGCTGATGCTACTATGTATACTATATAAAGCTGTAAATGCAGAATATATAGAAAATATGGTGAGTAATGACTTATTGAGATTTGACGAATGGATTGATGATGACAAGTTAAAAATTAACGGGAAGAAGACCAAATATACGATATTTAAGCAAAAAAAAAAACAAAGCGGATATTAATATTAGCATCAAAATAGATACAGAAAATATACAAAGAACGTCTGAATTTTACTGCTTAGGACTACGAATTGACGACTTTCCACAGAAAAGTATACTCAATGCGCATATCATTTCACATATTCGATATAATGTCATAAACTGGTCCCAATGTTAACAATGGCGGAAACTGATGTAAATTTTTTAAGAAATATGGATTTAAAAACTCTCTGAGGACTGCCATGGGACACATCTTCTACTACTAGCCTACCAATTCAGAAGGCAATTCATGTTGTGACAAATCATAGAAAACGAAAAGGCGAAGTTTATATATAAAATATTAAACAAGAACATTAGGTAAAATTTAGAACTGGAATTACACATGCCGAGATGAAGAAACAACATAAAACACAACCAACCAAGGACGGAAAGAAGACGAAAGAGGCTATTAGCTACTGCTGCCCCCTTAAGGACATCGTCAAACTGGCACCATCACTGGCATTCTTTATAAATATAATAAAAAAGTAAATGTTAAACTAACTTTGTTATTGCTAAATTTTTGTTATTGCTTATTTATTGATTGTTGTTAAATTTACAATTACATATTACTAAAATGCTATTTAGTTTAAGCAGTTGAGATTAACTTTTGTTATCGCTTAGTTATTATTAGCTGCGTTTTTTTCTCTCTCTTGTGATCCGGTTCAATTTTATGTATATAAAACAAAAACAATGCGTGATCTATTGCTGTTTTACCTACATAAAATTGAACTAAGTTTATTTTTAACAAATAATTTTTTGGCTTCTTCATCACAAATTATTTATCTGTACATTTGCTTTGTTAAATTTTAATAGTTGGCATTGATTATTTTAGAGAGTTCGAGTCGACTCCAAAAAGCCTCATCACTCATACCAGCTTATTTGACTGAGTGGGTTTGAATGAATGAAATAATTTCAATATATATTATATGTAAAACGGAAATTGTAAGACACATTACACGAATTAATAATGTCAGGAATACGAAAGGTGTATCAATAAAAATCAAACGGCACGAATATATAGATAACAGACCAAAGGTTAAACATTTTCTTTCTGCGCTATATTCAAAACAAACAAGAAATGCCATAGATTATAACTGCATCCTTATGAAATAGGTCATCAGGAAAGTTCAAATGACAAAGTTTGAGCAAACAAAATGCTTCCTGCTCCATTATTGAAGAGGAAAAATTGCCATAATCTTTCTAAAGAAAGAAAATGTAAATCGATTTTAACTATATACAATTAATATCGTTTTGTAAGCACAATAAATATGTAGCATACCCATCTGCATCTATAACCATATCTACCGCTTCCCCATGTACGAATTCTGGTGCCCCTTCAAAGTACTTTAGGAAAACGTCTTCATCACCATAAAGATGTTTATCCTAAAATAAAAAAAAAAATAAAAAACAAACTTATTATATTCAGAAAAGTTTTATAACAAATCTTACAATATCAACTCGAGAGCCCAGCTGTAATAAAAGAAAAAAACAAAAAGGTATTACAATTAATAATTTTTGCCAAGGATTATTTAGTAAATTTTTACCGTAGAATCGTCATCTGCAACCGTGTCATAATATGGCGCATCTGCCAAATTTCCCTTTCCCGCTTCTGAATCAGGTTCGCAACCATCATCTTCGTCTTCCCATTCACCATCACTCTCCCAGTCCTCTTCTTCCTCACACCTGTCAGTAAAAATCTTTGTAATTCTTAGTTTAATTTAATTTCAGTTTCATTATTCTTTTTACATTTTCTTCACCTATTTTTATCTTTATTGTAAAATTAGATAATACTTCAATTCAACAGTTAATTTAGACACAAAATTTATAATTAAATTGGCAACAATACATAAACCCATCAAAAATATCACAATTTCTGAAAATACGTACACAATTAGAAAACTAGCTACATACTAGATTTTAATTAATTAGAAAACATGTTCAAGTGTTTGAACAAAAATAATGAGACCGGATAAATCTGAAAGATTCTTCTTCCTACTTCTTCCTACCTGTAAAAATGACGATTTCTGCTGTAGATTGTTCCATGAAAAACTAACTGAACTTATCAAGTTAAAACAAGTAATTGACTGATCTCTAAAAAGTACACTAAAAGCAATTCAATACTAAGCTACGAAATCTCATCGGGAAATGTTTTTAGCAATTATTTTGCTAACAGTATCAACTCCACTGCCAATCGAGGTGAAAACTATGAAAATATCTGACAGCCTATGAAATGCATCTTGATTAAAAGATTTTAGATATTTTACAATTTATCACTATACTCAATGGGTGGATAAGAAAGAAGTCGTATCGAATAAGTGATAAAAAAAGAAACGTTCCACTACAATAAGTTTTGTTGAAACAAAGAATTACCAACTTTGATTGGATGAAGTATAAATTTCATGATAGTTTTAGAACTCATTGATAGAACTTATAAAATTGAATAAATTCGCATAACAAAATGGCGGTTGCAACTGTAAAAGAAAGCTTGCTTTTAAGTATTGATCCCTATCTGTATTTCTCCATAAGAAACTCTCCTTTTTGTAGCGACATGAAGTGTATGTGGTGCCACGCCCTGAGATCTTTGGAGAAATATAAATATCCAAAAATCATCTTTCGACAATTTTCACTTATCGGCGGTGATTCAAACACCCGATGTGGAACGACCCATCCATCTTGTCGAACGATCAATTAAGTTTTCGATATTTAATGACAATATCCGAGATGATCTGTTTGAAGAATATCAAGAATTTTAATAATTTCAACTTACTTTTTTCCAGCTACATAGAGCGCAATAATTATCATACTTTTTTTTTTTTTTGAAACTGTATAGACTTCGAATGCTGGAAAGAAAGGCAATCTCTGTAAAAAGTATTGCTAATGATTCCATAAATGCTAGATATGAAACACATAGTTATTTCGGTTAATATTTGGATCGCCCTGTATTTTTGCTACCACCCCCCCCCCTCGCCCACCTTTTCAAAATTGAAAAAAATTTGCTGTATCGGTACCGTTTTTTGACACTGCAAATAGTAAAAATCTATGGCTTTAAACAAACTAACCCACTACTTGGGGTTATAGACGGAATTTTACATAAGATTTTTAATATAAATCGGATTTTGGAATTATCAAAATTTTGCAGCCCGTGATATTTAAAAATCATATAAATTTCAAGAGGCACCGGTTGTAGAAGGTATGATCTTTAAAGACTTGCTCAGTTGTGAAATTATATTATCTTACCGTGTATGCGCTTTGATCCCTTTTAATCCCTGGTCATCTCTTGGACAGTACTTACAACCTACATCCAGGTGTATTCCTCGGTATAGAATTTAAAAATAATACTCTGAAATATGCTCCCAATTCCCCATAAATAAAATATAATAATATTGTACAATATTTAATGCCATTTTTTATTTATAAACAAGTATTTAAACAATTTCAATACAAGTAATTTTTACTTTAACAAATTTTATTTGTCATAACAACAGTAGTGAATGCGATTTTGAAAAAAGAACAATTTCCTGGATCATCTTTTTGTTAATGATAACGCTTACCACAACTTAAGGTATTGCTCATGATAAAACTTAATACCGTCTGCATATTTTTCAAGACCATAACCCATACTAAGGTGGTCATAATAGGGTACACCTTCTTCATCAACCACGGCACATTCAGCGCGTCTTAAAACTTTTCTTTCTGTTGGCAGCATTGAACGTCTCCTTCTTTCCTAAAAAATATAATTCAAGTTAAAATGAAGTGTTAGAAATTTTGTCTGTATATGCATATGTACAGGGTGTTCCGGAAATTGTGGTAAATATTTTAAGAGGTAAAACTAGAGGTGATTTGCAATAACAAATGTTAAATTGATTCTTTTCCTTTCGCGTTGCCTTAGGGACATAGGCATTTTAATCATTTTCGCATATATCCACGTTCTGTTATACATTTTGGACCATATGGAGCTTAGTGCAAGCTCTATGCATATTACTTCTTATGATGTCCTTTTATTACTAATTAAGTGAACCTTATTTATCGTAGGTACCTTACATGCTAGATTTTAATCCATTAGAAAAAATTATCAAGTTTTGCACAAAAATATAACTTAAAGCCTAGTAATAAGGTCCGCGCTAAACTAAATTTTAGCGGGTCTCCAATATCGGGCCGTTCTTTAACAGCTAAAATATGACAGCGGAGACTCAGAGAAAAGATATATTAAAAACAAGAAGAACAAGCATTTTGCAATTTTTTAGGGAAATACAACGCGCGGTCATAATGGGTGTGTTCAGCACAGCTCAACGGTTGACACTAATCACAAAACATGTTGAGTATGCTGGAAGTCAACCGTTGAGTTTCATCTGAACGTTTTGCTGACTGTAATCTGTTGCTGTCAAGTTTGGCTATATTGTTTTGAGCTTTTTGTTAGCAAAATGTCATATTATATTTATTTGACAGCAAATTTGACAGCGCTTACAAATTAAGCGTAAATAATCGCCGCTGCCTACTATACTCAACAGTTGCGAGTGAGCGGAAGGACAGCGATTCGACTGAACGCCACCGCTTAGTCAGCAACTCAACAGTTGAGCTGAGCTGAACACACCCAATATTTCTAAAAGCAGGTAGTTAAAATTATTTGGAAATATTAAAAATATGAAAATAATATGCATAATGTATAGGTACACTAAATAAAAAATTAAGAATGATATTGAAAATACGGCCACGAAAAGAAATCCAATTCATCTGTACTTACAGCAAAGACGTACAAAACTACGTTAACTACAAAAATCCGGTCAATAAATGTATCAAATCTCTGAACTCTGACAAAAAACATTTTTAGCGCGCTAAAGAACGGCCCGGGCGGATAAAATCAAGCTAAATTTTTTGGAGACTTACTGGTGGTGGTGCCATCTCTATTCAAAACCCAAAGACAAATTTAGCGCGTTGACCTTAGTACCGCTCTCGCTAAAATTCAGGATAAATTTTCGCCAAAATCTTTTAGCTTGCTAAATTTTCATACAAAATTTAGCTTAGCGCCGACCTTAGTACTAGGCTTAACAAGTAAGAAGTTTTTCGCATATATTTCTAGAACGGTTTGTCGGACAGAAAAAATGATTATAACCAATTTTATAGGACTTCGTATGCGAAGAAGTTTTTAGTGCAATAAAAATGTCTTAGACTCATCGTTTTCACAGTATATATCTACGTAAAAAACATACATTTTTATATGGCAACACCAAGAGAGATTCCCGATTTTGTCCATTTTTGAAATTTTATTTGCTGCTACAATGAAAACACCATGTACTAAATTTCAGCTCACTATATCGATGCGTTCTCAGGCAGTGTCCAAATATATAGTGGAAAATGAAAGTTTTGTATGGCAACCCCACGAAGGAGTTGCCCGCATTGTCTCATTTTCGAATCCAATTTTACTTTTTATTTTAAAGTTCGTGTACAAAATTTCAGCTCTCTATGTGTTCTTGAGATATCGTGCGCAAAGACGGACGGACGGACGGACAGACAGACGAACATGCAAAAATAGAAATAACTTTTAATATTATGCGTGGGTGTTCAATCCATTTTGCTCTACCATCATTATTTCGAGGTGTTACAAACGGAATGACAAACATATTATACCCTATAGATTTCGTCTAGGGTATAAAAAGAACGAGAACGGAAAAATCTGAAAGAAGGTACGAAGAAGTACCTGAAATACGGGCAGTAGTTACGCTATGTTCATTCTGGACCACTTTTTTTAGCTTTCAGGATTTCGCCACAGATGGCGCCACCGTCGCTAGGTGGGTTCAATCCATACTAAATGTGGGTTTGTGTCTTGTCTGTATGGGTTTATGTCTTGGATGTTGGGGATACGACACCAATTTGGGGGATAGGAGACCACTTTTAACACTCTCCAGCATAGGGAAATAGCATAGGTTTTCGAATTTGTTTCTGGAGTTCGCTCTATATATTTTCAGCTATAAAAATTAAAAACAATTCCGACTTTTTGCTCCGTTTTCGACTCTGCAAATACTAAAAGTCAATGCACTTAAGGAAACTAACCCCGTTCTTGGGGTTATAGACGGGATTTGTCATACGATTTTTAATATAAATTGGATTTTAGAATTATCAAAATATTGTGTCCCGTGAGTTTTCCTCCCGAATTTTAAAAATCATATAAATTTCAACAGGCACCGGTTGTAAAAGGTATGATATTCAAAGACTTGTTCAGTTGCGAAACTTTATCATATTATCATGTATGCGCTTCGATCCCTTTTAATTCCTCCTTATCCCTTGGACGGCATTACCAAACTGCATCCATTTTATATTCCTCGCTATACTATTAAAAAATAATACCACTCTAAAACGAGCAATACTACATATCTCTCCCAATTCCACTATAAATAAAATATAATAATGTTGTACAATATTTAATTTTAATATAATTATTTATTTATACACGAGTATACAAACAATTTCAATACATTTTACAAATTTTATCGTTCATAACCACAGTAATAAATTTTGAAAAAAAAAAGAAAGCATATAAAAAACCAATTTTCTGGATCATCTTTTGTTAATGATATCGCTTACCACTTAAGATATTGTTTTTGATATAATCTATTTCCTCCTTCATATTTATCAACACCATAACCCAAACTAAGGTGGTCATAATGGGGTTCGCCATATTCATCAACTTTCATAGGTCTGTCCATTTTTGCAGGAGCTGAATCTCTATGTTTCGGCCAAATACCACCCACGGCACAATCACGGCGTCTTAATATTTTTCTTTCCGTTGGCAACATTGAACGTCTCCTTTTTTCCTAAAAAATATAATTCAAGTTAAAATGAAGTGTTAGAAATTTTGTGTTTATATGCAAATGTACAGGGTGTTCCGGAAATTTTAGTAAATATTTTAAGGGTTGAAAGTAGAAGTGATTTGCAATAACAAATGCTACATAACATTTTTTTATTCCAAGGATATGTTCTGACCATTTTTACATAATTGCCAAGGAGATGAGTGCAATAATGGGTCTGGTGTTGTACATGGTTGAATCAAGCTTTTTTGGTAGATCATACTCCGTTCTGAAAATTAGTCTTGAAAATAAAGTGTTCATATCAATTGTGGGGAGCATGGTGGAGCTCCTCTAATTTGAAAATTACAAAAATTCCCAAAAGCGATGTACCCGGCAGAAATGGTTAAATTTAGATAACCGATAAGTGAAATAAAAAATAATCCTAAAAATTAACGGCCATGGCGATATTAGGATGAAATCATTCGTTTCGATGTGGAGAATGCGGAATCTTCTATCTTCTGCCAACATCGATATACTGAAATGGGTGAAATTTACCTGCAATATGGTTGCGCAAGCCTCTTTACGCGTGGCATAATTTGCATATTAATTGACGCTCTTCATACCTATCCTTTATTTTTTATAAACATACATACATATATGTGTGAGTAAGTATATGCAGTACAGAGGTCTTTTCTCACATATTATAATAATATAATTTAAACGCTTTCCGTTTTTTGATGAAACGGACAAGTGAGATTGTCAGATATTATGCTATGATTAGCTTATTTGGCAGAAAATTTGTTTTAAATGTATTAAGGGACTACACGGGCACAGTGGTACACTTTTCCATTATGGATATCACGTTTAGCAGTTTTTTTTTTTATTTTCAAAACAGCACAACAAGAAAATGGATAATCGTTAAGTTATTTTTCTATCAGTATTCTATCATCCTTCCAAGTTCTGCATTAAAATTGAAATTCCTTCAATTTGAATTGCCACGTCTCCTTCCTGTCATGCTGTGCTTTGCATCATAGGGTGGGTATCCCCTGAGCTTGGCTTAATAACATAAAGAAAATGTAGTGTAACCATTTCTGACATGTACATAGCGTTTTTTGAACTTTTATAATTTTTAAATCTGGCGACCTCGACTGCCCTTAACGATTGATATGGACACCATGTTTACAAGAATAGTATTGAGAACAGGGTATAATTTACCAAACGGACCATAATTCAATCATGGACAACACCAGAGCCACTATTGCACTCATCTTTCTAGCTATTAGAATATAATTGCTATATTTGGGCAGATGCTGAACGCACTGCATTGCCTACCATCAGGCAATGTCAAAAAAGGACTCTCGGCTAATTAGCGATGATATATCAGTAGGGACTACTGATTCCTTGGAACACCGACGTAATGTAGGCTGTCTATCTCTCTCTTATCGTTACTTATATGGCTATTGCTCTGACGATTTTTTTATCTTAACCTCTTGCAGAATTCTCCATATGCTTATCACACGAACTGTAGTCCGAACTCACCCCATACGCTTGAATTCAAATTCAAATGCAATCTTTCATTAGCAGAAAGTACCGAGGTGGAAAGGTTTACTATCCTTCTTTTTTTTTCTCCAGTTAGGAGGCGCAAACATTTAAAAGAAATGCATACCGTCATCTTTTTGACTCAACCAAATAATCCCCAATCCCATACTCCCTCCTCCTTTGTTGGAAAAGATGTGCTATGGTATCATCAAATTCCAACTTTTTGGCTTTGATATACTTTAACTAGCTTCAGAAAAAAATGGAATGGAGAGTTGGATTGATACCTTTCGAAATTCTTAAATGATTTACTATCATTAAAAATATTTCATATCAAACTTAAACTCTCTTCGTGAGGTGTATCATAAGATAGTTTGTAATGTCGTGTTCTTACATTGCGACGAGTAGTGAGGAGAATATCGATGGTCTTATTCACACGATGTTTGGAAAATAACAACACCACGAGTGAGTTCCACTTTTAAAAATCTCCTCTACTTTACCAACTTTACAAAGCTTATAACTTCACATGTACTATTTTAACATATTCTCACGAGAGAAATAGTAAGCGTCAAACTACATAAGAAGCGGGAGTAAATCGTTGCAACGTTTTAATACGGGAGGAATGTGGAACGTCAGAGCAAGAAGCGAGAATACATCGTAGTTTAGTGGTGGAACAGAAAACTGTACAGAGTTAGACTACGAAATCAGCGTGAATACGTCACTGCGTTAGCACACGGAAAGATGTGCACTGTCTAGCTGTTGGAAGACAACTGACGAATTTTGCATTTATGGACCTGACGGCTGCGTATGAAGGCCATGAGTGCTTGCACTAATAACGGATAGCATTTGGCTATTCACGGTCTATGATTGGCTGACTTACCAGCATATTTTCTGGTATTGCTTAGAAGACCGGTCTATAGAGCCGAGGTTATTACTTAATAGTAGTCTGCCTTGACTGTTCTAATCCCTAATTTCTACGATCTCGGGCATTGTGAGAGATCGTAGGATTGCACGAATCATAAGTGCAATTATCTTTTGGAAATGATCTTTTTCAGTCATTTTCGCTGGGGAGCTAAAGAAAAAGTGCAAAAAACGATGAAAGGGTTACATTTTCGGTAGAGCATGTGATAGGTTACTTTAAAGCTAAGCTCTTAGGCCTTTTAAATTCAATATGAAAAATTGATATTGATGACTTGTTTTTTGATAAAAGTTACTAAATATAAAAAAACAAAACGAGTAAAAATTCCGAAATTTCAATTTTGTTGAGCCATAACTTCAAAACGGAAATGGTGAGTGAAAAATTTATATACCATTGGAGAGGTCCAACGATTATCTATCTACCAATGTTTAAATAATCATCATCTGGTGTAACGTTCAGAAGTTACAGGGTCTATAAAAACATACTCAAATATTTTACCCATACAATTTTTTGTTTGTCTAACCTGACCTATTGACCTATCCGTAGCCTTCGGGTGCCAGTCCACATACGGGACACCCTGTATATGCTGATTAAATATTCTACTATATAACTTTGTTACAAGTTACAAGATGGTAAGAGGAAGATGTACTGAAAATTATCTAAACCCTACCTACTCCCGAAACGAAGTGTCTTGACTTGATTTGTAAAATCTTTAAATAAAATGTACGACCTTTAATAATTCTTACCGGCCTATCATGGACGAAATGTTCGTGATCACTCATAAAACCCACTTTATTAGCCGCCTCGGATTTAGGTAGTTTCTCAATATTTTTCTTGGACAATTCATAAAGTTCTTTCTTTATTCTGTTTTCCATTTTTTTACGGAAATCTTTATCTCTCACATATTTTTCATATTTCCTATGGATGGCTCTTCGTCGCTTTTTAAGTAGCTCAGTCTGAAATATTGCATGGAGATAGAATTAATTTTTTTTAAGATCAAAGCAGTACAATTGGTTTAGGTTCGTCCGGCATATAGTAATATTCGCGATCCAATTTTTTATCTCTGAGCTCCATCTCTTCTAATTTATTCGCTCTAATTCCTGGATCATCTATAGCCATCCGGTTCATCTTTTCAAGTCGACCAAGTGCTTTTATTTTACGTCGATCTAAGAGCTGATCCCTATAATTTTGAATAGCTTTTAGGCGAGCTTTTTGTTTCTTTGAAATCTAATTAAAAAAAACACACAACTTAAGTAATTAAGAAAAATATTTTTATTAATATCAAAATTGATTTACTTACCACAGCTTCTGAGTCAAATTTATCTGCTTCATATTTTTCAAGAATTTTGTAAAGAGCTTCCTTATTTCGTGTGATTGGTTTCTTGAAAACTAGAGGACATTTCACGTCTGGTGCGGACATAAATTCTTCATCTGAAGTTGGAATTTCTGTGTCATTTAAAGAACTTTCCCTACAGAATAGGATATTTTTGTTAAGTATTGTAGTAATACAGGGAAGTAAATCAATAATTACTCTGATGCATCTTCGCTTTTGTCTACGTCCTAAAGAATTACAAAAAAAAAACACACACATTCCTTAATTATACTCTGAGACATGGAAAATACTGAAAAATTTATACTTCAAAACGTTCAGCTGGTTTGCTTCTTACATAGTCCACATAAGCTTTATTCTTTAACAATTCCCGGTAATCAGCATCTTTAGCGTAGCGTTCATATTTTTTAATTATGGCATTTCGACGTTTTATCAAAAGACGTTTCTGTAAAATGTAATTTTATTGTTTTTGTTTATGAATATTTAAAATTTCATTTGAAGGATGGGTACAATGAAAAACCGGATTAGGATCTAAAATACTAAATCACGGAAGTACGCACGAACCTTATAAGTGCATTAAAATGAATAACAGTAGCATAATAAAGCAAACTTTAAGAAGGAGAAAAGTTTGAGTTGATCTAGCATCATTTCTTACTGTACCCTAAATGAATGTAATTTCGAAAGCAACGTCTACCCAGCAACGGATATATTGCAAACAGCTAGAAGATTCTTTAAATCAAGTGGTAATTAAATTGATTCGTTGCAAAATATTTCTGACACGATTGTGGCAATTTTTTTTTTATAGCGATACAATAACAGGAAAAATAGCGATGCCATCACAGAGTGTAAAAATAATTCATTGGGCTTAATTTTTTCTTCTTCTGCGACAACTTTTTCATTCAACCTAATTTGGTGTATATATTCACGAAAAATATGTGTTTTTTTGGGACAAGAACAGCTAGAGAGAGTATACTCAAGAATCTGAAAATGAGGGGAAAATTGAAAATTATGTCGTAAAAAAAAACGAAATGGGAAGACACTTCTCTTTTACGCGGAAAGTTTCAACTGGCCGTGTTACAAGAGTTATTCAAATACAGGAAAGGAAAGAAAGTAGATTTCCTTTAGCCTGAATATTTAAATTTTCTGAAATCATCCAAGACAAATCATATTGTAACAGAACATACGAATTGAGATCGCGAACGAATTAATGAGGACATCAACTCTTCTCCATGCCCGACGGAAATCTAATCTTGGCCCGGCAGATGCTACATAAGCGAACTATTTTTAATATTTTCTACCTTACTTACTGACGAGCTACATCTTCTCAAGCAATATCTACGGATTCCAGGTATTAGGGATTAAAGGAAAAGTGGTAATAAACATGCACCTGAATTTTTAGAATTCATGCAACTACCTTAATTAATATAGGCGATAGCTAACATCTGCAGTTCGGGTCGTATAACTTTATTAACCATGGAGAAGAGAAGACTATGCAGGCAACGCGGCCCTCACCGATTCTAGCCATTTATTTAATTACCTTGGTCTAGGCAGGTAAAGGAAAACGACTGCATCCTCTTCATTTTCTACATACTACTTCTTGCCGCCAGCACGGATTACGCCGGCTCCTTTTTCCTGTTCTTCATAATTTCTTTTACTCGTAAGTTGTTGATAACAACTCGGCCAGCCTACATTGGTACTGTCCCCAGTGACGGCGACCATTTCCATTATACAGGGCATCATTTCTGTTTCGTAGAACGCATTACGAACCCAATGCTTTCTAAGAATGAGACAATGCTAACAATCACATCGAAATCCGACATAACCAATGCCGAAATATTCAAACGCATTCCAACACGAAGCCAATGCATATAAAATACAACGTATTCAGTTACATGGTAATAAAATTACTTGAATCTTTCTGAACTTTATCTTGGTTTCTTTATTACTAAACGATTCTGTTTTTTTTTGTCACCCTATTAACACCTATCTGGATAGGTTGCAGATTTGAATATTCTGTTAAAAAATTACTCCATTTCGACACCCAATTCCTCTTCTTCAAATTCAGAGTCATCTAAGTTCATCTCTTCTAAATTACACCAAGGCTTGAGTCTATTCGCAGCATGAATCGACTCATATGGCTTTTGCGTTACTGCGTTACCTCAGGAAACTTCTTTAATTGGTCAACCGAAGAAACCAATTAAAGAAAACAGGAAACTTCTTTAATTGGTTTCTTCGGTTGTTTAACCAAAACTAAGTCGCCCTCTTGGTAAATTCTGGGTGGTACATGATTTTGGTTAAATTGTATCGCTTGGTCTTGTTTTGCTTCTCTTTCATTCATTGCAGCACTCATTCCCTTAGATCAGACAGGAGAATCTCTTCATCTTCTTCTTTGCCGACGTCATTTAATGTTAAAACTAATTTGTTTTTCAAAATATGGTATGTCTCGACTTGTAATCCATCAGAAGTTCATGCGGAGTTTTTTTCGTTGTGGCATGTTTTTGGCTATTTAAACCCCACTGAATATCTGTGATGTTCTTATCACAATCGTTTCCATCGCTTCGTTGAGTCATGGTAGTTATTGAAGCCTTCACGGTGCTGAAGTATCTCTCAATTTGTCCATTTGCTCTTGGAGTATTAACGGCAACTTGGACGTGTTTTATGTCGTTTTCTAAGCAGTACTTATTAAATTCTCTTGACGTGATTGCAGTGCCTATATCAGCTACTCCAAAATATTAAGACATTTCATCCAGTAGTTTTAATACGCTCTTCGTTGCTGTAGATCTTACTGCTCGGAGTACAATAAACTTCGTAAATGAGTCGATAACTCCTATCAGATGTTCATTCCTTTTGCAGCTCCACGGAAATGGACCTAAATGGTCAATATGTATAATGTGGAATGGTTGCCTCTCTGGTGTATGCAAATGATACCTTGACTCATCTGCATCTCTTTTATTATATAGGCAGTCAATACACGAATTTACGTATTTTTTTACTGTCGGTTTCATGTTAGAGAACCAAAATATCTTCTGGATATTGGTTACTATATGGTCAAGGCCGCAATGGCATATGCCGTCATGTGCAGTCTTAGTGATTCGCCACCTTATTCCATTTGGTACTACAAATCGTGCGTCCTGATCCGTGCTCTTGAACAGTCGCCCATCCTTAAGAATGTTGCTGCCTTTTATTCCATTATTATCCTTGTGTTCTTGCATCCTTCCATCCAGGACCTTCTTGATTTCTAGCTGCTTTGGTTCCTGTTCTTGTAAAGTCGATACCCAGTCCTCTGGCGGTAAGCCTATAATTAACATTTTGTCAGCGGCTGTATCCGGTTCAAAACCCTCATCATAAGGACAGCGACTAAACGTGAGACATTTGCTTTCCCGGTCGAAAAACCAACTCGAAATCGAATTCTGCAATTTTGAGCCACCATCTAGCTATTCGCAGTATAAGATTTCGTTTTTTCTTGAGTCATACGAAGCGAGTTACAGTCGGTGACAATCTTAAAGGTCTTATGAAGAAGATAAAGCCTGAACCGTTCGCGACTTTTAAGTACAGCAAGAGCCTCTAGCTCATAGCTGTGATGTTTTTCTTCAGAAGGAGTAGTAACCCGAGCCCGACTAAAAAAAGACACAGGTTTTAATGAATCATTATTTATTGTTTTCTGCATTAGAATTCCCCCTAACCCGTAGCTGCTGGGGTCTGTGTGTAACTCATGTTGCTCTTCACTATCATATAATGCAAGCAGAGCTCTGCTGCTCAGAATTTCCTTAAGTTTAATGAAGGCTGTTTTCATTTCGTCGGTCCATTTGAAGATTTGTTCCTTAAAAAACTGTATGTTAAGTCGTTTCGCGATAAAAGATAATCCTGCCACAAATCTCCTGAAATAACTGCCTAATCACAAGAATTGGCGAACTTCCTTAACGGTCTAGGATAGTCCTTTACCACAGAAATTTTTGCAGTTCCTGGATTTATACCTTTAGACGAGATTTCGTGTTCCAGGAAATGTATTTTGTCCATTAAGAAGGTGCACTTATCTACATTGAGTGGGAGACTATAATGTCGTAGCTCATCCAAAAATTTTCGGATGACAACTAAATTGGTAGAAACATTCTCGGTGGCAATTAATATATCATCCGTATATACAGTTATCTTCTATGATCCCATAGCTTGCGTAATCTTCGACATTAGTCTCATAAATACTGCTGGAGAGTTTATTAGACTAAAGAGGATTCTCTTAAATTCGTAGTGTCCCTCAGGTGTGACGAATTCTGTTAAGTGTTGACTTTTCTCCTCAATGGGAAACTGACGGTTACCGCTCATCAAATCAAACCTGGTGAATACACATTTTCCCGCTAACGTGTTCAACGTTTCTTCAATATTTGGTACAAGGAAGCTCTCCCTTGCTGTTATGGAATTTAGCTTCCTGAAATCCACGCACATTCTGTACTTAACACCCTTCTTCGGAACTAAGAGAACAGTGCTAGCATACTCAGAATTGGGGACTTTTATTATATCTAACTCAAAAAGCTCCTTGGTTTTCTTTTGCAGATTAGATATTAACCCGTATGCAACTTTATATGGCTGGTATATTATAATTTTACGTTCTTTCAATTTTATCTCCATTTGAACTAAATTCGTTTTTCCTATTTCGCCCAACTCCCTTGCGAAATAGTCTCTATATTCGTTTACCAATTTTACCAACGCTATTTTATCCTCTACACTGACTTCATGTGAACTTTGTGAACTCTGTGAACTCTTCTAATTTAAATTGTTCTTTTTCCTTAACGTGAATATTTATGTTCGGTGGAATTTTCGTAATTTCGTAAGTTCCTAATTGTGTACCTTCACGATCAAGGAGGTTTTTACCAATTATCGTTGGAACTGTTTGTACTCCATGAAAAACAACCATTATAATGCCGTTGAAATCGGGCACATTTTTAATGTTTTCTCGGCGAATTCGGCAAAATTGAGTATAATAACTAATGACAGTGGCCAAGGCTCAGATCTGGTGGGTGTCATGAAGTGGGAAAAAACTAATGGCAAGTAAACTACTGTTATTGAACCCACTGTTATAAAATTGAACTGTACACGGCTTACTTCTTCCTACACATTGGTCCTGTTCAAGTACTCATTTTTGAGGCCATGAGTTATAATAAATATGCACGAACTTATATAAGTGTTCTATTTCTTTACTTTTTCGTCAAAAAAAGAAAAATATACCTATCCCCCGATTTACACTGAATATTGGGTCCTTAGATTTTTATGCGTAAAACCGTGTAAATCGAAAACAAACTAAAATTTACATAATTTAGTCATTTATTTCATCGTAAATAAAGCTAATATCTTAAAACACATAAAACTGACGGTCTATTCATGAAATGAAAAAAAGATATATTAAAAAATTTAGCCAAAAATTTCATTCTCGTAGACTATTAATTTTTTCTTCCTGATTGGTTTGATGTCACTTTCATCACTCGATAGTACATAATTGATTCGACTCAAGTTCGATTTTATATGAATCAGAAACAATTTCAGATTGGCGAAGTTTGATAATGAATTCCGCAACTAACAATTGTTTGTGTTTTCGTCAAATCTTTATAGACGTTCTCATATTACTCCAGTCAGTAGAAGTTTTTCTCCTACAAAAAGTGGGGTAGTTGTGATTTTTATACCCCAGATAAAATCTATAGGGGTCTAATAAGTTTGCGATTCCGTTTGTAACACCGCGAAATAATGATGATAGAGTAAAATGGATTGAACACCCACGCATAATATTAAAATTTATTTTGATTGTTGCATGTCCGTCCGTCTGTCCGTCTGTTCGTCCGTTTATCCGTCCATCTGTCCGTCCGTACGCATGATAACTCAGAAACTTAGAAAGCTGAAATTGTGTGCACGGACTTTAAAAAAAAAAGTAAATTTAAGTTCGAAAATGAGACAAATCGGGCAACTCCTTCGTGGGGTTGCCATACAAAAATTCCGTTTACCACTATATACTTGCACACTGCCTGTGAACGCGTCGATATAGGGACCTTCAATTTGGCGCATGGTGTTTTTATAGTAATAACAAATAAAATTTCAGAAATAACCTAAATCGCGCAATCCCCTCTTAGTGTTGCCATATAAAAATTAAGGTTTTTCACATATACTGTGAAAACGATCAGTCCAAGGCAAATATACTAAAAAATTCTTCAGAATACGATATCCTGTAAAATTGGTTATAATAATTTTATTCTAGCCGCCGAACAGTTTTAGAAATATATGCGAAAAACCACTTCAAAAATTAAACTTGCACAGATTGGTAACCACACGAAATTTTATGCGGGCATTCATCTAGGGTATCATAAGAATTTGTCTTAGAAAAATTCTAGCTTTTTTACTTGTTATATATTTTATTTAGTTCCCGGCCTCGATGTAGAATCAAGTTTTCAAGTTTTTTTTTTCAAAATATTTCTTCGACGTGTAAGAAATTTCCAGAAGCGAATGTTTTCAAGAGAATCTTGGCACCAGCATCAACATCAGATCCTTTTAAACAGAGGAAATTGCTGTTCATTTTAAGGGAAAGCAATAAACAAGGAGGCATTGTTTTACGACAAGGGACCGACAGGACAAGGTGATCAAGGTGAGGAAAATTAAAAGTTAAAAATATATTAACACTTTATGTGCGGGAAAGGTAGTTCTACCTGCGCGCCTGACTGATGCTAAACGGTGGGACGGGTAGTTCTACCTTTTTCGCAGACTCTACTTTAAAGGCGGGAAAGGTAGAACTACCCGATTTGTGTATACGAATGTTGATACCAATCTATTGGTAAAGGTCCACACTACATCCACATGTTTAAAAAATCCCAATATACGTCCACTATACGCTTTTGTCTTCGTGCCCATTATGTAGTAAATAATAAGTAAAAAAGCTGGAATTGAACTATGGTGCACCATGGGTGCAACAATTGGTGCTCCTAGCTCAAGGGTTTGATAGCTGAGGTGGAGTCAAGCAAAAAATTATAAGATGAAAGGAAGGGTAAGACGCATTGTTTCGGTGGTGGGTGGGGGAGGGGCACCAACTACTACACCCCGCACAGTGTGCACCATGCAGCCTGCAATACATGCGTGACATATGTGATAACCTCAATTTATTTTTAAAAATTTAGGCGACTTGTTGACAGATAGTATACAATATCGAGGACCATACTGTGGTAAGTGAGAATTCCAAATGTCAATAAAAAATAACAAACGGTTTGGAAGATGGAACGTTTTTTCTAAAGTTTGTTTTTTTATCACATTCCAATGGCTTTCGCCCGTACGTACTACTGACACGGGAGCGGCAGCCCGCACATTAAGTGCTTGTTTTATTCTTTTGTACGAGAGAAAATTATAAACGGTTGTTCTTATGACAAAAAGGTAAAAATATAAATTTGAAGAAGACTAAATTCCCTAAATTGTTTGTATAAACATTTTTTTTGTAAGTCTGACGTGTAACGAGTTACAGTTGCGGAAATGTGAACATTCTTCCAAAAAATGTATACGTATATACATATATATATGGTATACATATAGCATTAATATAGGGTTTTTCGTCTATAGTGGACCATCAGACAGGCGATGATAGTCACCTAGTCACACAACAAATTGTATGGCAAAAGGAGGCGGCATCTAAACCGTTATGGTTACAGGGTGATTAAGAAAATTTGCTAGTCTTTTACAAAATACCCTGTATTTTAAAAAATACAGACCGTACGGTTACTTACAGAGCTGATTTTATGCAGAACTTCATGTCCTATCGTGCCAGTGATTTTTTAACAGTAGTATCCACGAAAGCATTGCTTAAATCTAGCTTGGAGTGAGTGGAGTAAAGGCACTGTTGGTAGATAGTGGGAAGTGTCCCATATTGTGAGAATTTGAGAAGGTAATAATTTCGTCTCCCTGTACAAAATTATGGGAAATATCACACATCCTAAGTTCAGAAAATATTTCCTTATAATTAACATACAAATTAAATTTTCCTGTTAATTTGCGGGGGGAGTGAGGGGCATAAATTCTTGGTTACACCTTTGCTCCTATAAGTGAAGTGGAGGCAGCCAAAAACCAGATCTACTACGAATAAGCTTTAGAAAAGCAGATATCCTCTAATATGCTGGGCGCAGCTAAAGGTCAGCAGACGCCGGGTAGCGTTGCAAGTAAAAACACAATGCGCGAATGACTATTTTTAACTAATTTCTTTTATTGAGGTATTGGTACGTTAATTATATAAAATACTTTCTAACTCATTAATATAATTTGGTTGTTCTTATTGCAAAATCCATACTTGCAATTTGCTACAATTAAATTATTCTGGCTTCGTTTTGACCTGGTACAAGCATTTCACTCAAGGTAGCTTAAAGTGGAAAAATTCCGGCATGAGTAAAAATTGGGTTCTTGCTGACATGCAACTTTACTATTGATTGATTATTGCGATATTTCTTTTGTTAACACTATGGGAATTGTTTTCGCTTATACGTTTTTTGTGCCTTTATGTTTTGCAATGGTTATTCTTAAGATATATATGAAATGCTTGTACTTTAGTTTGCGTGATCATGCCACATTACTGCTATATAATCATAATTTTCAAAAATTAGATAAATTTTGATTTTAAATAGTCACTTGGCGCTGCCAGCATTGTAAATACAATGAATCACATAAGGCTTTTACTGACGGATTTGGAGTGAATTTAGAATGCGCTACTTTCTTTCTTGGCTTATTTTAATTTGTACAGCCTCTGCACGAAAATCTTAATCAGACGACCCGCCAAATTTTCCATTTCACCAAAACTAAACTCAATTTTCAAATATCATTCCACACTTCCTGTTCTGTTTTTAACAAAGTTGCAGAGAAATCGTGTGCGTACTTTGCCCTACTTCTGACATATTTTCCCCCCCATACTTCAAAATGCAGAAACCTGCTATTTTAAATTTATTTTTAAAGTTATAAAATCATTTGTTTTTTGTGAAGTATGTTAATTTATTGGTGTTTGATGAGTGGATTATTATGGATTATTATTTTTGTTATAAGTGAATTAAAATTAAGAAAAAAACATGAATTCCTTTTTTATTGAAATGGTTGCTATTGTTTTGCACAACACTGTAACTTTCATTTTACAACGTACTATACTTTATATTATGCATTTCGTTCATATTTCGTTAAATTTAACCTCGTATTATTTTTGAAAAAAGGTCGTTAACATAACTTTTTTTTATATAAACTATAAACTGTCGACTCTCCTCTTTAAGTTGACCTATTACACCCTATGTTTTAACTGTAGCCGTTAAACAGTTATTAACTCATAACCTATTCAGGTCACACCGAAATTAGACGATATTTTTTAAAATGACGTTCTAAGGGAACAAATTATCGTTGATAATTGGTTTGAAAATAGGTTTGAGAATAGGTTTAGAGCTAATAACTCTTAAAGGGTTTCAGATAGGACATTGGGTGTAATAGGTCATATTAAAGAGGAGAGTCTGCAGCTTACAGTTTTTATAAAAAAAAGTTATGCTAACGACCTTTTTGCAAAAATAATAGAGGTTAAATTAAAAAGAGGTAAGAAAATCCATAATTCGTGATTGGAGAGGGGTGTGGAGGTGGCTGAGCAGGCAAAGGCCATGTAGTTCTGCATACAATGAGCTCTTATGTGTGACCGTACATCCTATAGTTTATTAGATACAGGGTGTTTTGTGAAAAGCTGGCTTTTTTTCTTAATCACCCTGTAACTCCTAAACGGATGATATAGCCCCCCCCCCCCCCTGCCATACAATTTTCGGTTCGACTAAGTGAGTACTATCACCTCCCGCTCTACTGACCTCCTAGTAGGAAACACCCTGTATAGGTACGAATGTATGTATGTATGTATGTATTAGGTAGGTATGTATGTAGTTAGGCGATAAAAAGCATTTATTGTTGGCCGTTTATTTATTACACGTGCCACTACAGGAAACTTGTGTTAAGCTGATTCTGATAGTTAATCGTAAAAAAAAAACCGAATATGAGTTCAACCCGAACTGACTCAGCAAAGAAAGAGTTGAACTTTTACTTCAGAGAATAAAATTTTCGCGAGAGAATAAAAGAGAAGAAACATTATGAACCATGTCTCCAATATTAATGCTATGATTGTGAAATATGGATCATCACTTAATCCGTAATCCATCGAGTGCTAAATAAAGAACAATAAGAGTCTACATACCCTAATCATCTCCCACAATGGAACTCCATCCAGGATGTGCTCATTCGTAACCTTAATAGCTCACGACTTAATTGTACACTAATAGAGTAAAACATTTGACCCCCCCCCCCCCCCACCACTCTCCCCCAAATTATTGTATCTTTTTTACTTTGGTGATTGTAACATGAAGTGATATTACTCTTACCGAAAATGCTTCTGATGTAAATCTTTACAGTCTCCGACAGAGTTTATTGAAAGATTAGGTTCGAGATTTGCAGTATCTTAACCAATATCTCATAATTTTTTTTTTTAACCAAACTTATCTGAAATATAGATGAAACTAACCCCCCGATTCTACATAAGAGACTTATAAGAGATCTCTTAACCTCTTAACTTTAGCAAGTAAGAAATTTTAATATAATTAGTATTCCACATAAATTTTTGGGGAGAAATATTAACTTTAAAGTTTAAGAGAGTTTGGAGAATCTTTCAGTCAGCCCAGCTATTAGAGACGTTTCCTTTTCAAGAAGGAAGAAGAAGAAGTAATGTTTTTGGCGAGGCGATGATGACAATATGAAGAACCCACACGTAAATATAATTGTGTGCGTATAATAATTATATGATAAACTCACAGCATACCTAAATCGCAGGTAAAGAGTTCCACAGACGTAATTACGTCCAACAGGATTTTCGTAGAAACCTGTAGCAAAAAAATTAATTGTAACCAACATTTTTAAAGTGACGATAATATTGTCGAGTAATGGAGATTATCGTAAGGCTATATCATTTCTATCACTTTAAAGGCAAAAGATTTTAGCATTGTTAAATTCTATACAGCCTCAGAAATAGCAAAGTGATTCAAGTCGTCTCTCATATTGCTCAGAACTATCCTCTGTACATAGTTCAAATTGTATAATTTTTTTATATTTCACAAACTTGTAAATATACAAAGGTATAGTATATTCGAATTATATAAATATCTACTGATTTGACAGCAGTTTTATCCAACATTTAGGTATTTTAAAACAAAGCAACTTCTGCAGCTATCACGATAAGAGATTTAAGCGTACCCCGGTGAGGAGATCTTATGTTAAGAGATATTTGATAGATATTTTTGTTTGCTAGAACACCAAATCTCTTAAAAGAATCTCCACAAATGTTAAGAGATCAGCCGAGGTCTGACATCTCTTAACTGTTTACGTAGAATACCAACCTCTGCTAATGAACTTTGACAGCCCAGTTAACAGGATAAGAGCTCTTATTTCTTATGTAGACTCGGGGGGGGGGGGGGGGTAATTTTAGGTTTTGTTTTACGTACATAGGTGCGTGGTTCATCCTTCGTATAATAATAGGCTTTGTGCAACTTTTTGTCCAGAATTTCGAAGTTAAGTAGCTCTTCCGCTTCCTCTGCAATATCTAAATTCATTTGCTCAACCATTTTAAATTTCGCCAAGGCCTTTACAGCTCGTTTCCTCTCAAGGAAATTCTTAAATTCTGCCATAATTTCAACTCTCTTCAGATATTTCCTTTGTCTCTAAAATGTGGACGAGAATTGAAATTAGATAAATTTTGTAGGGAAATCTTATAAAAAATTTAAGATCAGTTCAGTACCTCTGCATATATGTCTGTACGGCGGGGTTTGCAGCGATTTAATAACCGATTATATTTGAAAAGTCGCCTTGATTTGGGTCCGGGATGAGGCACTGCATCTTCTTCGAAAGGAGACGAGAAATAGTCCTTTTCAGATTCAGGGATTTTAGTGTCATAAAATGATGAAAGCCTATAGGAATTCTATATTAGTAATGGTATTTCGTTGTTTTTGCTTTTGTTTTTTTTTTTTACATTTATTGTCTGTAGCTTGAGCTAGTTATTGTTATTAGTTAGCATAAAACTGATATGGAGTAATAATTTATATATTTTTATAAAAGCTGCATTTACGTAATTTTTACTTTTTCACTTATTTATAGTTTAACAAAAAATTGTTTACGAATTAATAAAGGGGGTGGATCATATTAACTACAGTAGAAATCTTTCTAGAGCTTTTCATCGAAAACTTTCGAAAATGAAAGACCCTGAATTCATACGAGCGAAATATTTTCTATGAAGGGATTGCTCTTACACATGTTTGCTCTGTGTATATTATGTGGCAGACTTTATGGCAGCAAATAGAAATTTAGTTGGAACAAGGCAGAGAACTAGATTTGCTTTAAGACTAATATTCTCACGATATCCTAGATCAGGGGTAGCCAGCGTTTTTGTACCTACCGCCCACTTTTGTATCTTTTTTGGTAGACAAATTTCCTACACCCACCAATTTCACAGCAATTTAATTTAGCTGAACATAGTATAACTATGTATGGTTAAATTCATTTTTTAGGGCTTCGTACAGGAAAAGGAAAAGAACAGAACTATTATTAGATCGCTCGTACGTCTGTCTGTCTGTCACAGAGGCTTTACTCAAATATGAACTGACGTATACGGCCGTATAAGACAACGAACACTATTTGTATTGTGAAGGGATTTTTAAGGCAAGACCTTTAAATAATAAATTAAATTTCGCATAATTCCTTGGTTTTCTTTAAGATTAACAAAAATCGTAAAATTTCGGATGTCAAATGATGGCCAATCTCAGGTGGGGGAGTATAAATAAGATTTCGCCGTTTGACAACAGATGGCCCCACCATTGAACTATGGTTGACATTTTTCAAATATCGTAAGGTTGGACATATGGCAATGCTATAACCCTGAGGTATTTTGTATCAGCATCATATAATTTTTTTGCGCCGAGTTTTGAGCCAAATACTTTTGATTTATTTCCTTAATTTGAAGAAATCTGCAGCTGAGACACATGGATTGCATATTGAACCATATGGTGAGGCTGCTTTAACTAAGAGTGTTGTCGTGCGTGGTTTCAAAAGTTTAAGCATAGTGAGTTTCACGTTGAAGACAGAGAACGTAGCGGAATTCCGAAAGTGTATGAATACACGGAATTGGAATCATTATTGGAAGATTCATGCCAAACGCAAGAAGAATTTGCACTTGAAGCCGAGAAACGTTAAACCCTGTCTTTACACTTGTTAAATTCTACTTGCCAGGGATAAATAAAATGTTTTTTTTTTTGTAGCGTATAGTAATGTTGATGAAAAATGAATCCAGTACGATAACCGAAAGAGGAAAGCTCGCGAAGTCGAATATTCATGTTGTATATTTGGTGGGATCAGTTTGGTGTCGTGTATTATGAGTTGCTCAAACCACACGAAACCATTGCTGGGATACTCTTTCCAACACAATTGATGAGATTGAGCCAATCGCTCAAGGAAAAACGCGCCCACTACTACTCCAGCCATAACAAAATTATTCTCCTGCATGATAATGCTCGTCCAACTTTTCTGGCGCCTGTCGAAACCTACTTGCATAGACTCAATTGGGAAGTCCCACTGCACCCGCCGTCTTCACCAAACATTGCATCCTCCGATTATCACTTGTCCCGGTCGCTGGCGCATGAGCAGTTTGAGCAGAACTTCGCATAATATAAAGATGTTAAAAATTGGGCCGACTCAAAAGATGAAGCCTTCTTTCGACGGGCCAGAAAGATGGGAAAAAATCATGGCTAGCGATGAACGATACTTCGAATATAACATAATGTATGTTATTTCACAAAGTGTCAACTATATCATTTCATACTTTATGGAACATAAAAAGAAACTTAATTCCTTCGAAAAAGAGAAAAGGTTACGAGTTTGAGAGATATTAATTTATATTACTAAAATTTGGAGAGAATTTCGCATTGATTCTGAGCAAAGTTAAACCTTTTTCCAATTTTTTGAAATATTGACAAAACTGCCACGATTGACCGAATTGGCCGAAAATTATCTTCCAATCACCATCGTAATGTAACCATTTCTGCTGTGGATATCACGTTTTTTAAATTTGTCTTCAATCGCCCTCCACAATTGATATGAAGACTTCATTTACAAGCATAATTATTTTTTAATTAGAGCGGGATATAATCTGCCCATGTACAACTGTAGGTACTCATCTCTTTAACTATTAGTTTTTTGCCTAATATATATATATACAGGATGTTCCAGTGGAAATGATTCATATTTGGTATATAAATAGAGCGTTACTTTCTGAGTAAAAAGTTCTTTTAGACGATATGAAAATACTCACTCCTTTAAGAGATATTTGAGTTTTTCTATTTATTGCATTCTTTAAGTTGGATTTTCACTGAAGCTTTTGAAGTATTTGTTTGATTGGATTTCTATACCCGTATTAAAAGTTATTTTGATTATTGCATGTTCGTCTGTCTGTCTATCTGTCTGTCTGTGCGCACGATACCTCTAGAAAGCTGAAAATTTGTGCACAGACTTTAAAAAAAAAGTAAAATTACACTTGAAAATGAGACAAATCGGGTTCTTGATGTTGCTATATAAAAATTTAGGATTTTTACATATACTGTGAAAACGATCAGTCCTAGAATGTTTTAATGTACTGAAATGCTCCTCAGAATGTGAAATCCTATGATATTGGATATAACTATTTTTACATTCCGACAAACCGTTTTAGAAATCATACATGCACAGAGAATTGCCCATAAAAAATTACATACGGGCATTCACCTAGGGTATCACAAGAATTTGTCTTAGAGCAATTCAACCTTACTTACTTGTTTTTTTTTAAATTTAAATACTTAATGGGTCTAGTTAATACACAGAGAATTAAAAGCCTTCAAAGTCAGAAATGTTGAATTGAAATCCTGCAATTTCAAGTATCCACTCATTTTGTATGGAAACTAAGACTTTTACGTGCTATTTTTTTTTTCAATTATGTAGAAGCCCTGTCTTTACACTGATACCTAACACTTCTACCTTTGATTGAGAATACAACAACTGTTGTCGATATTGTCATGAACTTACCTCTTAAAAAACTATTTCAAAAGTTACAACAACTTCAGTGAAAGTCTAACTTAAAGAATGCAATAAACAGTAAAGATCGATTATCTCCTACAAGAAGTGAGTATTTTCGTATGGTCTACAAGAACTTTTTACTCAGAAATCAATGCTCTATCGATATACCAAATATGAATTATTTCCATCGGAACACCACGTATATGTATGTGTCTACCAACGTATTATATATATTTTATATACTCATAACGATCAGATTGTTCTTCCTCTCCTTCTTCATCTTCCGTATCAGATAGTCCATCCTTTTTAAATGATATTGTTAAATATGCTTTAGGAAAAAAAGCTCGTCAAAGTATTGTACGTACTGAAAGATCTTCAAGATTTTGCGTAGCATCTAATAACCTATCAACTCGTTCCTTGTTAATAGCAGCAGGATCAATGACATTTTGTAGACATGCCATGGTGCGATCATGGACTTCTCTACGATAAGCCGAATCCACTGCATACAACTCATATTTTCGTTTTATTGCTTTCTTCCTCTTTTGTAACAGTCGTTTCTATATAAACACAAAAAAATTATGTAATACATATAATTTTTTTGTAAGCTTTACGTAAGGTTCCGGTTCCATTGGTTCATAGTAGAACGGGCGATCAAGTTTTTTATCAACTAATTCCAATTTTTCTAAGAAAAACCCTCCTTGTTCAGGGGTCTTAAGATCTGCATCTTTGAGTTTCTGTAATCTTTTAAATGCCAGTATTACTCGCCTTTTGAGGAGAAAAGTCTTAAACTCTTCAATGACTGCCTCTCGTTCATTCTCCTTTCGATACATCTATGTATAAGAAGAAGAATGTTAGTTTTATTATAATCTTATTCAATTAGAATTTTTTATCGAAAATATTTTATTTACATCTTTTTCGGAGTCATCTTCATTAACAACGTATCGCATTAACTGATGTAATAGGACTTTCTTTCTATTTGTTATTGGAGGAACATAATCGTCAGCTTCATCTTCATCCCATGATGATGAAAAGAGTTCTCTTTCAGATTCTGGAACGTTATCATCATTAAATGAGCTGTCACTATCACCACCAAAGCTGAAAAAAAAACAGATTTTTTGTTTTTAGTTATAAAAATATTATACAAGAAAAATTATTATTTTTAACAGTTTCACTCTTCGTTATTGTAGGTATTTAGGTTGTTCCAGGAGTGTTAGGCGGTAGCAGTGCAGTAAAGAACCAATAGCTCATCCAAAATACCGCCAGGTATGTTCAAGGATTGTTGGTAATTTACGAGTTTTTTTTTTTTTTTAATATTTTTCTTTGCTATCTACCAGAGTTCAGTTTTTTTCTGGTGACATGAATAACTTTTTTATAACTTCAAAATGTGTACAGTAATGGACAAAACTGTACATCCACGATGGTGCCATCAAAATGTGTCAGATTGATGAGAGATTCATCGCGCCCTTCAGATATCAACCGTATCTTAGCAGAAAAGTTCAACAAATGAGCGGAAGATTGCGATAGAAAAGAACAGCTGTCAGGAAATGCTAAAACAAGAGGAAACGAAATTTTTTTCGATAGCATTTTGTGAACGGAAGGATTCCATTTTAAGGACAACAAGTCTTTTAATGTCCATTCGTGGGGTACCGGAAACCAACTACACTTGAAAAGAGTAGCAAATTTTTAGGAAATATTTGATCTGGCATACTAAATGCCCATCTAATCAGTACGTTCCAACTACCTCACAGGTTGAACGGTCATTCCTATTTCGAAATTTTGAGTAAGGATTTACTTCGACTGCTATTTCCACTAATGTTTTCATATATTACATACATGTATCACCTTGTAAAACATCATCATGATGAAAAATATATTCATTAGGAATTGATATTACTGTTCACGTCTTTAGGTGGGTGATCTGTAGTAAGGACTATTAAGAGAAGTTGAAGCTACTATTAGGCAATTTGCAGCATTGGTATACTCTTAATAACTATTATACATTTTAAACGCTTTTTGGAAAGTCATTTGGTCAGAATATGTCAAGCAATTAAAATACTAAGTGGTCCTCTATTATCTTATAGATCTCTTCGACATCATAGATTGTGAAAAAACATGAAATAGAATAATCCGCAAGAGAATACCAGAAAAAAAATACGTATGATGATCAAAGCACTCTATAATGATGCTGAATCTATAGTTCACATGAACAGCTGAATTAACTAATAGTACCAATTCATAGCTGGATTAAAACAAGGATGGACTCCCTCCCCTATTATTCATAGTTGTATTCAACACAGTAATTTATTTATTTGTTTCATTTCAGTCTAAAGAAAAATATCCAACAGACTAGTAAGGTTGACTTAGACATACACATTTAAATTTAGTTAAGCTTAATATAAGTTAGGTATGATCTATACTATTTTCAGTCATAAATAAAGATACTTTGCATTCTTGACGAGGCAATGAAAAGTCCACATATTTGTTAAATATATTAAAAATTCGAACACATTTATTAATGCATTAATTTAAACCGTAGTTAGTTCTATGAGAGGAAGCATAAAGTAAGACACGTGATCTTAAGGACCTGCGTATGGCAGGAGAAGGTAAGGACATTTTATAGATGAAGAGAGAATATCTTTAATGAATAAAGCACATTGAACGTCACGTTTAGGCAAACCTAACAATAAACGTTTTGACTCATAACTCGGTATGTTATTTCCCCAGATATTAATCCTATAACATACAAAGCAAGAAAATGCTCTTTACACTGACTCAAGCCTATTAATATGGCTTTGATAATAAGGAGACCAAATTACACATGCATACTCTAAAACAGGTCTAACGAAACTTGTAAATAAAAGTTCAAGTGTGCTTATATCCCTAAATTCTTGAGAATTTCTTTTAATAAAACCCATTAACTTAAAGGCTTTATGGCAAAAGTATATTCAATATGTCTGACAAATGCTAATTTGCTATCAAAAATTACTCCCAAATCGACTCGAACTAAACTGACATTATTAATTGAATAATTAAAGAGAATGGGGTTAGCAGACATAGAAAAAGTCATAGATTTGCACTTAGCTGAATTTAAATTTATGTTGTTTGTGGAGCACCAAATTATTAGTTTGTCAGTTTTGTAGTTGGGAATAAGAGCTTCTACCCAAAACTTTGAAGAATAATTTCAAATCATCCGCATATGTCTTATGACAACGAGCAAATGAAAAATTCAAAGTTACATCGTGAATTTTAGAATTTTAATTACAAAAAAAAAACTCCATATTTCTCCCATAACAGGGAACTATTAAGTATGATATGGATGTAAATGAACGAACACTAGCTAGTTGCACAATGGTTGGAAGAAGTATTAGTTTTATGTAAGTACACATCTCAGCACCAGTCTGCAAATGTATTGTTCCATTACCAAACAGCTGTTTGATTGCAAAGTGGTGTTCGTTCCATGGACAGTGTAACAGGCAAAATGGCTGTAATAATTAATATTTCTGACAGTTTGATAGTTCTACCTCCAGGCAGGCACTAGAGTGCTTTCATGAATGATTTAATTAAAAGGGCTGAAATAAGATCTGAGTCATGGTTATAAACTAACTTCATTTCCATAATAGCTTTATATTCAAGTCATGCTCCTCTAACTATATTAAGCCTAGGTTTAGTTGGGAATAAAGAGAATCCGGAAGAATAATTTGATTTATATCTGAATTATTGATATACACTGATTCGAAGTAATCTGCAAACAGATTACAGGTATTATGGATATTGAAAACTTTAATACCATCATATTCCGTTACGTTTGGAAAGGATGATGACATTTTTCTTTCATTAATATAATGTATGACCAAAATGCCCGGCTGTTGTTTTTAATATTAGATTCCATTGAACAATATTGAAATTGATTGTACATACAAAAATTTATTTAGAAAAGCAAATTCCTTACTTAATCTTTTGAACTTTTAAAAATAATCCCGATCACCGGACAACCTATATTGTTTATGTGATTTATTTTTGTCATTTTTAAATGTAAGAGTGACTTATGAAAACATGCTGGGTCTGAAGATTTATATCTATATCTAAGAGGCACACATTTATGTACACCCTTTTGAATAATATTTAAAAATTTACTGTATGCTTCCTCTACAGAAGAATCTAAAAAGATATCAACTCAGTTAAAAATATCTAAATACTCATTAATAGCCACGAAATCAGCTTTCCTATAGTTATATTCTACTACACAGTTGTTACTAATTATTTTGGCGAAATTATAAATTTTTATACCTATACATAATCAAAGTTTTATGGTGGATATCACATTTGACTAATGGAAAACTTGATTCAACTAATATAGCCGATCAGTTATCACTTAAAAAAATTAAGTGTAAAAATTTACCAAAAAGGTTACATAGACCATTGATTTATTTATTTATTTATTTATTTCGCTAAATGCTAGCTACAATGGTCCCAGGACACAATACTTAAATTAAGCTAAAGTACAGAGCAATTATTGAAGATTTTTCTTAATTGAGTCTTATTAATGTTAAAATCTAACGAATGAAAATTCAAATTAAAAGTACAGCACATTCTAGTCATAGGCTCAAAGTGTCCATAGTTGGTGCGATAAGAACACAAATAAATCGTGATATGAAAGTAATTTTCTGAAGCATCAAAGGCATGTCGATGTCACCCTTCACAAGTTGAAATATAAAGCTAATGTCACAAATTTTTCTACGAGTCTCAAGAGTAGGAAGGTGTATTAAATTTAATCTTTCGTTATAAGGAGGAAGATGAAGTCTATCCCTCCATTCAAGACCTCTTAGAGCAAAAACTAAGAATCTCCTCTGCACCCTCTCAATACGATCGGAGTGATTTTTGTAAGAGGGAGACCAGACAAGACTGGCGTATTCCAAAATGGGTCTAACAAGAGTGGTAAAAAGAAGTTTAGTAATGTGTTGTGACTCAGGTACCTTTGCCCCGAATCACAACCATAATACCGATACATCAATATATCGTCCAATACGATATGTTGATGTATACCATTAATTGACCCTGAAATAAAAAAACATTTCAATTTAAATTTCATTCAAAATTTCATATAAAAATTCAAAATGCATTCCCACATTATAACAAAATGCAATTTAGCATAAATCGCATTTTGTTATCAGATACACATTCCACTCACACGGTATGCACACTTACCTACATACAGTGTCTTCTTACTTTTTTTCCGTATGTACTATGTACAAACGTACATTACAAACTTCCTCCAATCTAATTGTTTGTACATACATACATACAATTATCAAAATTATTCGCGCCCTCTTAAAATTAATATTTCAAGATGGGCGCACAAGTGCATATCGGATTACCGTTTTGCATTTATGCATCGCATCAAAGAACTTTTGCATTTTCTCACGTACGTTTTTTCAACGTCGTGAGAAAAGAATAAAAAGATAAAAAAGCTTTTGAAAGTGATTGTGGGTACCTGGGACCATCAAGCCCGATCCTCGAGGAGTCTGTTTTTTAAACCGCCGAGAGTAAGAAGTCCGGCTCCTGGCGTTTTAGGCCAAGAAATTGATTAATTTATTAAATGATATTAAGTGATTTACGGAAAACTAATAAATTGTGAAAAGTGCTATAGGCTAATAAATGATATTAAGTGATTTATGGGAAACCTTTTGTTCAAGAAATAAACGAATAAACTAATAAAAACTGTACTAAGTGCTAAGAGGATAAACCTATCCTTTGGTTCTAAAGAATAAATCTCGACGTTGTAAGCTCTCTTCGGAGAGCACGGCCTACGTGCCAGAACTTCTGTATAAACAAAAAAAAATTTTTTTTTTTTCTCTTAAGGAGAAAACTAATAAATTGTGAAAAGTGCTATAGATGACTGTTTTCTTTTGAATTCGAATAAGGAATAAGCTTATGTTTTTGAGTTTTAAAGCAAATTTCGATGGTCGTGTGCTCTCTTCACAGAGCACGGCATACGAACCCACAACAAATGTAGATATCATCTAATTCTTTTTTCCCAACGCTTTACAAAGCCTAACATTGAGTTTGCCCTATTAACGATGCGATCTATGTGAAAGTTTAAGTCTCGAGTCAAACAATATCCTCAAGTCACATATTTTATCAACTTTTGAAAGTAATAACCCATTCATAGCATAAAAAAAATGGTTTATCAGCGATTAAAATGAGAGAACTCTTTTCACACCATTCAACCAGTCTGTCCAGGTCATCCTGCAAATTGAGACAGTCGCAATGCGAGTCTATAGATTTATATAGTTTTAGATCATCTGCGTATATTAGCAAATCAGATTTGGAAACTACATAGGAAACATCATTTATGAATACTATGAAGAGAAGGGGCCCTAAGTGACTACCCTGTGGAACACCGGAGTAAGCCGTTATTTCTTCAGACAAGGCAGAACGGAACTGAATCCTAAGTTTGCGATCCTTAAGGTAGGATAATAACCAGTTCAACAGCCAAATTGGTAAATATAAAGATCTCAGTTTAAATAACAAAACAGAGTGAGGAAGCTTGTCAAAAGCCTTGCTGAGATCTGTATAAATACAGTGAGTTTCGCAACCACGCTTAAACGATTCGATACAGGTAGATGTAAACTGAAGAAAGTTTTTTGTTGTTGACCTTCCCTTCATAAAACCATGCTGATGAGCATTAAGAGCTCCACTACAATGAAAATACAAAAATTCATATAAAGTAGCTTCAAACAGTTTGGGAATACAAGACAGTTTAACAATAAGACGATAGTTGGTAACAAGCTCCCTTTTACCCGACTTAAAGATTGGGACAATAAATGACTCGTTCCATATCTCAGGAAATTTTCCGAGCCGAAGTGTTAAATTAAACAAAAATGTTAACGGGTAAGAAAGCATTCCACTGCAATTCTTTAAGAACAAGGTTCAGGATACCTTATGTATCAATCACTAAACATTCTATGTCAGAGGTAATATTTGATGAAGTTAACGATTCTTCAACACCCATAGTTGACCACATTATATCAGACAGATTAAAATCACTAAGAACGCATAGAACGCTAGCATTTCAGATAGAGCACGAATGTTGTCCATATGTGAATTATAGATATAGAAATTATATGCTGGGCGAATGTAACTAGCACAAATGTAAAATGAATTATTGGATGATAAATTGGAAAGGGACAGAGCTACTTGCTCAATAATTCCACTATTATTTTCTCACTAAGCTATTAACACACCTCCTCCTCTGCAGGGACCCGATGATAGAGGACAACGAACATTTCTGTACGTAATGTACCGACTAGTAACCAGGCGCGTATCCAGACCTTCAGCCTGGGGGGGGGGGTCACACCTAAAATGTTGGAGGGGAGAAAAAAGTTGGAAGTAGTCGCTTTTAATTTTTTTTTATCATATTTATGTTAGATATCACAAAACCCAATTTTCAGTTTGAATTGGAAAACCTGTCGATAATATTATCCACATCAATGTCGATCTCAGAGTGCACAGACATTAAGGTCTCATATCCACATTTTCTTTCTCGTGCAAAGATTGTAGAAATAGTTGTGACGCAACCGATTCTGTCACGGGTGAAGTAAATGACTGAGAGTTAGAGCTTGTACCTTGAATCACATTCAAAGGAATTGGAATAGAAATGCATGATATGTCACTGACTATATCTTTTTTTTTTTTTTTTTTTTTTTTTTTTTTTTTTTTTTTTTTTTTATATATTATTAAGCCAAGCTCAGGGGATACCCTATGATGCAAAGCACAGCATGGCAGGAAGGAGATAGGGAAAGGATTAGGGGATATGAGGAAAGTGGCGGAGGTGCCGATGTATGTCGCCCTTAAACTTCCGCAGATTGTATGCCGGAGGAAAAACAGAAGATGGTAAGCTGTTCCACATTCGCACTGTTCGGGATAAAATTTGAAGGGTTAAAGGATGTGCGCGGTTTGCAGCGCGAGTATTGCGTGCAGGAATCATTCTACAAGGGATTAGACTAGATATTTCATCAGAACATTGACCATGCATATAGCGATAAAGGAGCGAAAGGCATCCAACATTGCGGCGGTGCTCGAGTGAGTCGATATGACAAGTTATTGCCAAATCGCCAATGAGCTTGAAGGCTCTCTTTTGGACAATATCCAGCCCCGGCCCATATATGGGAGTTGTATTCCATTCTAGGTCTAATGTAGGACTTGTAGAGGAGCGCTAGATTTGACGGGCTGAAATATTTCTTACACCTTTTCAGAAATCCAAGACATTTCGATGCTTCTTTGGCAACAGAGAAGATGTGATCTGTCCAGTTTAACTTACTGGAAATATTAATGCCAAGAATGCTTAGTGACGGTGAATCAGAAATGAATGCTCCATCAAAAGAAACGGGTGTGGTTAAGTTATGATCTTGTTTTAATGAGATAAGACAGCTTTGGGACTTTGATGCATTGAATTCGACGCGATTCGCTTTGCCCCAAGCGAGGATATTGGCAAGATCGTTATTCAATGATCTAGTCATGCAATCTCGTTTAACACATGCAGCATTCCCCCTGGATTCTGCAAGAGTGTCAAAGGAGTAAGCGAAATCAAGAGTACTGTCATCTGCGAAACTATGGATGGGATTGAAAGTAAGGGAAAGCAGATCATTAATGAAAATTAAAAAGAGAGTTGGAGAGATAACAGAGCCTTGAGGTACACCGGCATTTATGGGATGCGGTTCAGACGTAACGCCATCTAATACAACACGTATTTGGCGACTAGATAGGAAACTTTCAATCCATAATACAAGAGGAGGGGAGAGACCAAGTGCTTTGAGTTTGGCTAAAAGGGCTGGATGCCAGACTCTATCAAAGGCTTTTGAAATATCTAGGGCAACGATTTTAGACTCACCAAAATTGTGAAGACTACGGTTCCAACGTTCCGTAAGAAAGGTCAGCAAGTCTCCAGATGAGCGTCCAGCTCGGAAGCCATATTGGCGATCGTTGATGAGATGATTAGTTTCTAGATACTTCATTAATTTTGAGTTAATGATAGATTCAAAAACCTTTGAAAGAATCGAAGTGATGGCAATTGGTCGATAATTTGAGGGATCGCTACCCTCTCCTTTCTTAGGAATAGGCTGAACGTGAGCTAGCTTCCAAGCAGTTGGAAATTTTCCTGTCGAATAAGACAAGTAGAAGAGTTTGCGCAGAGGTTTAGCCAAGGATGAGGCGCAGCTTTTAATTAACAGGGGCGAAAAACCATCAGGACCTGCGGCTTTGGAGACGTTTATCCCCTTAAGGACCCTGACCACATCCCTCGTACGAACGTGTATTGGCTCTTGTACACATTCACATGGGCGATGCAAAACAGGTGTTTGTGAAGTTGGTGGAAGACGAGAATTTGAAGCGAATCTAGCAGCTAAAATATTAGCTTTATCCAGGGAGTCAACAATCACTTCACCATTATTAAGTAGTGAAGGTATAGAGGAACTGGTGAAATTGTTCCTGATGGTTTTGACCAGGGACCAGAAACCTTTGCTACCTTTGCGGCTTGTCAAGATTCTTTGTCTAATATTCTGGTCAAAAAGAAATTTTTCTCTCTGGATAATGGACTTGCAGGTGTTCCGTGCAGTCTTGTAGACTTGTTTCATTTCCGGACATGGATGCAATTGATAGGCGCGAAAAGCAGACTCTTTCGCTTTTATAGCTTGGTTGCACTTATCGTTAAACCAGGAGCGATCATGCTGTTGTTGAGACCTGCTGTAAGAATACGGAATGTATTCACGCATGCCAAGATTTAGTATGTTACTAAATTGTAATGTGCATTCATCAACATCCCTCGAAGCAAAACAGACCGACCAATCAATTTCTTTAAGATACTTATTGAGACTTTCCCAATCAGCATTCTTATAGTGCCAAAGAAGCCTACTTGAAGGTGGAGCAGTTGGTCGGCACAGGTTTGAGGTGGTAAATTGAGCCGTGATTAAACAATGGTCTGAATTTCCAAGAGGGGAACCGACTGAAATGGAATATTTGTCAGGATGAGATGTTAGAAACAAGTCGAGTAAATTAGCTTTATCTCCAGCTGCATCAGGAATTCGCGTTGGTGCATCCACTAGCTGTTGCAAATTAAATGATTCACAGAAGAGTTCAACGAAACGGCCCGCAGGACTTGTGGTAGAAGAATGTCTGAGCCACGGTATATTATGAACATTAAAATCGCCTGCCAGGACGATTTCGGAAGAGGGGGAAACAGAAAGCAAATGATCAATATTGTTGGAGATATTGTCAAATACGAATACCGTGTCGTCATCAGACATATTTGGGCTGCGATAAAGGAAACAGAAGTATATGATGTGCTTGTGAAGTTTGAACCTAATCCAGATATAATTAAACTCTGGATTAGCAGAAGGAAAATCTTGAAGAATAGTAAAGGCCACATCATTCCGAATATATACTGCGATCCCTCTATGCTGAGAAAAAAGAGGCACGAAGCTGTAACCAGAGACGTGATACTGATTAATATCAGCATCAGAAACGACCTTGGTTTCACTTAGCGCAAAAATTGCCGGATTTTTTGAGTTAAGGTGGCAGTACACCGAAAACCGATTTGCTCTTAATCCGCGAATGTTGCAGAAATCTAAAATAAAATTCTGCATGCTGAAGGCAAAAACAAAAAAGCAAAAAAGAAAAAAAAGCGACACACAACAACACAAATATTTGGGCGCCACCAGCAGCAGTCAACGACACAGCGAGGTAAAAAAAAACAACAATAGTGTTATGCCTATTGCTGCTTTCAATACCTCAGACCGTGCAGTTCAATGACCACAGCTGAGTGCACCCGGATTGCTGATCAGTGACAAGTGCTAATGCATTTGCACTGATCACAGATGAAGCGAAGGAAAGGAAACGTTACCGTGCTGCTGGCTTATAGAATGTTGATAGGGCATAGAAGAGCCCTTCACTTGGCGGATAAAATTTAATTTTGATAATTTATTTATTGAACGATCGCGTCGAATTTTAAATAATTATAGTTAACGATTTATATGGAAATTGTTTAACACAACACTACAACTTGTTTTAAATTAATTCATTAGCTATGTTTAGATTAATCGATTAGATCTACAACACGAGGCAACATCCGATCGGATTGACTCCACGCACTCGACTGATGGGAACTTAGCTGATCTTGCTTTCTTCTGAAAATAGTTATCAATCTTATCAGTCTTTTGCTTTCCGCTTTCGCTACTATTTCTACCTCTATCGCTAACTGCTGTAGCAAGTTTATTCTTCTCCTATAAATTAAAAGTAAACGTGAAGTTAAATTAAACAGCACTACTTGAATTAAATACGAAAGTACAAGCAAAGCAACGGCAACTACCACAGAGGAAAGCGAATGGTTTTTATTTTTATAGCCTTGCCGTAAAAATTGTAGAATCAATTTTAATAAATCCAACTGATCGTTTTCATCAACCAATAGCGTATAAAAATTCGAAAGAAAAATGTTTAAGTAAATTACTAAGAACAAAATGTATGGTTGCCAATGCTTATAAATATCTTTAGCGACCCAGATCAGCCAGGCACCTAAATCAACATAACTCTTTGGAATCATTGTCCGTCCCCAATAGTGCATGAAAATCTAAAGAAAAATTTTCAGATCTTTTGTGCCCCTGTCCGAAAAGAGTGAGCCACCAGAATCAATGCATCAATTCGTTTAGACCGTTGTTGGGTCAAATTCTTAAGAACAATTTGCAAGTGTATTTCTAAGAAAAATTTAATGCTATGAACGTTAAAATTTTGAAAAACTCTTGAATCAGTGTCGCTATGACATTGGCTAGACGTTGATTGCATGGAACTAGGGTTTTTCAGTGTTCCCAGATCTAAGGGATTAAACCCCTTTTTAAGGGATTTTTCCTTGAAAGTTCGGTTGAGACACAAAACTTTCAAATTAAGGGATTTTGACTGAGGAAGCAAATTTAGATTATTTTCTTTATTAATATCACATGTACAAAATATTTTCTGAGCCGAGTGACTGTTTCTATTTGATTGTGAGGGACTTGTGTACTGCCACAATGCTATACTATGTTATATTTGTTACGTAATAATAAGCCCAATGCGCTGCGGTGTACGTGTGCTTAGTTTCCGTTGGTCTATTTTGAGGAATATCTTGTATTGGAAATAAATTAGTAAAGTAGAAAGATAGTAAATAGTGGAAGAAACATTAGATATTAATATGACATTTTTCTTCATTAAAGGATATGGCGAATTCTAAAATTCAACTCCTCAAAAAAAAAGTGTTTAAATAAGACAGTTTAAAAAAGTTGAAATCAAAAAATATGTCAGGAAATTTTCCGATTGCTGGTTGGAAAACGAAAATAAATATAAAGCCAGGATTCAAAAGCACAATGACCGAAAAAAGCTAAATAAAAGGTTTGCGGTTTTGAAATTTGTTTGTCATTCAAATCTTCAAATAATTTATAGGCTTGCAATAAAATTCTTCTAAACAAAATTTTAAAGTTATGAGTGTCCCAAAATGTGAAGGCTTTTGCTCAAATGTGAAAAATATTTATTTACTTGTTCTTGTTATTTTTTTATTTACCATAGATGTATTCAATGTGATAATTTCGTTCTGAAATAAATGATTTTGTACGAAATTGATTATGTCACTTTACAAACCCATTCTTAAGGTATTTTAAAAGATTTCTTTGAAATATGGTATTAAGGTATTTTAAGGGATTTTTATGTCCAAGATTAGGGATTTTCGTTGGGAAGATGGAAGAACCGTAAAACAAAATTTGTTAAGTCAAGGCTTAAATACAATTGCGACGGGCAACGGCAAACGACGAAAAAATGCCGCTATCAAGCATCTAAAAGCACAGCGTCTTATGCGAATGCCCAAATTTCGACAGGTGACGGTCAGTGGTGGACGAAGTTGCCGTCGGGATTGATCAATTTCTAATTTTGCCGTCGTCGCCACAAAATCAAACGAATGAAACTGTTGTGACTTTATTTTTGTCAAGGTTGTAAGACGCGCGTCAATTTCAAAACAATGAATTTTGATGAGAAAATTTATGAAGTGTCAAATCATAAAATAATTTATGATATACAAGACACCCAGTATTTGACACAAAATACATGGTTTGGATGAATATTTCGAGGCGTTTAAATACAAATGGTAAAATCGTGATATTTTTGGAATTTAGTTTGATTTTAATTTAGTTAATTTCTTTATTTTAAATTTTTCTTTTCTTTTGCAATTCTTTCAAAATAATATAAAATATTCTCGATAAAAATCTGTTTCAAAACGCTCAAAACATAATAAAAAATGAAATCTCAGTACCTTCTTTCACAGTCGCAGCTTTTCGACTACCTGTTTTGACAGTGAATTTCCCGCTGCCATCCACCGTCGGAAAATCAGATAGGGAAAAAAAAACATTTATGATCGCTTACCAATTTCTTAGAAACAATAACACTTTTTAAACTCGAAATTGTGTTTTTTTTTATGTATACATATATGAGTAATGGGCGCAATAAAAATAAATAAGCATAACTGCGCTGCTAAGTATTACGTGCCATTTTCTAAACAACCAAATACTAAAATAAATATTCATTCCAAAGTTACTTACTATCCTGTGATAGGTATGATAGATGACTTTTCGATACTATATAAAAACGCAAGAAAATCTTAAAAAAATTGTACACGTTTAAAAGAAAAGGAAGAAAAGAGCTACGAGCGAATGACTATTATATCCAATCCACTATTTCTACTCACATCACCGCGAAGGTTAGGTGGCGCGCTTCGCTGGGAGGGGGGGTCATGACCCCTGTGACCCCCCCCCCCCTCGCATACGCGCCCGCTAGTAACAATTCTAGTGTAGAGATGTCACAATACAGCCATGCCTCAGTTAGAACAATAACATCAAAATCATTCTCTGTAATTGCCAATCTAATTTCATTAGTATTAGTGCTAAGCCTCTAACGTTCTGGTAACAAACAAAAAAATGGAAAAATATTATTTGCAGCATCACACAGGTCATTTACAGAACTTTTGCGTTAAATGTTATTGATGTCATCGTTTATGTTAGTAGTGGTGCTGCGATCGTTCGATGGAAATTTTTTTTGGGTGTTGGAAAATTGGCGAATGATTACTCCGGCAAGCCAAAGATCAGGAACAAAAATTTGCGACGTAACTTTTTCTGGTACTCCCAATTTAAATGTAATGAATCTAAGCTTCGTTTTATCAGTGTCAGGCTTAAACAGTTGTTTAGAAAACATATCATCGGATGGGATTTTTGCTTTAGATGACACTAAGTCCAATAATTGCTTTTCAGACGTATCCGGATGCAGTCGAGAAAGATGAAACCATTTCAATGTAGACACAACTGAGAGTTCATTTGTGGGCACTGCATTAGGTACCAACCAGAATAACTTTACGCCTTTTTTTGTTTTCCACCATAATCCAGTAATTGTTTTTTATCCAAAAAAACCACTTGACTACGAGAAGATGGTACATAAGCGCTCAAACTCAATGCAGCAGCATTACAATCGCTTGTCTTATGCTTCGTAGAGCCAAAACCATTATCAGTTGAAACAGGTAATGATGAACCAGCAGTAGTAGGATTCTTTGCTACAACTTTGTTACCGTTCGTATTTGCTCTCGACGAACGAGCAGATTCAGCAGATTGACCGTCTTTAGCAGCCACGCCAGCGACCGTGTTTGATTTTACAATCAACGATGTACAATTTATAACTTCGTTTTTAAAGGAATTAAATTAAATTACACGTTCAACAATTCCAATAGATGTTATTCACTGATTCAATTAACTTCAAAGTATTCCTGTCCAAACCAGAACACCTTTTGTGATATACATTATTGCAGAATCCACAATAAATATTTTTCTCGAAAAGTTGTACATTACACTTTACGCACAAGTTATCAAGTGCAAGTTATCACAATTCAAAAATTTTCAAGTAAAACAAGAGCACGTCCTTCAGACTTCAGTGCGACGGTCAGTAGAAAACAATAAATATCATAACGATGCCAAAAGGAATTAGATGGACTAACAAATTTATTATATATATATATATATAAGATAATCAGACCAAGACAAAGTGCAAAATCAGAGCTCTGGCCAATCACTCACCAAGCTCAATAGCGGTCTAGGTAAAGATAGGACATATAGTTTAGGGCAATATAATAATATACAACTAATATATAATATAATAAATAAATACGTAAAAATGAATAAAAATCCGCACATGAGTAAAAATGCTGTCCCAGAACAGAATTTGACCGAGTAGCTTACTGGAAGCAATATGCTACTACTAACGGCAGTGAAAAAAAAACTACATAATTTGAATTAGATTTATCAGTAGTTTAACGCTAAAAATTTAGTCATGCCCCACCTTATTAACAATATTTTGAAGGGTTACGAGATACTACGGTAAAAATGAAAAAAAAACTTTTACTCTCGAAAACTTTTCAAATTCATTGTCCTTTTATGAATTGAATATAGTTATTATAAACTGAAGGACTATATTAAATTTCAACACACCGGCTTCCTATTGAGGCGCGCTTACTTCTATTTAATGGATATTTCAGGAATATGAATATACTGCGATACTATGGCAAGGTGCATCAGTAATAGTCTGAAGTAATTCTGCACGAATATACATATAGTCAACAGCAAAAAAACTAGAGTTGAGCAACAGACATTCGACGAACAAGCGGACTTCTAAGGAACTCTCATTTATTAAACCTGAATTATTCTGTAAGCTTAAAAATGAAAATAATATTTGGGAAATAACAACTCATCTTAAAGATTTGTTTTGTTAACCATCTTCACTGCAAATAGTAAAGCTATAGATTATAGCTACCTGGTTATACAATTAGCGATCATTATTGAATGCAAAAAAACCAAAAGATATAACTTTTCTAAAGAAAGCCAAGGTAGACTGATTTTAACTCCATATATAAATTTAATGTTTTTTGTTTTTAGAAATACATATGTATATAGCATACCAATCATCTTTAAGCAGATCGTCCACTTCTCCAGGTTCGAATTCTGGTGCCCCTTCAAAGTATTTTAGATAAGCGTCCTCATCACCATAAAGATGTTTATTCTAACAAAAAAATAAAAAATTAAATAAAACACAGATGGTATTGAAGACTTATTATGTAAAAAAAAAATTTTTATAACAAATCTTACAATATCAACTCGAGAGTCCAGCTGTAATAACGTAAAACAGAAGTATTAAAACTAATAAAATATTTTTTTAAACTTTTTTACCGTAGATTCGTCATCTGCAACAGTGTCATAATATGGTGCATCTGTTCCTTCTTCCTCTCCTGGATCAGACTCGCAACTATCATCATCACTATTTCCTCTGTCGTCCCACCTGTCAGTAGAAATATTTATATTTCTTAATTTAATTTAATTCGATTTCAGTTTCATTATTCTTTTTACATTTTCTTCACTTATTTTTATCTTTATTGTAAAATTAGATAATACTTCAATTCAACAGTTAATTTAGATACAGAATTTATAAATAAATAGGTAACAATACATACACATGTCAAAAATATTACAATTTATGAAAATACACAAATAGAAAACAAACTACATACTAGATTTTAATCTGCTTGAAAAATGTTCAAGTGTTTACACAAAAATATAACTTAAAAAAAAATAGAATGTATAAATGGGAAAGATTCTTCTTCTTATGATTTATGCGGTAGCTTCTCGCTTGAAAAACTAACTCAATTTAATGAGCTAAACAGGTAATTGACTGTCTCCTAAAGTGTAATTAGTGTAAGAGAAGTGCAGTTCGATAATAAGCCACAAAATCTCATCGGGAAAGGTTATTCAGAAATTATGTTGGTCATGGTAGCAACTCCACTCCCAACAGAAGTGAAAGCAATGAATATATCTAACAACATATCAAATTTATTTTGAATAAAGGATTTTAGCGGTTAGGGTAAGAGATAAAAGGAGGGGGAAAAAAGTCATAAGATACAAATAAAAACGGTCATAATTAACAAACGTTCCACTAGCATAAGTTTTGTTGAAACAGATTTATTAACAAATTTTAATTCTTAAAGTTTTTGTGAAAATTAACAACTTTGGTTGAAGTATAAAGCTCATGACAGTTTTACAAAGTTTATTCATAGAACTTAAGCGCAATACTTGTAATAGCCCGAGCGCAAGAGTTTCATGCCAGCTCGGCGCTAAGAAAACATGGCCCTATGAAACTTGAATCAGTTGCATGGTTTTTCATCTGATGACCACATCATATTTTTCAACGAGATTCTTAGCCCTTTAAACAGTGAGTGAGCTGCTATGTGTTGCCAAACGGCTGCGCAAGGTCCTGCGTCTATTTTCTGTCTAAAAAAAAACCGAAATACACTATTTGTCAAATGAAAATCCGGTGATCGCCCTATTAGAATTCAAAGCACGAATCAATTGGATATTGTAAGCCTACAATACAATTCATTATTACCGGAGCTGCGATATTGATTTCATCCTAAAGACAATTTGATATTTTCTCTAATTGATGAAATTTTTCAACTGCTAATTTGTTTTTTCATAATAAACTTACATTTACCAATTGTAAGCTTTCTCATTGCTGTTTTTTCTTTGATAGCTGTAATTAGCTCTACTAGATCGGTGAACGGGGTTAGTGCTCTACTTATTCTTAACATTTTTTGAAAAATGCCACATGCGTAACTACCAGAAATATTAAAAATAAGATGGATTAACTTCGGTTTATCTTTAACCCTCTCCATCACGGGTTTTTTGTTCTTGGCCGTAAATTTTGAAATTACTCTAAGTGTCTTGTAACACCTTTTTAAGACTATGTGCAAAATTATGTAAAAAAAAAAAAAATCAATAAAACTAGGTTTCGAACTGTACATAATTGTGTACAAAATGATTCAAAGGTTGTAGAACCTAGCAGAAAACTTTTAATGTGATTTCCGTCTTTTATTAAAAAATACTAATAACATAACAACAAATTAAAATTAAAAGGAACAGATTCGTTAAGGTGAATTCAGACTTCGGTCTCGAAGTCGTTTTCGGTTCGATATCGATCCGAAAAAGAAAAAAAAGAAACGCTATATAGAGTCGTAAAAACGATTCGATTCGGAGTCGTTTTTATCGAAATTGTCTCGAACCTTTTGAATGTATTTTGGTTGCATATAATAGCCTTATATTCTCGAGTTTTCTTTGAAAAAATGAATCGATATCCAAACGGGTCATCGAAGCATTACCTGTTACACACCTTAGACAGAATATTTTCATAATGAAAAATTGTTCTTGTCTTTAACGGAGATAGAATGATTTCTTCTGACAAAAATAATATCACTTAACTTCTGACAAAAAGGACCACTAGTCACCACTAGAGTCAGTCAGAAATGAAAGAATTTTCTGAAATGCGCATGAATTTCGCAACGGAATAAATTCTCATTAATTATCGAATAATCTCATCAATTAGCAAATAATCAAATCAGCAAATTATTTTAAGTCAAAACGTCGAGTATTCTGAAATTATGAATTTTATTTACTTCCGAACCTACTTTTTTCCTATACTTTACTTCTACGAGAATTTTCCGCAAAAGCAAAACTTCGAGAAATTGTTTGCTAGGCATATTCGAATAAAATTCAATGACAAATAAAGAAAAGTTAAGTGTATGTAAAATAAAATTCAATAAGAATTCCCCAGCAAATATTTTCTCGAGTTTTCGCATTTGCGAGAAATTCTCGAAGAGCATCAATTCGATAATTTTTCGATTTTCAGAGAGCTTGCAGTATAATCCGAGAATTTCTCGTTGTTACGAATCTCCTCGAAAAATTACGAAACAGCATCCTTTTCAAACATTCGACCGAAAAAAAGTGAAGTGAGTGCTGAGAAATTAAAATTTGCATTTGGTAAATGTATATCATAGTTTGGTTGTTTATTTTCAATTGGATATCGAATATTTTTCACAAAGCATAGTTTATTTTTTTATCAAATTCGACATCGCATATGTTTTATGAAAAAATCTCGAATATATATGACCCTTACATATAGCACCGATACACGAAAAATCTTCGAAATAATCTCGAAAAGCCGAATCTATATCAAGTCCTTATTTCAATTCGAATAAGCGCTCCTTTCCTGTTGATTTTCGGGTCGAGATCGAATCGAACTTCGATCTCCAATCGTAATGTTTGCTGGGCATTGCATGAAAAAGTTATACAAATGCTTGTTGCATATACATACATATATATAGTTACTTAAAAAAAATATATTATCACAAAATAAAACATACATAATTTATTAGCTTAGCCTATTTATTTCTGATGAAATTTTTTGAAACAATTTCTTTCTTTGTTCAATCAAAGATGCACAGCACATTTATCGCATCTGAAATGTGATCTTTCTGGGCATCCTTGAGCCTTTTGTTTTTTTTTAATAATTTGACATACCATCGGTCTGTCATGTCGTGTTGCAGCTCTCTTGGAAGACTTCGTACTTTGCCAAGAGCTGTGATCTTGCCCTTTATGCTGAAACAACCTCGTTGTGCCAGTAGGACTGGGTTGCCCACCCGAATAAGACATTCTGAAATCTAAAGGTAATTGGATCAAGTCTTTCTTTTTGAGTTTTATATGATTCACAATCTGCTCTATATTCTAACCAGCTATTTACTATAACCATGTCAATCGTATGCAATATCAGTTTTATTGTCCAGTTTCTTGTTCTCATGAATATTCTACAAATTTCAATGAGGAAGTCTAGTTTGTCGACACCACCCATTGATTTGTTGTATTCAGCAACAATTTCGGGACGTTTTACTTCAATTTAGGGGTTTTCTATTCTGTTCTTCATTTCCAATGTCCAATAAAGTTACTGTTCGGTTATCTTGCGAGAGAGATGTGTTCAAGGTCTTAAGGGGATCGGCGTATCCAAGGCTGCGGGACCTGATGGGTTCTCACTCCTGTTAATTAAAAGCTGCGCCTCATCCAGCTAAATCTCTGTGCAAACTATTCTACTTGTCTTATTCGACAGAAATCTTTCTAACATCATAGAAACTAGCTCACGTTCAGCCAATTCCCAAAAAAGGTGAGGATAGCGATCCCTCAAATTATCGACCAATTGCAATCACTTCGATTCTTTCAAAGGTTTTTGAATCTATCATTAATTTCAAATTAATGAAGTATTTTGAAATTCATCAACTCATCAACGATCGCCAATAAGGCATCCGGACTGGACGCTCATCTGGATACTTGCTGACTTTTCTTACGGAACGTTGGAACCGTAGTCTCCACAATTTTGGTGAATCCAAAATCGTTGCTTTGGATATTTCAAAGGCCTTTGATAGAGTCTGGCATCCTGTCCTTTTGGCCAAACTTAAAGCATTTGGTCTCTCCCGTCCTCTTCTATTATGGATTGAAAGTCTTTTATCTGGTAGCAGCTAAATACGTGTTGTATTAGATGGCGTTACATCTGAATCTCACCCTATAAATGCCGGTGTGCTCCAAGGCTCTGTTATCTCTCCGACTCTCTTCCTAATTTTACTTTCAATCCCATCCATAGCTTTGCCGATGTCAGTACCCTTGATTTCGCTTACTCCTTTGATACTCTTGCAGACTCCAGAGGGAATGCCGCATGTGTCAAACGAGATGGCATTACTAGATGAGTGAATAACGATCTTGATATTATCCTCGCTTGGGGCAAAGTAAATCGCGTCGAATTCAATGCATCTAAGACCCAATGCTGTTTCATCTCTTTAAAACAAGATCACCATTTAACTACTCCCATTTCATTTCAGATTCACCGTCACTAAGCATTCTTGGCATTAACATTTCCAATAAATTAAGCTGGACAGACCACATCTTCTATGTTGCCAAGGAAGCATCGAAATATTTTGGATTTCTGAGAAGGTGTAAGAAATATTTCAGCCCACTAAATCTAGCGCTCCTCTACAATTCTTATATCAGATCTACAATGGAATACAATTCTCACATCTGCGCTGGGGCTGGCCGAACAGCATTAGCTTCATTGGACATTGTCTAAAAGAGAGGTTTTAAGCTCATTGGCGATTATGCGATAACTCTTCATATCAAGTCACTCGTGCACCGCCGCAATGTTGGATTTCTTCCGCTCCTTTATCGCTAGAAAAATGGTCAATGTTCTGATGAAATATCTAGGCTGATACTTTGTAGAGTAATTCCTGCACGCAATACTCGCGCTGCAAGCCCCCCGCACATCCTCACACCCTGCTAAATACTTTCGGCCGTACAGTAAAATTCCGTGATGCTTTCTCTTCCCGAACTGTCCGAATGTGGAACAGTCTACCATCTTCTGATTTTCCTCGGGCATACAATCTGCGAATATTCACATACATCTTCACCTCCGCCACTTTCCTCATGTCCCCTAATCCTTTCCGTATCTCCTTCCTGCCATGCTGTGCTTTGCATCATAGGGTATCTCCTGAGCTTGGCTTAATAATATGTTAAAAAAAAAACATAATTCTAACAATGAATATTTCAACATTTCTGTAGCATACCTACTCCATCAAATGCTCCTCTTTCTTTTTTGATTATTTCCTTATCTGAAAGTAGGGGTGAATTAGGAAAGCGATTTTTTCGTATGGTACCTACGTATAGGACGTGTCTTGCAGTATTGGCTTCAATCAAATTGTAGGATGAGAAAAAATTATGAAAAATAATTTGTGATGTTTTTCACTATTAGGTACTCTATTCATCAGTTGCAATATAGTTGCGGCGCCTTGACCATACTTGCTAACATGGTTTTCAGCTAGCTCTGTCTTTTTACCCTGGTATATTATACCAATTTTCCACACAGTATAGAAATTTTTACACCCCATGGATAAGGTTTGGATTTTATATGTACTTATATACTGCTTAATGTCAAGCTGACCTTTAAATGTGCAATCTATTCATCTATGCAAAATTCTTACTCTAGCGGTAGTTTGAAGCAGCGTTTCCTTATTATCATAAGTATATCTTTCTTACTTTTTGAAGCCTATCAGAGAAGTCTTTTGGGCCGTTGTGAATTATCCACTAGATGAAGATTTGAACGTGGCTTGAAAATCTATTAAGATTCATAGCATCAGATATATATTTTAATTTATAAGGTCTGTTCCAGTACATTCTTATTCTAGGAAGGCGAATATTGTACATATAAATATTTATCGCAAAGAAAGTTTGAATTCTTCTGCATTTGTTGGTAAAAATTTTTGGTTGCTTTGCAATACTTACTTGTATATATTGATGTACGCTGCGATTTCGTTATATATTTCGTTGGTTATATACTGTTCAAAATAAGTAAGAGAATCTTATTGTATTCACTTGGACTGGTATCTGACTGTAGAGGTGTATGTGTATACTTGGATGGACCAAATTTTACCGACGGCCTGCATTCAATTGTACATTACGACGTAGAAATTAAAAATATACGTTTCGTCGATATCTGCGTTTTCTACATGGCCAGATTCGTCTTCTTCCTGTACTGCTGCCTTAAAGGTGCCAACTCATCGATTGCTTCCTAATTCCAAGTCTTCGTCGTCACCGTCGTCAATATCTGACAAATTTCCATCATCGAAAAGAGCGCAAACCGACTCGCCATCAGTCTCTATTTTGAAAACCGTCTTTCGCGATTAACTGTTAAGCACAGGTTTAAACGATCAGAACATTTCAAGAAAGATGTTGAAATTCTACATAGCTTTGTGCATAATTGTATCATGTTCAAACAATTTGTGCACGATCTTGTCAGACTTTGAAATTATGATAATATCATCAACATACATTTAAAACTTACTAATTTATATCGTATTGAATTATAACAAACATTTCTTTAACACTTAAAATAATCTTTAAGTCAAATAACTAAAAATGTAACAAAAATTTATAAATTGCGACATCTTACCTTTAGAATAACAACTTCCATATGACATGCTCAACAGAATGAGTCACCAAGGAAAAGTGCACAGGTAAATTACGTAAACTGCATTTCCAGAACGAAAAAGAAGAACACGGGGATTATTTGAAATCAAAAGATTCTTGGAGTTTAGGCTTGTACGCACTAAAAAAACTAAGAGTCATTTTCATGTGCACGATCGTTTACAGGATGACTCAAAGGGATAATAGTTGACATGTAATTTTAATTTTTGAAACCTGGCTGCATCGCAGTATTAATTCTTCGTGACGACGGAATAGTAGCCTTGTATATAAGAGACTATTTCAAAGTCAAAAAACTATACCAAAGATAACCTAATAACTATAACTGACTATTCTCGGAAAATAGTAATAATTCTGAATTTCTTTGTTTATAATTGGAATTGTGGCGGTATAAAATTTTTGGACATTTAGAAGTGATTTTAATATTGATTTTCTCCAGGAAAGTAATCTTAGTGGTGTCTTTATTGATATTTTACAATCTTTACATTTAATAAGAATTAATTTTCGGTCAACCTATTTCAATACATCTAATCGATTCTAACGCCAGATGATTCCCGTACTTATTTTTGTAACCAATTAAACCCATTTTTTTTTTTGATCATGATTTTATATTTGTTAGCTATATTATTCTTCCTGATTTTAAAAATATTGATTATGCTAGTCTGTATGAGGCATGCCAAACAATACCTTGGAGCGACATTTATTATTGTGCAACAGCGCTGATTCTCAGGTGAACCTATTGGAAGGCAATGAGAAGTATCTTACAATTGATTTCACAGATTTCACAAAACACGATGAATCGAAACAAGCGCGATTATTGTAAAAATATCTCTTTTATGTAGCTTTGATCCCCCCTTTTGTTTTAGTCTTAAGAATACAAAAATACAATCATTTTGAAATGAATAAAATTAATGAAACTTTTATTTTTCCTTTTCAGACCCCTTTGGATTAGACACTGATAATATTGGTAAGTACTACTTCAATTTTTTATACATCTGTTTATTTCTTTATATAAATTTGCTATTCTAAATATTTGTTAATTTGTCCAGGCAAATCTGCCTTAGTTTTGATTATCGATTCATTCTCCTTTACCATATATTGACAAGGTGAAGGATCTAGAAATAATAATAAGATAAAATCTTAAGTGCATATTAGTGCCCAAACATAAAAAATTTATAATGGATTAACATTGCTATGGATATCTCTTGATGTGCTGCCCTACTAATACCGTATTTTAATTATGGCTATCTAATGAACAGTAGCCTAGACTCGGTGTGTGTTCGACAAATGAATGCGTCCTTGACTAGAGTGCATATATTTCATTTCTTAACTAAGGCTTTTTATCATATAACATCTTTTATGTAGGTTAGTCCTTTTGGGGTGCATGCTAGATATTTAGAGGAAGTACAACGCTGTGATATTTTTCTACAAACTGATTCATTAATTGGTCAGATATAATTTTTACAATCCAACAGAAGCAGAGATCTATTATTTCTTGGTTTTAAAAAAAATTGTGTTGGAAAGCTCCTACCTTGTCTATAAGTACAGTTCGTCTGCAGAATTTGTTATACTCGGATCTGGAAAGGACACATAATATCAGCACATTCAGAAAGATGCTTCAGTATCAACATTTTTGAATAACTTTTATTATTTCTTTTTATTTATTTGATTTTTCTATCATTTTTGCTTTGTTATAATTTGTTCATCATTAGTTTGTTTCTTTATCATATTTTCTAATCGATATGATCGTGAGAGATACCTACTATTTTATTGCAACCCTCAGGATTCTTGTTGCTAAGCATATCTTTCTCATATTTGGCCCCGAGACGGGTTTTTTTTTAATAATTTTGGAAAAGATAATGGGATTTTTGAAACTTTACTTTTATTCCGTTATTCCATAAGATATCCACTTTTTCTTAAGTTTTAAATTATTCTGTTACCTTACACGGGAGGCGGTATTGCTCTCAATTTATTCTAGTGTTTCTGTGGTGATTTTTATATCGTGCTCAAAAATCCATTTAGTTCTGCCCTTGCAATTTTAGCACAGGATTATATTGTTTTTGTTTTTGGCTTTATAAACAGCCACCACTTTAGAACTATTTAATAGTGTTACAAACATGCAATAATTTGACGATTTTACAAGGTGTCGCTTAAACGCTCAAAACGATGGAGAGATGAATAAACGTGAAATAGAAATTAGTATCTAAAGCACGGAATAATACAACTATTTCTCAAGAAAAAAAAGAAGATCGACAACGACATCACAGAGATTAAAATGTGCATTGATATCAGAAGCGATAAAGCATTCAAACAAAACTATTGATAACGTTGCAAAAATTTTAAGCATAAATGTTCAGCGATATCTTCATAATACATGTGGATAAAACTTTATAAAATAGTAATAAAAAAGAAGTCTGTACTGAAAAATTCCAAGAAAAGAGGATCGAATGAAATGGTGAGAAGTGTCAATAGATCTGTAAACTACTTATGTGTACATTTCTATATAGTACTAGTGCCAGCAAACTTACATTTTTTTTAAATACAAGTACAAGATATATTCAAGTACAAGTAGAATGCTACTTAAAAATACTTAAAAACGAACTGGTACTGGTACACATTCTAATAATAGAGGTTTGGTAGCAGGGGCAGTAATAGTTTTCAATTCATTTTATTAATGGGCAAATACACACGATTTATAAATTTTTTAAAGAACATTAAGAAGAATGATATATGAGTTCTAAAAAAAAGAACAAATAATGTCTACTAAGCAGCTTAACAGTAGATGCAAGAAGTCGCAAGAAGTCCGTATTGTGTTTATACCAAATCAGGTGGGGTAGATTAGTCAACTGCCAAAGCATATAGACCAATAAGGTTCACTTCTTTCTACCTTAAAACCCTAGAACGCACCTGCTAGTGGGACCTGGGATGCTCCATTCCCAGCAGCAGACTATCACAGTATTAACATGCGTACTTAAATGGAAAATCTGTTGAGACAGCCCTCCACGAAAATGGGTCTCTCTTTAAACAATCTACGCTGACTGTTTTCATCGATGTAGAAGGCGCCTTAAATAATGTTCTTCTGCATAAGTTCACGGAAATGCTACCAAAACATGGAGTGAAACAATCTCTTAAAAATTGGATTGCACACATATTGTATAATAGGACTGTCTTTGCTGATCTAGGCGGGGCGAGCAGAGTTAACACGGTTCACAGGAACACCCCTCAAGGTGGAATCACTTCTTTTATAGGTTCTCATTATGGACGATCTCTTGCTAACACTCACCCGGATGGGGTACCAAGCAGTATGTTACGCGGACGACTTGACAATCTTAGTCACCGGGAGCTATGAACCTGTACTCAGTGGACAGACGCAAAACGAGATCCAACTAGTCACACGTTAAGCTACGCACTGCTGACTGCACACCAATCCAAGTAAAACCGACCTATGCCTCTTCTCCATGAAAAGGAATATCCCCAGTTTAGACCTGCTCTTGGTTCGACCCACGCGTTGGAGTTAAAGAACATTGTGAAATACGTAGGTATTATATTAGACAAAAAGTTAAACTGGAAACCACACCTCGAAGACTGAGCAAAAAAAGCTCTCAGAGTTTTCGTAATGTACCACAGAGCGGTAGGGAAGAAGTGGGGACTTAATCCACGGATGATCCTATGGATATGCACTAGCATCATGCGACCCATGTTAACCTACGGTCCAGTGGTTTGGTGGAAGACAAAGGCAAAATATTGGAGAAGATTCAAAGGCTGTGCCTTCTCAGTGCAAGCGGTGCTTTCAAGTCAACTCGCACTCGGGCTCTGAAGGTTATCCTCAACATGTATCCGGTGATAATACATATTAAACAGAGGGCGTCCACTATAGCGCTTAGACTGCATCTCAATCTTGACTAGCTTCATGCTGGAACAAGAGTTCCACATGAATCCATTTACGAGTCTTTGCAGTCTATCGCACCAGGCATATACCACCTCCTCAAGACCATGCCGAAAAGCGATTTTGAATCTAGAATCCCACCTAGGGCATATGGGAATCACATTCCGTGTTTTAACCATTGACAAACCCAAGTACAATTTATACGGATGGCTCTGAGTCTGATGAAGGCACCGGAGCGGGAGTTTTCTGCGAGGTGCCTGAGATTGAATTGGCCATGCCACGGTTTTCCAGGCAGAAGGCAAGGCTATTTTTGAAGTGGGGGGCACCTACTTAACTCAGAAACTGAAAACAAGGAAATAGCCATCTGCTCAGACAGCCAAGCAGCTGTCAAAGCTTGCTCTAACCCCTTAATAACCTCCAAACTATTAATGGAGTGCAAAACCACCCTGAACTCCCGTTCTCGGAGTAATAGGGTGATAATGCAATGGGTGCCGGGGCACAGCAACAGTAGCGGGAATGAAAGGGCGAACGGCTTTGCTCGTGTTGGTACAGCCTCGGAGGAACGTGGCTCTACAGGCGGGATTGCACCAAAATACCATATCTCAAGCATTTCAAGCTGGGCTAACCACTAACACAGTCGCCTTTGGATAGATGATCCCTCGAGTAGACTCAACAAAGGAAATGTAGGATAAACCAAACCAAATCAAACAAATAAGCTCCTAGGACTTAACAAGCCAACCCTGAAAACTCTGGTGTCCATCCTCACTGGACATTCCTCTGTCAGGGGTCACCTTCACAGGACGAGACTTGATGATCCTACATGCAGGGGTTACGGAGAGGATTCCGAAACAGTGATCCACCTCCTGGGCGAGTTACACGACCCCAGCAAGGAGGACTGGGGCCAATATTGAAATTTATAGAAGCGTCCGGTTGGAATCTATGACGAATTGCTCATGGGTCTAGAGGTTGAATAATGGGCCTTGATTTGGTTTACGTTCCGGGATCTCTCGGGGTTCCAAAACTCTGGTTCAATCAATCAAACATTGGAGGCAATTCCATCATCACTAAGAAATATTGGAGTATAGCATCCATATGAACACTCCAACCGTACCCGCACTCTTTATTGCACTTGGTAAATTATTCCAACAAAGAGTAATATATACAAAGTATGAACCTTCCAATAGTCGCACATTACAATTAAACCACAGTCGTTGTGAAGCAATTTTTATTTTTAAGTTCTTCAATAAATTAAATTAGTTAATCGTTTTTTTATATAGGTACTATATAGGAGTGACAGTAGAACAGAAATTCACATGCTGACTTGATATCCTTTATGGAAAAGGTTGGCAATCAAGTGTAACATCCCGTTCTCTTCCTCCGTACCTGTGGAGCATTTATTTTCATTTGCCGGTCTTGAAAATACTACAGCAATCATTATCGTTTTGCTTAAGGCAAACTCAAATACTGTATAAACAACTTCCAAAATTATTAATCAAAAGCTTATATGATTCTGTTTCATTTCTTATCTTTTTGCAACATACTTTATGATATATTTGGAAAATGGAAACCTCATACAGCCTCAGCTGGCTACAGATTTTTTTAATTAATTAAAAAGATGCCAGTATTCTTTTTTTAGGGCTGTATGACATACGTACTTACATAATTATAAGGTACTTAACAGCTGATATGTGGGACTTATAAGTAACGATACCAGTATTGGGACTTGTACTTGAAAATTTTGAAATGCTCTGGGCAACATGTATTATTCGCAGGCGAAAGTCGATTTTTCCAATTTTATGAAAGCGAAAGAATTCGGATCTGGTAGCGTTCTTCTCAGCACCTTGATAGACAATTCTTAAAGTAAATGGTGAAATATTATGGTATGGGGCATTGTAGAGGGTATTAACCTGAAAATTGGTTGATAATATTTTTTTACAGATTACAGTTAGGACATAAGTGTAATAGGTCAATATAAAGAGGAGAGTCCACACTTTCCCGTTTTAGTATGGAAAATAATTAATATATATATATAATTAATTGTGTTTTTTTTCCTTGTAAGGCGAAGATTAAAGAAAAGTAAAAACCCGAAATTTTTATTCTACAGAGCTATAACTCCGAGAGGGACTGGTTAAGAAATCCTTGTAAAACATACAATGAGGTATTAACGGTGATCATACACTCTGAACTTTGTAAAATACATGGTGTTTCGTAAAAGTCTAGCATATTTTCTTAATCTCCCTGTAATTTGGAAACGGTTGAGGTGAATACCATCCTACCACACAATACATTGTTTAGGGAGGTGACTAATACACTTCTTGGACTTCTAACCAGAAAGCACCCTATATATTTCCAAGAAATTTATTAGCTCTTTCGGGAATCTCGTGTAAAGTACCTACATAAAAGCAAACAATTTTCCCCTTCCGAATGGCAGGTTCCAGAAACATGCTTGCAAATTCGTTAGCATCGTTGCCTTCATTATCCGAATAATTGTTTTCCACAAAATCAGATATATATGTATTATAACTTGTATGTAAATTTTGGAAAGTTGGACAAATTCAATTGACATTTGATCCGCTTCGGCTGTGAGCTAAGTCTGCCATAATTCAATTTTAAAAGAGCTGAGCGCTTCAAGTTTGCGAATTACGAATTTAAAGTAATAAGCTATTTTGAGGGAGTTTTGATATTTATATGCGAACTACCTTTTTTATATCAGTTAGTGCTTTATACATGTCTGCATTATTTGATTAGAACAAAGGACTAAGTGAAATAATATCTTTTTAAGATAGATACAAAACAGTTAGTTATTCCATATATAATTTGGATAACATTTTAACTGTATGGCATTTTTCATCAAGGCACATATGGAAAAATGAGTTTCTTTTAAAAATTTTACTTAAGGATTCTATTCATTGCATTATATCGGCTAAGCCAACGTTTATCATTAATTTTTACAAAATTTTTGGGATCAATGACATCATTTATTTTATTGAATAATATAATAATTTTTTTCCATCCTCTTCTCCGTTTTGAAGTTATGGCTCAACAAAAAATTAAAATTTCGGAATTTCTACTCGTGGTTTTTTTTTTTTTTATTGAATTATTATTTTATCAAGTGACACGCTGAAAAAGTTCAATAAATGGCTGAAAGTAGGCAATTATCTAAAAAGGGGGATTGAGTTTTTACTCAATCGAGACCCATATAGAGTCTGCAGGCAATTTTTCAACCTACTACATTAAGCAGAGAATTAAACGACAAGTACCGGGTAGTGTCAGTTTGTTGACTTACAGCCAAAAATCAAAATTTCATTAAGTAATTCTGAGAGTATACTGTATGTATATGTTTTGATCAGAAGTGCCAGGGCGAGCTCATCACGATATCAATGTAACCATGAACTCCCTGCTGTTTACATTACAGGGAACTCTAGAAATGATTCAATGTTAGGGCATCTGAGTTCAAAGTAGTGTAGACAGCAGGCAGATCAGGGTTTCATTGTTGTCCTGATGAGATCGCTCTGGTACTGCTGATCGAAACATAGTATACTCTATAAATTTCTTCTTCAAATTCTGATTTGCGACTGTAAGCCAACAAACGGACAGTACCTCGGTACTTGTAGGCAATTATCTTTTGGAAATGACGTTTTTGAGTCACTTTCGCTGGATCGAAGCGTCAATTTTGTAAAAAGATAGACCAATCTGGCATCACTGACGAAAACACTAGTTCATGATAACGGATTTCTATGACTGGTATCGCTATATAAGTACTCCACTCACTGCGATTTACAGTAATCAAACCACGGCAGCGTTTCTGGATGAAAGCACTTATTTCAAACTTAGTTTTTTTTACTGTGGTTCGTTTCCTATCCATCTGTGGTACTACGGTCTGTGATACCACTGTGGTTCATGTAACGGGGGTATAGTAATCGGCTCTTACTAATTATTGTAGTTATATATTATACGTCAGTAGTAGATGCTTTGCTTGGACGAATCATATCGACAGCCGCTTTTCTGCTTACAAGTGGAGCACCCGCTAAAGCTTAAATCTTTATTGTTGGAGCAGCTACTAAGGCTTTAGCTCTTCATAGTTTTTATATACAATATACATATACCGTGTACCGTCACCCAAATTATGGCAGCTAGCACTATTTGCAAGGCCATTCGATTTCAACAGCAACTATCAGCAAAACTGAAATTAATTAGGAGTCGTGGGTATTTACTTTGAATGTGGGCAAGTAACACAAAACAAATTTTGACGCGTTGCCCTCAAAAACTTTCTAACCTTCACTGAACTGTGAAAATACGTTATTTTTAATTTTTAATCATTATATGACAGTGAACCCAACAAAGACCAGCTTGGTGCTCTTTTTGGGTTCTTTGTTCTTCCAAATCTATTTTCATATACTTACTTTGCAGCTCTCTCCCCATGTTAAGCACCTTGAAGTCTACCTTGACTCGAAGCTGACGTGGGGATTGCACGTAGAGAAAAAAGTTAATGCGACTATGAGGGTCTTCGCTCAATGCAGGAGAAACTTTGGCTGTACATGGGGCATAAGACAGAAGGTTGAGCACTGGATGTACATTTCGATCGTCAGACACATGCTCACATATGCCCCCTGTATATGGTGGCCCAGGACACTTGTGGGGACTGCGATCCGGAAGTTGGCGGGCCTGCAAAGGCTTGCCTGCTTGGGAATCATACGGGCTCCATGTGATCTACGGCTACTGCGGCTCTTGAGGTCTTACTTAATCTGCCACTCCTGGATTGGCTATTTATATTCATACAGCACTTAAAGCATCTGTTCTAGCTTGCTTTTCCCAAGGGGCTTCCCTAGAATTTCTTTGTGTGGAAGTCAAGTCTGGAATGGAAAGATGTGCCTTGATTGCGGTGTATTGCCCACCAAACTGCTTTAATGCGGCATCGTGCATTGAACTCCAAAATACTATCTATTGTCTTGGTCTAAGTTACTCGGATATTATTGTCGGTGGTGATTTCAATATTGATGGGTTGCGAAGCCAGGTCTCTACGGACGAATTATGTTTTATGATGCAATCAAATGACTTGAAGGTAGTAAATCATATGCCAACATATTTTAGTACGAACAACCCATCGCAGTTGGATTATATCGCTGTTAACAATGCTGACAAGGTGTTATTTCATAACCAAATATGTCCCACGAGTAACTTTGATCATGGCTTTCTTTACTTAACATATTACTTTCGACTGCGACACTCTGCTGGCTGTGAATCATTTTCCTACAGAGATTACAAGAACAGTGACATGGACCTGCTGTATGCAGACTGTAAAAACTTGCCTAGGCTAGATATTTTCTCAATGGAGTCGGTTGACGTTGAAGTTAGTGCTCTAAGAAATCTACTTCTACAGCTTTTCAACCGGCATGTACCATTACGAAGGAGAAAGGTTTGATCATAGCGCTGTCCGTGGTTAACCAGGGATATACATTCGATTATCGCTGAAAGGGATCTACTACTACATCAGTATAACGGCACACACAACACTCTAATTCATAGTCGCTACAAAATAGTTCGTAACCTTGTGACTTGTAAACTTCCAACTAAGAAATTTTGGAGCAACATCCGGTCACTGGGCGTTGCTGGGAGAGAAACTCCTCAATGCAATATTAATGCTGAGACCCTAACTGAGTATTTTGATTCTTCTACCCCAATAGCCCCTAATAGTCATCTAGTGGTGGGCGATAATTGTTTTGAGAGTTTTGCGTTTAATTGCATTGATGATACTGATGTTCTCTTTGCAAGATGATCAAGATGATTTCCCCCCGCTATTTCTGATATTCTAGTACATATTTATAATTATTGTCTGCAACTTCTCAATTTCCGTCGTTATGGAAAAAAGCCCTCATTGTCCCTGTTTCCAAAAAACCTCGTCCTAATGGAATTAATGATTATAGGCCTATTAGCTTGCTGTGTTACTTCAGCAAAGTCTTTGAAAAAGTAATGTACAATCAGCTCACCAAATATCTTGACCAGCATCTGCTTCTATCATCTTTCCAGTCAGCCTTTCGACGTGGACACAGCTGCGAAACTGCCCTTCTGAAGGTTTCTACGGATACTATTGAATCCTTAGATCTAGACGCATTAACTATCCTTACCTTATTGGATTTTAGTAAGGCTTTTGACTACGTTGATCACAATTTGCTCCTTTACTAACTTTCGAATTGCTTCAATTTTTCCTCTTTAGCCATCAAGGTGATTAAAGGTTTTCTCACCTGTATAGACTACAAGCAGTCAAAGTTCTAGACTCTATGTCGAACTTTCGGAACTCATACTGTGGAGTACCTCAAGGATCAATCCTAGGTCCTCTCTTATTCAGTCTATACATCAATGATTTGCCTGAAGTGATTAAGAATGTGAACATTCATCTGTATGCTGATGACGTACAAAATTACTTGAGCAGACAAATTGGGTTACAAGAAGATTGTGTTGCTCGTGTAAATGAAGATTTAACGAGAATTTACGACTGGTCGATAGCTAATAAGTTTCAACTGAATCCTAGCAGGTCTGTATGTATGCCGATCTATAGAAACCACATCGAGTCATAAGACCTACCACGAGTTATTTTAAATAACTTTACCTTACCATTCTCTAGCTCTGTGAAAAATTTAGGTGTAGTTCTCAACACTGAATTTACTTGCTGCAGCCTCGTTACCAATATTTTACGCAAAATATATGGCTCCTTATGGCAGTTGAGAGTCTGTGAGTATTTATTGTCTACAGATATGCGATTGAAACTGATACGTAGTTTGATTCTACCGCACTTTATGTATGGCACAATAGTATTTCCCATGTTAGACTCAGTTTGCCGTCGAAGATTGACAGTTGCATTCAATGATTGTACTAGATATGTTTTCAACTTAACACGCAGTGCCCACATCTCAATGCAAGTTAATGCAGCCCTTAGACATACTCTTGATACACATTTTGCTCATCGCGACTTGTATTTTTTACATAAATTAATTCATAAAAAGAGGCCACAATATCTGTACAATAAGCTGCAATTCTTGCGCTCTCAAAGACGTTTAAATATTCTTTTACCACGCTGTCATTCTCAATTCGGAGAGCGCTCTTATTTTGTCTAAACTTCACGGAAGTGTAATAGTTTACCCTCTAATATACGTAGCAAGAACTCAGGCAGAGACTTTCTTGAATTGTTAAGCTCTTTGGAGCCTTATTAGGTACACATCATGGCTGTTCTTAATCGTAATCTTTAATTAGTACATTTTCATCTTTTTTTTAGAATTTATATGGTTCGTTTTTTTTCTCCTTTTTAGTTTTTATTCTTTCCTCTCTTTTTCTGATTTAATTGAATTTGCTGAATCCTGTTTTTCTTATAATTTTTCAATAATTTTGTATCACTTCTACTACCTATAGATCTGTATCCAGTAAGATTTGTAATCTTTATACAGTTAACCGTAATAAAGTAATATTGTTATTGTTATATATATATATATATATATTGGATGTTGTCATTAAGGCAGAGGCCAAAAGGCTTGCGTGCAGATTGCGCTCATGAAGATGTTGGGACGACCGCTGGACTGGCTCTTCTCATTGCTCTCTAGCGTATCGGCTGGACTTGGAAAACCCTTTGGCCAGTATGCCACGGGATGCGATGGTACCTGAGCTTCGTTTTGGAAGTCGTTTCTCTGTGAGCTTTCCTGTAAGGGAATTCTGGACAGAGGCAGATGCCTTATCGAGCCTTCCCCGGGGCTGCTCTAAAAATTTTAACCGACCGAGCTCTCTCACTAATGAGGGAGCTGGGACGGGTGTCTACCTTCCTGGGACCGATTTTGGAATGGAGTACTCATTTGGAACACACACCACTGTCTTCCAGGCTGAAGTCTTCGCCATCTCAATTGCAGCGAAGGTAGGTCTTGATATGCAAATCAAGGGGAATGGCATTTCTATCCTTTCGGATAGTCAGGCCGCCTTGATGGATAATTAATAAATTATCATCGAATTTTGGTTTTGCCCCGTCGGCTATTAATTTTGTCTCCATCTACCTCTCTGGACGATCTCAGCAGGTTCGCATTAATGAAATGCTCTCTGAAATGCTTCCTTTGTCTTCCGTTGTACCTCAGGGTTCTGTTCTGTGTCCGCTATTATTTAGCTTATTTATTAATTATCTGACAGATGCTGTTCGTTATAATAACATTCACCTATATGCCGACGATGTTCAATTGTACACTAGCAGACCAATTGATCTCATAGAAGACTGTATTGCACGTCTAAATGAGGACTGGGAAAGAGTTAATGGCTGGGCAGTAAATAATGACCTTATTATTAATCCAGGCAAGTCTCAATGCCTTGTGATACGCCATGACTCCTTAGAAGATAGATGCTTTTTTCAACTGTCAGCTATATTTTAATAAAGAACGCCAGAATCTTTTTACAAAACAAACAAATATACATATGGGCAAAAAGAAATGATAATGAAAGCGGCTTTGAAATATAGGTCAATATTAGCGAACAAGAAGACAGATGCTGCGACACATTAGCAGAGAAGTCCAATGCTTGGGAACAGATTTCCCTCGAGTATATATCTGTAGTTCTAATAAATGTCCAGCGAAGCAACTTAAGGCTTTTTAGAAAAATTCCAAAAGTATCTTAACAAAAGATTTTGCTGCACAAAAACTGGGTGTTTATAAAACGGATGGGAGACCACGTCCAAAAAATGTGAACAAAAACAATCCAAACGGAATCAGTTATAGAAATTCAAACAACGCCAATATTACATAAATTTGATAGAAGTTATGACAATTTTTTTTAAAAGATGATCACGTAGCTAACTGAATTTTAAGTTGTGTGTAGAAGTTTATTTATTCAACACTTTCATGTGCTTTTTCCCAGAAATAGATTGCAATATCAGCACGCGTATTTAAAGGGAAGGTCAGTTGAGATGTTCTTCCTTTCTTTCAATCCAAAGGGGCTTCATTTTTAGACAATCTGCGCTGGCTGTTTTCATCGTGAAGAAGGTGCTTTCAAGAATGTTCCTATAAGTAAGTTTACTGATATGCTAAGAAAACATGAAATGAATCAGTCCCTAAAATACTGGACCGCACACTTGTTGAACAACAGAACTGTTTTTGCTGATCTAGGCGGGGTAATTAGAGTGAAACGAGTCCATAGGACACACCTCAAGGCGGAATCCTATCAACTTTATTATGAGTAGTCAATATGAATAATTTCTTGCTGACATGGTTATATGGAATATAAAGCGGTATGTTATGCAGACGACCGACGTTTTGATCTTAGTCATCGGTAATTATAAGTCCTAGCTATCCAGACTGATGGAAAACGCGATCCTACTAGTCATAGTCTGGGAGACGGGTTTTGTATGGTACATCAATCCATTGCAAGCCTATATATGCCTTTTTATGAAAAAGCATTCGCAGATTGAACTTGTCCTCTATTGGCTCTACACTTTGGAGTTTAAGGACTGAATAAAATACCTAGGTATCAAACTAGATGAAAGGCTTAACTGCAAAGCACACCTTGAGGATAGAGTGAACAAAGCTCATAGAGCCTTTGCAATATGTCCCAGAACAACAAAGAAAAAGCGGGGATTTAAATCGCGGACGATCCTATGGACATACACTAGGGTCAATCGACTCATTCTAACTTACCTCTCTGTGGTGTGATGTAATATAATGGATTTCGATCATTGTAAGATATTGGAAAAAAAAGACTGTGTCTCGTTAGTGTAAGTGGCGCTCTCAAATTCACCAGCAGTCGGCCTATTGAGATCATCTTCAACATACATCTTGTGCAAGTACACATCAAGAAGCGAAAGTCACCATCACTAGTAGGACTGCATCTCTATCAGGGCTGGATTCACACTAGGACAAGGGTTCCACACGAATCTAGCTTTAATTTCGTGTAGTTTATAGCATCTGGCATCGATAGGGACAGCGACCACCTCCTTAAGACTACTCTGAAAGTACTTTAAATCGTGAATTCCATCTGGGACAGAATGGGTATTACACTCCATGTTTCAACCATTAACAAGTCCTATTCTATACATAGACGGCTCAAAATCTGAAGACTCAACTCAGGTACTGAGAGCAAGGAGCTTGCCATCTGCTTGGATAGCCAAGTAGTCAAGGCATTGCCAAACAACCTTCAAACTGGTAGCGCAGTGTAAAATCACCCTGAATTCTCCCTCTCGGAATAAGTGGATACTCGTCCTGTGGGTGCAAGATCACAGCGACATCAGGGGAATGATAGGGTGGAAAAGCCTGCTCGTCTTAGTGCAGCCTCGGAGGCCTCCTCCTCCACAATCGGAATTGCTTCAAAACATCTTACCTCTTACGTTTCGGCTTGCGTCACTGCCAACACAGCCATCCTTGATTGGAAAACCCTTCGGGTAGGGCTACAAAGAACTTTGGGGCAAACGTATCCCAAAACTTAACGAGAAAGGTATTGGGACTGAACAAGCCAACCCTGAGAATTTTGGTGTCAATTCTCACTTGGCATTTATTTCTCAGGGGTCACCGACACGGGATGGAACTTTTTGATTGTCTTGTATGTACAGGATGCGGAGAGAAATCTGAAACGGTGACTCATTCTTTCTGTCAGGTAAGTGTTACGAAAGTGTTATGAATCCGGCCGGTTGGGAGAGTTGGAGGCCAATGTTGAACTTTGTAAGTGTCCGGTTAGGACCTATGAGCAATAGCTCATAAGTCTGGAGGGTGAACAATTAGTCTTGCTGTGGCCTACGTTCCAGAGACTCCGCCTGACGCCTCAACCTCTTTTCAATCCATCCATCCACTTTAACACTAGTTTATATGCGATTTTCAATGAATCAATACCCAGCATTTCTGATGATGATGACATCATGGGAAGAAATTACAAAATGCACGTTATTACTTTCAGCCAATAAGACTTTCTCTTCACAGAGGACGAAGTAAAGTGCCAGTTTCTTCTGCCGGTATTCTTCTTTTCTAATTTGGAAAATCATGGCAGAATAACTACTGGATGTATTCAATAAATCCACAGAATGTACTACTTCCATATCTAAAATTTTAGGTTAGAATTTTTAAAATTCTTTAAGCTTGCCACATTCTTACACTCAATAAATATTACAATAAGAAAAAAAATCAAATTACAAATTTGATTACATTTTTTTATTTATTTTTTGGCTTAATTAAACTGTATTGAATCCCGGGAGTTTCGCTCTTCCCATCAATTTCGGAATTCTGATTAAGCCCCATAGATGACAGCTCAAACCGAGTTATAGCTTTGAAATGGCGGTCATAAATTGGGGTTATGTCAGCTTGTGTTAAATAAAGTTATGATATTCATAAATTTAGATACCTTGGGGAATACGGCCTTTAGATATTTTGGTATTCAATTGTAGTGCTGAAATAAAATAAGGTGTAAGCAAGAAAATTTGGATTAAAGATTAAAACAAAAAGTTTTTCTCGTAACTCAATACAAAACTGTACAAAATCAGAAAATCACAACAATAAATAACTTTTTATTTACATAATTCAATGGAAAATATCGAAAATACAAAAATATATAATATAACGAAAAGAATTTCACAGCAATTTAACATCAGTTAGCTTCAATACAAATTTTAATATTATAGGGGTAAAAATCTACTTAATTTGTAAATTTATATATATGAATATGTATTTTTTCTTTACTCCGCAAACGTGTTAGATTTTCGAGAACATCTCTGTAATCCTGAAGCGTTTCCTGGTGTGTTAGACATTCCGTCGCAACTCGTATTTTGTGGTCGTGAAATATTATTTGGTGCATTGCAAGTTGTATTTGGTGGCCGTGAGACATTTAGTGCATTATTAGTTATATTTGGTGGCCGTAAAAAATTATTTGATGCATCGCAAGTCATATTTTGTGGCCGTGAGATATTATTTGGTGCATTGCAAGTTGTATTTGGTGACCGTGAGACATTTAGTGCATTATTAGTTATATTTGGTGGCCGTAAAAAATTATTTGATGTATCGCAAGTCATATTTTGTGGCTGTGAGATATTACTTGGTGCATTGTAAGTTGTATTTGGTGGCCGTGAGACATTTGGTGCATTATAAGTTATATTTGGTGGCCCTAAAAAATTATTTGATGCATCGCAAGTCATACTTTGTGGCCGTGAGATATTATTTGGTGCATTTGTAAGTTGTATTTGGTGGCCGTGAGACATTTGGTGCATTGTAAGTTATATTTGGTGGCCGTAAAAGATTATTTGATGCATCGCAAGTCATATTTTGTGGCGGTGAGATATTATTTGGTGCATTGTAAGTTGTATTTGGTGGCCGTGAGACATTTGGTGCATTGTAAGTTATATTTGGCCGTAAAAGATTATTTGATGCATCGCAAGTGATATTTTGTGGCCGTGAGATATTATTTGGTGCATTGTAAGTTGTATTTGGTGGCCGTGAACAATTCTTTGATGCATCGTAAGTCATATTTTGTGGAACCATTTTACGAGATATGGTACCTGTTATACGGAAATTTGGTGCACTAGGATTTATAAAACCTTCTTCAACCGGTCCTAGATTTCCTGTTCTAGATTTACTAGTATCCGATACAGGCGGATTAAGTACTATTTCGGCAACAGATCGACTGTAAAATTAATTAATAGTAATTAGTTAAAAATAATAGATAAAACTAAGACAATTACCCATCCTTATCATCATCAGCAATCTAAATAATTAAATATAAAAACAAAACCTTGTAATTAAAACGATTTGGTGAATTAAAAATAATAATAATATTTACGTTGTAAACTGTAACCGACTTGGTCTTCATATAATCATCGAAAGCTTTCATTTGTAACATATTCCGATATTCAGGATCGCTTGCATATTTCTTATATTTTTCAATTAGACAACGTTTTCGTAGTACTAAAAGTTGTCTCTGTAAAATCATAAATAATTTTAAGATATATATTATAAAAATATTATAGATAATACAAAGAAAAGAAAGAGTGATAATAAAAAAGCTTAAGTTCAAGTATAGTTGCTACTGGTGAAATCGATTTATACTCAGGAAAAGCGTCAATATTGAAGCCCAATCGTATGTTTGATTTCTGGATTTTTGCGAATTTTTTTAATTTAATAAATAAAAAGGAATGAAGAATGGTTACGATAGTGCAAATTAAAAATAAAAATTCTACAAAGCTAATTTTAAATAATATAATAAATTAAATTAAACGATCTGAAACTCCTACTACACTAATATTAGCTGTAACTAATTATTTCTCTTATTAGGTAGATGGAAGAAGGATTAAAAACAGAATACAATTTTGTCAGTCTTCTCTGTTTTTTCGTATTCTGGAAAAGGTAGGTATTCATATTTTTGCTGTCTTTTTCGTACGATACATCTTAGATTTCCGAAAATGAATTATTTCTGCACGCTTTGTTTTTTTTCCATTATCGGCGAGTTATGTAATTTGTTAGATGTTAGTTATTTAATTCAGAAGGCATTAGGCTAATTTAAACCAGAAACGAACCTCCTAATAGTGCTAAAACCATTGGATTACATTAACAGCACCGACGACGCAGGCGTGGCTGTCGTCGTCATTGTCAAACGTCGAACAAAACGCCGGGTTACAATGAACATATGCACCAGGCGGCAGCGGTTTGCAGTAAATTTATAATAATAATAAATAAAATTATTTTCTTTTCCTTCAAGTTCACATTTTGATGACTACTTAAACTTTTCTTGAATATAAAATCATTTATTTTCAGAAAATCAAATATCGCTTCATTTTGTCTTGCTTTTTTTCATGATAGATGTAGATCCTGAATATTGGCAGCAATGCGTTATTTTTAGGATTAGAGATGGGTCTAGACCCAGATTGGGAGGTCGGACGTTCGGGCGCTAGCCCGATAGGACGGTGGTCGTGGGGCCAATGGTCTGCGAGTTAATAGCGACCACACGTATTTACCCTGTACTCTACTAAAACGTTAGGGTTGCGGTGGGTGGAGAGCTACAAATATTCAGAAATGTCCCACAACTTATAACCACTTACAGGGCGCGGAGCCAATTTAGCTTGTGAGTGTTGCCCACATATCATTTTATATGGCAACTATTGTATTGCTGTGGCGTTTTTATAAAATAATGACAAATATTTTGCTTCATATCATTGTTATTCCACAAAAAAAAAACACATTAAAAAATGTTTCTATTTTAACAAAACCGTTTCCTATGTGTTTTTTTAAAACAAATTCGAAATTGAAAAACAAATATACAAAAACCGGTTTTGTGTGTTGATTACAGTCAGTCTTTACTTATGACATATTTTCAGTGTTACTAATCAAATACTACCTGTCAGGTACCGACCACAAAAGTAAAATTTTGACTGGCACAAATCAAAATACTTTTTATTTCTTTATTAAAATTGGCACCTTCGTCTGTTAGTATGATGAAAGCCACTGCCAGGGTAAAAGCTTAGCATAACTAATAAAAGTACCCAAATATTCGAAAAAGTCTGAATTTTTCCACATTTGGTGAAGCTGTGACATTATATTTGTTACTATAGGAATGAGACATATAAGTAAGTGATAGAGCGATGTAATTTCTAAACAATTGCAAGACATTTGCAAAAACAAAGCAGGGAACAAGGGGTTAAGAGCTCACTTCGTTCCTCAGGTCCTTCAAGCAGGGATGTAGCGTTCATTTTTACCGTCTGAGAGAAACATATAAATTCACCCCTCTGATTTATTAAAATTATCGACATAACCTAATTTAACTATATCTATCCTGGGGGGGGGGGGGGTACTTTTATGTTCACCATATTCATTTTAATTTATCCTCTTCATCAACCACAAAATAAACTAAAATGAATTTACAATGAATTAATATTAGAATACACGCCTAAAAGTACGACAAATTAGTCAATTGCTTCCGAGGTTGTGACAAAAATTTTATACTGTGGTAAATGGATATTCTACACCTAATTAGAGCAATACAAGTGCTTAAATTTGAAATAATATTTTGCGTTTGTAATGTGAAGTGTCATTTTCACTTCATTCTACGTAATGCAGGGCTTACTAAACTGAATAAAGTCACGAAAAAATCAGTAGAAAAGTTCATTTCGTTTGGGCGTATATTTTGACATTAAAGTACGACAAAAATCAGAATCACCCTCCTGGAGGGTGATTCTGATCTTTTGTCGCACTATTTAGTCGTGAATTTTGACATATTTTGTCGTACTGTTTCTCTTAACACAGTTCATTTTGTGTCTTCACTATTATCTACCACAAAATAAACTAGAATGAATTTTCGGTGAACAAACGTCGAAAAACACGCCTAAATATACGACAAATTAGTCAACTGCTCCCAGAGGTTTTGACAAAATTCTTACACTGGTGAATGGAAATTCTACACCTAATTAGAGCATTACAAGTGCCTAAATCCGATATATTATTTTGAATTTGTAATACTCGTATGAAGTATCATTTCCAGCTCATTCTACGTCATGCAAGGGTTGCTGTCCTGAATAAAAACAGGAAAAAATCAGAAGAAAAGTTCATTTCATTTAGTCGTATATTTTAACATTCAAGTACGACAAAAGATCAGAATCACCCCTGATGTGGTCTATCAGCTGACTGAGCAAAGTTGAGCAACAATTGATAATTATAATAAAATATCCATACAAAATTATTAGTTGATATTAATTTAATTTTTTGCGAGTATGTGCACTTAAAAAATATTTAGGTAAATCAGTTCAATAGAAATATTTGCAAGATTTTGTAGGTTTCTTGTAGTTTTTTTCACAACGAACTATTTTATAATATTTTGCAAATCGGAGGTAATTTTCTATTAAGTTCAATTTGCTGAAACTTTATTCACATGAAGGTCATTGGCAATATCAGAAAAACTGGGATTTCATCTTGTAGATAGGATTTTTGAAAGGCTTTTCTTCTACTTTCGGCATCCATTTTGCTAAGACAATCACCGAAAAGGCATCCAACATCTTCGGAAACTTATTCTAATGTTTCGTATTCCGAGAAAAAAAATTCTTCAACGAATTATAGCTGGTAACTAGCTGAGGTGCACAGTGAAGTCTATTTTCTGATCGGAAAATAACCTTACTGAGTTAGAGCCGATCAAAGGTGCGAAAAATCTTGCTCCCCAGGTCGAATAGATTGATTCGGTATGATACCATAGAGATATATCAATAAAATTTATATGGTAAATAGCCAATGGAATGAGGAAGTTTTTAAAATGGTTTTGGGTGAAAAAATTTATGACACTTTTTTTTTTTAAATCGCCCTCAAAGATTTTGGTACATTTTATTATTTGAACTTAATGGAATTTAAAAATTTCTTTTGGTGCAATGTTATGAGCTACGAAATCAAATCTTCTTGGATGCGCTAAATTGAAAACATCAGTAGTTTATCTCAATTATTCAAGCCACTATGACCAAAAATTTGTTCGAATTAGTAATTTGGTGAAAAACCACGAAAAAAAATCATAGCTCGAAAACTGTAAAAAATCGTAGAACATATATGGGAGTTATTTGGGTTCACCGAGGGACGCTCTGCCTCCAGGCTTCCGATTATTACAATTTACTTGGTACACCCTGTATAAATTTCCACCAATTTTCCACAAAAATCTAATCAAAATGTGGCTTTCGGTTTTGTAATGCTTGTAAACACAAAATGCGTATGCTCGGAACTCTTTTACATGTGAAAAATAATTATATGTACAAAATTGCATTGATTTTTTATCTGTTTTTACTCTTTGTGTAAAAAAATCTCTTACCAGAGGAATATTACCTTCGAGAATTCAACTATACGCACATCTACAAATACTTAGATGTTATTGTATACCGTTATTATTAGTTTCGTTGTAAAAAATGATTATGAATGGGAAAAGTTGACAACCAAGTTTTTTTTGTGAACTATTTATCCGAGGAATATTTTACTTATGTTATTAGTGTAGAATGTTTGTTTCTGTTCAAATTCACACTATGCAAGCTTTGCAATTTTTTTGGGAAAAGGAAACACAGTTTTCAGATGATGTGAAAACGTATTGTACGTTTGCAATTTAATTTTGCATAATTATAGCGAAAAAGAATTTAAAGGAGAATGAAGGCTGGAAAAATGCTCAACATTCTACCGAGTTTTTATATTTTTACAGTTTATACATTTCTACTATATTTATTCTTCACGAAATACTGTGTAAATTTACACTTTTTCGTTTCAATAATATATAGACATAATCTGTAGGTTGCTTAAATATATATTGTTATGAAAATGCGATAGTATAGTACATTATATAGTCATTAATGGAAGGAAAATTGATAGTAAAAGTGCTGAACGTGAAAAATTAAGCTGACGGATTGGAGCTTTCAAATCTTTCCTTGTATTGGTAGAAAACTAAGCTATCATCTCACGATCTTTTATGTGAGAAAGTATAAAAAGATTTATCAATAGAATTAACTCCGTAATCTAATCAGAAAAAAATTCAAAATAAATGTATAAAAAAGAGAACGTTAGGAAGGGAATACATATCAACACTAAAATCCAAATATATCATTAAAATAACCGGCCAAGTACGAGTCGGACTTGCGAACGAAGGGTTCTGTACCATTCTACAAAATTTAACATTATGTACTTTTTATTTATTTTTGCAAAAATTATAATAATGCTGTCATTTGGAAAAAAAAATACCTACTTATGATAATAATAATGAATGAGAATAAAACGAGGAAAAAAACGCCGACAAAATCAGGTTTCTGTTATGAGGGCCCCATTTAATTTTTAATTTAATTTTATTTTTATTATTTGTTGTTATAGCGGCAATAGAAATTCACACTCTGTGAAAATTTGAACTGTCTCTGTCATGAGATACAACCTGGTGACGGACGGACAGCGAAGGTTTAGTAATAGGGTTCCCGTTATTACGCTTTGGGTAAGGAACCCTAAAAATAGAACAAAAATAATTTTTAGCTAAACAAACCATCTCATTGTAATAACTCTTTGTAGGTAGATTGTGAGAAAAATGTTCAAGTAAAATTTTTATGTTTCTGTACAGTACACTTATAAAACATTCAAGGACGCAGACTGATTCAGAGGTCTCGGATCAACTATCTTAAAGCTGTAATAGCCAATAATTATAATGCATTAAATTACAATTTTAAAGAAACATAGTCAAGTAAATTCTTAAGAAAATATGAAATCTTTTTTCACATAAGCTATCATATAACCCATAACAAATAATTCAACAATTTTGGCCGATTATTGTCGGCCACCAATTATAACGTATTAAAACACTCGCTGAAAAAAAATTGTTTTTTAAACTATTAAATTCATAAAAAAAACTAACTCCCACATAAACATCCAACTGTGGGTAGTTTAATTTCCAGATAGAGAAATTGATTTGTAAATTTCTAATTGAAGTCATCTGGGTGAGTTGTACAGACATGAAGTTTTGTATATAGTTTGTCTGAATAAAAAGTTGAACAAGAGAAAAAGCTAGAATTAGACAGGAAAAATGATTATTACCAATTTCATGAGATTTTTATGTTCTGAACTTTTTATTAAAATATAAACGTCTAGGACTGATCGTTTTCACAGTATATATAAAAACTCCTTGATTTTCGAATAACAATACATTAAAGGATTGCCAGATTTAGTTCATATTTGAGCATGTATTTACAATCTTTACAAGATCGCCGCATACAAAATTTCAGCTTTCTATGTCGACGCGTTCTCAGGAAATGTTCAAATATATAGTAAAAAACGAAATATTTTGTATGGCAATCCTACGAAAGAGTTTCCCGATTTGTAGTATCTTCGAACTTAATTTACTATTTTTTCTCAAAAAGACCCTCTAGGTGTGTGTATTCTCGAGTTATCATGTGAACAGGCAGACAGACAGGCAGATGGACGAAAGAACAAAAAAACGGACGGACAGACAGATGGACGGTCGGACATGTAAAAATTAAATTAAACTTTTGAATGTTAAATCCATTTTACTCTACCAGTATTATTTGTGTAATGTAATTTTCACAATTAGTCTAATTCCACATTTTACATGGTATGTAATTTCCATAATTATTTTATTTTCGTATTTTATGTTCAGGAAAATAGAAAAACGCATTTTAAAATGTAAAAACACATTTTAAGGTTCATTGTGAAATCATCCAAAATTCCAATAAGTAACCTTAACGGTAAATATACACCTTTCAACGGAAACAGAATTTAGCACTTTCAAATTGAAAAACAAATGCCCAAGTTTCGTTAGATAAACAAATGTTTAGTCACTCAAATATTTAAGCGTTCATATCTGATGAATGAAGTAAGCATTAAGCGAAAAAGCCCAAATATAAACACTTTTCAATAAACAACAAGCATAAAATTTCAATTTGGCGCGAATGTTTATAATAAACACTGTTGGCGTCCATTTTTTGTATAAATGAGGGGGGGCATGCAAAAAATTAAGGGGGGCCACATGTTGTATATCAAATTAAAGCTATCCATCGTTTGAATAATATTTGAAATTAATATTGGAAGCTTAAAAACGTTAATGTAAACAAGTTCTACGATTAAAAGCATAAACACTTGGATACTTGAAAATAACTCAAGATTATAAATGAAAACATGAATATCTGATTGAGCTATGGATATTCAAAATTGTTTTTCAGAAGTTTAAAACATAAACATAAATATCGTGCCGAGCCAATTGTTTATGCGCATAGCTATTTACTCACTTATTCATTGGATATGGTCTCTTGCATAAAATAATGGTACGGTTAAATAAATGGTGTCATGTTTCATATCATGCAAAATGTTCTGTGTTCAATGTATTGGTCAAGCATTGACCAATCAAATAAGGACTTAAATCTCATGACGAGATTATTGACCAATTAAATAAGGGTTTCAATTTCATAATCAGGAACCCACTAATGAATGCATCCCTCCAGGTCTGCTATTTTTGATACAACCCCTACCATTGCAGTATTCTAGATACTTCTAACTGCGTCTTAAAACTATATAAAAATAGGAAATTTACACCGGGATAGTCAGTCTAGTTGTGAGTCCCGTTTTAATCTTTAATTGACAAAAATCAAAAGTGCATTTAGTTTGCACCTTTGCTATTAAGTTAGTTGGAGTTTGATTCTTAATAAAACTCGTTTGAGTCCAAAGTGCATTTTACTTGCACATATTCTGAAAACGTTGAAAATTCAAATATTGTGAAAGCTTTAAATATTGTGAAACTCATTTTAATTATCGTGTAACTTTTTAAAATTGGGGACAATATTCTTTTGTGTAATAAAATAGGAAATAAAGTTGAAATCGTAAGCCTACGGATAGTTTTAATTTTACTAGAAATATCAAAAAGTTATTAAAAACTGGGGTCAGAAGTGACTCAATTATTACTGTTATACGAAAAAACGTTAAAACATTTGTATGCGTTATAAACAGCATGACAAATTTAGTATACTGTGAGATCTGCTTCGGTCGAGCCGTGGAAATCAACTGATTTCTAGGGCCTGCTGGCCCGCCTTTTATAGCACTTCTTACCACCGAGAGGTAATGGAAATTGCTGCGGCTGACTGACTCTAATCTAACCAGCTGGCAATCTATGAAAGGATGTTCACTGAATATAGTTCGGTATATAAATTTATATTAATATAATAATTTTACTTAAGCGATCTCCTCCTGCATGCCTTTTCAATTCAGTTTGTAATAAAGTTCACGTGCCAATAGGCGCAAAATTGGACTTCATTACAACTTTTTATTCAAGGAGTTATAAATAAAATATCAGATGTCTATGATATAACCCAGATGACCTCGAATCGAGAGGTTTAAGTTGACTTGTCTATGAAAATTATCTATTGCCTACAGAGCTTGAATTGCAGCAAATAAATCCCTCTGGCCACCTCGAAATAAATTAATTGAAAACAAATTTGATCACTAAATTTTTTTCTGGGTAAAGATTCAGTAATTGTTTATATTTTTATAAATTTTGGTCTTTATAATTTTTGGGTGTTGACGAAATTTGTTGTTAACGTTTTAAGAATGTTGCAAAAGTACACAGCAGAATGCTATTAAAAAAATTGAAAAAAATCGCTGCATACAATTGGAGAGCCATGCATAAAAAATTAAAAACTCGATTTTGCATATTTGAAAAGAAGAATAAATTTTTTCTGAAATTCGCCCCAACCCCGTACCCATATCATTTAAAATTACAATTTTGAAGGATATTACCGTTTTAATTTAATATCTTCAAATATTTTAATGTAAGCTGGAAACGAAAATGCTATTATTCACATTCAGACCTTCTACTACTACTACTGAGATGATACTAGTTGGTTAGAGCCTACAAACTTCGTCTGGGAAGAGTTTTTTAAAGCTTCGATAAAAAAAAATAAAATTAATAAAATATCGATGAAATTGAGCCTGATATCCACAGAAACATTCGATTAAAAAAATGCGTAAAAAACTCCATTTACGTACTAAAATTTCCGATTTTTTAATTTTTTTTAGCCAAATATTAAAATTTGAGATGTTTAAGCTTAAAAAGGATATTATCACTCATTTATCGAGTTTAGAATCATAATGAAATTTAGTACTGTTTTAGATTTCAATTCTTATGGTGGTTGAATTATTTAGTAGAATAGAAGATAACTTGCGCCATTTTTTCGTATTTATCGTTAAGGGAAAAAGTAATAAATCACCACAATGGAAAATCGAATAGCGTCATCTATTGGCTTAAATTATTACACCAATTATTCCCATACAAATACGTGTTAGTTTGTATAATTTAAATTTTCTTTAATTTTCTTTCATCTTATCTATGATCCCAATTTTAAGATTTTATGTGCACTACAAGAATTATTCCACATGCTTTTTGTCGAGTGAGTAGTAAAAGTGGATATTTTCTTAGGTTTGTGTTTTTTAGATGTCTAGAGATAAAAAAGTTTGAAATTCTTACACAGATATTGTGGAGCTTGTTTTCATAACATGTACAATTTTTACGTACATAGCTTTATATAGTTTGGTAAAACACGCTTTAATTTTGGTTAAAGTAATGCTGTGCATCCAGATTATGTTGATTTTAACATTTTTTTAATATCAAAGCAGTAGGTTATCAAAAAAACATTATACTGGTAGAAGGAGTACTTAATTATATTCAAAGAGAGTTAAAAATCGGGTATTTGTGGAACAAAATTAATTATATTAAGATACATAATTTTTTGTATGAATTTAATATATTGGAACGTAATAAATTCATAAAATACATTCTCACACATAACAATATTAAGTTTATTATATTTAATACAATCAAAATACACAAATAATACAATCAAAATACACAAATAATTTGAAGTGAATGAAAATCCAACATTATTTACAGCCAAGAAGTCTATTTTGATTCTGCCGGAGTTTTGCTGGTGCTACGCCGGAGCCATAGAACCTACTTAACCTTCTCATTCTTGCACTTTCAGGCTTTTGTCCATACAATTCTGGAGGTGCGCTTTCTCGACGCATTGGCCAAACACCAGCTATTCCTCTTTCAGCACGTCTTTCTCTTTGGCGATGATCTATCGGCAGAGAGCCATCTTGTAACTATTAAGAGTGAAAATTCAATTATAGTTTTTTACAATACATTCTGACGTATGTATAGGAATGAAAAACTTACAGTGAGATGCGCCCACTTATCTGATACATCGAAGGGCTTACAAAAGAACTTGGCTGCTCCAAATGGATTTTGAATGAGCCAATCACGTTCTATACTATCTGTTCTTCGTCTTAGTGGTGGTCCTGGTATATGTTGTGATTTAGATGGTACAGATGCAGGTTTTATACAACCGTCTTCGTCGTCGCTATCATCATAATCATCAAAATTACATATTGGCATCTCTTGTGATAGATCAGGAATTATATAATCGTCTGAGTCGTCAAAATCGCATTTTGACCTTTTCTGTGGCTTAGAATTTATACAATCGTGTACGTCATCGGAATCAGCATTTAAATTAATGGTCTGAGGATTAATTTCAAACGATAAATCAAAATTGCATTGTGGCCTTTTCGCTGGCATAGGATTTATACAATCGTGTTCGTCATCGGAATCAGCATTTAAATTAATGGTCTGAGGATTCATTGCAAACGATAAATCAAAATTGCATTGTGGCCTTTCCGCTGGCCTAGGATCTATACAATCGTCTTCGTCGTCAGAATCGGTATTTAAATTTATGGTTCGAGAATTAATTTCAAACGATAAATCACAATCAGGCCTTGGTTTTACATGCGCAGAAGCGTGATCTAAACAATATTAAGTTTATTTTATTTAATTCAATTAAAATACACAAATAATTTCAAGTAATTGCAAATCCCACATTACTTACAGCCAAGAAGTCTATTTTGATTATGCCGCATTTTTGCTGGTGCTACGTCAGAACCATAGAACCTACTTAATCTTCTCATTCGTGCACTTTCTGGTTTTTGTCCATACAATTCTGGAGGTGCGCTTTCTCTAGCCATAGGCCAAACGCCTGCTTTTCCTCTTTCAGCACGTCTTTCTTTTTGGCGATGTCCTGGCAACTCTGTGCGTCTCACTACCTGTAAGAATGAAAAATCAACTATATCTTTTTACAATACATTATGGCGTATAAGTATGAAACTGTCCTTAACTTACACTAAGATTTCTTATATCATTTGGCGAATCGAAAGGCTGATATGCCTCCTCGCAGCCTCCATGAGGATATTCAATGAGTCGATCACGTTCTATGCTATCTGATCTTCGTGCTCGTGTTGGTTGTTTTTGTGGTGATTGTGCTCGAGGTAATGGAGATTGTGGTTGTGGTGATTGTGCTCGAGGTAATGGAGATTGTGGTTTTGGTGATGGTGGTATATTAGCATTAATATAATCGCATTCTTCATCATTGTCCGAATTTAAATTTATGGTATTAGGATCAATTTCAACTGATAATGGTGGTGCTGCATTAGCATTTATATTATCACATTCACCATCGCTGTTATTTAAATTTATGGTATGAGGATCAACGGCAATCGATAAATCATAATCATAATCAGGCCTTAATTTATTAGCAACAGCAGGTTCACTGTAGAATAAGACATTTATATGGAGGTACAAGCAAAATAAAATCAATTACCATTGTTCTTGATTGTTCCCTTCATCTTCGTCCAATACTAAATCCTACATAATGTAAACAACACAAAAAAACAAAAAAAAAACTGATAATTAAATGCGACTTAGTAAATAATGTTACATAATACATCGAAAAGTGGTGCCGGCTTGTTGTTTCTTTTGTAGTCATCGTAAGCTTTCTTTTTCAATTTCTCCCGAAATGGGGCGTTGTGCGCATACAACACATACTTCTCAACTAGAGCACCTACTCGTAGTCGTAAAACTGCTTTCTGTAAAAATTAAAGTTTACAATATTAGGACATCAGCTTATATCCCAAATTTACATATGTTACATATGTAAATAACGAACAGTGATATTTATGGCAAAGAATCATATATGTACTCATTACTCATTACTTTTTAACAATATGGCTTTATTAATTAATTTTATTTTAATTATTACTATCCTATATTAAACAGGGTGTTTATCATGACACCGTGCCTTTAATAGATGAGTTGGGCGAGGAGGTCTTGAGGTCTTAGGAATATATATAGAATTTATAAATAAATGCCATTATCCACTTTTCCCGGATTTTTTTGTTTGTCAATTACAAATTTCCTCGCCTTGTGTGTGGCGGACGCGGCTACACCATATTAGCAGAAAAATTTTTTTTCCCATCATTCAAGACCTTCCTTTAGTCAGTGGTCTTCAACCTGTGTTCCTCAAAACCCTAGGGTTCCGTAAAAAGAATTAGGGGTTCCGCGAGGACATACAATGATCTCTTAAAAAAAAGATAAATTCCGCTTTGGCCAAGGTTTTGAAAGGAGATGTAAAATTTCTGTCAAATAAAATTCTCATTTTTCACAAAAATATCAGAGAGTTACACCCACAAAAGGAATGTAAACAGAAACCTGTGCTGTCAAATATCATAGGATCACAAAAGTTACAATAGCAACAACTTTGGAATACACTCTCAAAATTTCAGAAAAACATGTTTTCACAAAAGCGCGTTTAGGAGGGAAACATTATATGAGAGTAAAATCGCAATATTCCGGCCCTTCTAATTTATTTGCGAAAATAAATCATCACTCTCACTCTGTTTCGTTGCATGTAATATACGATTTCAAATTGTTGTCTTTGTTATTAAAAGTTTTAAAGAGAGTTTGAGTTTTTGAGGCCATTGCCGTTAACTCGTACACGAATTTGTCTGTCTATTTATATATTTCTTTTTTACTATTTTCGACACTCTCGTAGACTCACTTCACGTCATCACACCGAGCTAAAATTTGGCACACAGGTTTATGTCGCGCGACGATTAAATCTATCAAAATTTGAACAGGAAATTTTCATGGAAAACCCGGAAAATCGGGAAAAATCATTTGATACAAATTTGATTAGTGATAAATCCGTTTCAGGAAAAATGTAGTTTTCAGATTTTTCCGAAATTTTTTTTCGGAATTTTCCGACTTTTCCGGAAAATTTTGCGGTCAAAAAGTTTTCTAAATTATGCAGGATCAAGTTCCCTATCAACTGGCATCATTACTTTCTCCCCGACAATGGTGAAAACTTGCAGAAAAATTCGAGGAAAATTCATGTAAAACGCTTTTCCGGAGTTTTTCAGACCAAGGAGAGTTGAGCGTTTTACAACCTAAAACACAGTTGTAGAGCGAAATAAGTTGCTTTTGTGAAAAACTCAGCGGAAACCCCGGAAACGCGGGAAAATCATCAGACAAATTTTCATAGATATGATTAGTGATAAACCTGTTTCAGGAAAAATGTAGAATTTTTCTGGATAATTTTCCGAAAACTTCCGAAATTTTCCGACAAAAAATTTTTATGAGCTATGCGGAATCATTTTTCTTCCGTCCTACTGGCATCAATACTTTCTCTTCAACAATCATGAAAACTTGCATGAGAAATAGAAGAAAATTCATGTAAATTTTTAAAAAAAAATTCCTAATAATAGGAAAACATGGAATATCGGGAAAATTCATGTTATATGGGATCAAGTTGGAATACACCTAAAAAGCGCTGTTTAAAACATAATTTGAATTTCAGAAAACCGTTGCAGTACTTGAACGATGTGATACTCGAAAAATTTTTCTTTTCGGATCGGCACCAAACATGACTTAAAAATTGTTTTAAAATATCTCCATGCATCACGTAATAACAATTTAGTTAACGTGAAAAAAGGCAGATAATAAAATAAGTAAAAAATGAGTTTTCAAACAAAACTGAGGCCAAGCCGCATGAAAAAGTAGAAAATAGAATTTTCTTCACACACAGAGGTGGACTCAGATTTTATTCGCTGACAATCACCAATATATTTCAGTATGATCAATCAGAGGTAATAAGTGATTTGATTCATGAAGAGAAAGAATATTCAAGAGAAATGTCCCAATCAAAAAATCTGAGTCCACCCTCTGTTTGTGAAGAAAAGTTTATTTTCTACTTTTTTGTTTTTAATTATTTTATTCTTTTTCTTTCTTTCTTTTTTCGTTGTTAATATTATAACGTATTTTTATTTAGTTTCTAAAAATATTGCTTAACTGGTGTTGATGTGTTTTAAGTTAATATCTTATATTGATAAGTATTTTAAATTTATGAGTAAGATACCTTATTAAAATACGTTTCTTTATATAATTATATTTCAAACAGTACACGAGTATTTAACCTGGCGGGACTCGCTACTGGGTAAAAAATACAACAGAGTACCTAAATTTAGTTTAATATATTTTTATGAGCCTTCTGGCAATACTAGATTTTTAATAGTTAACACAATCGTACCCCACGAGGCAGTCTGTTTGAGCGAGGGGCTTGTTGACAACGGACGTGTAAAGTGAGTATGGGTAAAAAACACCCGGTAGCGACGGTGCTTGTTACATTACATTATGGCTGCTCCAAGATAGATATTCCCAATCCATTCCTGTCTGAATTCCTTTGCATCAGTATAACAATTGGGACAAAAATACTGTATATTCTAGCTGTATACATTCCTCCTGGCAGTCTGTCTGCTTCATACGATACCGTTGCTGCTGCTGTGGAATATGTGTTTTCCAGCTGGCGCGGGACTCGGATGATATTATATTCCTTGGCGATTTTAATCTTCCTACTGTTCAATGGCAGGTTTCTGATGATGAGGACTCCTTGGTACCCAGTACAACTTCTGGAAATGCGCATATCTTCCTGGGTCTTTATCAGGTAAATGATGTTAAGAACAACCGTAATAAATGCTTGGATTTGGTCTTTACCTCGGATGCTTCGAAATGTATGATTCGTCCCTGTGACATGGTTCCTGTTGACTCATACCGTCCAACTTTGGACGTTATAGTGGGCATTGATTGCGAGGGTACTGGTATGTTGATTGAAAACTCTTCCACCTTTAATTTAAAAAAAGCTTATTTTGATCTACTTAACCTCAATTTATCTTCTACTAACTGGTCCTTTCTGTTTAGTAATAATGATGTATGAACTTACAGCACAATTTTATAATGTTATGTTTAATTGTTTCAATGATTGTATTCCATTTTCTTGTATCAAGAAAGGTTCTTCGTGTCCTCTTTGGTACGATGCTGAGCTTAAACGCTTGCGTAACTTAAGAAATAAGGCTTGGCGAAAGTTTCACCTGTTTCAGTGTAATGTTGACTTAACGCATTTTTTGTTTTTGAGAAGCGAATTTCGTAATGCTCTTTTGCATGCCTATGATACGTATCTGTTTAGGATGAGAACTGTAATAAGATCGGATCCTAAACAATTTTGGCGTTTTGTAAATACCACAAAGGAATCTAATAATTTTCCTCCTGTATTAGTATTTAATAATAATTCTAGTCATGATCCGTCTGTGATTTCTAATCTGTTGGCTGATTACTTTAGTGAATAATTTTTAACTTATGACGCTCAAATAGATTTTGCTTATTTTAATTACTTAACGACGCTTCCAAAAGTTGATATCCCATTTTTCACTATTGATCAGAAATCTGTTGAAGATTCCATGTCCAAGCTGGACTCTGGTTGTTCTGCTGGGCCTGATGGGATACCCCTAATGTCTTAAAGAGCTGCAGTGGAATGCTTTCTTACTCGTTAACATTTTTGTTTAATTTATCACTGCGGCTTGGTACATTTCCTAAGTTATGGAAAGAGTCGTTTATTGTCCCAATCTTTAAGTCGGGAAAAAGGGAGCTAGTTACCAACTATCGTCACTCTTGTTAGACCCATGTTGGAATATGCCAGTCTTGTCTGGTCTCCCTCTTACAAAAATCAAAAATCACTCAGATCGTATTGAGAGCGTGCAAAGGAGATTCTTACGTTTTGCTCTAAGAGGTCTTGAATGGAGGGATAGACTTCATCTTACTCCTTATAACGAAAGATTAAATTTAATACACCTTCCACAGTGGTGTATGGGGGGGGGGGAACGTGGAGGAACGACGCGACATTCCGGCACCTTTTTTCAGAAACGGAACGCGTTCCGGTACATTTTTTAGTAGTAATTTTTTTAATTTCAACCTCGCTCCAATACGCCTCGACTTGATGTAGGGAAACTCTGAACTCTTTCCCAGAAACCTATTGGAAATTTTTTCCTCAGAAGCGATCAAAGTGAATAAAAACTGTGCCCAAACATTTTTGTAAATTTCTAAGCAAAAATTAATGCTTATCTACACATCTGCGCTCATAAAAACTGTAAGCGACCCAAGTTGACGGTCTCCAATAATGCATAAAATTTCTAAAGAAAAGGCTTCCAGTAAACTTCCGAGAAAACATTGTGGGCTTCCCCTTCCCCACATCAGGTCGAGGCATCGTCGGTTTTATATTTCAGAAAAGCGTTACGGGGTTAGTGCGAATGCGAAGTCTGCGGAAGTTCGAATCCCGTCAATGACTATTTCATTGCGAATTGCGCCAGTAACCAGTTAGTCTGTGCCAGTAACGTTTTTGTTTAGATTATGTTATTGTGCATAACGCCAAAGTTGTTTTGGTAGTTTGTGGTTTCTATTTCCATTGTAAATTATAAGGAATATCAATTTTAATTATTGCAGCAATATTTTGAAAATTCTACAATAAAAATTCATTTTTTATATTAAAAATTTAAAATGAGCGAAAAACGTAAACAACCCACTTTGGACAGTTTCTTTGGAAAAAAAACTTAAAACGCAACAAGAAGAAAATGTGCAAATGCTGGAGACTAAGGAAAAACAAATGGATATCCCATCAACATCAACAGAAAATGTTCAAAAAGAAGCAGAATCTCCATTAATAAATTGGTCGAGTATTTGGACTGCAGATATGTGATTAGAAAAGAAACAAAATTATGCTTGGCTAAAATGCGATTCCTAGGAAAACTAGAATGTCTGAGTTGTTCGGCTATTCAAGCATCTCAAAAGAATGGAGAGGTACTCAGGTATCAGCTTATGGAAAGGATAAAGCCGCAGAACTAACTTTTTTGCGAAAAATTTTTTCAAACAAGTTTTTCACATACAACAGCTGAGAGAATATTAGAAGAAGCAGACAAGCCAAAGCTTGAAATTATTGTTGAAAGATTCTGAAATTTGTAGCACTACTAAGGTTTTTAGAACTGCTTATTATATTGCTAAACATGATCGTCCATATTCTGATCATTTTGATTTACTAAAAATTCAAGAAATGATTCACGGATTACGATCTAGATTCAGTGCTACAGAAATTATTGATCATATTGGAATTCAAATGAAATCCAAAATTTGTCAACAAATAGTAAAAGTTCAAGGAAACTTATGTATTATCATAGATGTGTCTACCACTTTAAGTAAAAAGTCTGGCTTATTATTTATTTAAAATGCGAAACCGATAAAATGAAAGATCCTCATTTCTTGTTTCTTGATTTAATTGAATTGCAGGATCAAACAGCTAACACCATAACAGAGGTTCTCTTAAAATGTTTGGAAAAAAAATGGTTTTGATGACAATTATTTAAAACACCATTTAATTTCATTTACAAGCGATGGGGCCAGTGTTATGTTAGGAAGAAAATCTGGTGTAGGAACAAGACTAACACAGAAATATCCGAATCTAATTACATGGCATTGTCTAAACCATAGGCTCGAATTGTCGGTAGGAGATGCTATTTCTGAGGTTAATGGGGTTAATCATTTTCAAATATTTATGGACAAGTTATACTCCTTATATAGTCAGTCTCCGAAAAATTAAAAGAGAAATTGAAACATGTGCAACCACTCTCTGTGTAGAAATTAAACGTATTGGACGTATATTCAACGTCAGATAGGTGGCCAGCTCCTTTAGGACTGTATCAGCAGTTTGGCAGAATTGGTCATCTTTATGTCATCATCTCGAAAATGCGAGTAAAGAAAACAACCGCAATAAAACGCAACAATCCATGTTCAATGGATTATATAAAAGAATATCATCGAAACAATTTATTCAAGATTTGGCCTTAATGTATGATGTTCTATTCGAGCTATCTATTCTATCAGAAGCTTTGCAAAAAAGAAAAACTTCAATAGTATATGAAGACAAATTGATTCGCCGCACAATCGCTTATTTAGAATATTTAAAAGATCCTCAGAAAGGAAAGAAGTCGTTGGAAGCAATTTATGCTTGTGAAATAATGCAATTATCTTCAATTTCGTTGACAGATAATAAAATGGCAAAATTGATTCACAGAAATCAATTCTTAATTAGTATTATTAATAGTATGAGGAATAGGCTAAAGATAAACACTACATCAGCAAATTGTTCAGGTTCAAAGACTTCCGACAGTTCCGACATTGTTAAAGAATTGCGAATTCTTGAACCAACCGAATGGCCATCTGAAATTAATATGGAATTTGGAGAAAAAGAAGTAAAATCTCTCTGCCAACGCTTTAATTTACTTTTGGGGAAAATTTTAAATGCCTTTAGAAATTACTTGGCTTGTGGCGGTCGTAATATTTCAGACGATTTGAGAACGTTAAAAATATATTCTAAAATTATAGCTTGCAGTTCTTCAGAATGCGAGCGTGGTTTCAGCAGCATGAATTTAATTGTAACGTAAAGACGATCACGCATTTTAATTGATCATGTTGCAAATTTATTGTTTATAAAACTTCATGGACCACCCTTGGAATTTTGGAATCCAACTTTATACGTAAAAACCTGGTTGCGTACTCATCGATCCGCTACTGACCAGCAAACTAAAAGAGTAGGGGCAAATGATGAAATTGTGTGTGAACCTATTTGGGAGTTTTTGTAGTACACTATAAGTGTACTACATAAAAATAATAATATCTTTAAGATTCTTATTTTTATCTTTTTTCGATTTTTTTTATTTTTGTGTTTGTTAATATTTTGTTTAGTAAGAATAGAACAAATAAAAAACTAACAAGGAAAACAATAGTTTGCTTAACATAAGATGATCTCCGAAAAACTTTCAACAGCTGCTTGTGAAAAGTCACGGACCATGCGTTCTTATTTTACCAATACACCACTGACCTTCCTACTCTTGAGACTCGTAGTAAAATGTGACATTAGCTTTATATTTCAACTTGTGAAGGGTGACATCGACATGCCTTTGATGCCTCAGAAAATTAATTTCAATTCACGATCTCGACACTTGCGATCTAATGACTTCATTTATTTGTGTTCTCATCGCACCAACTATGGACACTTTGAGCCTATGACTAGAATATCCTGTACTTTTAATTTGAATTTTCATTCGATAGATTTTAACATTAATAAGACTCAATTAAGAAAAATCCTCAATAATTGCTCTGTACTTTAGCTTAATTAAGTATTGTGTCGTGGAACCATTGTAGCTGGCATTTAGCGAAATAAGTAAATTACTTTTCCATATGTTTAGTTATATTTTGTTTTGGAGTTATAATAAATGGAATTTTCCATTGACAGATAGCACAATAGAAGAATTGCTAGAAGAAGAAGACAGCGAACAAGAAAATGTCTCGGAAGTAGAAGATTTTGAGGAACGTAGTGAACATGAAAGTGAAACTGAGCAGGATGCACATTCAGACGCACACTCAGATTCATACGATAATATTAACCGTCAATGTTCAGATTCTGACTCACAAATTGAAGAAAATGAAGAACTACAACCAATAGATGAAGAGTACTTAGAAAATGTACCTTTGAAATATCTTAGGCGAGGGAAGTTTATTGGAAAAGACGGAACAACTCAGTGGCAAGTTTGTGCGCCATCGCTACGTATACGTACAAGATCCCATAATATTGTTTATCATTTACCGGGACCGATTGGGGAAGCAAGATCTTGCTCATCTATGTTAGAAGCTTGGGATCATATGGTTTCGGAGACTTTTCTAAAAAAGATAGTCCAGTATACCAACATTTACATTTAAGATCTGAGATCCAAGTTTTCTAGAGAACGCGATTGTAAGTAAGACATTGTTGAACTTAGAGCTCTTTTGGGATTACTATATTTCTGTGGAAGAGTGAGTAGTGGCCACCTGAACACAAAAAATGTCTGGTTGCTATTTATGCATAGCCATGCAAAGGGTTTCATGTTTCGTACAAGATTCGAAAGAAAACAAATAGATAAGCTGGCGCCCTTTCGCGAGATTTTCCAAGATATCAATGACAATATAAAAAAATATTGTGCTGTTGGCAATGGAGTGAAAATTGACGCAAAGGTGGCGAAGACGCATGGTCATGCCCATTCAAGCAATATATATCCAGCAAGCCAGGTAAATATGGTATAAAAAATTTGTGTGATGGCTGACGTGCAAACCTTTTATACTAATATCATGGAAATATACGTTGGAAAAAATGATGGTCCATACGATCACAGGAATTCACCAAGCGATGTCGTCAAACGTTTAGTAGAAGTTATAAAGAACAGCCACCGAAAAGTCTTGATGGACAACTGGTTCACCAGTTTTTCTCTGTTGAGTGATTTGCTCAAAGATTATGGATTGACAGCACTCGGTACCTTGAGGAAGAATAAAGCTGGAATTCCACCAATCTTTACGACAACCAAGGGTCGAGAAGTTTACAGCTCCCTTTTTGGGTTTCAAAAAGATTGTACTGTGGTAGGAAGAAAAAAGTGGTGCTATGCACCATGGCGGCAAAAAAGATTGTGGCGAAAACAGAAAGCCGGAAATGATAATGGACTAGAACAGAACCAAATGTGGTGTCGATGTTGTGGATGAGATGTATTCTCAGTGGCACGGGCAACCAGAACATGACCATAGGTACTCTTTTATGGTGTTCTGAATATGCGTACGTTATAGTAAAGGCAAATAAAGAAAATAGTGGATCTTTCATGGCCAAGAGAAGAATTGCCTTGAAAGAACTGGCTTTGAGTCTTGTGATAAAAATGCAAAAATTGCAAGTCTACCAAGTCTTCTTTGAAATTGATCTCAATTTTGTGTAATATGTAAGAAAAAAAAATTCATTCTGTTGATTTTGCTAAGAGTACCTACTTATGAAACAAGTTCGAATTTTGTTGATTTTTTAGGATATGCTTTTATTTAAAATAAATTAGCATTAAAATTTTCGTTTCCATTTTATTTATGGACAATAATGCGAATAACACTAACGCATTGTCAAACATTAAAATACAATCTTATTTTCTTAAATAACGCCACCCTGATAGCACGACTTCAGGGGTTACCACTACAATTATTATTTTTTTATTCTATCGGTGAAACTGCAGACACTTCAGTAGAGAGATAAAGTATATTGATAGATTTGTCCCATTCTAATTGTTTTACATCTCTTCAGGGCTTATAAAGTAGTTTTGAAGTACATTGCATTAAGAAGTTCAGAATTTGTTTCCAGTTAAATCCATTGGAAGTGCGTTTGAGTGAAACGCATTTCACATATCGGTAATAAATTGGTAAGAATTGAGAAACATATTTTTAATTATATTAAAAAAAAAGTTTTACAATTACAATCTATCATTTTAGAGGTTCACCAGATACAATTGACAAGCCATCGACGAAGTGAAAAAATTATAACTGGGAGGTACTGCTTAACTTACTAAATTTATTTATTAAAGTATTATTATATACCTATATTAAATATATTTAAAGTAAATAAATTTTTTTTGTTTTGGAAATGGTGTTATTCTCTTCCTTAGTTCAAAACTACTGAAAGATGCCTGAATATTGGTGCATCTCTTCACTGGTTCAAAACTACTGAGAAATGCCTGAATATTGCGCTTCTCTTCATTGGTTTAGAAATACCAAGTACATCCCCCAAAGACTACAGCATAAAAGTAATGAAAAACTGATGATTCCCTCATGAAAGTGAGGGTTTTTCAATTTTGGTCGCGCTGCCTGTCCTGCTCTACATACGCAAATAAATCATTTAAAAACGCAACAGTGGTTATATGTGTTAGTGTTTACCCCAGAATTTTTTCCCGACTGCCTATCCTTTTTCACTGGAGCTGGAAGACTTCGGTTCAGGCCTCCTGAAGTACATTTTCAGTACTTTTGTGCTATCAGGGCAAATAAACTGTGTGGTATTTAGTATCCGGTAGTGAGTATTCGTGTTTGTAAATAGCTAGCGAGTACCACCGGGTAAAATTAAATAACTCTAAATTCTAATTTATTTCATATTATATTTAGTAAGGAAAGTATGATTTTGTTATTTGTTTTATTTTTTATTAAATAATAAGTAATGTGATATAATTTTGTTTGCAAACTGGGTTCAGTAATAGGCAGCAAAGTTAGAAGGATTAAAAATGTATTTAAAAAACATTTCATTTATTGCTGTTTGTATTAACAAAATTTTCCACTTTTGTTTTCAAAATTTTAATTAATTTTCGAAATTTCTCAATATTTTTAACTTTTCGAAATTTTTGGATAACTTCAGTTTTGCCATAAAATCGTTTTTATCTAAATCTAAATTACCTGGCTTGATAAGGAAAAGAACGAAATGTATGTATGTAATGTAGCGTGTGAAAAAGTAATGCACATCATTAGTTTAAATCTTGCAAAATTGAGAGCTCATTTGGAATCTGATGACCGCACTTAGATTAGATTTGTGAAGGGGTGTATAGGCGTTAGTCTCGCAATCACTGCGACCTGAAAGATCTATTGTGAGTTCCCGTTGAATTTGCTCCATTTATACGTTTATACTGTTAATAAAGTCTACAACCATTCTGGGCTTGAAGTTCCATACGTAACTTGGTGGAGGAAAAGCATGTTCAAGGTGGAGTAATCTCCGCCTGGCCAATGCTTCGCAGTTGCAGAACAAGTGTTCCGAGATTTCGTGAGCATCCTGACAGAAGCGGCAGGATGAAGTCTCAGCCAAACCCAGCTTGTTTAGGTGATACCTCAAGGGGCGATGGCCTGAGAAGAGCTCAGTGATCATTTTGAGCTCTGTTCTTCTAAGGAGTAGGAGTTCTTTTGTTTTTCCGCCAAAGGTGTCGATAACCTTTTTTGCCTGACGAAGTCCTTGTAGCCTTTCCCAATACAGGGATTTTTGTTTATTATCCCAGTTATTTAAGGTAACACTTTGAAGTGCCACAAAATGGCTCTGGTCCGACAAACTGAGTTTCCGCTCCTCTTTTGGCTAGGCCATCCGCAATTTCATTGCCTTTGTGGCCCTCATGTCCAGGTACCCACATGAGGATAACTTTGTTTCTCCTTGATAGACAGTGACTTGACAGTGTATGACTTTAAGGCCTTGAGGGCAGCTTGACTGTCCGAGAGGATATTAATGGTTGAGCCATTTATGGCTCTTTTAATGCAGGTATTAGCGCATTCTTCTATGGCCAATACCTCGGCTTGGAATACGGTAGGGGTAGAGCCTAGAGTCTTTGATATATGGCATCTGGGGACGTATACACCCAATTCGATCCCACTGTTTGTTTTTGAGCCGTCTGTATACCACACCATCGATCCTTGTTGGAAGGACGGTTTAGTGGAGCGCCATTGTTGTCGGTCTCCAAGAACAACTTGGAATGGTCTTACAAAATCCACTCTGGGTGTGATTATGTCAGATATTGTCGTCACTTGCTCGAAGCATATCTGTTTTAAGATACTTAAATTACCAACCAGATCGCCTGGCTTTAACTGTTTCTCAGTTTGTACTCTTATAGCACTGCAGATCGCTTCCTTTTTCACCTGCAAATGCAGAGGTGCAAGGTTTAATAAGCTTTCCATGGCTGCTGCAGGACAGGCTCTCACAGCACCAGTTATTCCTAGACAGGCAAGCCGCTGGGTTTTTTGAAGCAGAGCCTCAGCCGTCTTTTGATTAGTTTTTGGCCACCATGCGAGGGCCGCATATGTGACCATGGGTCTAACAACCGTGGTGTACGTCCAGTACATCATTTATGGCTTCAGACCCCATGTTCTGCCAATGAAGCGACGATACGTGTAGAGAAATCGCATCGCTCTATCCGTCACTCTGGACAGATGCGAATTCCAGGTAAGTTTCTTATCTAGGCTTATCCCCAGATATTTGACTTCGTCTGAAAATATCAGTCCCGTATTATCAAGAAGAGGAGCCGTTAGTGAAAGCTTCGATCTTCTTGTGAACGGAATGATTACCGTTTTGTTTGGGTTTATGCTAAGGCCTTTGTTTAATCACCACGTGCGGACTTTGGAGAGAAAAATCGGCAATTCGAGTAATTTGTACATGTTCAAAATAGAAATGCGTTGAAAGGATCTAATTTGGTCGGTGATTATGTTGCTCAACAGGATGAAGCTTACACTATTGCTGAAAAATTAATGAAACTATGTACCACTCTGGGATACTACTGTATCAAGACGCATTAGGGACATGGCAAATTACTGTGAAGTACAACTCATAAAACGTTTAAAAAATTGTATCCATGGGCTTTATTTTCAGTTGGACAAATCTACAGACGTATTTGGGTTAATAATTTTACTGGTTTTTGTATGATATATTGATGAAATGGCTGCTGCAGAAGATGTGCTTTTTTGTGAAGCTCTACCCAGAAAAACAAGAGGTGAAGAACTATTTCAAGTAATTGATTCATATTTGAAAAAGCACGATATATCTTGGGATTAAGGTCGCCATGTATGTACCGATGGTGTAAAATCAATACTTGGCATTTTGAAAGGCGTAGATGCACGTATAAAACGAAAAAATCCTTACGTTAAGAATAATCATTGCTGTCTTCATCGGCAGCCTCTTGCAGTAAAAAGAATGCGAGAAGTACTAGAAACTGTTCTTAATGATTTTGTAAATATTGTAAATATTATCAAATCAAGGCCGTGGAATATTCAACATGTTATGTGAAGATATTGGAAGTATACATAAAACTTTATTACTTCACACAGAAGCTCGATGGTTGTTTCGTGCTAAATTATTGACAAGATCTTTTTCACTTACGAGATGAAATCAATTTTTTTTAACTGAACATCCACATGAATTATCTCACAAATTAAATAATACGAAATGGATTCAACAAACGGCTTATCTTTCAGATATTTTTTCAAATTTTAATGAAGTAAACCTTTCTCTTCAAGGCGTAAATACGAGTATTTTCAAAGTTCAAAGTAAAATAAATGCAACTACATATGTATAATGAATAATAATAAAAAAATATATTGCAACATTTATCAGATTTACGAAATACTTTTGTGGAATATTTTCCTGATCAATTAGAAAATTTTCATTGTGTTCAAAATCCATTTGTTGAATATTGTGATACCTACCAATTACGAATAAAAGAAAGAGAACAACATCAATATTTCAACTGACTCCAAATTAATGGAGAGATATTGACTTTTTGGCTAACATTTTTTTTTCAATATCCTGAGTTTTCAAAAATAGCTATTGCACATCTAATGCCATTTGTTACCACATGTAAGTGTGAAAGATCTTTTTCTCTATATATTGCCAGAAAAACCAAATATAGAAATAGATTAGTCGCAGAAGATGACATGAGGTTGCAAATTATAAGAATTACCAGATTCTGATATAATTCGTAATAAAAGATGGAAAAAAAGTAATTTTTTTATATATACAATGTAAATTTTCGCAACTTGATCAAAAGAAATGTGCGGATACTAGACACCTAGCCAAACAAAAAATATGTACGGCGGGGGAGGGGTCCACATCAACCGTTTGGGAGTTAATTTGATCTATTACACCTTATGTGCTAAGTGTAGCTCATTAAGAGATATTAGCGTTGACCTATTCTCAAACCTATTTTCAAACCTATTCTCAATGATAATTTGTTCCCTTACCACGTCATTTAAAAAAATATCGTCTAATTTCGGTGTAACTTGAATAGGTTATGATGAGTTATTAATTGTCTACACTTCACACATAAGGTGTAATAGGTCAAATTAAAGAGGAGAGTCTACAGTTTTTATAAAAAAAAGTAATGTTAATGACCTTTTTGCAAAAATAATAGAGGTCAAATTAAAAAAAAGGTAAGAATTTCGAAGTTTTCAGTTTAGACAACCATAATTCTTTATGGGAGAGGGGTATGGAGCTGGTTGGGCAGTGGTTGGAAAGGCCATAAAGCTGTGCATACAATGAAGCTATAACTGTAACCGTACGCCCTGTACTTTTTAATATACGGGGTATTATGTGAAAATCTAGCTTTTTTTTTTAATCACCCTGTAATTCCCAAACGGTTGGTGTGGACCCCCTGCCCTACTATTTTTTTTTGTCTAGGTGTCCAGTACCTGCACATTGTATATTTGTGGTTTTGCTTGCTCGATAATTTTCGAAATTGGGGTTCAACGAATAATATTATCAGTGGAAGGGTTCCGACGGCCGCGAAAGGTTGGAGACCACTGCTAGATACAGGAGGTTGTTCTGAAAAAAAACAAAAAAACAGGGACCGAAAATAACTGCCATTTTAAATTTTTCAAACAACAAATCATATAAAAATAATGATCCGTTCTTTAAATGGGGGCAATTTTATCCTCATTAAGAAAGCTTTATTATTTCTGGCATAATTAAAAAAAGTAAAGAGTGTCCAAGAGTGTTTGTTTTTCGTTTTTGTTCTTACCGTTATACGCAAAGTACAGCTAACAGGGAGACCTAGCAGGTGTCAAACTCTTGGTGGGCTTCTTTAGTTTAGTAGCAATGGATCATTTCACGTGTCCACATCGCGCATTTTCTGTGCTAGCAGTTTATAAAAACCACGATTCTTATACTGTTGTTCGAAGTAGTCTCCGGACATATTTTAATTTAACGACCATGAGAACTATGGCAACTGCGAATTTAATGAAGCATTGGGTGCGAAAGTTTGAAGCGACTGAAAGTACAATGTTGGATAAATCAAAATAAAATAAATAAATGAATGTCGAACCCATGGTCCAGTCTGGTATGGACGATACGCGACAATCATTACGATTGTATGCAGCTTCCATAAATGTGAAAAAATCCACGGTTCATTATATTATTCGCAATGATTTACATTTTCACACCTACATAATTATTGTTGTTCAAAAGATGAAGCCCGATGATCTTGTTAAACGTGTCAAATACGGCAGAATAATGAAAAATCGATCGTTTCAGGAGCTTCAATAACATGTGATTCACTGATAAATGCAGTTTTCACATCAACGGACACGTGAATGAATAAAACTGTAGATATTGGGCTTCCGATAATCCACTGGAACTGCATTCCCAAGGTTGTCGTTTAGGCTGCCATACAAGTCAAGAAATTATAGGCCCATACCTTTAAAAGGATAACCGCGGTCGCGCTCACACCGTTAATTTCGATATATATTGCAATATGATCCGGACTTTTTTCATTCTAGGAATGCAAAGCCCAGATTGGCTATAACCAGAACATATTTTTCTAGCAAAATGGAGCCACTTCCTACATGACAAATGATTCGTTAGTAGTTCTTCACGATGTATTCACTGAAAGACAATTTAGTCGCCGTGGAGACATCAACTGGCCAGCCACAGAGGAATCCAGATTCGATGCCTGCGGATTTCTTCCTATGGATTTACTTAAGAAGTAAACTTTCCAACCCAACCCAGTATAACCCAACTTGAATTGTTTTAAAGTAAAGAATCAGGGATTCTCCAGCGAGGGATTGAAGATATCAGTTTCAGGCGAAATGAGTGGTTCTTTTTTATAAATAAAAATTCCAACACTACTTTTCTGGAGTTTTATTATTAAGTTTCAAAAACGAAAAACATTCTGAGACACCCTTTATACAGTTATTTCACTAATTCTTTTTCTTTTGGTTGCGAAATAAGAGTTTTCAATTAGGACTTATAATTCTTGTCTTTAATAAGAGTGATTTTTCGATTTTTATTTTATTAAATTTGATATGTGGATTTATATACATATTTTCTGCATTTTTGTGGTTATCTTTCTTTCCGCCTTTTTCATTATAACGTTAAGCTCTATTTAGTGCCATAAATCTTAACCAACCGAAGACGTCGATCCTAATACATCGCATATTCTCGAATCTTTCGTTGAGCTAGACTTTCACATCCATTTCCTCAACCGTAATCGATAAAACAGATCTATACTAATTAGGGATTTATTATATACGAAAACCAGTAATTTATGAAGCTAATTATGAATTATAAATTTCAATAACCACAGCATCATAACAGAAATTGTATCCAATTGTACTGCCAGTTAGTATAAATTAAGTTAATTGGTTTGTAATGGCACTTTGCAGAATCTGCTCCACTAATATCAGAGGTAAAGACGTAGAATGTGATGGAGTTTGTGGCAATATTTTCCATCCTAGACGCTTGAAGCGAAATACTTCGTCTTCTGGTCACCCCACCTGTAGTGAATGGTCTGATATCAAGCCTTATCACGTCCTAAGACTTATGACAGCTTCTTCGAAAGCAATCTCTGGGGTCTCTTAGGCTTGATAAAATCAGTCGATATTCTGCTGTTATCCTGAACTGTACGATTGATAATCATCTCAGCCTGACTGACACGTTGAATTCTAATTCGGTTGCGATACTTAAAAATACTCATAACATTTCATCAAATATTTCTCTTGTATCAAGCACCTTAGCCGATCTTCACTCTGTGGTAATAACATGTGACGCACCTTTAACGTCAAGTGCTAACAGTGGGCTAGTTATACCTATTATTGAGGATATCAGGCGCACTATTAAGCAGGTCAAGGGCGATATTGGTTCCTGTTCATCAACCGTTTTGAAGAATTCTGCGGTTTTGGGTTCTATGGCTCATTATAGAGTCTTACCCCAACAGTCTTCTAGTACTCAGCAGGACTCGTATGTCTCAACTCCTCCCTCCTCTGAGAATATTTCATTACAGAAGTTAGGACGTCGCGGGAGACAAAGGAACCAACACAATCGCCCAAATAACATTTCGACTGCCTCAAGCCGACATGAAGTTTCTCTGGTTACTAATAGAGCCCCCATTGGCAGCATTTTATCGACGGGTGGAGATAATGCGTTATCTTCGATTCTGGACAAACCATCTGACGAGGGGACGAAGTCTTTCGTTTCAGATGTCGGTGTATTATGATCTACTTCGGTTGTGGATAGTGCCTCCAGCAATGATACTTCGCCTGGAGGAAATGGTATTGACGCCTCTTTGAGAACAGTGCCGAAACCTACGTGTGTTTTCATCACACATTTCTCTCTGGATATCCAGTACAAGTTATTAGATCCCACATTGTGGCCCTCTGGCGCTTTTACTAAATTATTCGTACCTTCTGGGCGCCATGTTAGAATTACAGCTAAAATAAGCAGTGATATTAAAAAAAAATGTTTAGAAGATATAGATATACTGATTCTGAAGCTCGTGGCGGTGGCGTTCTCCTCGCTTGTACAAACCACTTAAATTGCTGCCAAATTGAACTTCCCAGTTTCTGCAACACTCTTGATATAGAACTTATAGCTCTTAAGTTGTCTCTCTTAAAATATGCCTTATACATACTTTGTTGCTATATTCCACCAGACTCCGCAAATAATGTAGATGACAAAGCTCAGAATATGTAGGACCTGCAAATTTCAACTTCCAATTTTATACATGGTAAGATGGGACCAGATTTCGATAATTTGCTTAAAAAAGTTACGCCTGTACTAAGGACAGAAGATACTATGATGAGAAAGTGTCTTTGACCTGGAGTAGAAAAGGTTCCTAGAAAAGATTTCCTGCGGCATTATCTCATATTCATGACGATTTATTTTTTATATATTTTCTATATCTTTTGTTGGGTATTTGTTTAGGGTTGCAGTGCAAACTATTTCAAAAATGTCCTAGAATGTTGCTTGACTGCATTGAAGGATTTGAAAAATTAAATTGAAAGTTTTTATATCTAAATAGCTGATAACAGTAAATTTAAGGAAGACTGAAAAAATTGCAGGGGTTCAAAATACTCCCATTTGCACACTTCCCTGTCGACGTTTTCGTTTTCTATTTTTGTTAACCCATTATTAAATTGGTGTTGTTTGATTATGGAGCTTTCGACTAATTTCTTTTGCGTCGGTATTGAATTGTTGGGCGATTTCTTCAATCGCAGATGTAAGACTCGTACGATTTTTGAAATTCTCTTGTGAAAAGTCCCAAAGCAGAGGCTTACCTTCCAGAATAGAAATTAATTTTCGAACTCCTTCCTTTTTTCATTTAACCTTTATTATTTTTAATTGCTGACACTCAGAATAAATTTCGGAAAAGTTGGAACCTAGCTAAAAATTAAATATTAGATGTGCTAGAAAAAAAATTCAAAATTGAAAATTGCGGCTAGACAGAAGATATTGCGACTTTTTCTAGCTACACTACTCTAGGACGAGGCTCTACTGACCCTAAAATTTATTATATAAATTTTATCCAAACACATAAGTGTAGTCATGTATTCCCCTCTTACTTTTATGAATGAATATTGAAAATATCTGAATTAAATAAGTTAGCGACAAAGTTTGCATTCAGAAATATATTAAGTTAGTTGACAAAGAATTCTCTGGGCTGCTGCAGGTAATTGAATTAACTTGAAACGATCCTGTTATGGGAGCATTGATAGATAACGAGAGCCGGAAATGGAAATTGCTGGAAGCTGGAAAAAAAAAGAAAACCATGAAAGCAGCAACATACATGAAATCTATTATTGCTGCCATTTATGCAAAAATGTTTTTGAACTAAATCTAAATCAGCTAAACTGAGGGAATGTCTGGCGATAGAGAGTTCCAGATATTTGTTATAAGTACAAAGGAAAAATTCTGCCCAAGTACAGAACAAAAGAGGGGAATTGGAAGCTATCGGGGTATTTCAGAACGAAGGAAATTTTAATATTCATAAAGATACCGATGTTCTTTCGTATATATAATTTCATGCATGCAAATTAAATTCGTATATGTTCGATAAGTTTTAAGGGAGCATCAAAATATTTTCATAAACAAGCTTCGCAACCCCTAGGTAAATCCCACACATTAATTATAAACTCCATCCAATTTTCGAGTCCAATGACGAAAACATTAGGATACCATAACTAAAGTGTATCATAACCAAGGTTTTTATGAGCATAAATCTGGTTTATATGGATAATAATCTTGCAGTTAACTATAATTATCGAGACAGCAATATAATTTGCTAATAAAAGTGTCACAGTAGGTTATACGATCATTGAGCATTATTCCAAGATTCCTGGCTGTTCTCACGTACGGCAAATAAGAGCTATTTAAATTTATCGGAGGAGGGAAGTTATTAACATAAGTGACATTTCTATATTGTAACATACAGCAAAATTTGCTGGCATTGAGTGCCCGATTATTTGTGATGAACCATGAGCAAATTTGCTTAAGATTGCCATTCATGCGTTGTTCACTATCCTCGAATCAGTCTATTAAAATATGTATAAACGTTGGTGGCATATATAAGTATTTTAAATGTTTTAATAACGCAAGAGAGATCATTTATATATAATCTCAAAAGTAGTGGTCGTAAAATCGAGTAATGATGGACTCCACAGACCGCAAATTAAAGGCATAGAGCAAACATTCTTTACTTGTTGCATTTGTTGGAACCAACAAGACAAAAAAACTGTTATACTTGTAAAGACTACCAAAGAAAAATTGAACAAACAAAAGAGCTTTTGTAGAAACCTTGAATTATTCACACTGTCAAAAGCTTTCATAAAATCCAGCAGGAACATCAAACTTATTTCAATTTTTTCAAGTGTAAATCTAAGATCTGTAGTCATTTTTAATAAGGTTGTCTAGCAGCTAAGCTCACAACGAATTTCAGATTGCCACCAGGACAGAAAAAAAGCAGAGCATACTGATAGGATGGTTGGCTGAAGGTAACTAATTCTGGAAAGTCCTTTTTTCCATTACCCAATGAAAAGGGTGGGCAAAACCCATAGATTAGGCTGGTGCTGAGAATATTTGTTACATTGACAAATGATAATATGATCCGGAGCAAGAGCTTGACGGGGCGAAGAGAGACATTGTGGGAACATGCTTTGCATATGGCCTTCAGAGCCTCTTCTCGGTCGATAATAATCTGAAACTAAAGCCATCTTCATTTAGCATTAGAGGTATATAGAACATCTTCTCAAGAAGATTTATTGGATGATGATAACGTATTATTAGTATTGGTGAAATATCAATTTAACTCAACTGGATTGAAATTACAGACATGTACTGGACTTTGTCTCCTTTTATTTAAACTTCGCGCAAGTTAGCCCAGAAATGTTTAGAAGACAGATTAAGAAAAACTTCACCTGTTCATCAACATTTGTACAATGTATTGTCTCCACGCCAAGGATAAACCTTTGCGCAGAAAATCGAGAAGGGACTTCAAGGTATTTCTAATCACGAAATTGTACATAGTTACTGGATGAGGCCTTGCACTGATGGATGCATCACAGGGTAGAAACAAGTAAAAGAGCTAGAATTGGTCTAAAAGACTAATCCTTAGGATATTCTATATGAATGCCCGTATCTGTGCAAGTTTGATTTTTGAAGTGATTTTTCGCATATAATATTTCTAGAACGATTCGTCGGATTATAACAAATATCATAGAATTTCATATTCTGAAGGCCTTTTCAGTACAATAAGAACTTCTAGGACAGATCATTTTCATATTATACGTAAAAAACCTAAATTTTTTTCTTGGCATCACGTAGAAGGGGTTGCCCGATTTAGTCCATTTTTGAAACTTTATTTTCCACTGCTATGTTGCTATGTTGACACATTCTAAAGCAGTGTCCAAATATATAGCCGAAATGAAATTTTTGCATGGCATTCTCCCATTTTCGAACAAAAATTTTTTTTTTTTTTAAAAAGCCCTTATGAAAAATTGCGGCTCTCTAAATGAACACGTTCTTGCATTATTGTGAGGACAGGCAGATGGACGGATGGACAGACGAACATGCAAAATTCAAACTAACTTTAAATATATGCGTAGATTTCCAACCCATTTTGTTCTACCAGCATTATTGCACTGTGCTACAAACGGAATGACTGCATAGTGTAGAATCGTCCAACCAATAGGGGTTCTTGCCTTACATAAGGTGAGTGAATCGATTGTGCTCTACCATCATTATTTCTAGGTGTTTATTTATTTATTTTCATTATTTATATGTGTTACAAACGGAATGACAATCTTATGATTTCATCCAGGATATAATAAGATATCGTGGTCAAAATAATTCGGCTCGTTGTTGGAATGTCGTAGGAGGAAACATTTGGATCTCCACCTATCACAATCTTGTTATATCGGTTTGGGCATAGGACGATTAAATACCATTCACGAATTCAGCAGAATTATCGATACTGAAACTGAATTAATGTACAGTAAGCACATGCCAAGAGGAACTGATCATTACGCGTTTTTAATTCTAAACTTATAAAGGAAAATGCCCACTTTTCATACAACTTTAGGCCCGACATGAGAGATGCATTATCATACTCTGAACACATTTTATTAACAATGTGTATTTCAATTGTGCGAGGGATAGCTTTGGCGATCGAATGTAGCTTGAGCGGCATTCTTGGGTTAAAAAGTGGACTTTTCTACTTGTCTTAGTTGCGCTGAATTGGTGCGTCGTGGAAAATGACTTCCTATGAGGAGAATGAGTTCCTACGAGAAAAATGGTCAGAAGAGAGCACTAATGGTAATTGTAATGCATCAACATAGATGCACATGCTAAAAAACAAAATCTGTAAAAGCAACAAGCAGTTGGGTTCATTGTCATCAGTAATTGCTGACACTGCATTTCATACCGCTGGTGCATTGCACTGACCTCAATGAACCCGAATGCTTGGAATGCAAGGAATGTGCAATACGGCGTTTGATATCACATTAATAATTATTGGATTGCGGTATACCAGGTCAATAACTGGTGTATCAATAACTGTAAAGTAAATTGATTTGATGACTTGTGAATTTACCAATTCACACAGTAGGTATGGATAACAATGTATAGAATAAAATAATGTAAATTACTTGAATTGAATTAATAAAACGATTAGTAAACTACAGTACGTTCTAGACAAGGTGTTTCATTTTATTATCCGCGCTTAAATTAGGCAGTCTCTGACGCCATACAAGTCGTACATATTGCGGCTGACATCTCTCGCCTGCATCAATAGGCAGTCTCTGACGCCAGGATCCATCGAATAGACGACGATTATAGTTATAGTATTACATCATAGAAGAAAAAACTGTAAAAATATATGTAATAACTGGTGTGTATGTGACCAAGAAGTGCATGAACAAATTTTCACTACCATATTGTACTCGGCGAGACCCATTAATTTGGGATGCAACGGCATGTATTGAAACCACCCCCCCCCCCACGCCGAAGAATACGTACCACCACCATAAAAGTATGCAGAGATAAATTTTCATATTTATAGCATATAATGAGCTGAGGCGGACAGTGAAACCCGTTTTCCGATCGGACATAATCCTACCGACTTAGAGCCGACCTAAGGTGCGAAAAATCGAGTACCTCAGTTCAAATCAAAAAGAGGGAAATACTAAAAAAGTAAGTACAGGGATGGCTATTTAAGCACGCGAGTATAGAAGTGTGGGTACTTAACTTCTTCTTAAGAAATTCAATTCTGCACTAAATTTTCCAAAATGTACTAGATCAAACTTTGACCTCCCTATGCCTTCCTCGCTTAATTGAAATAAACATTGTTAATAAAATATGAAATATGTTCGTTGTATTATAGTGCACCGTTTAAGACATCTCTCATGTCTGTTCATGTAGGGCCTTAAATTGGCATCACCATTTAAAAGTTAGTATAAATCAAGACAAAATTATTCTTGATGATTTCAAGAATTCATAAATAGCTACCACATCACTTACTCGAGCTATGCAATACATCTAACTAGGAAGATTGACTAAGATAGAGGCGAAGTCCATATGTAACATCGTCACATCACATGTATAACTAATAACCACCTGTCTCAATTTGGCTCTTTTTTAATTCTTCTCGCGTTAAAATACCATATATTAATATTCTTCGACAAAATACTTATATTTCGTGTGCAATTTTACTTCGTTTCAAACTTTTGCTCTGCCCTCTGGAGGAAACAAACTCCCTTTTTGTCTCCTCTTTTCTATATTACTTATTCGGATATTGCTTCATTTGTGTACTTTATGTAGTTTAGATAGATTTTTTACAAGTAGCCAACAATTTTAAGCATGATAAGGCTTCTTCCTTTAAAGCAAAATATATTGCTCATCTGGAGACATTTTGGAAATCTATAGATCAAGAAATAAATATAATTAAAATCAAAATAATTAAAATGTATACTTACAAATTAGTATTTTATATATACCTACCTATGTGTGTAATTAATAAATTACCTGGTTTAAAAGAAACTTCACTTAATTTCGCACTGAATTTCACTGTCCACTTGCTTATAAGCTCAACTCAAAAGTGACTGTTGCGATGAAAATAAGATGATTTTTCGGACAGAAAAACCATTGTATTATGTTTGCGAATCTCTTAAGTTAAATGTATTAAAAAAAGCAACCTTAACCAAGTTGAGATTTAACTAGGATAAGTCATTCTCATTCGAAACGATAGCGAAAATTGTGGCTTCGTTAGCACAAAAACAAAAATAAAAAAAACAAGTGAAAAAGCTAGAATTGGTCTAAGACCAATTCTTATGATACCCTAGATGAATGCCCGTATGAAATTTCGTATGGTCACCCACTTGAGCAATTTTGATTTTTTGCATTGGTTTCTAGCATATATTTCTAGAACGGCTCGTAGGAGAGAAAAAATAATTATAACCAATTTTATAGGATTTTTTATTCTGAAGAAGCCTTTAGTACAATAAAAATGTCTAGGACTGATCGTTTTCAAAGTATATGTAAAAACAAAAAAAAATTATATAGCAACACCAAGAAGGGGTTGTCCAATTTAGTCCAGTTTTGAAATTATATTTGCTATTACTATGAAAACACAATGTACCGCATTTCAGCTTTCTATGTCGACGTGTTCTCAGGTAGTGTCCAAATATATCGTGGAAAACGAAATTTTTGTATGGCAGCCCCACGAAGGAGTTGCCCGATTGGTCTCATTTTCGAACTTAATTTTACTTTTTTTTTTAATGTCCGTGTACAAAATTTCAGCTTTCTAAGTGAACGCGTTCTCGAGTTACCGTGCGCACGGACGGACGGACGGACGGACAGACGGACATGCAAAAATCAAAATAACTTTTAATTTTATGCGAGGGTGTCCAATCCATTTTGCTCTACCATCATTATTTCTGTGCGTTACAAACGAAATGGCAAGCTTAGTATACCCTATAGATTTCATCTAGGGTATAAAAAGGACTCTCGCGTTAGACACATTCATCATAAATACATCATTGATGTAAATGATGAAAAGTAATGGTCGTAAATGGTTGCCTTGAAAGCGTTCTGACAGAAAATAATAAATCGAGTTAATAAAACTATAAGGAAACCACATATAGAGAGTCTGTGGATGAACCTTTTTTTAATTCTGTCGAAGCTATATCTAAAGTCAGGAAAAATGCTATCGTCTTGCTTACCATCTTAAATTGCAAAAACATAAGAACATATAAATTGGAGAATGACAGTAAATTAGTAGTGATGATTTACAATTCAAGCAGAAAAGAAATCAACAGCGCATTACAATGAAAGTAGAGCACATCACGGCTGCGAAAATCTTATCAAGCGACAAATCGATAATTCTAATTCACTTTTGTTGCCTACTTTATAATGTTTCAAGTAAACACAGATAATTTCCAGGGTTTCGGAAAGATACTACAAAAAACCATTGAATAAATAACTAATAAGGAAACGGGGTATCGTGCGAATACAGTGTACGTGTTTAAGCAATTCAATGACAGTGTGATCTAAAGTCGGGGGGGGGGGGAGAAATGACAAGAGGGCATACTGCCTATTTTACATCAATTCAACATTTCTAACATTTCATATTATTTGAAAATAACTTCGGATTTGAGTTCGCGATATTGTGATAAATAAATAATTTAACGTGATTTTTATGAATAGTATTGTGAAATAAGTGCGGAATATTTCTTTTGTGAAAGACATTTTGTGTAATAGAGACTCCGGAGTCTTAAAAAACAGTAATGAAGTGCGCTGTGCTGTGTTGCAGGAACAAACGGCGTTATTGTCGTGGAAAAGCATTCTTCAAGTAAGCTTAATAGCTTTACTTATTAATTATATTGTTTTAAACAAAATAAAAGTGAAATATCTATGAGAATAACGAGCCATGGCAAAAAATTTAACAATTTTCCAATGCCGGTTTGTTTGTTTACAATTGATTTGTAATTACTGCCTAAATTATGTCAGTCATACAAAGGCAACGCCAAGAAATATTTTCTGAAGATAAGGGGGCGCCAAAAATTTGTGTATTTTACATAACAATTTGGATTATAAACAATGTCCCCCTTCAAAATTTCACGGTTTCACTATTGCCATGACGAAACGAATACAAACAGAGCATACTAATACATTTCGCCGAGATGCTTACGTTTTCACCCGAGATGCCGTTTCCTTATTAGTTATTTATTCAATGCAAAAAACCGATAAATTAAATACATCAAAAAAAAATAGAAACTTAGACAAACAGCAATTTTCCACAAGGTATGCAGGAATTCCATCAGGATCACTCGAAAAACTATTAGCCAAATTCGAAATATGCTGCCGTTTTACCTCGTGAAATGAACTCGTATGTAGCATGTAATTGCCTGGCATTTCAAAATTCATTTTATGTAAGCGATAACAAAATTATTCGCTCTTATTTTGAAATAATTTATAAAGTTCAGAAAACCAAAAAAGCTTATCGAGTTGGAAAAAAATTGACCTGAAAATGCTGTTTCCCGTGAATTACGACTACATTCGGACGTTCAAACAGAATCTGCGAAAATTATATCAAAAATCATAATCTGAATATAATTTAGGCATTAAAATATCAAGTGAGCAGCATTTGTAACCAAAATTTTTTACTGGGTGGTATTCCTGTTCAGAAAATTGACTGGAATCCTTTAAAGTAGGTGATAATAATGAAAATTACTTTATAAAAAAAAATGTACAAATTTTCAAAATTGGGAAATTCAAACTTTGACGTCAAACCAAGAATATTTTGACAGATAATTGTTACAATATAGATTTCAAACTTAGAATATAGAGACAACAGGAAGTTTTGATACCTGTAAATTTCGTTCGCTTAGCCTGGCCTTTTTCAGAGTATCATGAAGTAGGTCAGAATTATATTGAAACAAGTGAAAAAGCTAGAATTGGTCTTAGACCAATTCTTATGATACCCTAGATGAATGCACGTATGAAATTTCGTATGGTCACCCATTTGAGCAATTTTGATTTTTTGCATTGGTTTCTCGACTATATTTCTAGAACGGCTCGTCGGACAAAAAAAATGATTATAACCAATTTTATAGGTTTTCTTATTCTGAAGAATTTTTAGGACAATAAAAATGTCTAGGACTGATCGTTTTCAAAGTATATGTAAAAAACCAGAATTTTGATATGGCAACACCAAGAAGGGGTGCCCGATTTAGTTCATTTTTGAAGTTTTATTTGCTATTAGTATGAAAACACAATGTACCAAATTTCAGCTTTCTATGTCGACGTGTTCTCAGGTAGTGTCCAAATATATCGTGGAAAACGAAATTTTTGTATGGCAACCCTACGAAGGAGTTACCCGATTTGTCTCATTTTCGAACTTAATTTTACTTTTTTTTTAATGTCCGTGTACAAAATTTCAGCTTTCTAAGTTAACGCGTTCTCTCATGCAGAAATCAAAATAACTTTTAATTTTATGCGGGGGTGTCCAATCCATTTTTCTGTGCGTTACAAACGGAATGGCAAACTTAGTATACCCCTATAGATTTCATCTAGGGTATAAAAAAGACATATGTATTTTCAGCTGTCAAACAAAGTTTGCTTAACTTGAAAGAATTTGAATCTTCTGAAAATACACGTGGCAAATCATTTTTTACGCAAGTATTATTTAAAAAAATTATTTTGTGTACTTTATACACATTTTTATAATATATTAAATTTAAATTAATAAGAAAAACGATGAAATATCGAAGATTTGTTTACGTTTGTGGCAGCTGAGAAACTCCTTGGGTATCCTGGCGCAGTGCTGATTGACTAAGATGATTTTCGGCGGGTGCAATTGCAATATTTTCAACCATATATCTTGTTGTCCCGCTCGCTATGTTGTTTCACAGTACACGCCTGGACTGAGCTTTTACTACAGCGGCAACAGACACTAACCGAACAAGAATTTGACTACGCTTTGTTGACTTCTTGTACTCTTTATATTCTAGGATTTCAAAGCCTCAAAATCCGAAGTATATTCGACCTGTTTGAGGCAATGAAACGACCACGATCAGATTTCAAATGACAGAAAAAATGGTCGAAAAATTGAGATGCAGAGGTTTTTATGAAATCCTGAATGTAAAATTTTCAGCTTTACGTTTTGTTTGAGAACTGCTCTTCATCCGTTAAATAAAGAAAATATCTCTTTTTACCGCTAAACAGAAGACTTCGATCAAATGGCTGCTTCAAAATTGTTTCTTAAAAAAGCAACACGAAGATCATGAACTGAAAATCATATAAAGATGCATCAAAGAAACATGTCCTAAACTGTAAAAAATATTAGGACTTTTCCTTAAATTTGAGACACGTTTTTCCCTAAAAATAAATGTAATTTTCTCTGATAGAAAGGGAAAATCAGTTTAATTTCACCAAATAAATGGAACATTCAATGAATTTACGTATCTGGCGCCAGAAAACCTCTGAAGTACGTAAAATTCCCAAAATGTTAAGCTTTCTTGGATATTAGGAAGAGAGCATTCATCGAATTAGGTATTATGCTGCATTTTTAATGGAAAACATATTTTCGTTTATATAATCCACACATTGTTTTTGAAAACAAGACATATATTGCTTTCCAATATTTTGTTTAAGCGTGCCCAGTGCACCAATATAACTTCCATACTACTTAGTAGTATGGACCATAACAAATGAGTGTAGAGTGGTGCAGTGCTATCACCTATTCAAAACATTTTAGGGAATATTCTCTAAAATTTAGGGAATAGTCCCTACATTTTAGGGAAAAAAACGAAACAACAATTTAAAATTCCCTATATTTTATATTGCCTACATTTTATTCCTTAAATTTTAGGGGGGAAAAATCAAAATTCCCTACATTTGGGGGAGAAAAACCTACCTACATTTTAGGGATAAAAACCTAATCTTAGTTTTCCATGGTGGACAAATCCCTAACCTGTGTGGCACAAATTGTTGCCACTTACTTTGGGCAGTTTTTACTGTGCAGTCAGAAAACTAGAGTACAAGCAATTAATATCTTGCGGAAGAGATTTTCTTGAGCTATATTGCATAAATCACACTAGAGCACACGAGAAAAAATAAATCCATTACAAAATGCTGGAGACAGTTATAATAGATCATTATTTTTCTAAGAAAAATTAGACCAGATGTTGTTTAATTAAAAAGAAGAATTTCTCAAGACTTTGCTTTCGATTATAATTTTAAGAGGCAACATGAAAAATTCCAGAAGTATAAAACCCAGAAATGACAAAATCCTGTAAAATTAAAAAAATCTGGAAATGAGAAAATTCAAGAGTGACAAAATCCAGAAGTGACAAGATTTAGAACGACAAAATACGTAAAAATGTCAAATTCGCGAAATTGTTATAATTACAAATTTTTTTAAAGAATTTTTAAAATGGCATGAATTTCGCTCCGCGATTCTCATATTTACACACGACGTTGTTGTATTAATCTGTGTAATTAATATATAGTTGGGAGCTTTGTTATAACATATTCATCTTATCGAAACCTAGCATATTTCTGAAAAACAACAATGGAAACACATGGGTCACGATTTGTGAAAGGCGGTCAAGAAACTTATATGAAATTTGGAAGTGTTGTTCACGATTTTGAAATGGTCAAGGTCCAAAATGCATGATAATTCAAATTAGAATAAAAAAGCTTAGATTTTGGAAATTACTAATACAAACAAATTTTTTGCGTTGAGGTATTATCCTGCTCTGGAATGTATGAATTAGTGCTTATATGATATAAATCTAGGTCTGTGCCTTGGTCTCATTTATTAATGAGTGCGTAAATAAATGAATTGAAGTGGTAGTGGGGGTGAATAAATGTAAAAAATACATATAATATGTTTGTTTTTAACGTAATCGAAGAGTTCATAAAGAATTCAAACTAAGAAGGAATCAGAATTTTGGATTTCTTCTGAATTTTGTCAACTCTGGAATTTGTCATTTCTGGATTTTGTCTCTTCTGGATTATGTCACTTCTGGATTTTGTCCTTATGGATTTCGACACTCTGGACTTTGTGTTTATGGATTTCGTACCCAACCCATTTTAATATCATATTTTTTTAAAACTTTCAAAATATTTTTCGAAAATATTGTCAGCGATAATTGTGCAATACCCAACCTGCATAGAAAAATATTTATAAATCTAATTTTTTATGGATGATTTACATGCATGATTTTTTCCAAAATTTGTGATGCAGAGAACATTGTTTATGGAAATTTCTGAATATTTTTCCGACTTCGTTTTGTAAATGCCACCCTGAAGCATTCTACTAACTTTTCAGAAAATCATTTTGACAAAAAATAACTTTCCATATAATGTTTCCATAAAATTCTTGTGTAAAACGTGGTAAAATTGCACTTTATATTTTTCAGCTGAGTTCTATTTTAAATTAGATTCGCAAATGTTTGCACGTTCATTATGATTTCCTTAAATTTATGCACAAATTAAATATGGTTTGTTGCCAAAATACGAAAGAAAAAAAAATTAAATTTTTTATTTAATATGAATATGTTGAAATAACCAAACGTGTGTTATTAGAAAAGTTATCATTTATATTGTTATTTTGACACCTCCACGTGCAAAATTTATATGTAATCTTAGATCTACAGAGATAAATAGATAAAATGTTCGATAGATCCAGTGTAGTAATGCTAAAAAAAGAATCTCAGCACTACTTTGTTCCCATCCAATTTGATAAAAATGTTATATAGAAAAATTTGTATCTGAAAATCGACCTTTCCAATGGCAAACTTGAACTTAAGATCAATGCTATATGTTGATAGGTTTAGCAAAAAACAAAAAAACCTAATACTAACTGCGTTCTTTATTCACTGATCTAAACTGCTTTAAGTATAACTTGTAAAAAGTAAAAAGAAGGGCACTGTTCACTTAGTTCTATCATTATGGAAAAATCAAATCAATCTTGAAATCAGAAATTTAAAAACTGTTAATTGGCGATTTTTTTTATTAATTCCCTGGAAGATATAAAATTCTAAATATTCGAAAAAAAGAAGTAAAGCAAAAAGAAAATTGCAAAATCGTAAAATGAAAAATACATTTTATAAGTTTGAGTTAATTCTGTTAATTGATTTTTAATTGTTTCTAAACCAACTGAGTTAATAATTTTCTTCATCTACGCACGAAAAATTTTATATTTGCATTTTCTTAAATTTAAATTAAATATATACTATTACTATTAATTTCAGGATTTTGGAAGTACATTTATTCAAATTTCTATTTTTACACGTTCCTAAAAACATTTTTTTCAATAAAAAACAAGATTTTTATTAGTTGGGTATTCGGGTTGAATTTATCCGCTTGTAGAAAGATTGGCTGCATTTTTCTTACAGATTTACAGTTTGCTTGTCATTATTTACAATAAAATGGTATAATTTCCAGTCAGTGTTCATCAAGTAAACCAAAAATATATAACAAAAAAGTTTAGGTTTTGTGACACAGTGAGATTGGGTATGGGAATGGGTGACAAATCTCAGGAAAGTGTATCAAAACAATATCTTGAAATGTAATTTTGTGTCAGATCTTACAGATGGGCCACAGATGGTGAGGTAGCAGTAAAGTTTTTGATTCAAAAAGTTATTATTCTTGAAATTTTTCGTAAAAAATTATCATCAAACACCCACCGATCTATATCTTTTGGACAGAGAAAAAACTCCTTTAAAAAAAAAATAGAGCGTTGGGCTGATATTGGACTAATGTTTCCGATGTAGGTAAAGTTGAAAAATTCCAAGGAAGATTAGTTTCTGTTTATTTGAAAATTTTATGTTCAAAACGCGGCTAAACATTTTATTTTAATGAAAATTAGGTACTACCGTGTTGGATAATAAATTTGGGTAACTTAGATAGGTCTGTCTCACAATTCGGAAAACTCATTTAAGGGGTACGTAGCGGATGGTAATTAGGACGTGTAAACGGACATAAACGTATATTTGTAAAGTTTATCTTAAAAATGAAACTAAGGGTTTGTGAATGGACTACAATTTGCAGAAACGAGAAAGTGATTACCATACTTAGACTGAGCTATAAAACTGGTTTAGTTGATAATATGGGGTAATAGGCAGAGGCGGATTTGATCACTTGGCCGCCCTAGGCCTATGGAAGATTGCCGCCCCCCTACTCCCTGTAAAACACGAAAAATTGAATGATCTATATCCAGTGAAGGGACCCCAGGCTAGAATTAGCGGAGTAGGCTGCCTCATAAATCGGTGTAGATTTGAAAAAAATGGAGTAGAATTAAAAATAACACTTTCCAACGAATTATTTTATTTAAAAAAACGAAAAAGTATAAAAATGTAATGAAATACCCACAACTACAAGAAAAAATCAAAAATCATTCAAACATTTTGCCGCCCCTAAATCTGCCGCCCTAGGCCCGGGCCTACTCGGCCTATAGGGAAATCCGCCCCTGGTAATAGGGGAAACAAGATCATTATTTTGATAAAATTGACTGAAACTACTGTTTTCTGGTGAGAAAAAATGACTTAGCTCGATTTTTGCAAAACTCATTGGGGTAGAATTTATGGAAAAATTCGGAAATTTAATAAGGGGGAAAGTTACGGGGTATTTAGGTGGTAATTAGGAGTTGTACTCGACTTAGCGGCAATTCTCACTCTGGTAATGTTCCTTGAATGGCTAACCAAGTAGCAGAAGACTTATGTATTTGGTCTAAAGATGTAATATTGAATTTGCAATGCTAAGAAGCGAATTATTTAAAATTGTTTTATTATTAAGAGAGTTTACTTAGGCGGTTGTTAACCCTTAAATTCTACCCCGGAGTCTCAGAAATCCCAGTGCCTAAAATGTTGTTTTTATAAACTATAAAACGAGTACACGCACGCTCCTAGATATGTTCAAATGGCGTGGACGGCCATCTTGACGCCAGTCACGCGTTCGCGTGCTAAGAGTGTGGACGAAGTTATAGGATTCGTGAGATCCCCAGGGTAGTAACGATGTAATCTTTTGCAGTTTTATTCGTAATATTATCTTATAATTTTGCTTTGGCATTATCCTCAATGATTTCTGCGTTTCTGTCAATAAACTTTATTATTTTATTGTTCTAACTATAGAACATACAATTATGGAGAAAATGAATGAGCAGATAACGCACTGTTGCACCATATTGATTCTGGCGATTAAGAGACACCTAACGTCGCGGTCCCCGACTTAGGCATTGAATGAAGAGTCGGAGTCATTGAAGATTTTCGTGCAGAGTCATCGACACTTTTCGACTTTGAAGCTAACGTGGACACAGATGAATTCTCTTCAGAAAGTCGACTTACCTCTATCTAATTTCTCTTCAGGAAAATTCCACCGTCTTTTGAGTGTTCCAAATCATCTATAAGGCAAATGACGGATACAGGTGGACTGGTGTAAAATCTGCAAAATCTAGGACTCCGCAAAGAAATATTGTACAGTAACTTCAGGGACCATCAAGGCGTAGCCCGTAAAATAACAGCAAATAAAATAAGTAAAAAACGAGTTTTCAAACAAAACTGAGGCCAAGCCGCATGAAAAAGTAGAAAATAAACTTTTCTTCACACACAGAGGTGGACTCAGATTTTTTGATTGGGACATTTCTCTGGAATATTCTCTCTTCTTCGTGAATCAAATCACTTATTACCTCTGATTGATCATACTGAAATATATCGGGGATAAAATCTGAGTCCACCTCTGTGTTGTGAAGAAAAGTTTATTTTCTAACTTTTCCATGCGGCTTGGCCTCAGTTTTGTTTGAAAACTCGTTTTTTACTTATTTTATTTTCTTGCCTCTTTCACGTTAACTAAATTGTTATTACGTGCCGTATGGAGATATTTTAAAACAATTTTTAAGTCATGATTGGTGCCGATCCGAAAACAAAAATTTTCGAGTATCAAATCGTTGAGCAACGGTTTTCTGAAATTCAAATTATGTTTTAAACAGCGCTTTTTAGCTGTATTCCAACTTGATCCATATAACATGAATTTCCAATTTTCCATGATTTCCACAGACTTTTCCTATTAGGTACTATGAATTTTTTTTAAAAATTTACATGAATTTTCCTCGATTTTCATGCACGTTTTCATGATTGTCGAAGAGAAATTATTGATGCCAATAGGACGGAAAAAAATGATTCCGCATAGCTTAAAAAACTTTTTTTTTCGGAAAATTCCGGAAATTCCAGAAAAATTGGAAAATTCTGCACTTTTCCTGAAACAGATTTATCACTAATCATATCGATGACAATTTGTCCGATGATTTCCCCGCATTTCCGGGCTTTCCACGGAGTTTTCCACAAAAACAACTTTATGCAACTCATTTCGCTCCTACAACTTTGTCTTAAGTTGCAAAACGCTCAAGCGCTTCCTTGGTCTGAAAAACTCCGGAAAAGCGTTTTACATGAATTTTCCTCGACTTTTTCTGCAAGTTTTCACCATTGTCGGAGAGAAAGTAATGATGCCAGTTGATAGGGAAATTGATGCTGCATAATTTAGAAAACTTTTTTACCGGAAAAGTCGGAAAATTCCGGAAAACTTTTCGGAAAAATCGGAAAACTCTGCATTTTTCCTGAAACGGATTTATCACTAATCAAATTTGTACCAAATTTTCAAATGATTTTTCCCGATTTTCCGGGTTTTCCATGGAAATTTCCGGTTCAAATTTTGATAGATTCAATTGTCACGCGACATGAACCTGTGTGTCAAATTTCAGCTCGCTGTGATGACGAAAAGACCCACGAGAGTGTCGAAAATTGTAAAAAAAGAAATATATAAATAAATATACAGACAGACCAATTCGTGTGCGAGTTAAAGGGAGTGGCCTCAAAAAGGAAGCATATGGAGTCTCTTTTTCACAATAGAAGATTTAGACGAAATAGTCAGAAACACTAATGTTAAAATGACTATAAAAGGGAAAAATACAAACGGGATAGGGCTGTATAGAACACAGAAGAGGAGAAAGGTCATTAACTTCTGATAATATTCATCCTTCTTTTGCTAAAGATACAAATGTGATAGAAATTGAACCTTTGATTGCGCTTTATTATTTGACTGGAGGTCTCAATATTAGTCATGTGACTGCCAAAGAACTTTTTGACAAAAACTCAGGAGTTGGTTATTTTCGTGTTAAAATGACTGAAGCCAGATTTGAGTTTCTAACAAACTGCTTGAGGTTCGACGATCGTTCCGGAAGAGAAGAACGCCGAGAGATTGATAGACTGGCACCAATAAGAGACCTTTATGATAACATCGTCAACGTTCCCAATGGTGTATATAGCCCGTCTGATTGCTGTACGTTAGATGATCTGTTACTGGGATTCAGAGTCAGGTGTTTTTTCAAAATGTACATTCCAAGTAAACCGGACAAATATGGAATAAATAATAACTTTATGTGACCCCCAAAACTACTTACATGATTCGAGCTGTTGTATATTTAGGCAAGGATTCTGCTCCGAGAAATATTCTGTTTGCACATTTTTACACAATGACACTGACTGATTCTGTCGATGGCACCGATCGTAACTTGACTTGTGATAACTGGTTCACTTCTATACCAGTAGCAAAAGGATTGTTGGACAAACAAATCATTATTGTAGGAACACTACGAAAAACAAAAGAGGGATTCCTCCTCTTTTACTAGATCTAAAAAACCGTTATCGAACTACTTGCCAAGATTGCCTTTTCGTGATGACCTTACTCTTTTGTCATATTGTCCGCCGAAATCTAAACAGAAAAGGTGGTTACTCTGTTATCGACAATGCACTTAATAGCAGATCTAGATGCTAAAAACAAAATACGAGAGATTACAGAGAATTACAATAAAACTAAATGTGGGTCGATTTAATGGTTCAACTTTGTCAATGCCCGTTTTTTTATGGCCTTTTAATTATAGTTGTAATAATTCATATGTCCTCCTAAAAATGACCAACAAAAACAGATCAAAAGCGACTCCAGTTTTTGAAAAATCTGGCCTTGAGCACTCATTACGCCACAAATGAAGGAACATTTTACGTGTCGAACTTTGCCTACCAATCTTCAACTTATCTAAGGAGGAATCTTACAAAAGTTGCGGCCTGTAGTAGCACAGGTGACTGCTCTCACGGCTAAAAAAGGTGTGAAAAGGACCGGAAAACGAAGATCACATAAGACATGTGTCGAAATCCCCTATGTGGCCAACATACCCAAGCCATATGTCAAATAAGTTTGTCTAAAAAATTGCACCATATTTGTTGTATTACTGATTTAAATTACTTATTAGAATAAATAAAAATACTTCCTGAAATTGTTGTTACTTATTAATAATAAACCAAAATATGTTGGGGTACCTGAGACCGCAGGGTAGGATTAACGTTTCTCCTGGGAAGGGGTAGGGTTCAAAGGTTAAGAGTAATTAGGACTAAACAATTTGAAGAACACTGGATTTTGAAAAATGACATGAATCTATAATTCTCTAGGCGAGAAAGCGATTTAAATGGATTTTAACTTTGATAATAATTTTTTGGAGAACAATAGGGGGAAATAAGGCATAATAGGAGGTATTTTATGGAATAATATTAAATTTTGATAAAATAGGATGAATCTACTGTATTTGGGTGCACGAAGTGAATGAGCTAAGCATTACTTAAAAAAAAAAAAACTAACCGAGCAAATGAATCTGTTAATAATAAAAAAAATTAAAAAGCGTAGCGTAGCGTCCATTTACAACTTTAACAGCAAGCTGCAATTATCTTAGCGATAGTATCTACATGAATGACTCAATTTTAACAACCTGACACTAATTGAGCGTTACTTGATCTTCATATATCATTTATATGTGTATATCCTTTACAACGGAATTTTTTTCAATTTGCGCAAAAAAGTATTAACTCAGCTGACCTCATTCCTAAGCAACAAAATAACATTCTCGTCTCCAGTTTTTCCATAGCCCTTTCACGTTTCATTGGACTCTGCAGGTATAGCTCAAAATAGAATATATTCCAAATAAAACGACCAGAATAACAAAAAACAGGAATACGAGGCTGACGCCTACACACCCTCTACGAATCTAATCTAATCTAAAAACAGGAATACTTAGTTGAAATGATGGAAACAATTTTTTTTTATATTTCTACACCATTACCAATAAATAAAAAGAAAAAACAAAAAGAAAAATATATTTAAGCAAAGTGCTAACTACACCTTAGATTATAAAGCAAAATACCTGCACGTGACAAATGAAAATAAATTCAGTTCAGTTGAGACAAAGCTGGATGGAGAATTGTGATAACTTTCGTCTTTTTATTGTTTTGTGTGTAAATAAAACTGAAACAATTCAGGCCAATGAATAAAGAACGGAGATAATATTGCATCATCGACGCAAAAATTTCAATATGTTTTCTTAGTCTACAGTGCTAAGTAATTCTATACGTAAAGAATAAAATAAAAAATAGATAACATACGCATTCCTCTGGCTCGTGCTCTGCATAGTAGTAGTTTTGTGCAACTTCTTGTCAACAGTTTCCATTCGAACAAGCACTTCAGCTTCCCTTATCGACATCCAAGTTTCAATTTTTCAATTGCTTCAACATCTATTCATGGCTTTAATAGCTCGCTGTCTATTTGAAAATTCCGAATTGATCCATAACCTCTACTTTCTTCAAATATTTTCGCTGTTGCTGTATTACAAATGACAAAGAAGTTTTGCTTAGCAAATTATATAAAGAAATTTTTAAAATCAATAAAAACCTCAGCCTCATTATCATTAGGTAATATCCGCCACTCATGCAGTAGTTCTTTGTATTTATTTAGTCGCCTTGATTGAGGTTCTGGATGGGATACATGTTGGTCGACGCATTCATCCTTAATAAATTCCTGTTCCGAATCTAAGATTCTATCGTCATACAATGATGAAACTTTTCTTTGTACTCTGAGAATGTTATCATAACTTTCAATGTTAACTGATACAACCTCCTCGGGAGGCTTTACGAACGTCTGTGAACAAAATTCTAGTTTTATGCAAATATCAGCTGTATAGAAATCTAGATAAACATTTAATGATTTTTCATTAATCAATATGAATGGTTGGGTAAAATTGAACTTTGTTAACGAGCAATAGTTTTACTATAACAGATAAATGAGTTTTGTATGAGAAATTCTTTATGTAAGATCAGGAGACACGAGGATTGTGGCAGAGATGGTGATATATGTCACTCTTGAATCTTCGCACGAAACACAGAAGATAGTAGACTGTACTACATTCGTATAGTTCGGAAAAAGCGCGGTTAGCAGTGAGAGTATTGTGTGCAGGAATTAATCCACAAGGGATTATATTAGATATTTCATCAGAATATTGACCATGTAAGAGTGAAAGCCATCCGACATTGCGGTGGACCTCGATCGAATCACCAATGAGATTGAATCAGTGTTGGGCGTAATCTGATTGCAGTGTAATTTAATTAATAATTCCATTAGAGTTTAGTCAAATTACAAAGTAATCTAATTAAATTGTATTCGATTACATATCAATCAGATTACTTATGAGAGAATATGTAATCTGTCAAATGTGTAATCTGTTACAATATAATTAGATTATTTTGTAATCTAATTACATTGTAACAGATTACTTTGTAGATTACTTAAAAGTAATTAATAATATAATGAAATGAATTGAAAGAAAATAATATTGTTCTCATACGAAATTAGTTTTAGGGAGTTTTATGAAGAATTAGAATACAAATATCTTAAATATCTTAAATGTCTTAAATGTAATCACATTAATTAGATTAACATGTAGTGGGATTAACTTGTAATCGATTAATGTGTAATCAGATTAACTTGTAATCATATTACACGTTAATCGATTACATTATGTAATTATGGAAATGGATTACATTAGTAATCTGTTACAAAGTAATCTGATTACAGATTACGTGGTTAATTGTAATTGTTAATCATTAATCAGATTACATTTTGCCCAACACTGGATTGAATGCTCTCTTTTGAACAATATCTAATGAAGCTAAGATTTTGCGACAAACCCCGGCGAGATGTGAGAATTGTATTCCATTCCGGTTAAGTGACGAGACAGCTCTGGCTTTTAGACGTATTAAATTCGACGTGATTCATTTTACTCCAAACGGGGATATTAGGAAGATTGTTATTCAATAATCTAATCATCCAATCTTGTTGGACACATGCGGCATTCCCTATGGAGTCCGCAAAAGTGTTGAAGTAGTAAGCGAAATCAAAAATATTGTCATCGGCAAAACTATAGATGGGATTTAATGTAAAGGAAAGCTTATCTATCTAGCCTATCCTAGCTGAATGCCAGGACTTTGAAATATATAGGGTACCGATTTTGGGCTCAGTCTTGAAGAGTATGTACGGTTCCAATGTTTCACCAGAAAATTCAGCAAGTCTCCAGATAAGTATCCAGTCCGGAAGTCATATTGGCGGTCGTTGATGAATTGATTGGTTTGTAGATATTTCATTAATATTTCAAGACCTTCGAAATAATCGAAGTTACTGCAATCGGTCGGTAATTTGAGGGATCACTACCTTCTCCTCTCTTGGGAATAGGCTGAAAACAGGCTATTTTTCAAGAAGTTGGAAATATTTATAGCGGTACGTGACACAAAAACACATGAATAGACCTACATCATGCAACACAGGACACAAAATCAGCATCGGACAACATTCAATATAAATTTAAGCACATACCTACGCAGCATGATACAAAGATAAAAGGAAGGCTGATTCGAGAGGAAAATTTTGCATTACTACGTCATAAAAGTCAGATTCAGCGAATTTGCTTTGAGTTTTTTGACTGAAATACGTATCGAATATATTAAAATATTTAACAAAACATTAGTTTCCTCGTTGAAATCACTTCGGGAAAAGTATTGTGTAGTGGGAAGAAAGAAATTTCCAAATAGAAATTTTTTTTCACTTTGATAAGGACGATTGAAATTAAGACGACTATATTTGTAGCATTTGTCCCCAATCTTGTTAATCTTTGTATCATACCCACGCAGCAAGAAAAATGAATAAGCAAGCAATTATCCCTTTTTCTAAAAGTAGCCGATATAGCGTGAGGACGCGTCCGCATCGTCCTAGAGTAGCAACTGAATTTGTTTAATTTAAGTTTAAATGAGTTTGTTACGTAGTAATTATAAAATGAATTTGACGTGAATAAAGTTCGAATCATTATACTAATTTTATATGCGAGTTCATCTTGTTTCATTGGCTCAAGAATGGGACAAATTGTCGGCACTCCACCGACATATTCCTGTCGGATTACATAAGTAGAATAGTTTGCACAGAGGCTTATTCAAGGATTATGCATTGGCTTTTGTACTCATACATACGGGAGATGCAAAATAGGTGTTTCTGTAGTAGGTGGAACACGAGAATTTGAATCGAATCTAGCAGCCGAAATATTAGCTGTATACAGAGTGCCAACAACCATTTTACCAGTGATAAGTAGTGAAGGTATAGAAGAACTGGTTACGTTATTCCTAATAATTTTGTCCAGGGATTAGAAACCTTTTCCCCATTTGCGGTTTTCAAAGAAATTTTTCTCTATGAAGGTATATTGCAGGTATTCAGCGTAGTCTTATAGACTTGTTCAGTTCTGGACACATATGAAATTGATAGACGCGAAAAGAAAACTATTTCGATCTTACATGTAGTTTTTATAGTTAAACCAATGGCGATTTTGCTTTAGTTGGGATCTGTTGTAGGAATACGGAATATATTTACGCATGTAGTCTTTGAACTTAAGTTTTAATGTGCATTCATCAACATCTCTCGAATCAAGAAGGACCAACCAAACAATTTCTCCAAGCTACTGATTGAAACTTTCCTAAACCGCATTTTTATAGTGCCAGAGAAACCTACTGGTTGATAGAGAAGTAGGGCGGATACAAATACATTTATTTGCTTTAGTGAATTTTTATTAGGAAATAACATTGAGGTTATATGTCTATGTATTGGTCATTGATGTAGTTTCAATATCAATCAAAATCTCAGAAAAGGTTACTTCTAGTGTTTTCGAGAAAAAAATTCTCAAAGCACCGATACCGATCCTGGATTTATCCGCTAGATAGTCATAGTCTCAATATAAATCGAACTGACAATGGACGCTGATCTTATGTCAAAGAATGCGTACAACAAAGGATCTTACAATTTTAAAAAAAAAAGTATTTTTTTTCTTCACGCTAATTGTTATGCATGTAACAATGGGTGTTAAAAAATTGTGGCCGGCAATGATGTTTGTGCAGTTTGACGCTAAAATAGTGCGGGCAACTTTCGAAGCACTCCTGTTTACTATAATTATTATATTATAATTTATTTAGAATCCTATTGATTGGCCGATAAATTTTTGTGTATATTTAAACAGCTAATGAAAAGCTGTGTATTTACCTTTTTTCCAATTTCTACTTCTGGTACAACTATGGGCTCGTCTCGTTTGATATTTTGAACACATGCCAATGTTCGACCGACTAATTCTTCACGGTAATCTGGATCTAATGCGTAGAGCTCATACTTTCGTTTCACTGCGTTTTTTCTCTTCTTTAACAGCTTTTTCTGTAGATTATAGGAAATAGTTCAAATACACATGAACATTTATTTCAATAAATTTTCTGTTTAAACATTACATAAGCTGACGGTTCGTCCTTCTCATAATAGTAGCAACCATTAATTTTCTTATCCTTTAATTCCATATCTTGCAAGAAAGCTGCTTCTTCTTCTGAATTATTTGCATTCGCTTCTCCGAGTTTTTTCAATCTTTTGTATGCTTTTATTGCACGCTTTTTGAGTACATAATTCTTAAACTCGAAAAGACCCTCATTTCGTAAGTCCTCCTTTACCGACATCTGCGTAAATAGAAATTTTCTTCTTCCCGTTAATCAGATAAATTCAGTTTTAGAAAGTATATATAATTTACATCAACTCCTGTGTCATCCTCGCCAGGTGCAGTTACCAATAACCGTTGTATTAGATATCGCTTCCTATTCGTCAGGGGAGGAGAGTAGCCACAAACTCCGTCTTCATCAAATGACGATGAAAACAATTCTTCTTCGGAGTCTGGAATGCCGTCATCATTGAATGAACTCTCCCTGAATAATAAATTTTCGTAATTCTTTAAACGTGCAAATTTTCGAAACTTTCTACTGCATTTTCGCTTTTTTTACACACATTTTTACAAGACCAACAGAAATTTGGGTGAAACTTTCGCGATATCAAGCGATCAACATCTCAACTGGATGTCATGCTTGATGTATATAAATCTCCATTGCAGGAGTGTAGCGGCCATTAGCGCTGTCTCTCTTAGACCGAAGGTTTTGGGCATACCAACCTATTTCAGATGATAGATTGCAGTGATTGTAGAGAAGCCTACCAAATACCTTCCCTAACTTTTGGTGAGGGTGTCAATGTAATGATGCTCTTCAGAAGTGACTGTGATGAGATGGAGATGGTGATAAAATCCGATATTTCTATCTTTACTGGTAGATCCAAAACAAGTGCGGGCACAGGGGCTGGAGTGTACTTTAGAGATTGCTATTAGTATGAGTTCTATAGGATGCTAGACAAATGCAGTGCCTTTATTGGCATTTATGTGGAGGTAGTCCGTACAGCACATCTGCATATAAACTGACAGCCAGCAGCTGGTAAAATCGAAATTGGTGTAGTTATGAAAGACTAGCCTTATGGAATAGACTACGTGGCACAAGGTAACCTTATTTTGGACTGGGTACCTGGCCATAAGGATATCCAAGGCAACGAGACGGCTGATGAGTTGGCAAAAAAGGGCTCAAAAATGGCTAGCACTGCAGCGCTAGCTTATATGAGGGTCCTAATAAAAGGCAACTATGGCCTGCATATGAATGACAGGAAGAGGACCAGAGAGTTCCTTAATGGTAGTAGAAATGATACCAGGAATCTAATAGGGGTCCTTATGGGTCATCTGGAGATAGGAGACCTTGCTAGTAGACTGGGAATAATGGCGAACGAGATCTGCTGGAGATGCAAGTATTCGAAGGAAATCGAATCCGTTCGACCCGTACTTTGCGAGTCCCCCGCTCTGACGAATAAAATAAGTAGGCTGTTAGGTAGTTCCCCTTTTTCAATTCTGGGAGAGCTTCAAAATAAAAGAGTTAAGATGTATTCTGAGAATTTTAATGGAAGTAGGATAGATATAAGGTAGTTTCAAAGGTTATCCAATAAGGTCAAGAGGCACAATAGATCCACTGGAGGTCTAAGTGAGGAAGGCTGGTTATTTGTACCGGCACCCTTCTTTCTAAATATAATCGAACATGTCAACTGTAGTTTTTTTAGAAACCAATTGAACAAAAATTAGTAAAACAAAAAACAATTAGCTTGGAGTGTAATTTTACCCCGGCTAGTGGATATACCTTTGTTAAAAATGATTTTATGTTTGTGTATTTGTATACTCAGATAGTGTGAACGAATAGAATGAGCATACTGAAGGCGATTTGATTAAACTATTTAGCGCTGGAAGGTTGGTAATTTTTGCTATTACTAGGAGATTGTGGTTAATTTTCTCAGATATAAAAAGACTTGTCACGTACTGTGGATTTGTAGCTTGTAGGTAAAAAGAAATTTTTCGATACTGGGTTTCATAAAGAAAAAAATTTTTTGTCCATAACCTAAGAAATAATGTAGCAAGTGTATTACCAGTTTAGAATCCTTATTAAATGCGTCAACTTTTACAGTTAATTGCCAAACTGGCGTAGTACATTTTTTTTCACTACAGTCAGTTAAAGTTGGGTGAAGTATTAATTTTCTCGAGTATTCATTTAGTGTATCATAACAATTAGACTTTTAGACTAATTCTAGCTTTTTTGTTTCAAAATAAATTTTTGTTATTTGAATTGGTTTTAGGAATTACAGAAATGTCGAAAGTTTGAATAAAAAGGGAAATGGAATATCTTTTAGACTATGAACAAGATGATGGAAGATTAGTATCTTGATTTTGATAGTGATGAAACAAGTGATACGGGAACAAAAATAATTCAAGGATGAAATAAATTACAATATAGAGACTGAGAATACTGTGCAATGAAATTTTTGAAAGGAAACGCTCAAAAAGAGGCTTGGAATGATAATTATAGTACATGAGCTGGAAAATGAAGGTGACAGTCCTTATTTGGTTTGCAAAATCAAGAGTGGCGAAGAATGGATGAAAAAGCATTTAAATAAGGTTTGTGTGTTAACACGAAAGTTTATACTCTATGTAAAAGCCCCAATTAGCACACAAACGGTTTGTCAACAAATCGAGCAAATTAATACGTTTCTACTCTTCTACGAAATTGCAATTGTAACATCGATATAGAATCAGCTGACTATCAAAAGTATTAAATTTGAGGTTAAACCACTTGTTGTCTTATCGAGTGAATGTAAGAGATTATCTAAATAGTTGTGATTTTAATAAAAATATTAAATAAAGTGAGTTTTTCAAAACGTATGTCAAATTAATTAAATGTTTTCTATTTCAGACTTAGCAAAAAGGATAGGTTGTGAGCAGTAGAAAAACAGACAAGAAATATACAGATATCGACGGTAGTGCTAAGAAAGTGATGTATGAAAGAGCTCATAGAAAACCCTAATAACTCACTGATCTCGACTAAAATATCACGGGTACGAACCACCCATTTTTTTTTAATAAAGGCAAAAATTCATTTCTTTAAATCGACCATATTTCTTCAGTATTCGTGTGCATTATTTTTGACTATATACGGTCCGAACATGTTCTATCTGTCGTCTTGCGGGATGAGTTATTGGTGCATTGGCATTCGGTGGGTGGATGGAGGTAAACATCACTGCCTGATTTACTTCTTTTAATAGTTGGATACAAAATTACAATCATTAGTGAAATTAATTGGCATGGGTGCAAATTGCACACAAATCGCCACAACTAAATTAGAGTTTGCATTAATTGTTTCCGTATTCAATGAAATTGCAAATTTTAACAAAAAATGGACTCGAAAGATATTTTTTTGCACATCAGAAATGTTTTAAATATGAAAGTATTTATTGAGACAAAAATTTCATTTAAATTGCATTAAAATTGCAAGTAGGTAAAATGTACGGCATACTAGTAGGAAGATTAGTAGGGAGTTAGTGCAAATGGACGATAAAATACGAGTGCGCAGTGAATTTAAACTTTCTCCAATATTTTCAATTCGTGGAATGCAAGGAACGACAGTGCGTATGTAATTAGGTATGTATAGCCAAAAAACGAATAATTGCACGAAATCTTAGCGGTTACGGTCTCGGGTCCCTGCCTGCCGAGCTCTGAAATATCTATGAAAATAAATATCGAGATTGAAACTAACCCGCGAGTTACACGAGATAGTACAGCTGGCATGCAACTTACACTGCCATACTACTTGCACGTGTAATCCCTACTGCTATGCTGGCAGCTCAGCTTTCAGCGAACTTGCATGAAGAAAATTGATGACAGCTGAGGTGATAGTAATTTGACATTATACAGTTTTTAAGATGGCGGAAAAAAATATTTGAGAGCGGAGCGTTTTAAATTAATAAATTTATACCGTCCTCTTCCTTTTATCTTCTATTACTTTCGATTCTGCGACCTCCTTTATTGATCAAATTTCCGACGTACACAAGATGACAAGACATCAAGCGAACTGCCTTTTGCTGTCAAATTTGAAGTACTCCCGGGTAAGAGAAAACAATTATTTTTATTGTATGGTATATAGTGCAAGTTATTGAAACCATTAATGCATCCCTCACCCCTCTTTATTCAAAACTCATACCAAAAGACGACACAGAATTTGTTCGAATGATCTTTAGCCACTAATAATGCACACGAATTCTGAAGAAATATGGTCGATTTCAATTCCAGGAAATAAATCAATTCTTTCCTTATTGAAAACGATTTTTACCGGCCTGAGACAAGAATCTGCATTGATGCACCTAGGCCTGCGCTGATAAAAATTTTTAGCTAACAAGTCCAAGCAACCAAATCAATTAAGCTTCCACGAAGCCGAGACTACCCAGCCAAAAGTTATTCGACTCGTCTTCAGCTACTAATAATGCACACGAATTCTGAAGAAATATAGTTTATATAAATTCTAAGAAAGAAATGAATTTTTGTCTATATTGAAAAAACAAATTATGTTCATATCGATGATTTAGCCGAGATCAGTGAGTAATTGACGTTTGCTATGAGCTCTTCCATACATCACTTTCTTAGTACAACCGTCGATATCTGTATATTTCTTGCCTGTGGGAGAACCCCATTGTCGTGTTCATGTGATGGAAATTGTAATCCACGATATTTTCAGAGCGGGCACCTAATTTAGTGGTTGAAACCATAATAAATATTGAAGAAATTTAATAGAAGAGATCCCATTATATCGCAAAATTTTGAAACTAATTAATATTTATATTTTTATAACTTTTCGAATTTTGAAAAAAAATTCTAATGCCCCATTTATTTTCTTCTAATATTTCTTGGCGTTGCCTTGTATGGCTAACATCATATAAGCCACAATAACCCTTCCGTCAATTAATAATCACAATTTATTCGTAAACAAAAAAACAAACTGGAATCGGAAAATTTTAAATTTTTTGTTTATTTTAAATATTATAATTTATTATTGAAACAATTTTAACTTGCCTGAAAAATTCTTTTCTACGGCAATAACTCCGGTTGTTGCTGCAGCACAGTACTGCGTAATTCTTCACCATAATTTCAGACTCCCGAGTCTCGATTATGTAAAATCTCTTGCACAGTTACTTCTTTCTTTTGTTTCTCACTATTATTAGCTATATCTATATGTAGATCATTTTTTATCACGTCTTTTACAAAAAATCACTAAAAAAACACCGGCCTATTTTTCATAAATTTAGAAATGTCAAAAATGTCAAACTGACACTAAATATTGTAAATAACCTTAGAATATAGAGACAACAGGAAGTGTTGATAAGTGTAAAATTCGTGTGCATGAGCGTGGATTTTTCATAGTATCATGAAGTAGCTCAGCATTATATTCAAGAAAGAGACAACTCTATGTTTAGCTGTCGAAATATCGAAAAAACCTTCCTCCACCGAGATTTGTTTACGTTTATGACAGCTGCGAAATTCATTGAGTATGATGGCGTAGTGACAGTGAATAAGAACATTTTCCATGGGAGCAAACGTAATAATTTCAACCATATATCTTGTTGCCCCGCTCTCTATATTGATTCTACTACACGGCTGTACTGAGCGTTCACTACAGGGGCAACAGATACTAACACAACCAGAATTTGACTACACAAAATTTGACTTATAACACTTCCTGTACTCTCTATATTCTAAGTAAATAAATCAGCCCTCTTGTCATCCCCCCGTGTCCAGAAAAAAAATGGTTATCACACGTACATGAATTTTACATAGCCTATCCTTTTTTGCAATACAGGTTGTTTCCATCTAGGTGGTCCATAGAGCAGAAGCTGATAGTACTCAGGCAAACAAAGAATTATATGGCAAGGGGGGGGGGGGACCACATCAACCATTTCGGTGTTACAGGGTGATTAAAAAAACACCCTATATCTTAACAAGTACAGTCTGTGCAGTCACTATCAAGAGCTCGTAATACTTAATGGCTTTCCCAACGAGTGCTGAATCGGCTCCGTTCCCCTTTCAGGGGTTAACTCAAAATTTCGGATTCTTCTTTTTTAATTTGATATCTATGGATTTTGCAAAGAGGTGGTTAAGATATCTTTTTTTTGATAAAAATTATAAAGTGTGAACTCATCTTTTTGACCTTGTACATTCTATGTGCTAACTGTAGCCGTTAGGAAGTATTAGCCCATAAATGGCATTTTTACTTGGCGACACGTCGGGGGAAGTGGTCTGGAAAAATGGTTTTGCCCTAAATTTTGTGTCAGCTCGTTATTTCTGAGCATTTCTGATTGTATCCAAATACCTCCAGTGTTGTTTTATTGACTTTATGTTAGAAAGTAATTAAAAGTGACTTATGCCTATAGTGAAAAATTATAGTGACAATTTGTTGTGTGAAAGAGATTTTATATAATTGATGCTCCGGAGTATTGATTTAATTGATAAAGTGAGCTGTGCTATGCTGCATCAATTTTCAGGCAAGCTTAATTTCTATAATAAATTATGTTTTAAATAAAATAACACTGAAAGTATTATAAAAATAAACGGTTTTTTTAGTTTATAATTAAGTTGTCAATAGCTGCGTTCTTTTGGAGAATTAATTTGAATTGATTTACATTCCTTGCAAAACAAACGAGTTATGCTCGATCAATTATTTCTGGAATAATGACTAATTTTCGTTTTCAGTTACTAACAGCATAAATGTAAATATTTGATTTGTACGTTTTGGTTTTTTCAACCGGAGAACCTCGTAAAGCAATTGATATGTTAAAGCCTATGATTGATATATTCAAATGTATTGTTGATAACTTTTAAAAGGCTTACAATCCTAGAGTGTATGTTCTCGTAGACGGAACAGCATTTATTCCACCATGTTTTGCATTTACAGAGCAGTAGAAGATGGTTTCGTATGTCCCGAACAAACGAAAAAACTATTCTATTGCAATCAACAGAGCATCCGATGCTGTTTTCTTTCGAGATGCTTATATTTTACATAAACCTGATCAGATTAAATTACTATGGCATTAAAGATGCTATAGTTGCAATGCATATATAATAAATATGTTCATATTATAAAGGATATACAAAAATTAAGTTCACTGTAATCTCAGAATTGCGAGAATCTTTATCCGAGGTTATGGACGAATACTAGCCATGTGGTTCTTCTTGTATAATAGACATAAGGATTGAAAGAGCAGGCAGTTTTGCAGTCAATGTAGACATTTTGTAGGGTTTTGTCAAAATCATTGAAGAAAGAACTTTTTCAAAAGCGATGCTCAGGGAAACGAAGTTTATAGGTCACTTCCTTCTTAACGGAAAAAAAACTACGCCCTTCATTTTGCTACGGAGCTTTGAGGCCCTAATGTTGAATATATTTCAGTTTGATGAGACTGCTGAATGAGAAAGATTAAGCTCGGTTTCAGCATTTCTTTTGACCTTTTGTCGCCAATAAAAGGAAATTTCAGGGCGAGTCTCTCACTTAAAATAGTGAATATTTAAAAACATGAAATGAAATTGAAAGTCCATATAAAATTCTACTTGATTATCGAAATATGTGTGGTTTGATGTTTTTCGAAGGACTCGGTAACGCTTACTGACTAGTTCGACCATAACTCTGGGGAGCCTAGTGCCAAATGTAAATTGTTCTAGACTTTATTTTGAGACAACTAGAGGGCTTCATATAATTTCCAACATATTTGGTAAGCCATTATAAGGAAGTATATATAAGGAGATATACTTGTGGAACACTACAAAAAATGTACCTGATCAGAATGTAGTTCATTAGATGGATTACGCACACATTTATCCATTAGAAAGGAATGAATAAAGCTAATCTTAGATATTATATAATGGAATTAAATTTGACATTTCGTTAATGAACAAGGAGCATCAAAAAAATTTTTGAAAAATTTTAATTTTATCAATATACACAACAGACATTCTAGTCGAGTCCAAAAAAGAAATTATATATGGCAAGCTTTCTAGTTGTTACAAATAATCGAATCAAACTATAAATGTGATCAGTACATTTTAACAATATATTGTAAAGCTTTCCACCAACCCAATAACTACAGTAATTTTGAGACAGTCCTGATTAGTCGATTTTAGAAATCATAAAACCATTCACAATCGCAGGCATTCTCATTCAAAAAAGGAGCGCTAGCAACGTATGCAATTATAGAGGAATCTCCTTGATGAATGCTGTATATAAATTCATATTTAGTATATTACGGTTCACGATCGCAAACTATACTTGAAATTAGAAGCGAAAGGTCAACCAACCACATGGCAAATATTACAGAGATTGGAAAGTTGACGAACCATGAAATCCAATAAGCTTTCATTGTTCGCTGGACCAACAAGCACGTTATTGTTGTAGAATTCACAGTTACGCTAACGTTTTGCTTATAATGCGTATAGATCCAAATAAACGAAAAAGAGTTGTTTTCTTAACATTTTAACTACACATGGAATTGAACTTTTATTTGAAATTTCCATATATTGAGACAAATTTTTTATTATACTTAGCCATATCAAAAAAAGGTAGTAGATCCTTTGCATCGGAGAGGCCCTTTTGAAAATCACATTTATAAGTAATTCTATTGCCGTATTTTTTGCTAGCAGTATAGTGTATTGGCAGCTTGTGATGAGATAGGTGATGATAATGGGCTAAGGATTAAAGACGAAAGAGTTGAGATCTACGAAGTTTTGGAGATTATAAATGATATTTCACATCGCATACTTAGGTTTGGACTCCAGACTTTCCAATTTATTTTCCGAAACAGGAAACACAGAAACGCATGAGTGGGCCACTGATACTTTTTACGGAAATAACTTTGTTGTAGTATTGAAATTATGAAAATCAAGATTTAATCAAACTGAAATATTTTCGAAAATTTCTCAGCAATAATTCGACGGTCGGGATGTACAGCGAACTGAAAATTATTATAAAAGTTACATGGAAAACTGAAAAAGAGCTCTCCAGTCGAGGATCGATAGTTTTCTAACTATCTTCAATAATTTTGTACTCTCAGTATTGTTGGCAGTTACAAGATTTGAAGAACAAAAGAAAACAAAGATTTTTACTCACTCATCACATTCCAGCATTTCTTTATATTCTTCATTGGTGAATTCTGGAGCTTCTGAATAAAATTTCATGAAGTCGACTTCATCATCGTACAAATAGTCTCTCTATATTGAATTGGCATTACTGAATTATTATGTACCTATTTATTCGTTATATAATAAAATTAGTATGCAAAACAAATTACCAAGTTAGCCCTCGAACTGAATTCCAGCTGTGTACGCATTAATTTTAAAATAAATTACAATTATTATTTTGTCGATTAAATTTATATTTGTTACCTCTTACCTTTACGAAAACATCAAGCATGGGATCGTTGTCTCTGTAAGAAATATTCATTGATAAAATGTTATAAATTTATTCTGTTGCACTTACCCTGGATCTCCCATTTTGTATTATAGGTTAAAAATACTGCAATTCAATAATAAATTTAGAAACTAATTTTATAATGAAATACGTCAAAATTTTTGTATAGTTTTTTTTTTATAGTGCACTACAACTGGATTTCAAAAAACATTTTTTTGTGGGTGTGTTGATATATTGCCCTATTTGCTGACATTTATATCAATGCACTCTTTGGCCCCATGGAATTAAGAGGGAATAGGTCAGGTGCTGTCAGGCGAATGGATAATTCTCACCATTGTTCAGTGGTTAAATAATAGTTATTAATTTCATTATTACTTATCAAGATAATTGCAAAAAGGAAGGAGGAATATAATGTTGTACGGATATGGTGGGTAATTCTGCTTTAGCATTATGTTTCTGGTTAAATTGGGGACAATAACAGTAGTAATAAAGACTTTAAGATGAAGGTATAAAATGAAAGAGTAGGTGTACTTTTTTAACAATTGGAAGGCCTTTTTCTTTTCTTGGTTAAATAGTTTTATACATATACTGACAAATTTAAACCAGGAGGGTTAAAGAGGGTGGTAATTTTAATGCTATTGTTTTTTCTTCTTTCGCAACGAACTGCATTATTTCATCTAAAAGTGGAGATGTTCGAGCTCAGATTGGTGATGTAACAGAAGAAGCACTGATTAGACATAATTCCACATATATTACAATATCAGGTCTTTGTGATGCGCACATATTTCGACAATCAAAGTTTGTGAACATATTTTTTTCTAATTTTTAATTTTGGGCGGAAAATACATATACAGGATGTCCAGTAAGTCGACGTCAAGCCGAAATCGGGTGATAGACAAATCATAATAGTTACCAGAAAAATAGAAAAAAATGTAAATCATGTATTTTTTAAATTACAAACATTTCTTTTGTTTTCGAGAAAATGTACACCTTGTGATGGTTTTTTAGCTCCTGTTGCTACAATTCATTACTTCTTTTCAATTTTATTTTTCTTGTGTAATCCCAAATAGTGCTTATGTAACCAGTTGCTTTAAATTCTAAGCCAAATGCTCCTGCTTGGAAGAAAATGTCACATTTTGCCGATCCAAGAATAGGAAAATAATATTTCACCCAACTTTAACTGACTGTAATAAAAAAAGAAATGTACCACGTCAGTTTGCAAGTAACTTTGAAAGTTGACGCTTTTAAGAAGGATTCTAAACTGGTATAACACTTGCTATATTATTTCTGAGATTAGGGAAAAAAAAAATTTCTTCAAGAAACCCAGTTTCGAAAAATTTCCGTTTACCTAATGAATATGATTTTAGTATACCCAAAGCTTGCCGCAAGACCGTAACTTTAAGATTCTAGTTTGAGTGAGATGGAGAGTTGTTCCATGAAGTGTGAGTGAGACAGTCATTCGAGTCAGAGATGCTAACTTTTTGTTAAATTTAGGACAAATTTTTCTTAAGTTTAAAATTAAACACCAATTATTTGGATGCTAAGATTTATTATTTACAAAAGTTATTCAAAGTACCTTCCTTGAGCTGCAATACAAGTTGGACATCTTCTTAAAAAGGATCGGGTTATCAGACGGGCAAATCTTACGCTCCGTGCTTCTGTAATTCTGGAGCTCATGTTTCTGTAAAATTTGGTGAGCTATACTTTTAGGCACTCCTGTGTTTTCCTGGATTCCACGTACCTAGGGCTGCCGCCTGTAAAATCATTAAACCAGGACAACGAGTTCGAAAGTCCCGGATTTTTTAGCTTGAAACCCGGACATTGTTTCCAGATAATTGGTCTAAGACCAATTCTTATGATACCCTAGATGAATGCCCGTAGGTAATTAAGTATAGTCGCCTCTCTGTACAAGTTTTATTTTTGAAGTGGTTTTTCGCATATATATCTAGAACGGATCGATGGACAGTAAAAATGTTTATAAACAATTTCATAGGACTTCCTATTCTGCAGAAGTTTTCAGCACAATAAAAATTTCTAGGACAGATCATTTTCACAGTATACGTACAAAACCTTAATTGTTATATGATAACACCAAAAAGGAGTTGCCTGATTTAGTAAATTTTTGAAATTTTATTGTTTATTGCTATGAAAACTTCATGCACCAAACAGATGGACGTACGGACGGACGGTCAGTCGGACAGGAGAACGGACGGACGAACATGCCAAATTAAAAACAACTTTCAATATTATGCGTGGTTGTCCAATCCATTTTGCTCTACCAGCATTATTTCTGTGCGTTGCAAACGGAATGACAAACTAGGGTATAAAACTCCACATACAATTTTACTTCTGCAGAAATAAAACATAAATTATCTAATATCAATTAAAGGGACAAATAGCTTGAACTTATTACATATTTTACTTTTCAGTGTGCCATATACATAGTTTTCAAAATAGTTTCCTTGCTTAGTAAATATGAAGCTACATGGCGCGAGACTTTAGTTTACAGAACCACTTTTATGGTATCTAGCCCAGCGACCGATGTATAAACACTTTTGAAATGTAAAAAATGTCGAGACTTTTTTGGTCTCCGGTCTCCCGTTGTGTATTTCAAACCAAACGGGCTTCCATGTTCGGTTTCCGGTCTCCGGTCTCCGAATTTTAGTAATTGTTCATCTCCAGGTCACCGGAAACTATCTGTTATATCAGTTAACTGTGGAGTGAGTGTGACAATTTTTTTTTTATTTAATTTATTATAGGAAATAAAAAAAATGATATAAAGAATGCCTTTTATAAGGAAAACAAACAATTAAGGATAATAAAAATATGCTTTATCTCAAGATGTATCTTTTTAATATTTTCTACAATAATTTGTCTTGGAATAAAAATACTACTAATGCTGTTAGTAAATTATTAAAGCCTCATATTTGGATGGTATATAATAAACCCATTACGGAAAATAAGTTTTTTCGTTGAAAAAAAATCACACAAGTTGGTTGGGTTATCATTTATCCCATCAAATGTTTACATCAAGCCAACATTTTTTTAAATTTTTTTCACTTTTCGCATGATATAAAAATTTCTAATAACTTTCTTTTTAACAATTTCTTTGTTGACAATGGTCTAGATACTCTTTTCTTATGGTCTCCAGAGACTAAAGTCTCTTGCCGTGTAAACATTTTGAAGATTTTAGTTTTCTTTCTTTTGTCTAGTGCTGAGAAATTACTGGAAACACTTTCGCTTCGTTGGCATTATGAGGTGGTATACAAAAAAAAAAAATACTGTGCAATATCGAATAATTCGGAGCTCAAATGAGGATCCGATGTTTTAAAAGCTTAAAACAAAATTGAAATTTCATTAAAAGCTTGTATAGTCGTTTGGATTATGACTGAAAGTTTTTCAACTCACCCACTCATCTATCAATTTTGATATTCTTGTTTTGTAAAAATAAAACCGTATTTTCAATTGCAGTTCATGGAGTATTCCCAGTTATATTAAAAAAAAACATCGAGTAAAATTTATTAAATTGTTCTAAAGATTCACTTCCACTACTCTACGGAATACCATGTTGAGTAAGAGTCGAGTCGGTCTGTCTGTCGGCACTATCAAGTAAACCGTACACGTACAGTACAAGCAGAAAGTAAATTTTTATTTAATGTTTTCGAAAATTTTAAAACCCGTACGGTATAGGAAACCCTGTCCGGACGTTTCCCGGACGACCTCCAAACTAGGACAAATCCGAAAAACCCGGACGGATGGCAGCCCTACGACACGTGCCGAAGTACTTGGGTCTTCTTTAACTTGAAGTCCTATGTCCTCGTAAGGTAAGGAACTTCTTCCTTCACCATGTACTTGGTTTGAAAGTCGGCCCTCTGTGGAGAGTAGACGGTGGACATTTGTGAAAACTCAATTATATGACTCGCTAGCGTCACTATTTGTCTGTCGCACTCACACTTCATGGAGCAACTCTCCGTCTCACTCAAACTAGAATATTAAAAGTACGGTCTTACGGCAAGCTTTGGGTACACTAGAATCATTTTTAGTGGGTAAAAAGAAATTTCTCGAAACTGGGTTTCTTGAAGAAAAAATTTTTTTTGTCCATAACCTAAGAAATAATGTAGCAACTGTATTTCCAGTTTAGAATCCTTATTAAAAGCGTCAACTTTTAAAGTTACTTGCCAACCTGGCGTAGTATATTTTTTTTCTTCAGTACAGTTAGTTAAATTTTGGGTGAAGTATTAATTTTCTCTTCTTGGTTCGGCAAAATGTGACATTTTCTTCCAAGCTGGCTTAGAATTTAAAACAACAGGTTACTTAAGCACTTTTCGGGATTACATAAGAAAAATAAAATTGAAAAGAAGTAAAGATTTGCAGCAACAGGAGCTAAAAAACCATCACAGGTTGTACATTTTCTCGAAAAAGGAATGCCTATAATTTAAAAAATACATGACTTAGATTTGTTTTTATATTTTTCTGGTAACTATTATGATTTAGTCTATCACCCGATTCCGGCTTGACAGCGACTTGCGGGACACCCTGTATATATGTATACATTTTTTTGTATAGTATGCGGTATAAAAATTCAAAAGTTTTGCTGAATTGGTTATAGCGATATAGCCAAAAAGTTCGAAAAAATACAGTTCCGGTTTTAATCGTCTAGGTTTCTAAAGCCAACATTTTAATATTATCAAGGTTTGTAGGCATTGAGTTATAGATAACAGGGAAACTTCCGCAGTCTCATAGTTGCTTTTGTGGCTGTACATTTCAATGTTATTCATGATGTCATAATAAAGTTTGAACTAGATTTAAATACACTTAAATTTGGTCGATCGACTCTTCGATATACTTCTGAAACGGATTACGCTAGACCGACTCGCTCTTAACCAAATTATTTTATATTCACTTTTATTGTATATATTGAAGTAAAAATAGAATCTTCCTTGAAAAGCGAGTTTTGGCTCATTTTAATAAGTCAGCAAATCTAAATAAAACTAAATAAAGCGAAAGTCGCTGTCAATCAATTAATTTCCTTAACCTTTGAATATATGAAAATTATTAAATATATTTGCGAACTAAAATAGTTATAAGTCCTTGTACCTTACAAGGCCAAGGCCATATCACTCCCAACTACATGAGGCGAAGCTATTTAAATTATTACCTTACAAGCTTTCCTGTGGCTTAATGGTGAGCTAATTTGTCCTAAACTTAGGCCATATACTTTCCTACTGCTTCATTTTTTCGCCTTCCGTGTCAAGTTCCAATTAATCGCAGAACAAAGAGAACATAGTCTGATACATATTTGTAAGGCATACATACATACATATGTATAGAATTATATTTTTCCAGTTTGAATAAAACATTTCGCACTGTATATACATAGGTAAGCATACCAATCTCTTAGTCATGGTAATTCACATGAAACTAACTAACTAGTTTTGTATGTAATCCAAAAGTAACGTTTCCAGGTGTCATTTTACGGCTTGTCAGATTTCTTTTTGCAATTAACTTTTTTGATAACTTTCGTGTAATTAGGTTTTATGTCAAGCAAGCGTCAAACGCTAAATGCTCCAAGACGTTTGCAAGAACTGTTTAATCGAAGAAATTGCCTAAACGGTTAAACTTTGTGATTTAATTAATATTTTAATTTCCTGATTTTCCGAAAATATGGGGGAAATTGAGATGATTAAATTATTTCCTCCGTAGATATATTTTCATGATGAAGTGGTATATGAGGGAAGTATTGTATAAAATATTTCATTCTGCAGTATGCTCTAATTTTTATACATTTTTTTTGTAAAACATTTAAGGGTAGTATAAATTAAAAAAAAAATCAATTGCCTAAAAAATAACGATAAAGTATTGCAAGTGTCATTTTAGTGACATCTATATGTCGGAAATTCGTCGGACTATCATTTTCCCTAATATCCACCAAAACTTAATATAGGACCACAATTCTATGGAACAAAATACTGAGAAAGGATTCAAAATTTGGAGCATAATCACGCAGCGGCGCACCTCATTTCGTTCAGAAATACAACAATAAAGTTTGGTTCTATGATGGTCTTATCTGTACATTTTGAAATATGTATTTTTGTGTATCATTCGTGCCATAAATAATGCGGTTTCTCATAGTTTCTTAATTTTTTTAAATTAAGATAAACACAATTTTTTTTCATCAAAAAGTATTTTCCTTCGTTTTTTTACAACGATGTTCCTCCTATCTGGTATACTTACAATGCCCTCATCGAAAAATGACTTGTCCGCAAAGAAAAATATTCCTATTGTACTATTTTAATCTTATTTAAAGGATGCTTTTGAAGAGTGCTGATGGAAGAACACCCTTCATATTGAAATTAACTGTGCTCGTTTTTCTTCTGGCGTTAACTAAAGTCAACTTGCTCGCAGTAGAGCTTCTTTGTTATCACTTCCTTTTGCTTGAAAAGTTCAAAGTGGACAAAGCCTTTCATATGCTGATGGGATAGAAAATAACATTTCACATAACTAAAGACCCTTTTTAAGCTTAGGGTTTCAATGTTTTACATCCTTCTATGCACTGCTTTCGGTGCTTGAAATTTTTGTAGAGAATCTAATTCTCGTTACCACTATTCGCTGCAAAACGATTTATTCTGTTACATGTATTTCAAAATTACTTACCATCAGGAGATGGGTATGATAGATGACTTTTCGACACTATATAAAACACAAGAAAATTTAAAAAAAAATCGAACACGTTTCAAAGACGAAGAGCTACAAGCGAATGACTATTATACCCACTCCAGACTCCATTATTACTACTAAAATTAACGCCCAATCCAGCGCTAACTATCGCCGCATATTCGAATAGTGCATTACAACACCAGCATTAATTGCCGGCGTCAGCTACACATTGTGTCCGTACCATACGAAAATCGTCCTGTTAAACTTTTACAACTCACTCTACAGTCCAGAGCCACATTCAATTCACCGCGAAGGTAAGGTGGCGTTTGCGGGAGGGGGTCATGATCCCCATGACATCTCCCCTCTATATACGCGCCAGCCACTAGAATGCTTCTTAAGTGCATTCGTAAATAATCGTACGCTCGTCAAATGCGCGCTTATTTCTGTGGGCACGGAAAAAACTTTTATTTGATTTAATTTTTCGCTAAAAAGCTAGCGTATACATTGGATATCATTTGTTACTGCGTGTGTACGGCTTGCTACGCGGTTAAAATTTTCGATCTGTCTCCCTTTTAAGTACAAGCAGCAACCCATTTCCCGTAATTTGAAAATACCTATTCCATCCACTGAATAAATAACTAATAAGGAAACGGAATATCAGAAGAAAACCTAAGCCACTCGGCGAAATTTACTGGTGTACTGTGTTTGTATTCGTTTCATCATGACAGTAATGAAAACGTGACACTTTGAAGGGGAACAAATTGTTCTGTAAAACAAACAAATTTTTAGCGACCCCTTATTTTCAGATAATATTTCCTGGCGTTGCCTTTGATAATTGCGCGCACTTGTCCCTATTCAATTGTAACCAAACAAATCGGTGCCATGGCTGTTTATTTTTATAAATATTTCACTTTTATTTTACTTAGAACACTATAATTTAATAGCGAAACTATTAAACTTGTTTGCAAAATCATTTCCCTCCGCACAAACTCCGGTTGTTTTTGCAGCACAGCTCATCGAACTTTAGCACCGTAATTTAAGACTCCGGAGTCTCGATTATATAAAATCTCGTTCACAAAACAATATTTCACTTCTGTACACACACTGCTATTAAGTAAAAATCACTTTTTATTAGTTATTTACCAGAAAATCGGTAAATCAAGCACGAACTTTTTTTCATAAAATCTGAAATAACAGAAATCAAGCAGAATTGTCAAAATAATGCACAGCCCTTTTGTCATTTCTGCCCCCCTCCCCCTCATCAGTCTGACTGTCATTGAATCCCCGCGTCATTATTACTTATTTATCCAATGTTTCCACCTAAAAGTTTCATTTTCACTTATAAATCCTAGTACAAAGGTCCGCGCTAAACTAAATTTTAGCGAGTCTCCAATATCGGTCCTTTTCTTAGCAGCTAAAATATGACAGCGAAAACTCAAAGAAAAGACAAGCCTAGCACCAAGATCCGCGCTAAGCTAAATTTTATTTGAAAATGTTATAGAAAAATTTGTCGAAAGCCTATCCTGAATTTTAGTGAGAGCAACACGCCAACTTTGGCATTTGGGTTTTGATTAGGGATGGTACCACCAGTAAGTCTCCATAAAACTTTGCTTGAATTTATCCACCCGGGCCTTTCTTTAATGCTCTAAAAATAATTATTTTCAGAGCTCTAAGATTTGATAAATTTATTGACTAAATTTTTGTGGTTAACGTAAGCCACTTAGATACCATCTTAAGAGGATGGGTAAGGTCGATGATAAGACCTGCCGATTCCGTATGGAAGACGATGAATCCTCTGAACATGTCCTGTGTGACTATGAAACTCTGTGCCGCATAAGGCTAAGACATCTAGGAAAGGCATTTCCACTGCCAGAGGATGTCGGAAAAATTACCCCAAGATCATTATAAGCTTTATCAAAGACCTTAAGTTCCAATGGGCGTCCTAGGGCATTTAGGGGTAATGTCACAAAAAATCTTATAGGTCGCGGTGACAAGATGAGAGGCAGGAATCCTGTCTGCATCGCCCGAAATTAATAATAATAATAATGTCCATAGCCCGTTGACCTTAGTACTACTCTTGGTAAAATTCAGGATAAATTTTCGCCATATAAAACTTAGCTTAGCGCCGACTTAGTACTAGGCGTAAAATTACAAAGAATAAATTTCCCGGTTAACCAGGTTAAACGCAATTTTTCGGTTCCGGCTCTGGATTAGGCTTTTTTTTTAAATATATGTAGCCAGGGGGACGAGAAATCCTAAGTTCAGCGGCCAGGGCAGTCCATTGTGTTAACCTGCTAGAAACCCTTTTACCAAAACCTTCCTGTGCTCTTAATAAAGCGCACCATATCTTGGTGAGATAAGTTTTTCAGCTCATCCACAGATATGAGCGCAGACCTAATAGTATCCAGGCTGCTTCGGGTAAAGGCCGGAGAAGCACACAGAAAGTGTTGGGTTCCCTGACGCCCTCCTTCTCCTTGCATGCAGGACAAACACTCAGGGCTGTCAACAACTCCCATCCTTGTTAGATTAGCGTGAAGTGACCTGTGATGAAGACAACCTCACTTCTGCATTGTGTCCATCATAGCCCCAAGAGAAGAACAAAGAAATTTCTATTAGGCTCATCAGTTTCCAGCTTACGCAGCTTGTCTTTGTTATCAAATGGACGGCTATTAACTGGGACAAACATTTTTCCGGGATAGTCAAGTTTTCTGGGTTTTCAGGTCCCGGCTTAGACAGGTTTCATTGTATTTGGTCAATGCCACCTATGTATAAATAAATGAAAATTAAATAATTTATTGACTTTTTGCAATAATAAGAAATATTTCCCTTTCCATAGCAAATCAAATTTTAATTTATACAAAAAAAAGCAAAAACTCATTATGCTACGTAAGAAAAGTTCCTCGAATCAGCAAAACAAATATACGATCATAGAATCAGAACAAAATATTTACTTAAATTATTATTGGTATCCAATTAGTGCCCCTTAATTAATTTCATCCAGAGATTATATTGACCAATTTCTAAAGCCCTTATAAGAATTTCAAGGATATTTGTACGAATTCTAAGATGTAACAACAATTACGGAAGTAGGAGGAGGAGGAGGTGCAATTCTTCGAAAATTAATCTCTAACTTTCACCCTCCGTCCATAATCCCAGTATGTACTAAGCAGAAATCCATACAATCTCCCACCTAGCTACCATAATATGAAACAAATTTTTGCTTCAATTCTCAGCAATTGCTAAATAAGCAAACTCATTCTCCCCGAGTCAATCAAGTGTATTAAAAGAAAACGCTAAAACAATGTTGTTAAAAGAGAGTAAGAGCCCGAAGAATATAAATTTTATGGGAACCTCCCGAAGGAATAGCAAAACGTCTGAGCTTCGGTGATATATTGGTTAGGGGAATACTGGGATAATGATATTTACTACCCACACTCATGATAATTTATATATACCAAAACGTCCTCCTTTTTGACGTGTATGTAATATAAGACAATATCTTGTTGTTGTTCTATTACAGATGATTTTGGTAGAATGTGCCAGGATGAGAGAGCAGCGCAGTAACCAAATAATACTAATCTTATCGAGCTTCCATTGATTTCGATATACAATAAGAGCTGAAAAAAAAACGAAAAACGAAGAAACTCCCCCGCTCTATGGTAACAAGAGATACTTTCAGCGCCCATTGTATCGCTACTATATGGTTACAAAAGGAAGAAAGGATATTCTCCACGGAGTGTTACGAAGAGAGGCATCATAAAGAGGTTTGTTGGCTTGGCTTTTGTATTTTCTTATCACTTTTCTATACAATTATAGTAAATGGCGTCCAGACGTCGTCGACGTTGATATGAACCTAAAGAAGAAAAAAAACATGTTTTTCTTTTGTTTTGTTCTTTTTTTCGACTCTCTGAAAAGCCGATTCCTATAGGGTGGAATTTTCTGGCTGTGTATTTCGTAAATGGCGCACCCTTTCTCTAGCCCACTGAGAGGCCTATAACCTTCAGGTATATGTACCTACGACGACGAGTAGGATATTGAGGAGCAATTTTGTGAAATTGCTTTATTTGAGGTTCCCAATTTGGAAATGTTTTCGTTTTGGAAACTTTTCGTGTATATCGTTGCATTTTAATGGCATGACTTTGATTTTCGCAATGAACTGTATAAGGACAGAAGGTCGGCAGTGTTTTCGTTTTTGTTGAAATATGCGGACTTATTTGTATAATTGCAATCGATTTTCTGTGGATATAACTCCCTGAGGTGCGGAAGTGATTGCATGTGTATGCAAAAGTTATAGGATTTTGCGTGACTTATAGAACGGATATCGAATGGGGCAATTCATTATATAACATTGGGATATCATGTGGATTGATCTAGATCGATGATAACAATATAACTACTAATTATAAGGAGGAAATGTGCCTTCTATGAGTGAAGGTTGATGTATAATAAAAAAAAAAATAACTGAAAAGTTAAGCAATATTGATGTGTATAATAATGATCGGATCAATTTTGTTGTTACCATTTTGATGGCTCAGTACTTACATAAATGATTTTATGAAAGTAATCACATATAGTCTTGAATTTCATTATATATTGAATAAGCCTTAAATTTTAATCAGTTGGTACTCTGCAAATTAATGGGATTCAGTTGAAACGCATGCATGATATGAAGATGTGTAGGTAAACAATTTGCCATTTCCATTCATTTAAATTTACCCTGTGAGTATCATATCACATGTCATCTATGACATTTCATTTATCATATTCTGTTCTGGCATGGAAATAGATATCAACTAAAGAGTAATCATTAAGCTTTACTCTGAAAATTGTTTGGAAAAGGTTCACCAAGAGCTTTTTTTGTATATTAAATTTTATTTTGGGTTTGTTTATGGAACAATTATTAGTCAAAATGAATGCGTCAAGAAAACTTTTGTTTCATTAACGTTTTGGCTATACATAGTACAATGCTGACTTGTATCAAAAGAAATTCTAACCCTAGAAATTAATTCAGACACAATAATAATTTCTCTGTCGAATCGTGAGGCTATACTTATTTCGTTTTTGTCACATTAGAAATTGAAATTATGTATTCGGAATTATTAACTTGATGACTGGGTTTTATATATATCCAATTTTTCATCCATTTATACTAGGATTAGAGGACTAGTATTAAATAAATAATTTTTAAGATGAAATTAATATAAACGATTGTCCTCGAATCAAACTCAAATATACCTGCAAGCATGCCGAAATCGGAAATAAAAACAAATATTGATCACCATTGGCTTTGAATTAGGTATACCTACTTCTTTGTTGTACCATAACTGGGTCACCAGTAACTTATCACATTATTAGCATAAGCTTAATTGTTTTTTTTTTTTTTTACTGATCATAAACTTCGTTGTGGGATTTGACAACTTTAACATCTATAATCAGTATTTGATGAAGAACTCTATTTTGTGAAATTAAAAATAAAATAATCAGCATAATCGTTCCGGTTTTCTTCTACTTTCATTTTCCTGTATAACAAGGAAGTTTAATGTCTTTTAAAATCTACTGTGGAATTAATATCATATCTCCACATCTCCATCCCAATTGAGCCACCGAAAATAACAGCATCCAGTTTAGCATTCCTAAAGATAAAAATTATTGAAAATAACACTCATTAATTGTTAGTTGAGGTTCCTTTAATGTGGCTAATTCTAAAGGTCTAAGATAGAAATATAAGTATCTTCCTCTTTAAACTCTATGTCCATTCAAACGAGGATAATATAAAAAATAATAATAATGCATTTTGGACGTATGTATATTACCTGTAGACGATTATCGTCCGGCATTCCTATTAATATGGAAGATAATGGCAATTATTCAAATAATATTAAGGACAGATGTGAATTATTTGCCAATTACCTACATATTTTGAATCGGCTTACTGCAGTATTTTCCAGTCATGCTAATATCTTGGTGGATTTAGGAAGCGTTCACCTTAACTCGAATAATTATTGGGAGCGTTAAATTGCGATAACTTTTTGGAAATTATTGAATTTTGTACATCTTTGCTAACCATCGTTGCAGTTCTTTCGCTCCTGCACTAATAATAATTTTTAATCGATTCGTTAATTTCGCTCATCTTTTAGATGATTGGAAATTTTCTTTCAATAAACCATTACGTAAAGCAAGTTTCCGGAATCAAAACAGAAATTATAAACCAATTGGTGAATTCTGAATATTTTGAAAGCTTAAATAGGTAAACATAAAATTTATTTTCACATTAAAGAAGGTATTTCCTCCATGCAGCGCGGGTGTTTGTATATGTATAAAGCTTCCACTAATTTAATTCTTTTTGAACGCTATATCTCTGTTACATTGTATATATTGTATACACATATTTTGTAAAAGCATGTAATCGAGTTAATTTAGCAATTCTTATTAAAATGTTTCAGGTGTTTGGTTTTCATTTTTCTCTGCTTAATTGCGGGATTCATATCTTACTAATCGTTTGCAGTATGAAAAAATGGTTTGATTTCAATATTGAATCTTCTTTTTCTGGTGTTCCCGAGGGAAGCCACTTAGGTCCCTTGTTATTATTATGTTTATTATTTTTATTAGTAGGTATATAATAAATATTTTTCACTCCGCGCAACCGTTACTTGTATATGCTGACGACTTTAAGTATTGATTGTGATTTAAAAATTCATCTGACATTTGCATTTTAAGTGCCCCCCCCCTCACATTCATACAGTCGATTGAACAATAAGAAGCCATAATGCTGGCAAAATAGTTGTAATTTATGTAAAGTTAGTTCCAAACAAAAGTTTGATTACTGCAAATTATTTGTTTAGATAATCATTTTAAGACTGTAGTTATGTTCTTTTCAATTAAGAATTTAGAAATAAACTTTTTGCCACTTTTTATAGGCCCAAAGGGTATCGTTACTAGTGTAGACCACATTAGTTAGATCTATTATTACAAAATAAATGCAATGATATTTACCTTTCTGATCAAGAACAAGTATAATGCTACAGAATTTCTTTGATTTTCATCGAAGGTTAGACGCTTTATCGCTTTAATGAGAAGTTTTACATTGACGCTGTCTACGTACGAGGTTTGAGTACTTGCTTTTCGCAACAAAACCTTATAAGTTCGAAGAATAATTTTATCTTAATCACACCTCTCCTCCCCAAAATATAAAAGGTTTTGTAAACTGCTGGATGGTCTGATGCTCAATCTAGAAATTTGGTCAAAATCTTGATATCTCAATTTCAATAACTTGTGTCCTTAGAATGACAGATCTGATTCTGATATTGGTAAAAAAAAAAGTCAAATATTGATTGGCAATTCAATTTTGGATTCGTAGAAGCAGTTGAGATTATACGAACCTTTAAATGCACTTAATTTTGAAACAAATGGATACGACAGTATACAACCAACGCTTCTTTTGAGGCCGTCCTAATAAAATTAAGTTTTTACGTAAATCTCTATACAATAACAACGTTGTAGTTTAAAAACTTTTAGGTTTTTCAAAAGTATTCAACAGTTTGAATCACTCCCTGACATACTGTCTCAAGAAACCGAACTTTTTAGATATAAAACAAAACAAATGCTTGAAAGTTAATAATTATTTAAAATAGGTTCCATTTGACTGAATACATCGTTTAGAACAATCAAGAGTTGCATAAATAGATGTTTTATGTCAGTTTACGGAATGCTCTGCAGTACTGTGTCTCTGTTGCCTGCAGGAATCGAACATCTTAATAAAACGTTACAATCATTGCAATTTTCAGTTTATGTAATAGAAAATAGTCAGACGGTGATACACCAGATGAATACGGTGGGTGGTCGATGACACAAATATGTTTTTTATTTAACAATTCAAATGTAATGTAAATGTAATAAAAACAACTGTTTTCCAGCTGGATATTCCGGACTAGCTCGAACAATTCTCGACCAAAATTCTTGCAGTAAAATTTGCAGTGACAGCATTGATTTCACGGACATTTTCAACTAGTTCAATACGATTAGCAACTTCTGGCCATCTACGTTTTGGATCATCCATTCAATTTTCATCACCATCTTCATATCGTATAAACCGCATCTAAACTTGTGTACGATTCATACAATCACTTACATATAAACTTTTTGAACAGTTCGTAGGTTTCAGTAATATTTTTTTTCGAGTTTAACACAAAATTTGATATTTCCTTCTTGTTCTATTATGTTTTACGACATGGGAACGAAACGTACTGCCATTAAAATGCGCGTAACTGCGAAATTTGACATCCGATTTGCATGATTTTGGGTGCGATTAAAAGAACAAGGACGCCTCTTTCTAATGATACTAAAGGCCTAAACACAGTGTGCATAAGCTTGCATATGCAAGCCTTGAAAATATCACGAATGCTTCCTTATGCATCACTAACATTTGTATAGCATTTACACAAACTGTCAAATTTGCTTATGCAAGGTACATTCAGGAGCGTACAGACAGAAGTTGACGAAAGGAATTAAAACTTGACGAACGGATTCTTATTCCTACTGTGGGTTGCTATTATGAAAAGCACTTGTTCGTGTATTTGCATATGCTAGCATATGTACATTGTGTTTAGCCCTTTACGTTTAATAGATGGGGATTTTGTTCTATGATCTAAATGAAAAGTTCAGTTAGTTTTACGACACACTGTGTAGACTAAATTAGTAGTCAAATTGTATGTCTCCTCCACTACTATTGCACATATCGAAAATCTTCTAACGGGTTGTCAACCTTTTATCAGAAATTTTACATTTTACCGAGTGAAGACTGCAGGGATCAGTTTGGGGTCAGTTGGTCTTTAGCGAATTCATTAATAACTTTCGTGAAGGTATTAATTATTCCAATTCTATCGAAGCTTATGACTGACTGATGTCAAGTACTTAGCTTAGTGTGCGTGATCTAAAAATGGTGTTTGAACGATCGTCACCTGTTAGCAACTTATGCTTAATTCAAAGGAAAAAAAAACTATTTGCGTAATCCTAAGTTATTAAACTGATAATGTTTGCGTTACATTTAACAATTCAATGGACAGCGGCCATCACATGACAATGAGGATTACAAAAAATATATTGTATTGTATATTTGCAGAGGTCCTATCTTCTTTCCTTTTGTATATTGGAGAAACTGCTGCCATTAACCAGACTGCCCGTCTCCACTGTTAAATTCATTATATTACAAAGGGCGGAGCTAATTAAGTCGCACGTTGTTGAAAGAATACCGGATGTATATTATTAGGTCCAAGCAATCTACTGAAATTAAGATTAACAAGTGCTTCAAGATCCATAGATTCATGTAATATAAGATTAGCCGACATGTAGGATCAACTTAATTAAGCTTGCAAGGGCTTGTATGGTTCTAGTGAGAATACCTTATCAAATTTATTAGCCAAAAGATCAGCAGTGATCGCATTCTTTGGACATGTTGATCCATCAGGTTTGGTAAGTGAAGGAATGCCGCCTGTCTATTTCACTTATACTGTGATTTGTAAAAAGATTTTTTATCCGTATATTAGCCTACTTTTTTTTTTTTTGAAAAAGTTTTAGGAAACGCGTTTATATATTTTAGAATTTTGGGTACATATTTCCAATACTAAATGAGTAAGTTCTTGGCCTTAAAGTATAGGAATAGACAAATTGATTAGTAGAGTTCAGTTTTCATGGACTCTTTGAGACGTTACATAATCGGAGATTCGATCTTACCCTACCACTGTTACGAGCGTGGCAGAAGCTCTTTTTATTCTACTATCTATTTACTTTTACAAATACACAAACAATCTCAAACAATTCTACCTCTAATTAATGCTAGTACTATACTTCAAATTATTGCAATCCAAATAGTTTACTACGTTCACTTCACTATCTGAGATAAACTCGCTCCTGGTGGTGACAAGCGCTTTATTTATGCTCTACAATTTTGCCCAGAAACTTCCAGAAGATTCCATTCCAGAAACATCGATTTTTCGAACTATGTCGATTGTCCCCTCCGAACCTAAAGTTGTTTATGTCCGTACTTAATTAGACATTTTAAGTCATGTATCAATTTGGAAAAGATGTCGGTTGTCTATTTCTATTACCTGTAACAATACATATATACATCAGTGACAGCAGTCATGGCATTAAAATAAAAGTTCTCTTTTTCGATGAACTAATATATTCGTAAATATTCAATAAGATGGCGTTTTCAAAATTTTAATTGTGGATAATTCAAAACTTATAAAGAATGAATCAAATTATGATTTGGGATAAGAAAAATTACTTGAATATCGACACGATATTGTTATGGTCGTAGCGCAAGATACAATGCAATTTTGCAATTTTTTTGACGATGTATTCTATATTCCTTGGTCGTAGCGTGCTGCGTGCGACTGCATGCTACATGTACTATGCCGACAGATGGGGCAGTGTTTACATTGGTCTTCACGGCAAACGTTCTGCCACTTGTGACACGACTGTGGCTGGGACCGAAGACAGATACAAAAGGAGTTGAAGGAAGAAGAAGTATTCGAGAAGGTGGCAATATCGAAGTAAATAGATGGAGTACCATTGTAATTTTTGACAAGGAACCATAAAGTCAGTTCGCGAGTGGCCCACTTTTTATCGAAAAAGTCCAGTCCGCGGTGTGCAAAGAGTGGATTTTATTTTGAAATAAAATCGATGAACGTAAAAAAAATCTGATTGGGAAGAAAAGAAAAAAATGCGAAAAGGAAGCAATCAGAAGTGCAAATGCACGTTGTGGTTATGCTCAGGCCAAGGGCAAATTTCCATCCGGAAGAATCATTACCATTGGAAAAGATCGTAAGAAAACCCCTTTCCTACTCGGTGATAACCTATTTAATCTTATTTGAGACAGAATTCTAATATTCTTCATGGCGGAAGTCTAAATAATAATAATAATAATACATATTTTCTGATAAACGATACTACAAGATTGACAATCTTTTAAATTAGTATCTATTGAACAGACGGGCAAATAGAAATGCAGAGACTAACATTAACATCAAAACCAAAATTAATTAGAACAAGAATCAATATTAACGTTAAAAATAAAATTGAAATAAAAATTAAAATAAAAACTTAAAATTAAGATCAAAATTAAAATCAACAAATTAAAAACAAAATGAAAAATTAATAAACCAAATCAAGATTAAAATTAAAAGAAAAAATTTAGATCAAAATTAAACTTAACAAATTTAAATTAAAATTAAAAACAAAAACAAAAATTAAAAAACTAAATCAAAATCCAATTAAAAAACGGGAAGAGAAAAATAAAAACAATAACAGATAACAAATGCGGGTGTGTCGCAGACAAAAAGGAGGGTTACTCTACGGAATGTGACTAGGCAGCTCGTTCCAAGAACGAACTGCCTGAACAATGTAAGAACCCTCAAAGACTGATGTTAGGAATCGATGTACTAAAAACTTAAGCCCTCTGGCAGAGTTAAGAGGCCGGATCATGTTAGCCAGATAGGCAGGCTTGGCTGTAGTAAAAAGGTTGAATATAGAAAATAAAACTCTCCGCTTCAGATACACTTCCAGCGGACATCTAAGTAGAGAAAACCTAAGAAGAGACACATGGTCAAACCTTCGCAATCCAAAAATAAACCTGACGCAGTCATTGATCGCGACATTTAATTAAGCTGCACTAGGCTTGAATCCAATTTCGTAAAAACAAGGCAACCATAAGTAAAGTGTTGAAGGACTAAAGTCTTGATTACATGGCAATGCATTTGGGGCGACAGAAAACTAGCCAATAGCCATAAGCGACGAAGATTTGCGTAAATTTTGGAAATGGAGGCCTGAATATACTCCATCCACAGTGATAGCTCGTAGATCTGAAGAGTCCATCGAACCAGTTAAAACGGCAATGCACTGAGACTTATTAGGATTTATTTTAAGATTATGTGGAAACGCTCACCTACTAATTTCGATCAATTTCCATCAAGGCTATGGGGCGACTAAGATAAATTTGAACGTCATCGGAATAAATATGAATATTAACGTTACAACCGGCATGTTGTTGATATATAGGATAAAGAGTAGAGGACCAAGAATGGATCCCTGTAGAACTCCACTGGTTAAGGGAAGAAAATGCGAAAAATTTTCCTCGCTCAGGCACACACGCTGTAAACTATCGGACAGGAATCGCCCCATATGAAAAATGAAAATGGTTCTGAAATTTATTATGTAAGACGCTGTCAAATGCCTTTGAAAAATCAAGGAGAGTCAAAATAGCGATTTCTCTGTTATCGAGCCATGACCGAATGTCAGTTGTAACCTTCAAGACGGCACTTTAACAACTAAGCCCAGGATGAAAATTAGACTGCCATTCACTTATGAGGTTATTCCTTAATATAAACCATTGAACTTGCCAATACAGCAACTTTTGCAGTACTTTGGAAAGAAAACAAAGTAGGCAGATAGGCATATAATCCTCAGGACGGATATACATCCCTCATTTTGGAATGGGAACTCCATTAGAGTTTTCCAGGATATAGGAAAGACAGACTTAGAGATACAGGTATTAATTACATGCAGCAGAGGGCCAATAATAGTGGGAGCGATAATCTTCAAACATTTGGGGGACATACCATCAGTACCGATAGCATTTGATTTGATGGCAAAAATAGCATTAAGTGGCTCATTCCTATCCACACCATGAGGACTGAAATCTGTCGTGTTATCATCGGATAGTAGGAGAAATTGAGGTAGACCGCCTCCTAGTCGTGGCAAATTTTATAATCCCAGGCGCTACCTTTCTTAAATTATTATCCACCAGGGACATTGCAAAATCTTGCCCACAATGCCGCAGGGTGGATGCGGCACGACCTGAGGACAAGATCATCTATTTCTTCACAGTAGGTAAGGGTAAGTGGTGTAATGGACCCTTCAGGGCTGGATGTGTGCCTTGCTTGTTTAGGTCAGGTATGAGTTTCTTTTGTATTATGGTTCGATACCGGCGGCAGGCCTTGGTTAACTGCCCTTTAACTCAACCGCAGTATTCGAGATGCTAGCGTGCCGCCCTGTGCTATCGCTGATAACGGGAGTGAGCTGTCGGCTAATGCTGACAGGATGTACTTCACGTCCAAAAAGTACTCAGTCGAAGTTACTACCAGAACAATATGATACGTACTACCAATTTGGTATATAAAATTTGAGTAGGTTTGAACAATAATGAAATAATTAAGATAATATGTTAATAAAATTACTAAAGTGGAGCAGTAATTTTTGATAAGTTTATCATGCCAAGTTATAAAGATTTTACAATGCTTTTAAGCCTTAAATGGGGTATCCCTTCGTTGACCAATATTCTATTAAAAGACGGAAAATACCGTGACAATCTTGTTAAAGGAGCTACGATAAAAGGTTATCCTCTAGGGTTTATACGTAAATACATACATAAAATACTTTCAAAGTCATTCATAACCATCCTTCAGCAGAATATGTTACACATTCATCTCATGGGGATGTTCTGCACAGAATGATTTAATTATTCCACATGATGACATATCCTTCGAAAGATGACTCTGAAAATGCTGCAGTCTAAAGCTTTTTATACTCCCGAGGAGGATATACATACAAAAATATGTATCTGTGAGTATATGTATTTTTAGCCATGGCTGTGCACATTGCACATGAAAGCCAAATCTATATGAATAGTTTTGGATTATACATACCCGTAGTATGTGCACTTATGAATAGAACCACTAAAACTATTTTCCGGAAATGTCATCCCATCAAATGGAGAAAATCAATTTAAAACATTTTAAATATTTAAAATGTTGAACGAGGACGTAAAGGGGAGAAGAGGTTCATTACTAGTTAACCATTCCATTGTCAACTAACTTTTAATTTCCGTAATTTGAGCCCATTAAATACTGATGCAGGTATTTAGAATGAAATGAACCAACGAGTCCTTTGTTAGAAATCCCGTCTGGATAAATTTATTTATGTTTTTTTATTGATAGAAATATTAATATTCGGTTCTCTCAGATTTTGGTGTTATATTGAACTTATTCAAATTTGACACGAATATCTCGCCCGCACAGAAAGCTTGTGTTTAGGAAAGAATCGCACTTAGGGCCGTTTCGAAACGGTATTCAAAAATTATGTATGAGACCACATAATATACTAACTCGTTTACATGAAAGAATTTGATATGGTACTGTTGACACATCTGATTGACAGGGATACTAACCTTTTGCATTCGCGATTTTTTTAATATGCGTAAACCATATCATAGAAAGCATCAGCAGATGTGGGAGAACCATGAGTAGGTACTTGCAGGTGCACAAAATTGTTTCTTGAGGGGCCCAATAGGAATATTACTGATTTTCTCATGGCGCTCGAAAGGAAACAATGTAGAACTGTGGTTGATATCATAACTGGCCACAGGTCACTTGGCGCTCATCTAACAAAGATGGGAGTTGTTGACGGTCCTGAGTATCTGTCGTGATTTTATGCGGGGCTTAATTCTTTTCTAGCTCTAATATACACCGTAGGTCTGCATTTCTTTACATTTAGAATGAGAGTCGGTATACTTCGATCGTTTTCGTCGCTTCGTTGCTGTGTTTAATATTGGTTGTTAGTATTATCATGTTAATGAATTGGTTAGACCTTGCAGTAGCGCATCCAGGATCAGGGATTTGAAGGTGGACGGGGAGGGGGGCACATGTGTCTCAACTCCAAAAGGGATCGGGAAAACAGGAATGTTTAAAGTCGCGTCCTGGGCCTATCTGCGCACTTAAGAATTCTTTTTTGAAGATATTGACTATAAAGCCACTGTTTTCTTTATTTTCAATAGATTAATCATAATTTCATAAATAATGAAACACATTTATTTATTTATTTATAATATATTAACCAAAACTTTAGATAATGTACATACTTCTTATCACTCTGAACATCACGTCGAAAATGAGAGATGAGTTACTTCGTACAATAGTGGGAAAATCTACAGTTTATATTCGTAGAAAAATAGATGCGATCACCTCTTGTTGTACTTCAATCTTCTTGAGCTCATCAAATAATCTTCTATAGAGCTTCCAAGCGATGGCTCTAGATGCAGTTCAGTTACTTACTTACGCCTTGTTAATTTTTCATGATAGATCAGTGAATATGCTTCTAAAGCGCCGCCAAATAATGGCTAGAGAAGCGCTTAAATTGTGCTCCTTTCAGAAGCGCTGATTTTTCGTCCCAATGGGGTATTCTGCCAAATAAATAATTAAAACCACTAAATTGCAAATGTTACGTAGTGTAAGCTAATGCGAATAGTCTACTAAACGCGTGCTGAGTTCTAGCCTACTTAATATTGGGCGCTAGAAAATTCCAGAAAGGTATCACCTACATAAAGTAAAAGCGCGCTCACCTGTTAAAATTCTGAAGCTTGACAACAGAATGTTTCAATGGCTGGCCGATTTAAGAAATTTAAATTGTATTCGATCAAGTGAGTAACTTGGCACTTTTGTACGCATTAGAGAATACATAAATAGTAACCGTTTTCGTGACATGTATGGTTCGCGCAAAAAACACAATCCAAACAATGGATAAGCCGGAAAATGTCGTTGAAAGCAAAATTCAACTTTCTTTGAGAAAAATTAACCTGTCAAAAACTAAATGAGGTAATACCAGAACTTTAGCATGTTTCCTATGCATATGTGTCTCTAATATGCTAGTTATTGTTCTGAGAGACGTGATTGCAGCCCCTTATACGCTGATTGATATCTAGCTGTTAATTATTAAATATCAAAATTTTTCCTGTGAATTGCAATATACAGTTAGACTTACGCGGATTTAGTGTTAGATAGTTACGGTTAGCCCAGTCTGATTGCCTTAGTAAAGTATCCAACGCAATCTTCAACAAGCCCGGTTGGTCGGTCCAAATAGATCTGAACGTCATCAGAGTAAAGGTGGACTTTTAAATCCTATACCTAATATCATTGGATGATAATTAATGTAAGAACAAAAGAGAAGCCAGTCCAATGTTGATCCTTGCGGAATCCCGCAGCTAAGAAAAAGTGATGTGGAAGTGGAATTATTCAATTTAACTGACTGACTGTGATTGTTTAAAATATTTAAATTCGCCATTTTCAAGTAATAAATCTCTCACATTTGAAAATTCCGATATTAATAATATTGACCTTCCTGAAATAGGCCTTTACCAACATTTCATCAAGTTATGACAATTTTGTCACCTCCAAAATTTGGAATCAAATATTTTATGACACATAATGCAAACAGGACTTGAATTCTACTCCGTTCTAGTCTTTTCCTTATCTTTCTTTTCAGAAAAAACCATTTTTATTAGCTGGTCACTCACCAACTCGCAGGTAAGATCAACATAGTTTTGGTGAATACAGCTTAGGGTTAATAATGGAAAGAAGCTGTCAATAATCTCAGCAATAAATTTTCTTTTTTGCAACTTAAGATGTCTTTGGCATAGATGGATTGTTTCTTCTATCCTCAGAGATTCCTTGCAAGTCGAGTTAATTTTTATCAAGTTCGGTGAGAGATATTTTACATGAAATTTTTTACTGTAATTAATGATTAATGATGTTGGACTTCTAAGAGGTAATAAATGAAGAATGTTTTTTATGAGAATCAGATCATCTCTTGATATTGTCACTTTTAGAGATTATTGACTTTCAAAACAAATGAATTTTTAACGAAAAAAATGTTTCGATATGAAATCGCCAATTTTTCCATTATATCTGAATTGTTTTAAAATTAAGTTATACCAAATGAGAGCCTGTAACGATACGAATAAGTGAAAAAAATGGTCGACCAGTGTACAGTCTGGACTGAGTTATAATCCAAAAGGTGTCATAAGGTTCAAAATTAGAAATAATCGAAAATCGTCTATAACTTCTAAAATGGTGCGAACTCGAAAGAATGTTATATGACATTTTCGAATACAAATGAGCTATACGTTCGACCCTTAAAATTATTTACCATATCGCCCAGAAAACATGTATAAAACGCACCCAACTTTTATTCTTGTACAGTAGTTTCCTTGCAGCAGAGTCAAGTTTCGAAAAGATTGAATTTAGATGTGAGCATACCGAAATCGTACACTTTTTCGAGCCGATTATTAAAAATTCCATTTGTGTTTTTATAAGGGCGAATGTTTTATCTTTCACAAAAAAAAAAGAAAAAGAAAAACAAATTAACCAAACCTTCAGTATCATTTTGTAATGGTGCAAGCCTTGGAACCTTCAGATTTTTATTTTGCAAGTAAAGATTCAATATTGACGTCGAAAGGTACATACTACGATCAAGTGGTATTGCAGGGCATTGAGTTGAGTTATGTTTTTTAATATTTGATTTTGGGTTTTCAATAAACGTTCGTACAGACAGATGGCTCTATAGCTTCGCCCAAAAATAAACAATGGTACTTACATGAAACAAGGTTAATTTTACCAAAAACTAAAGCAATTGGCTAGATATAGACGCAGCACTGGAGATCACATCAACACCTTGAGAACAAAGTAGAGCAGCAAGTTATGCTGTGCTGACTGGTCCATTTGGCCCAAAAATTTATCATTAGTAATTAGTATTTCGGTCCTGCATAAATTACAAACAAAACTAACTGAAACTTTACTACTCCTCTTTCTAGACAGCTAAAAAGTGGAAAGTTTTTGGTAGCTCTGAAGTCTTGACGAACTGAGTAAATCCAATCGAATCAGCCTGATTTCTTATACCAGGACTCCAAGGCTTGATTGTCTACGAAAAAGAAAATCAGATTACCAAACAAAAGGCTTCAGTTCATTTCTCTAGAGTGGATCAAAATTTAACTGCTGTATACTCAAATGTGTAGCTGAGGGGCACGATATGTATTGAAAGGATATTGCGAAGCACACTTTTGTCAACCTTTCTGTAAATTGAAAGGGAAAATTTTCTGTTAAAGTTTAGTAGGACGGACACTAGACTCTTGATCACTGGCCAATGTCTTCTTAAGCGTCGGCATGGGTAGTGATTATATCTACAGGCTTTGTATGGAGGATGATAAAACTGATATACAAATAATACGTGAATGGCCGGCGGGCCGATAGATGTAATCTTGATCTAAGGAAATAGGACGATTTAAGCTACATATAGGCTTTCTTGGTTATTCCACTTTATCGTCTTTCATTTCCATTTTTAAGTCAATCAACGTTTTTCTTAATTATCCAGAATATAAAACTTCAATGATTTTTATGGTTGTGAGTATTTGAAAACTGTTTGTTAATAAGAACTTATGCCGACACCTTATTATCAGTTAGAGGCTCCGAACCTCAAACGAAGAGCTTTGGAGACATCAACTTTGATAGCTATAAATCCCATGAATTACAGGAGCAGTAAGTATCCTTCTACCATCCTCATGAACATATTATTATCTATTTTTTCCCATATTACATTTTGTAAACATTCAGGATCGATTTAACAGTTAAATTGCTGATATTAACTGTATAAAAGAAATATTGATCATCAGTACATTCTAATACCTACATAGGCAAACGTGTATAAAAATTAAGTTTTTTTAATGATTTTTTAATTTATATAAAATATTCAACATGCCCCAAATTTGTTGTATTTCTTATGTATCCTCACTTTATATAACCTCATTCGCTGTATGTATGTACGTAAAACACAATATGTATGTAAATTAATTTTCTGAAAGTACTATCAGTAAAATACTCCTGCTCAGAAATGTGCCATCCACCTTTATTTTCAATCAATTCCAAATCTTTTTTGTATACCAGATATAAGAAGTCACTCATCATACGTTGAACATTCATTGTTTTACGATATCACCAAAAATATCATTTCCACCAAACAAGTCAAGGGAAAAACAAAACTTCTCCAATCCAAAAAAATACGTTTATTATTTCTTTTAATTGCTGATTGCATTAACGCGGCCATAAATTTCAGAATTAAATTTCAATCCGTTTCCACGTTGAGAAGTTAATTCAAGTTTTGCGTAACTATAACCTGGTCCTCCAGATACCAACTTAGCATATCCACCTTTCCCGTTTGAATACTGATCTGTTACTTTAATTCCTGTAATAATACCTCCAACTATTCCCTGAAAAGTAACAGAAATGCAAAAAAAAAAAAATTATTATCTTCTCAAGATCCAAAGCTCTTTCTGTGATATTAAAAGAAAAAGATTTTCCTTTTCGTCCGTTAAGCTGTTTTAATTTTTGTAATCACATACCGCTGGTGGATAATTTATCTCCTCCTTCACGACCTGCAGTAATTTTCCTCTTTTACTAATAACACTCTGCTGGAGGAGTTTGTCAGTTGGTCCAATGTAGCCCCAAACATAATTATGACTTTGAGCGAATGAGGTTGCAATACAGGCAGCAAGTACTGCCAGAATCAATACTCCAAAATATTTCATCTATAAATAAAATACATATAACGAAATTATTTAAAAATAACTTTGCGATTTATGAACTTACTTCGATTTTTTTTTGTGTTATGTAACTGATATTAAAAAAGATATAAACGATCTCAACGCTTCAAGCAGTAGAATTACGATAAGAATATACAAAAGTCGTATGCAGCTTTTATATAGAAATTATTTCTACATAAATTTTGAGTATCGATATCGTTTATATTTTTAATTGCGGTTTATCTATTTTTCCTAATCGTGATTACGTATCTGAACCTATTTCTTGGTGCTACTTGACTGATCTTAAAAAGATTATTGTTTAGTTTTAATGTTTTGGTTTTTGTTTTTTTCTGAAGTTATCTTAATTCTTTTGATGATTGCCTAGACATGAAAGCCGATAATTGAAAATCCTTTTTGTATTAGTTAATGATCTTTGTGGAATTGATGATTTTAGAAAGTCTTCTTTTAGACAGAATGCCTAGTCTTATACAAGAAAAGGTAAAAAAAGATACAAAAAACTTTAAATTAGATTTTAAAAAGAAACAAATCAATTGTGTAAATTATAGGTCAAGTTAAATATTCTCTGCGGTTATTAAAGCTCTTTGTCATTCAAAATTTCTCAAATTAGCTATTTTCTGTAAAGTCAGAGCTATTTTTTGACAGTCTTCGAGAGCATAATTTATCTAATTTAAGCTATGGTGGGGCACTGGAGCAAAATGTATCTATAGGAAAATGCGTGTAAATTGGAATGCAGCCATTGCTTTGCATTGGAATTTTTCACTTTAAATAAGTTCACATTGTACCTTTTTTTCTTCACAATTGAATTTATTGTTTACGCATTTTGTAAGAATATTGCAAAAGCTGATTTGGTCGTAATTTTGGTCGAACCGATATTATCTTATATTGCTTGCAAACCAATAAGCTCCAAGCTACATAAATAGCTTAAGCTCCAGAGCAGATATTTAGAATGCGGCCATGAAATCTAAATGTTCGGTATTTATACAAATTTTAATAGAATTTTTCCCCCACTAAATACTCCATTCTATTAAAAACATTTCTAATGACGGGGAAACAAGTTAGCTTTCTGTTAAAATCTAAGATAGTTAGGAAAACTATGGAATACACAGAAAAATAGTGATAGCTGATAGTCATGTAATCTATAACCATCCCACTAAATTTTGAAATTTTTTTGTTAGTTTACCTTATTAAAAGGAGCAAATTGATTTTGCGACAGATATATGTATGAAAAAAAATGTTCGAGGGTGAAGAAAGTTTAGAAATATACAATTAGTTCTGGGGAAATTTTTAAAGTTTTTTTAGTGGGATAAAAAATTCAGTGTTTTGTTGCTAACATTGGCAAATGCTTAGTTTTCGGCGGAAAGAAAAGAAAAAATATTATAAAACTGCACAGACCCAGTACAGACAGGTCAGTATGCTGCCTCTGCCGCACGATATCTATAGGATTGGGTGATGCTTCATTCCTGCCCCCAACCATCATTTTACCAGTAAGTTTTCGTGAAACGCAGGCAGCATACTGACTCGTGTAAGCAGGGTCACACTTCTTAAAACACATTCCTGACGCAAACTATTCTTAATCCTTACAAACGAAGGCCTCATTAGCAGGTATAATAAGAAAAGAATACATATATGTATGGATATTGTTACGAGATATATTTACATTAAATAATGAGCAGCAGATAAATAGCTACTTTTCACAGTTCTATGGTGCTGTATCGTCACTTGGAACATTAAACGGGAAAACACAATTCGACGGTCATCAGTGCTTCTAAATATCAAAATGGTTTTGCGGAAAATGGGGTAAAGTTTGAAAAAAATTGAAGTGTATTATTTCTTTGAAAGTTTGGTTAGTTATTCATCATTTAGCATTATTCTTTTATGGGTGTATAGAAAAAGTGTTACAGGATGTTAGTGCGAAATATACCAAAATCCCTCCTAAAAGACGCATTTTCCTCATTCATAACTCAACGTCCGCAATCAGCTCCTAAAGTTTGTCGACCGCCCGTTTCAACATGAAAATTTCATTAGCATCCATATATCTCCGGAGTTCTTTTAATTAATATGATAAAAGTTATATCCATATAATATAATATAAGTATTATACACTTCTTACCTTGTCTTACTGCTGGTATTTTTCACATAAAGCTATAATAGTTTGCAATTTGTTCAAACACCATAATTTCCTGGGCTGGGCTGCAATTTTTGGCAAAAATATAAGGCAAAGTTATAAAATTTTTTTTTCAATAATTTCTTTTCAAACCGACACTTAAAGAAATTTTCGAGGAGTGCTGAACTGACAGGGATATAATATGTGTATGTATAAACCTATTTGCTTTAAATTAAATATTTGCAAGAAAATTGATTCTGATATGTATTAGCCCGGCTATGATGATTTTCCCAACATACAACTACTTTTCATTAATATACCCGGCTTTTCTAATCTTTCGATCACAACATAACACACAAATTTTTCTTGTACTGAAAATTCCTTAATGGTATAACTTTAAATTTTTTGAAAATATTTAAACTAAAAAAGAAAAACTAATAAATGTAAAAAATAACTTTTTAAATCAACTTTGCTTCAAAATCCGCACTAAAAATAAAAAAAATAATTTCTCCCTTCACTTATTGAGTACATTTCAAAAGTTATCTAGAGTTTCCGCCTTTATTTTGTATTTAATTAAATTTTGAAATTATTTTACATTAGTGTATAAAATTTAATTTTTTCTAGTTACACAAAATCAAAACAAAGTAATTTATTTAAGTATTTTGATAAAAATAAGGACCCCCTAATTTCAATTTCGGAAATTGTTATTCACTGCTCAGACTTTGCTTTCTTTTGTTCCTTACAAATTTTAAAATTTATACACAAATATAAAATAATTTAAAAACTTAATTAAATGTAAAATGAATAGAAACTCTAGAAAACTTTTGTGATGTACTCATCAAGTGAAGGAAGAAATTTTTTTCTATTTTTTAAATACGGATTTAGAAGCAGTCTTTTTTAAAAGATTTGTTTTTTCTATTTCATTTGATCAGAGTATAAATTTGATTCATTAGAGTTCTCGGGGGGGGGGGGGGGGATCTCTCCCGCTGTATCTGCCCTTGTGTACAAAATTAATTACAATAAGCCTTGCAAAATGCACGGAAAATATCGGCCATTTGGGCTCTCCGTGGGATGGCAAGATCACTTCCAGGCGGGGAAAAAAAAACCTGGAACACGAGTTAGATACTGAAAAGGAAAACGATTACAGATTTAATTGTAGAAGAAATTAACGTTGGTAAATAAAAATAAAAATAAAATAAGGAAAAAGAAATGCAGTAGTGTGGTAAGATTGCTTCGCGATATGTTCTGATGCTGTTCATGGTGAAGTTATTTATTAGATTCGATTGCTAAGTTAATTTATACCTGGCAGAGAGCTGCCGAACTTACAGTATGAATGGCTAAGAAGCAACTGTTTGTGTAATCCATTTTGTAGATGCTGAAAACATTAATTGCTGGATGTGCCAATTTATAAATGCTGTGGCAGAGTATGCCGATATACGGGTGATTCTGATCAAGATACCTTCCGGTATACCACGCGATTCCTTGAGGTAAGCTGATCAAAAAATTGTTCCACATACCCCCCCCCCCCACTTTTTTTTCCTTCTTTTGTTTTATTAGATGTTAAAAAAAACGTTTGGTGTAGAAACTGTGTTTGTAATTTTTCGTTACTTGTTAAATTGTGGAATATAGCTAAAATTAAGTTTCCTACTTCTTGTGCTTTCACTCAATTAAGTTTTTGTGCTATCTCCCATAATCACGTGCCGCACATAGCTTGTTTGAATTAAAAACCCTCACCCATCTCCACTAGAGCTGCCTCCTTTCACGCCTTAGAAAATGGTAACAGTCTGTCTGTCTGTTCGTCCTCACGATAACTCGAATACGCGTTCTCATAGAATACTGAAATATTTTACATGAGATTTGTGACAAAAATGGTAAATTTAATTTCATACAACTATTTTGTTTTTCACTATATATTTAGAAACTGTCTGAGATCGCGTCAACGTGAAGATATCAAATTTGGTCCATGACGCTACCCTTGCTTAGTGTTACCATACAAAACTTTGGTTTTTCATTTCATTTAAAATTTATTTTCATCTATAGGGTATAATATTATTGGTCTCTAAATTTCTCTATTGTTCAATAAGCATTTTAAAACACAGATGATTTCTGTGGCTCTGGAAATATATCAAAGGAAAAAATTAATTTTTTTTACATGAAACAATTCAATTTCTTATGACTCATGTTAAATATTTATAAGAAAATGGAAATTCGTCTGGAATAATTGTTGAAAATAGCCATGAAAAAAAACACATATTGAAACAAGACCCGGAGAAGAAGAAGTGGTCTTTTCTCATGAGCAGCAACCTTTGCTTATTGAAGGAAGATAGAGAAATTATAGGTTCATCCTGAAAAAGAGTTAGGAAACTCAGATTTCAGAAACTGATATAGATACGGAAAGAATTAATTTTGAGCAACGGTAACAGAAATTGTTGTAGACTACAAAGATGTTTTAACATTATCGGCTGATAAACAAAAGCGTTTTAAGAAAAATGTGCTTGAATTAATGGAAAAATTAAAATATAAATCACAACCTGCAGGATTCATATAAGATTCCTCGTTCTTTATTTGCTACAACTAAACTTTACTGCCATGTCTTTAAAACTGGGTCAAATTCAGAAGTACTATATCACAAGCCGGTAAAACCCGCCTGTGAGCAAAATCATCAAGATAAGCCGATAAGGCTCTCTTCTCATCTCCGTGGATAATAAAGTCCAATATCGCCAAGAGACAATTACAGTAGTTAGTAGCAAATCTATGAATAGAAAATAAGTAAAGACTACAGTTGCATGGTTTTTTCAGCTGTCGAGTGATTACCTAGAAACTGCAGTACATATTTATAAGGATTAAATACTTATTTATTGAGGTAAAGGTTCATTCCAGGCAATAATAAAGTAATTGAGAAGGTTTGGGTTATTTCTAGGAATCTTTACTTAAATGCATGAAAACATTATAATGTAATTTGAAGATGTGTGAATGCTGAGAAAATGGGATGATGGGAGGAGTTATTGATGTAGAGTAGAAATATGTAAAGGGCTCAAGGACTAGGGATTACATTATCGTCGAGCGCGGAGATGAGTTGACGTGTGATTAAAAATTGAGATTTTTATAAAAGCGAAACATTACAGAAGTATAATATTTTCGCAAGGTATAATTTTTGCTTTTACGACTTATCCATCTATTACTTCCATGTATTTAGGGGCTTTATTATTGAGCTAAGGTCGATTAACATTAAAAAGAACACAAAAAACAAAAGTAACGTAAACGACTGATAGTGCTTAGAAATTTTTTTTTATTATTTTCATATTCAGTCCATTGCGCTCTAGAGCTCGACATCATACACTGATAGTTGTTTGTAGCTGTCAGTTTAATGTCATACTTGCTGAGTTTGGTAGAAAAAATTGGCAAGCTGGAGAACAGATTTCTAAATAAACTTGATGAGATAAGGACTGACCTAGAGAAACAAGTTGTTCAGATCGAGGAAAAGTTACAAAAACAAATTGATAAAAATGATACTACCACATCTACAAAACTCAATGAATTGTCTACATCTCTTTTTTTTTATTTAGAAGAGCATATTGATAAGCTCGAATGAACTGATTTAGCCAAACATGTCATTTTCAATAGATTACCCAAAATTGAAGGAGAAGATCTTTGCGTTACTTTTAATAAATTGTTGTCTTTATTAAATCTTCCTAAGCTACCTGTGGTTGAACGAATTTTACGCGTAAAACCTAGCACAAGGGAAATATGTTACACCTCTATTGTGATTATATTGGAAACGAGCTATCGTAAATTTTCCTTTCTCAATGCAGATAAGATAAAGCAACGGAGTGCTCGTCGTCTTAAGGTCGTTGCACACTTACCGGCGCAGCACGCACCGGCACAGGCAGGCATCGACTGGCACTGGCATTTTTTATGCACATACAACGGCATAAAACGGGAAGGAAATTTTCAATTAATAGCCATAAAAATGTGTTAATTACGTAGGATAACCTTTGGTAGAAATTAGTGTAAAAATAATAAAAATCTCTGTCTGATTATAAGAGCTTAGGAGTACTTAGCAAGTAAGTTAGAATTATGATATTTGGTAGGCTAATAAAATATTGTTTTTGAAGAAACACAAGGCTTTGAGGAATATTTCAGTTCATAAGTTGATTTTGAACAAGACAGCTCTAAGCACCAGTATGCCGAAGTTTAATAAAAAGCAGCTAATGTTAGTAGCAACGGTATTGGATGAAGAAGAAGAGAAGAGAGACCGAGAGTACTGTATTGACCCATTACTCTTGAAGAGGAAATATGAGAGAGAGTTTGCTATTCTATACAAGGGATTACTCGATAATGAGTCATGGTTTTATGTATATATCCGTATGAGTAGTATTGCCCAATTTAACTGGTTACATGAGAAAATTCGCCGAAAACTTCAGAAGGAAAACACGAAATTCTGCAGAAGAATTTTGGAAAATGTGGGAGTTTAAAAATTGCATCGGTTCCCTGGATGGGAAACATGGGGTCATTACAGCACCTGCTAATACCGGGTCAAATTTTTATAATTATAAAAAGACATTTTCCGTTGTTCTTTTGGCATTGGTTGATACGAAATATAATTTTATTATAATCGATGTAGGTGCTTATGGGAAAAATAGTGACGGAGAAATATTTGCAAACTGTGATTTTGGAAAGGCATTGGAAAAGGAAAAACTACAGATTCCCGAAGAAAAACTACTACCAAGCACCAACGCTCGTCTCACGTAATAGTTGCAGATTAGGCCTTTCCTCTTATGCTTTTCCGACCATATTCTGGCTCGTAAATACAAGGCGATGCTTCAAAGCAGCATTTTAACGAACGCTTGTCACGTGCTCGTCGAACTGTAGAAAATGCGTTTGGAATTTTGGGTCAAAAGTTTCAAATTTTCAATAGACGAATAAAATCACAGCCTGAGCACGTTGATGATATAATTTTAGCTACTTGTGTACTTGACAATTACATTCGAGCGAATAGTAAAAAACCCGTAGAGAATAACAAGACCGCAAATAGAGATAGAACACAACTAAAAAATCTTTCCTCCCAAGGAGGTAATGCATCTCTCGCAGCATTCAATGTAAGAGATGCATTCAAACAATATTTATCTTCTCCACCAGGAAAAATTAAATGGGAATGAAAACAGGAATATAAATATGAAATAATTCACCTGTTTCCTTTCATTTTTTAGCACTTTCATACCATATTATGTCTTTAAAATTGATATCACTATAATTTTTATTAGGCATATCAAAAAGTACAGCATTCTCCCGAACTAGCTCAATAAGTTTTTCTTGAATCATTGTTTTTTCCACTTTAAAAGATTTGTGTGCGAGACTTTTTGTACATTAAAATTACTGACATGTGTAGCATAGAATGCTTCATTTAAAATAATCTTTAAACTCGATTCTTAAGGAAAAGGAACGTATAAATTTAAGATCCATGTTTAACTTCGGAACTGGACCAGCAACCCGCAAATGCCGGTCTGGTTTCTAGCCACCGATAGCGACCGGTAATGTAGTTTCTGTTACGTGCCGGTATCTGCCGGTGCCGGTTGATGTGAATTAGCTAACTTGGTTTCATAGAAAAATATTTTGCCTGTCTGTGCCGGTTCGTGCTGTGCCGGTAAGTGTATATCGACCTTTATTTTGTGTGATTTGGGAAGTATTTCAAATAAGACGGTATACCTCCATGAAAGCATCACTGTCAGAATGGTCGTAGATGTTTCGCAATGCAGACACAAATTTATATAAACTACTATAACAAACTAAAATAATTACCCTCGTAAAAGAGCAGTAAGTAAAGTGAACTCTATGCACACGATTAAAAGGAATAAAGTATGGCGACAATAGTAATTAAATTATGATGTCGCATTAACAATGCAGATTGGAGCAGAATGAGATTTCAGTACAGAGTGAAGCTGCTCACAATACAGCGCAGAGTGAAATTCGAACTTTGCAATTAAAATTAACAAAGCTCCAAAACAATCCCAAATCAACTGCTTGTTTATTGTCAAAATAATAAATACGAAAAAGGAGACCCCTGTTGCACCATCAGATTGCGTCGAAACTAGTTAAAAATTAACGTACTTTTTTTGGTTTTTAAATCATGAAGTTTACAAGTTTTTTATTAGCATTCATAAAATATTAAATCAGAAAATAACAATTAAACATGTTAGTTATGATAAAAGAAAGTATGGAGCTTTTTCCACGCCATCTATATGCTAGTAGTTCGAAACTCCAGTCTTCAAGCTATCGGAATTGGCATCGTGGAAATAGAATCGAATCTATTTTCATGCAACTCCATTCTGCGCTACTCTGAGCCAAACACAGATGGCCATGTGCACTATTGCGTGCGAAGAAAAGATGCCAGTTGCCACTCTGCTCCACTCTGCATTCTGAATGCGTCATAAGTCATTAAATTTGGGGCCGTGACTGTGTCTGACATTTGTAGGTTTTAATTTTGAATTTAGAAAAAAGTACTAGAAGGTTTCGCAAAGCATCAGAGATAGCACGCTAAGAATTCAAAAAATCAATGAATAAATATCTAATAAGGAAGCGGGGTGTCATGCGAATACAGTATACGTGTTTAAGCAATTCAATGACAATATGACCTATGGTCGTGTTGGGGGGGGGGGGGGTCAGTTCAACATTTCTGACATTTCAAATTTTTTGAAAATAAGTTTCGGATTTGAATTCGCGATATTGTCATAAATAAATAATGTAACAGAATTTTTACTTAATACTAGTATGAAATAATTGTAACATATTCTTTTATGAATGATATTTTGTGTAATAGAGACTCCAGAGTCTTAAAGAACCGTAATGAAGTGCGCCGTGTTGTGCTGCAGGAACTAACGGCGTTATTGTCCTGGGAAAGCCTTCTTAAAGTAACTTTAAAATATTTTTAAAAATAAATAGCCATGATAAAAAATTTAACATTTTACCAATGCCGGTTTGTTTGTTTACAATTGAATTGTCATTACTGATAAATTATGTCAGTCATACAAAGGCAACGCCAAGAAAAATTATCTGAAAATAAGGGGGCACTAAAAATTTGTTTATTTTAAATAGCAATTTGGATTATAAAAAATGTCTCTCTTCAAAATGTCATGATTTCATTACTGCCGTGACGAAAAGAATACAAACACAGCACACTAACACATTCCGCCGAGTGGCTTAGGTTTTCACCCGATATGCCGTTTCCTTATTAGTTATTTATTCAATGCAAAAAACAAAAGCACAAAATAATTACATTTAGTTCACTCGTTGTTTTCGTTAGAGAAAAAACAAGGTTTGAGAAAAATAATATTAATAACGTTTAAAAAAAGTATCCTACGAGAATTTACTAGCAACTAAAATATTAATGTATATCAATGAGTTTATAACGTTGTCCGAAAATATTCGTCGACAAATAAATTTCTTATTGGATTCCATCTTTTTTGAATAATACAGATATTCGCAATCCGCTGAAATACCTACAGAAGGAATATCTAACCACTGAAGGTACTTCATCCAGAAAAATTTTCTCTCTTCCAACGTTGCTGGCCTACAAGCGCAGAGCTATCCACTAAAATTCCGTCCACATCACTGACTTAGGATATCAGACTGAGCGTATTGCCGTTCTCCTGAAGGAAAGAATGGCATAAGCTTTATAGTTTTCTCGCTATGGCAGAGTTGGAGCCACAAACACAAAATATCGCTTACTGAACGTTTTCTTATCACATATGATATTTTTATGGTGGCTGCAAATGCAATCACTACAGGAAGAATAAGGTAAAGATATTGTTTACCATGCTCTGTCTCTCCTGCCCATACGCAGGATAAACGGAAAAAATAATCTTTTGAAAATTAAAGTCGGAATGAGTTTAGTTCCTTATAAGCGATTAAAATATCACTTGGACTCAAGAAAAATGAAAAAAAATGAATTGTCTAGACTTGTTGCAAAGATGCAAGAAATATTTTATTCCACCAGGCTTTGTGCAAATCTACAAGTCTCATATCAGGCCTATATTAAAATATAACTCTCATATTTGGCCACGGGCTGGACGCACTGCATTGTCCACGTTAGACAAAGCCCAGAAGCAGGCCTTTGGGCTTATTAGCGATGACATATCCAATAGCAACTATTGATTCCTAGAGCACCGACGTAATGCCGGATGTTTGTGTCTCTTTTATCGCTACTTCTATGGTCATTGCTCTGACGAAATTTCTAGTCTGATCCCTAATTAGGGTGGTCCTTATTTTTCAACTTTCAAAATATTACCGCGGCACTTTTTCATACGATTCTCTACTATAAAATATGAAGAGGATTTTTTCTTAATTTTTGGATGAGATTTAAAGGTCGCTACCATTTGTCAAACTTTAACAAAAACTTTGTATGGCAACTTCTACAATGAGTCTCACTAATTGATTTAGACAAGTGCTTATTTAGCGTTTTTAAAGTAATATGTGCAGAGATTGGCATAGGAAACCTCGCCTCTCTCCCTCTACCACTATCCTACACGTGCGCCGAAGATAACATAGCTCCACAAGCCAACAAGAAGCACCTACATCTGATTCCGAAGACCCACGAGAATATCCGCAACCACCCCAAACACGAGCTCGAAAAGGTATTATTAACAGCCAATTAGCTTCTACTCTTGATGCCTCCAAATTGAGTGACAGAAAAGCAACTATAGTCGTGAAATCTACTTTGAAAAGTGCGAGATTGATCCATCATAGTTTAATGTCAATAGATCTCCCATTCGTCGGCACCGTTTAAAAAATCGAAAATCAATTGCAGAGTCTCACTCATATCACTGGGCATAAAACTGTAGGTCGACTGCCAAATTTGGTATCTAGACATGGGGTTGATCAACTTCTAGCAGTTCCAAAATTAGAACGTGGAGCAAGTGAAGCGTATGCGTCAGGTGTCTACGAGACAATCAATTCATGGAATTTGAGTGATAAAGTAATTTGTTTATGTTATGATACGACTTCTGTAAACACCGGTTTAAGAAATGGAGCTTGTGTTGTTTCAGAACGGAAAATGGAGAAAGATATGCTTTGGCTTGCTTGTCGACATCACATAATGGAAATTATGTTATCAGCTGTAGTGAATCAATCACTCGGTGGGTCTAGTTGTCCTGATATACAATTATTCAAAAGGTTTAAGAACAACTGGGACAACATTGTCCAAAGTGACTACAAAACAACAATAATTGATGACGCCGAGTCATGCGTCCTAGTAGAAGTTGCCGCAGACAGGATTTCTTTTGCGGAAAAGCAACTGAAAGACTATCAACCCCGAGATGACTACAGGGAATTGTTGAATCTCACGATCATTTCCTTAGGAGGAGTTCCCGAGAAAGGTATTTCATTTAGAAAACCTGCTGGTGTACACCGAGCTAGATGGATGGCAAGAGCCTTGAACTGCCTGAAAATTTTCTGTTTAAACATCAGTTTAAACTAACAAAAAAGCAAGAGAAAGCTGTGAGATGATTTTCACAGTGATGATATATATGAAATATTGGTTTTAAGGTTCTACCGGATGGCCAGCACCAAGAAATGACTTACAATTATTGAAAGACCTAACATCACTTGAAAGAATAAACTAAAAACTGGCTACTGTTGCCATGAAAAAAATTCTAGGCTATTTGTGGTGTTTGTCGGAAGAGCTGGTGTCTTTTGCATTTTTCGACGGCGAACGTTCAGTTCAAGATAAGAAGAAAATGATAGACGCACTGAAAATCAGAGGCATGGAAGATTGTCCAAAAGGAAAACAATTGATATCAAACACATCTAAGAAAAAAACATTGAAGACTTCGTGATTAGCAACTCTTTGAGATATTTCCTGGGTATCTGATCAAGGTTTTTTAATAAAGACATGGAGACTTGGAACGATGAGCCCGGTTTTTTGGCTGCAAAAAAAAATCGTTCATTCTATGCGATTATAGGAAAAAGTACCCTAATACTAATAAATCAACTCTTGTTCCTTAAGAATAAATAAGTTCCATATTTCAATAATGTCTCTTAATTTCGAATAATAACAATGATTTTGCATTTTTAATATTCTTACTTATGAATAAAAAATTTCAAGTAATGTAGTGATTTTCAGTTTTTGTTTAAATTCAAACCTTGGTAGCGACCCTTAAATATTACTTAAAAATTCTGAAAAAAAACAGTTCCTTAAGGTACATAATCAATTTATGTAGTGCCCCATGAAAAAAGAATAAGGACCACCCGCGCACCACACGAGATATCACCCGAGCTCATCCTCACACTCTTGTTTGGCTGCAAGGATACCCCTCTGTAGTATACGTAGTACTATTATTTATGCTGACTGAGCTCATCCTCCATTGGGAGGCCAATGGCGATTGCAAATTGTAAAGCTCTGTACATATCTGGGTTGATTGCTACAATCAAAAATATTTAATATTAATATTATATGTTTAGAGCAATGCCTACCTTGGTTTATTCAATGCTTTGGGTTTATATTTATTTCCATAGCAGCTCAGGTGCTGAAGGATTCCTTTTTATGATGTCATTAATACACCTTTTATAGTTGAACAGCAAATCAAATAAATTAACTTAAACCGTATAAATTTCGACCCCACTAAGTATGTACCAACTAATTTTATACATATATATTATTAAAATAGGGTTTTTAATATAAAGTTTCAGATAATTACTCTATAGGGTTATATTTATATAAGATTTTAGGTTTTTTATAATTTTTCCACGTGTGGCTATTCCAACTTATTTCGAGGAAGGTAGACCAAAAAGCTACGCTAGCAACATTACTGGCAATAATACTGCTCAGCCTCTGAAGTCGCTAGTTATAGGAGGCTAATATAAAAAAATAGAAAAAAAAACGTAAAAAACAATTTTTCCGGCAAAAATCCTTATGACTGTCACATTTTCTTGTAAGATTTGGATACCTCTGATTGTTTCCATTCATTTTATGCTACTTGATGCTATTTTCGGTGTTTTTTGGTTTCGTCCATTCTGGTTTCGCCCGATTCCTGTTTCGTCCGCTATTTTATTGTTTATCTGACCAAAAAGAAATTGACTTCTGGTTTCGTCCGATTTTTTTTTTTTACCCCTGACATATATTTTATAAATGGTATTGGCTGATTTGCACTCAGCCGCAATTATTATATGCCTCTATTATATACGTATATTTCTTAAGCTGCAGCCAGATTTTAGCTTTGTTTTTAAATTATTAATTGTAGGATACTATTCATTTTAGTACTCTTTTTTGTGAATGGTTTAATTTAATTTTTGAGTTTAATATCTCAAAGAACATATATACTTTATCACATTAATGAAATATATATCTGTTTTTAAGAAAAACACCGTATCGCAAGAAAAATAATAAAACCATCTTCCCTTCTCACTTTATCCACCCAGACTTAGGACTGGCAATATAAACTTTGGTGTGTTTAAAAGATATTTTTTTAGTGTATTTGGGGTTTTTGTTGTTTTTAAATTTTTTTGTATTGTTTTTTTATTTTGGTTATTTTTTTTTTTATTTTTTTTTTTTTTATTTATTTTATTATTTTTAATCATATTTTACAATGTACGTCAATCTATTTATCGTTAGTTCCAAGTGTGTTGCTTTTAATTCTTTTATCTAAATCCAAATATTTTTTTGGCCGTTTCGGCGAAGTTATGATTATTTCATCTTGTTCAGTAATTACTTTATAATATAATAAATCCTCGTAAAGTAATTTCATGATTTCGTAAATATTTGGATGACATTGGTTGTATGATGACGACTTTTAAAACAAACCCAATATATTGGGGAGTCCAACCACTGTTCTACGAAATAATCATTGAATTTTACAATTTTCTCTGTATCTGGAGAATGTGCAGCTATGGTTAACCAACCATCGTTAATAAATTGAGAGGGCAAATGTGCCAAGGCTGCGCACATTCTTAAATGTGTTTTTATATCTTCATCTTCTTTATAATCTACAACAAGCCCAAGTTGTTGAATTTTTCTCCATAGTGCCTGGTTAAAGTGAAAATTGCATCCTTTTATTTGTGCATGAGGAAAAACTTCCAAAAAACCATTTATGGCAGCTGTTACAAAATCAACGTGAAATTGTTGAGGTGTAAAATCGGGAATTTTTTCTTTTAAAATATGTAAAAATCTTTTGTACGTGTCCTCTTTTCTGTCTGGCAGTAGAGCATAAATAACTGGCATAATACAATTTTTTTCTTCCGTACTATTCAAATTCATGTGAAGGGTGTATAGTTGATCGAAAAGCTTCGGACAGCTTTTATAAGTACCATCACCAAAAGCAATTTTGCCTCTTATTAAGTCTAATATATTTCTAAATACCATAATTCTGTCCTCCGTTTCAGTATCAAAGCTAACATTTTTTTTGGTAAATTTCTGGAACCACGATCTCCTGTCCATGTTACGGTAAACTCTGCACTCCTAAACTTGCAAGTCTCACCGAATAAAGTTGATGTTTTACCCTATGAAATCTTGGAATTGACGTAACGAAATCAAGTCCTTTATCGCCGGAACTTTTTATTACTTCTTCTTCATAAATTTATGTGATCGGGGCACACTCTTCACGTATTCTTTTTTGGCATTCGATATACAAACCAGAACTTTGTTTCTTGCAATATCTGGTGCACATATTGTGTTCTTTGTGATGTAAAACTTCTGATATGGCACAATTCGTTTTAATGTTCCCGTTGCAACTTCTATTAACACATGACCATAATATTTCAGATTTGTTCACTCTTTTTTTATTATATTTAAACCCCTTGATTAAAATTACAGGCTGGCCTCGTTTTGACTGTATGACTCCCATTTCGCAAATAGCTCAATGTGCGATATTTGCTTTGACTGTAAATCACTATTTGAGTGAAAGAATTGACGGCATGCATCTTTATACTGTAGGTATACGGTGACCGGCCATTTCTAATGCGGACGAAACCAGAATAAATAAGGTTCAAACAGGTAAAATTTGTCTATCGGACGAAACCAGAACGAGCGAAACCAGAGTAAATCCTATTTTCTACCTACATGCAAGCTTTTTCGACATTAACTTGTTTTTATAATGTATAACTTCATAAATTCATTAATTATAACTGTGCAAAATACTTGAATTAAAGCGCTATGTACATTGCGTCTACATATTCAAAATAGTAGTCACAGAACAAATGCAATACATACCTTGTACGTAAAGTTATGAAAATTTGACTTTATTTGGTTTTTATTTAACGTTGGGCTAAGTATTCTAGTAAAACTATTGCATGTAACGAAATAATAAAAAAAATTATTCCAAGATAAATCTCTTGTTTTAGTTTCTTCGCCGTTATTGCGTTGTACTGAATTTCTCGAATTACAACAGGTGATAATTATTTCTTGAAATGTTTATTTTGCCCCGTTGATAATATTCTAACATGTTGTCTTTATATATAGGACTCATCAAAGAGCCTTTGCCAGCTGTTTTCAATTGAAACAAACCTTTCATCGCCTTTACCCGAATTTGCCCTGTCCTGCTTCAAACACCCCTAGAAAAGTCACGCTCATATACACGCATTTTGCAGGTATCAGGGCCGCACTTCATGTTTTCTCTATAGGCGTCCATAGCCAGGACCTAAAGTGAAGCGCAGGCAGAGCTAAAGGGCTGCGTTCTTCTTAATCGTATCAAACTGAAGTTGGAAATGCTCAGAAACTTTAATGTTTTTATAAAAGTCATAAAAATTATACTACGTTTTCACAAAACACCCTGTATAAGTACAGCGTGTGTGGTCATTGTCTTAAGCCGATGGCATGCAGAACTTCATGGCCTCTCCAACGAATGGTCATTCTGCCCCTCATTCCTCTCCCCACAGGAGTTTTTCTGGTCTAAACTAAAAATTTCGGATTTGCTTATCTATTTTTTTAATTCGACCTCTTTTTTTTGCTAAGTACTGTGGACTCTCCTCTTTAATTTTACCGATTACACCCTATGTGGTATCTGTAGCCGTTAAAGAGTTATTAGCTCACCGTACACCCTGTACTTGTTAATATAGAGGGTGTTTTGTGAAAACCGAGCATAATATCATAATCACCCTGTAACTCTGAAACGGTTGATATGCCCACCTCCTGCCGTACAATTTTTGTTTAGCTAGGTAAGTATACTAACAACACCCGCTCTATGGACTACCATGGAGGAAACACCCTGTATTTATTGTGCAGTGGATCATTTTGTTCAGAAAAATTCGGAATATATACTACAATTTTTTATTTTCACTTAGAACACCCTCTTAGTCCGAAGCTTTGTTTCAGTTTCCTGAATCATTATTTTCGGTACGTCAGATAATTATCTTGGTATAGATCGTAACTATTCTGAGAAAGCTGCCCCATCTATTGTTTATTAGGTCTGTTAGTTGTTCCAGACATTTCCGGGTTGTTGTCTTTGTTTATTGTTGAAGCTTTCGTTTGATTTTATTAGCCTTATACCCTAGACAGACGATAGCCATAATTCTAAATTATTTACATCATCAAGATAATCTCTATCGTGTGTCACCCCTAAACTTTTAATTATCCCAGAAAGTAATTACATAATCGCCACATCTTGGCAATGACATAATTGAGTTTGATTTTTGAGGATTATCACCAAAGCGCCATTAAAAATACGTAGTAGTGATTCTGTAAACTAACAGTGCCAGGTTTCAGACGCAGCTGGTCTGTGACGTTTATGACTAATTGAAACGTTTAAGAACAAGTTTTTGGAGGAAAAGGAAAACGGTGATATGATGATTTATCGCAACACGTTTTTCTAGTGGAATTGCATCTCTCATAACAGTGTCCTCCCGTCTCAAGGATTGCAAGCATTCACTTATCTCTTTAAATAGGCCTCTGCAAATACCAAAGTTCTATTAAATTTTTTTATTATCTTGAAGCGGAACAGCTTCTTCCCAGAACTTTTAAGTTCGGGGCTGAAAAGTTATATATAAGTATAAAAAAATTAATAGTAGGTAACTACTACGATTTTACTTAATACAGTCCAAATTTTTCTCATTTTCCTAATAATCGTCTCCACACCGCTGCAAGTAGTAACATGCGTCTTTTATTTGCTCTGAGGCTTTGTGCACTAATATACTTTGCCTATTGCAAACAAAATTTAACATAAATGTCAAAATCGTCTGTCACCAAATATTTCTTTGGAAATTAGAATAATTTTCAATTACATAATTGTAAATTACTTCTGGTCGCCTGTCGACGGTATTACATATGTTGTCTGTCTTCCCATAGAGTTTATTTCAGGTGTTTGGCTGAGATAGGAAGGATTGTACGTGCGGGATTAGGTAATATGAAGTTATAGAAAATTAAAAAGAAGCCTAGGTAAGAAGAAGGGCAGGACAATACCCTCGACATACGATAGCCATAGTTCTTAATTACCTACATCAACAAGATAATCTCTGTCGTTTGTCACCCCTAAACTTTTAATTATCCGACAAAGTAATTACATAATCGCCACATCTTGGCATTGACATAATTGAGTTTGGTTTTTGAGGATTATTGGCAAAGCACCACTAAAACACGTAGTAGTGATTCTGTAAGCTAACAGTGACAGCTTTCAGACGCAGTTTTTCTGTGGCTTTTATGACAAATTGCAACCTTTAAGAACAAGTTTTTTGAAGAAAAAAAAAAGGAAAACGGTGATAAGACTTGTTTTTATGTTATGGAAATGGTAAAAAAGAACTAGCAGACAGTGTTGTGGTTGGATGAAGCTGTATATAAGCTTATTGCTTTATGGGCAGATAAATTAGTAGACTTGCGAAAAGCAAAGTTCGCATGTTTCTGAACAAATGAATAATTTAGCAACGTTTTCCTAAATTTTTGATTGGGTTAGAGGATATCCAACAATAAACTCTTTTTCCATTTTGTGATATATTTTCTCGCAAACTTCCCGAGTTATTTCACCGAGGGAGGACTACCCAACTTCGAAAACATTGGAAACCCTTCGATATTCCGCAGACAACTTCAGTGCATAAAGTGCTATCGCAACACGTTTTTCTAGTCTCCTCCTGTCTCAAGGATTACAAGACTTCACTTAGCTCTTTAAATAGGCTTCTGTTCATATGAAAGTACTCCGTAAATTTTTTATTATCCTGAAGCGGAGCATCTACTTCCTAGAATGTTTTATTTCGGGCCTGAAAAGTTACAGATAAAAAAAAATTAAATTACGATTATACTTTCTATAGTCCAAATTTTTCTCCTTTTTATAACCGAATATCGCCTCCACACTGCTGCAAGTCTTTTATTTGCTCTGAGTTTTCGTGCACTATTATAAATATGTCTTTTTAACTTCCTACGTCTAGTTAAAAGATCTGTTAGATCTCTTAGTAAATCATTGCAGTTGGCTGCTGTCTACTAATACTTTGGCTAATGCAAACAAAATTCGATTTAAATTTCAAAATCGTCTGTCACCATATATTTAATTATTATTTAATAATTTAATATTTAATAATTATTTAATTATTTCTAATTTCGTCTGTCGATGGTAGGTCGAAATGTGATTCGCATCAACAGCGCCTGTGATGACAGACTAGCGCGCTCAATACTGGACCACCAAAGCCACTTTTACTGTACCCTTCGTGAAAAAATTTCTTGAATTCCACTTACGGTAACCTAAGACTTTTTCTATGCTAAGAGTTCAAAAAATTTGCAATAGAGAGTATTGAAAATGTTCCTTTTTGGAGGTTTAGAATATATCGTTGAATACATTATCAAACGCTGGCATGAGAGATAATGTCTCCTACGTGGATTTCGGCAGTTCCCTTACTGATTTTGCTCTAAGCCATTTTTCTTTGTTTTGGAAAATCGTGTGAAGAATTATTGTCGAAATCTATCTTAATATGATTCAATAGAGATTCTCGTCGAAAACTCATTTTCATTACAATTAATTCAATCTAAATCCGCTAACTAGTTTCTTATAGATTCGGAGAGTAAAATCTTCAAAATTATTTATCAATAGCATAATTACACTTTTTATCTTATACAAAATCATATTCTTTACCAAAGGAAAGATTTGAATAGCATTTCTACTTAATAACGTCTTATTGACAATATAACATCAACAAAACATCCTTTTGTCCTACAACTCAGCGAAACTACAGAAGTTGCTTATTCTACAAAATTTTATTACATTTTGTAGTGGGAAATCTTGTGCAAATTCCCAGAGATGCCTTGGCTTTGTAGTACCATCTTACATAGTTTAACTTCAAAGTTAAAGTACAAAATTGCCAAACACTGATGATAAGCACAACCCTAAACGATGCAGTTATAGTTGGTAAATTCCAAAACAGTGAAGGGAAAGGGACGTGAAAATTAATTTTAATTGTGAAAGTTTTAATTAATTTGTAAAATGCACGAGAGAAAAATATCTTTGCATCTTTGCGAAGCCTTTTTTAAGTTCTTAATTAAAAATCGTAATTAAAGGATGCAAGCCAAACGTTGAGTGCGGGACGAATGGAAAATTCTTGACATGAAATTAAAAGGGTCAACCTATAGCTATGACCTCCTAGATTGCTAGCTTTTGTTGGATAGATGAACAGAATAAGAAGAAGAAGAAGAAGAAGAAGAAGAAAAGACAAAATACTTTCATCGTTAAAGCTATATAAAAACTAGAACACGTACATACTCGTCGCGTTAGCCATCATCCTATGAGCAAGGACACTTTTTATTACACACACATACACACACACTAAAAAAGAGGACAAAAATTGTGAAAGAAGGATTGGCACTGATAACAACGACAGTTTTTCCATTAAATTTAAATCACGTACTTCTGTGTGTAGTTTCTTGTATGCAACCACAGTAGTATACCATACGTCGAGAGAACGAATTTTCCCAAGATAGTAGGTACCAGGTGACTTGCAGCAAAAGGACGACAGAGAAAAGCATTTCATCTTCATCCTACATGGCTCGCTTTTACTAAATGGAAAAGAGGAGTTTCGTATATTGAATTTAGAGCGATGCTAGTGCTATTTTGCTTTTATATATTCTTTAGGTGATCTACGCCAAAAATTCCCGTATATCCTGTGACACAATTTGCTGAATATTAAATTTCCGGCGAATTAAATTCTTTCCAACAACAATGACTTTTTTGGTGAATGGCGTTTCTTCTTTTAGGAAATAATTCTTTTCCAGGTGAAAAAAAAGTGAATAAATTGCTAAACGGTTTGCGGTTAAAAAAGAAGTTCGTATGCCGAAAAAAGTCAACACGATGTATGAGAAATTAAAAATTTATAAAATTTAAATTGAATTTAAAAGCAATTAGATTCATCTAATTCTGATGATGTAGGTATGTGTATTCCAAAGCAAAGTAGACCTTCATCTTTATCTTCAACTATATAATAGATATAGGCTTTTTTCGATAGATAAAATTAATGTCGCAATTCGCGAATCTTTATTGGATTGGAGTATTCAGAGTACGAAATTTAGTTCGATAATTAAGTACTGGAGAATAGAAGAATTTGAAGAACTTTTCTTTTTTACGATTCTAACTCAAGTCATATGTCTCGTTAGCTCAGTGGTAAGAGCTGTCGCCCGGAAATCGAAAGGTCCCGGCTTCAAACACCGGACCAGGCGGTTTTTATTTCCTGTTGTATTTATAATTTGTTTAAGAATCGTTATAAATAAAAGTTCTTAAAATTCTCCATCTTTGCCCGATTCTAACAAGTGTGGATTCGATTCCCGTCCGAGAAAAATAAATAAGTACTGTTGGCTCATTTTGTCAGTGTGGACCATGTTCCATAGAATAAGAGACGATAAGTTAAAAGCTCAAATTTTAAGTGACGGTGTTGTTGGGAAGCGGTGCAAAGGGGAGGGGTTATTCCTTAAGAGTTATGGGGCGTTACTTAAAGGTTCTACCTTGGACTGTGAATAGCGTTCATGGTTTTTATTGCTTACCCGCCGATAAATGTATCCTGTAATAGAATTATACTTTGAGGTCACTAATAGCATACCTAATCCATTTTTGCTAATGTATTCATTTTGGTTTTGCATACTTAATTCAGGTTTATGCTCACTGATCAGCGTACTCATAATAATTCAACTACCAAAAATCTTCAATTAATATAGCAGAACATTCACATTAGTGTACGTATGGCAGATTTGGTAGAGAAATGTAAAAATGGAAAATATACGCAGGTATTTTCCATAGTTAATTCTAATTATTTTTCAAATCTAACAGAATCGATATGGCAACGGTGCTTTTGTAAGAACTTATATTTATTCGGGTTTTTGTAACAGTTACGAATAAGAAGCGAATAAAAATATAGAAATTGAAACCCATTTAAGCCCTTGGCTTGGCTGTTCTAAGGCTTTTTCGAAGCTGTGTTCAAGATTTGCCTGACAGAGTTGAGTTTGAATTGCTAGTGGTAGCAGACGCGTGCCGTGCTTTTCCCAGTTATTCCGTCATACCAAATACCTCGTCATACCAAATACCGCCAAGGGAAAGGGCTTTTATACCCTATATTTTAATTGCACAGCCAAGGTAAGTCTGCTCCATTTTCCCTATATCCATCCGCATTCAGAATAGTGTAATTTCACTGCTTTGAATGGAATTAATCGGTACCCACTGCTAAGCACCTGACTGCTTGTTTGGGTGCAAATGTCAGCACAGTAGGCGTAACACTACTGCTGCCTTGTACTCAGCCAGCGGTTTCGCTTGCCCGTGGGTCTCGTTGTCATGATCAGTTCAGTGACTGCGTGCATTTAATTGAAATTTTTGTACGCTTATGCTCATTTGGGACAATGCAAGAATTTTGCTTGGATTTTTGCAACATTCGTGTTGCTTACGAAGTAATTATTTCTCAGTGTATTGCCACTTGTCTGCCTCTAAACCAGCTGTTTTGGCCCTAAGTGAAACCAAGGTTACTTCTGATGCTGATATCAATCAGTTTCGTTTACCGGGTTATCACTTAGTGCCAATCTTCTCACCTCAGAAGAGAATCGCTCTGTACGTTCAGAATGATGTGCCTTTCTCCATTGTCCCTGATTTTGCTTCAACTAATCCAGAGTTTAATTACGTCTGGATTAGTTTTAAAATTCATCAACACATCATTTATTTTTTTTTATACCGCAGCCCCAATATGTCTGACGCTGACACTGTATGCTCATTTGATTCTCTATCCTCCAATATAGAAAATATTTTAATAAAAACTCCTACTTCCGAAATCGTATCCACAACATGCAGTGGCTCAGATATTCTTCAACCACAAGTCCAGCGGGGAGACATGTTGAACTATTTAGAGAGTCATTTAACTTGCAACAGTTAGTTGATAGCCCAACTCGTTTGCATGATATAATTGGACATAGCGCCAACCTATTAGATATGTTTCTAACATCTCATCCTGACATGTACTCCCCGTCAGTGTCATCTCCTCTTGGCAACTCAGATCATTGTCTCGTTTCAGCCCAATTCTCCATATCCACTGAAACCCACCAGTCACCCTCGTGAAAAGCAATTAGTTTGGCACTATCATCAAGCTGATCGGGGTTCACTCAACAAAATCATTAGAGAGTTAGACTGGTCTGAGTGGTTTTCCTCGAGAGATGTTGAGTGTTGCTCTGAATTCATTATGGGCATCTTATGGTTCGAGATGTGCAGTCACAAAAATATTAAACCTAACAATTCATCGTGGTTTAACAATGACTGTTATACAGCTATTAAAAACAAAGAAGCTGCATTTTAGGCATATAAGCTGCCCTTCTGCGGAATTGAGACAGATCTATAGAGAAGCACATAACACCTGCAAATACATTATTCAGCGAGCTAAGTTCGAATTCGACCAAAACATTAGACAGAAAATCTTTACTAGTCGAAAGGGTAGCGAGATTTTCTGGTCTCTTGTTAAAACGTCAAGAACAACTTCACCAGTTTGTCGGTACCGCCCATAATTCACAACGGGGACGTATAAACGGAATCATTGGACAAAGTTAATTTGTAAATTTACTGCGAATTCTTTCTTGCCACCTTCTTCGCAAAGTCCTCCTTCTCGACCTACATACATGCAATTATAGGCAAAGACCGTTACATTTCCGCACAAGGGATGTCTTCAAAGTGCTCGCAGGTCTCTATGTGCCTAAGGCTGCTGGGCCTGATGGTATTTAGCCGAAGTGTTGCGCCTCTTTTTTTTAAATTTTGGCGAATATGAGATCATCGCATTAGATATCTCGAAGGCCTTCGATAGAGTCTGGCATCCTGCTCTTTTAGCCAAACTTCAGGCATTAGGTCTGGACTCTTTATTCTTAAAATGGATTGAAAGCTTTCTTTCTCGCCGATCAATCTCAGTTATATTGGACGGAGTGACTTTTGACTGTTTTATAATCCATGCCGGTGTACCGCAAGACTATGTGCTCTCTCCTACTCTCTTTCTCATCGGTTAGCTCTCACTTTCAATCCTATTCATAGTTTTGCAGACGACAGCACCCATGATTTCGTGTACTCTTTCGACTCTATAGCTTATTTGCGAGCAAATGTTAAAGCTGACAAACGAAGCAATATGTTCAGTTCACTAAACTATGACCTCACAAAAATACTCGCTGGGGGCAGAGCGAATCGGGTCTCGTTTAATGCTTCCAAAACGCAATGTTCTCTGTTATCACTTAAACGTACTGCAATACCCGCTCAACCCATTTCCGTCGATGGAGAAGATATCTCGAACTCACCATCTCTTAACATCTTAGGCATAGAAATATCCAACAATCTTAGTTGGTCCGATCACATTTTTGGTATTTCCAAAAACACGATGAAGTGCCTGGTTTTCTTGAACAGATGCAAGAAATATTTTACTCTATCAGAGTTGGCGCAAATCTACAAGTCTCATATCAGGCCTAGATTAGAATATAAATTCCCATATTAGTGCAAGGGGTAGACGTACTGCATTGTCAGCGTTAGAGAAAGTCCAAAAGAAAGCCTTCCGGTTTATCAACGAGGACATATCAATAGAAACTGTTGATTCCCTAGAGCACAGACGTAATGTCGGATGTCTGTCTCTCTTTTATCCTAGCCTGACCCTTGTAAAATTCTTCCCATGCGCACCGCACGAGCTGTAACCCGAGCTCATCCTCACACCCTTGAAGTCAAATTCGACCGTACAGTGAAATTCCGTGAATCATTCATAAGCAGAACAGTACGAATGTGGAACTGTTTGCCATCATCAACCCCCCCCCCCCCCCCAACTATGAGCCACAAACATTCAAGCGTAATGCGCACCGTCACCTACTTGACTCAACCCTATAATCCTCAATTCCCTACCCTTTATTCCTTTCCTTCCAAGGCTGTGCTACGGCATCATAGGGTATCCCCTGAGCTTTGGCAACATCATAAAAAAAAACAAGTGAAAAAGCTAGAATTGGTCTAAGACCAATTCTCATGATACCCTAGATGAATGCACGTATGAAATTTCGTATGGTCACCCATTTGAGAAATTTTGATTTTTTGCATTGGTTTCTCGCATATATTTCTAGAACGGCTTGTTGGACAGAAGGAATGATTATAACCAATTTTATAGGATTCCGTATTCTGCAGAAGTTTTTAGTACAATAAAAATGTCTAGGACTGATCGTTTTCAAATTATATGTAAAAAACCTAAATTTTTATATGGCAACACCAAGAAGGGGTTGCCCGATTTAGTCCATTTTTGACATTTCATTTGCCATTGCTATGAAAACACAACGTACCAAATTTCAGCTTTCTATGACGACGTGTTCTCAGCTAGTGTCCACATATATCGTGGAAAACGAAATTTTTGTATGGCAGCCCCACGAAGGAGTTGCCCGAGTTGTCTCATTTTCGAACTTAATTTTACTTTTTGTTTTTAAAGTCCGTGTACAAAGTTTCAGCTCTCTAAGTATGCGCGTTCTCGAGTTATCGTGCGCACAGACGGACGGACGGACGGACGGACATGCAAAAATCAAATTCATTTTGCTCTACCATCATTATTTCGAGGTGTTAAAAACGGAATGCCAAACTTAGTATACCCCTATAGATTTCATCTAGGGTATAAAAAACAATCTGTGGAAAGTAATAAATTTTTTTTTTTAAATGCACCAAATATCAAGATATTGATAAAAATAATTAAAAAATATAAAAATAAAGTAAATTTAAGTTTGGAAATTGGACAAATCGGGCAACTCCTTCGTAGGTTTGTCATACAAACATTTCGCTTTTGTACATAGTGTTTTCATAAAAATTGTAAATATGGTTTCAAAATTGGACTAAATCAGGTAACTCTTTCTTGGTGTTGCCATATAAAAATTTAGGATTTTTACGTATGCTCTGATAACGATCAATCTTAGATATTTTTATTGTACTGAAAGCTTCTTCAGAATACCAAATCCTATAAAATTAGTTGTAATAAGTTTTACTATCCGACGAACCGTTCTAGACATATATGCGAAAAACTACTTTAAAAAACACACTTGTACAAATGGGTGACCATACGAAATTACATACGAGCATTCATCTAGGTATCATAAAAATTGGTCTTAGACTAATGCTAGCTTTTTTATTTGTTTTTATGTTTTCCCCGTCACGCAATTACCCAGCCCACATAATCATCGATGCCGAAAAGTTACTTCTTTTAATATAGTTTTTCAGAAGGAGATATTTTCCGACCCTTCTTAAAAAGCTTGTGTTTATTTTGACTGTTTCAGACCGCTTAGGTAATCCTGAGTCGTCAGCACCCTTAACTAACCGAATTATTGTTTAGCCTTTAATTTTGCCACTTCGGTAATAAGCCAAGAAACCTCAAAACCTCTCTCCAGAAAAAAACATTAGCTTTCATAAAAAAAATAAAACTCTACTACCTAAAAAAAAACGGCACTTGTTGTTTAGGTTACTCGAATAGAAACAACAAACTTTTATATCACGATAGTTTTGCGACAAACCTGAGGTTCCCAAGTTATCGCCAAGTATTCTAGTTAAAAAAGAAAATCCGAATCGTTCAGTATAAAGAAAATATATTGAAGAAAGAATAGACGCAGCGCTTTCTGTGATTTTTCGAATCAATTTGCTGACAACAATTTACTGATATCTTCGAAACTATGACAAATTATATCAGTACGAAAATTGAGCTTTCGCCCACAAATTGACTCAAGTGATCCTCTAACCTATTAAAAATTAACATTGTTATGGATCTCAAAAATTTGGGATATCTTCCACCCCTTTTTCATAGCACACATATGTCCGTGGTATGTTACTGGGAAATCCTGTTAGGATATATAAATTGTAGGTGGGAAATCCCGTCCGGTACCAGTTAACAACTTAGGACATCACTGGGAGTGACGAATGTCCGGGGTTGGGATGTCTCTGGTAGATCCCATGCCCTTCCCACAGGATATCCTGTGGTTATACTTAGGCACAATTAACGCATTCAACAATGTGAAATTCCTGTCGCAAGCGTAGGATGTCTTACGGATCTCCTAGTTTGTTGGCAGGATGTACGGGGGAATATCTGAGGATATTCGTTGGTAGAATCTTTTTTTTATGGGTAAGCAATTGTACAAAAAAAATAATGGCTAGAAAGTATTAAATATCCCGGAGGTGTATGCACTTGCACAAAACATTAATCAAATATCTTTTATACAGGAAAATTGAATTCCTATGACAAAAATTCTAAAACATCACGTTCTGTAATGTACAACTAACTTCATTTGCATAAACGAGAAGAAATTGCAGAAGCGAATAGGATTCTAATATAGCTTCACGCATATGGCTACTTTCCATACATATTCTGTTGTTCCGTTTTTGTTCTTCAAAAGGCGACAAGCAGGAGAAAATCGACTTTCCCATGTTTGTCCCAAAATTGTCCTGCACATCCCGTATGTATTTGTCTGTAAAATACTAAAAATGTTCCCATAGACAGTAGTTATAGGATATCCCAGAGAATAACTTATTGGAATATTCTGATAACTCATGAAATAAAGTCCTAAGTATGTACTAAATACTTCCTATTTAACCCGTGATGTCCATAGGTAATTTTGTGCGATATGAGGCAGGGTCACCGAAAAACCTATACTTCAATTTTAAATAATTTTACCTGGAAGAAACAATTTTATATTATGGTTACTTTTATAACATTTAAATTCAGACCCATTTAACTTCAAGAAAGAATTTTTTATTTCACATTTATTTTTCAACACGAAAATGAAGCATGTAGGTCTTTTAATCAAGAACCCAAAAAATATTCCAATCTTAAAAGTAGTTTATTTAATATAAATAAATTTCAATTCAATTCTATTCAATTCAATTCAATTAATTTTATTACAACAAGATAACAAAATCTTTTTCCGTACTAAACTAAAGAGGAAGTGTCTATACCTAACCTACATAATTGTAAGCAAAACAATAACTATAAATAATTCAAAATATAAAATTCAAATTCAATATTAGTATACAAATCAAAAAGAGAAAAAAAAATATTTTCATATAATTGTAATTATGATAAATGAAATAAAAAATCAAACATAATGGAAATTAAAGAAATTAAATTAAATTAAACGAAATTACATTTATATACATAGCAAGACTGCTGCAAACACCAGACCCAAAAAACCACAAAATCAACCATCAAGTGGCACATACTGAAAAAAAAGCCTCTTAAAAACTCTCGCATCGCTCGTCCTCTGAATAACCGCTGGAATTGAGTTCCAAAGTAGGAGTTTTGATATATGGAATATCTATGACGTGGAATAGAGATGTTTAAATTCCTTGAAGAATGCATGAAATTCAGTTCGTCACTGAGATATAATGGCGTTTTGTTGTAAATTAGCTTGTGTAAAAAGATAATTTGTTTGCGGAAGAGCATCGTATTTAAGGAGCAACCGGACAAAGCATACCGAACAGGTGAGATGTGGTCATAACGTCTCATCCCAAATATAAATCTTGTGCAGTCATTAAAAGCTACATTTAACTTACGAGCGCAAGTAGAATCTAAATGCGGGAATATTAAACCACTCGCTATAAAATAAGGTTGGAGTAATATTTTTACAAGCCCATGTAAATTTTAGCAACGGTACTATTGACTTGGTCACAGCAACTCATTGAAGTATTAAGGATAACTCCAAGGCTCTTAACCGTATTGACATACGTCAAATTGACAAACGTCAAATTGACAAAGTTCAAAGCAATAGGGGGAGTATCGGTTGTGTCCAAGCTCTGCCTATATATTGCCATTGCATGTGATTTAGTGGGGTTTAATACTAAGAGATTGTCTTCTGCCCAACTAACAACTCTATTCAGATCCGAGTTTATGCGGTCGACACAATCTTCGATCAGACCTTTAGGCCGACTGAAGTATAATTGTACATCATCGGCGTAAAGATGTATATTACAATACTTAATGTTTTCAGGGAGGTCATTGATATAAAGACTGAAAAGAAGGGGACCAAGTATGGAACCCTGCGGTACCCCCGAAGACAATGGCAGTAAGCTTGACAGATGGTCAGCGATACTCACTTGTTGATATCTCTCAGTAAGAAAATGGGATATTAAAAGTACGGCCGAGGATGGAAAATTGAAATGAGTGCAAAGTTTCGACAAAAGCCTAGTGTGGTGTACGCTATCAAAAGCTTTGGAGAAATCCAGTAGAGTTAAGACAGTCAACCAGTTTTTATACAGACATTTACGGAGATCGGTAGTCACTTTCAAAAGAGCAGTCTTACAGCTATGAGAAGGCCGAAAACCTGAATGTCAACGGCTTAGGAGATTGTTGGTGTCTAAGTGCTCCAGGACCTGCGAGTACAGTAACTTCTCGAGTGCCTTGGACAGAAAACATAAGATGCTTATTGGTCTATAGTCATTTGGACTTTCGGGGGACTTTGATTTAGCTATAGGTAACACATTGGCAATTTTCCATGATGCAGGAAATTCGGAGGTAGTGAGACAAGTGTTGAAAATGTTAAGAATGGGAGAAACAATCAACGGAAGAATAAGCTTAAGAAATTTAGGGGAAGTTTTGTCCGGACCGGTCGCATCCGATTTTATGGAGTTTATAGCATGGATGACTACTTCAGCATAGATGCAGCGAAAACTGAATCCTCCATTCTGATCTGCCGATCTTCCAATTTCTGCAGATGACACATCGAACGCCGGGCCTAGATAATGCGAAGAGGTGAAGTGAGCATTTAAAGCCTCCGGAGTAAGGTCACAACTCAGTTTTTCTTTACCAAAAACACCTGCATTTTTTAAATTACTCCATAGCTCCTTCGAAGACAGTTTACAGTCAAACTTCGAACTGTAATATCTCCGCTTTGCAGCACGAATCCTGGAATTAACTTTATTTCTTCTCGCTCTAAAGCAATTGTGACTATCCGTAGTCCTAAGACGTAAGTATCTTCGATATAGATACTCACGCTCAGTTATTAAGACTTTGATTTCACGAGAGAACCACGGGCAGCTACCCAGCTTAATAGTTCGAGTTCTTAAGGGAATATATTTGTCAAACAAATAAATAATTTGTCAACCGTTATACAGCTCGAATGTATTATTATTTATATGAATTTCTAACTGACTTTTTCATAAAACAATTCTATAATTCGATTTATTCTCATAGCACCTGAAGATGAGTTAATCCCAGCTCGAAACGTTGCATTAAAATTGAAATAAACATTGGCTAAAACCAGAAAAAACACACAAAATTTATAAATAAAATTATAAATAATTTAAACTTAGCTTTAATTATGGACAAAATCTTGCGAAAACAACGTTAAAAAAGGGACTTCAATATTTTCTAAACCTTTTTGCAAAACTAACGAGCTGAAATTTATGAAATACTTAAGTAATTTCAAACTCGAATAAGGTCAAAATCAGGCAATTATCTTATAGTGTTGACATAAACTAGATTTCGTTTTAATGCCAATTTTAAATATTGATGCGATAACCTATAAACATGTTTACAGACGTTGATAAAATATAGGTTAGCTGCAAATATTCAAATAATCAGTCGCGGACAATACTTCTAAAAACATAAAATAAAAATAAAGCTATAGATCAAACAGAATTTTTTTTCTCTTGTTCGATTTAATTTCATTGATTGAGCCTAGAACGTACTTCGAGCAGAATGAAAAAACCCATATATATCAGACCGAACGAGATATCCAGCCATAAAATTTCAGTGAATTGAATTTTGAATTTTGTTTACGGTTCGCACATTAAACGAAAAAAGGAGTTTGCGGGATTGACCTACATATGTGGCTCTAACAGAAATATTTACTGTTTTCGTTTAGATTATAACTGGTTCAGGATATTTATTTCAGTCGAAAAGTTCAAAATTTATAGCAAAGAATCATTTAGTCATGTAGGTGTCATGTCAGTGGAGAATAGTTTTTATATACTGTAACGCTATGAATGCAGAAAATCGTGTTTGTGAAATTAAATATTTAAGCCGATTAAAAATTCATTCACTAACGAGGAGAAATTTCATTTATGAAATGGATTAAAGAAGAAATAATGGCCTATTTTGAGATTATTATAAAATACACTTCATAGAAATACCAAGGTAGTGGATGAAATTCCAATTGATATTTATAGAACTTATGTTTTTTTTATTTTTAAGAAATGAGCATTCATTGCAAAGCTTACAACTCACCCCGTTCATTTATAGTAAAATATTACCAATATTCATTTGCATAATAATAATAATTTTTTTTTTATGTAAGGCACTTTATTTACTGGCTCTTTGACTCTTTTAAAATTTCCTTAAAAATATGTGTAAAAGGCTGTACATATGTAAAGAAAAAGATACTAGCTAATCTAAAAAATCACAAACATAACAGTCAATAGGAACAACAAAAATAGGAACAACAAAAATAGATTAGACACTAACAGGTAAAAGAACAAAAAGTTAAGACTATGTTGTCAAAAGATGTTTTGTGATAAGGTCCATGTGTTCACCTTTACCGCCGCAGCCCTCTCTACAGGAGCAGTGGGCCATTAAATGACTTTAATTTCATATTTTATCCTATAACAACTGAAGATACGCTCAGCGATAATGATTTAAATTTTTTTAATAGATAATCCTCGTAACTTTGCGTTTATAGTGTTTTCTTAAGGTTCTCTCTATTTGGAATTTATATATCAACATATCAAAAACTTCACCATTTTACTCAGTTTTTTTTTTATTTAACTACTATTTAAAAAAAAATCATCAAAAACTTCATTTTTTTAAAACGACTATAAAAAGCCTAACAGTGTTCAATTTAAAATTACTGACTGTTGAAGATGGCACTTTTGTCTCTCAACTGAGGATCAAGTTTCTTATACTTTGCTCTTGTTGTGGGAGTTTTTCGCTTTTGCACCAGAACTCCATATATTCGTTAAATGCATGGGCTTGCTCTAGTGTTCTTACCTCTGGTGGGGGAAAATTAGAACTTCGGGTCAACCCCTGGTGTAAAATTTTTAACTGATTTAAAATGAATATCATTTATCCAAGCGAGTTGTTTTAATTTATGGAAACTTACTTTACCTTTATCGTATACCTAATTCAATGTACAATTTACAGGCCACTGACTTTAATTACTAAAATGTTCTCTATAACCCTATTTAGTCGCCCTGAATATGTGACCCCTAAAGAGGTGATAATAGATTAGAAAAAGGTTTTTGTTGCAACAGACTGAAAAATAATCGGCATTTAGAAATATTAGAATGCCAATCAAGAATATCAATGGAATAATCTAGTGGATTCGATTTTCTTTTGTCGCTTGTTACTTTATTTTTGTAGCAACCCAAAGTTATTAACTCTCTCAATAGAAGTCGATGCAAAATGGGCTACATTAACGCCTTTACTTGGAGGTAAAGAGAAGAAGTTAGAATATCAACGTTTGGTTTTACAATGCTTTTCTATACAATTAAATTAATACCCAGGTCCTCAATAATCAATCATTATTCTTAATGGATCTTATAATGCATATTGCATTCTTAACAATGTTTATAAGACGTTTCGTATCAGCAGGAACCAATACTCTTCAGTAGTTTGGGTTTGCATCACTTCAGCCGGGTATTGTCAGGCTGGCATACATGTTACATAATTAATTCTCTAAAATTAGACTACAACTTACTTCCACTGTTCCTGCTTTATACATTAGATATAAGCTTCTATTTGAAAACGAATTGTTAAGTTTGTCAATCTTTAGTTTTGCAACTAAATAAAATAACAAAAATCAAATAATTCATGATGTTTATTTTTTTATTTTTTAGAGTTTTTATACGAAAGGAACAGAAAAGAGGACCAGTGGTATTTATCAAACTACCCATCCTAAGAGAACATCTAGTTTTCATCTACATTTTGATTTGATATACTGATAGCTGCAATATGTTCCGAAAAGAGCAAAGGTCTACAAACAGCAGACAAGCCACAATTTATGAACTTATTAAAATGTTTCAAAATCAACACGGAAATGATGTTATCAAAGGGTGAAGAAATTTATGGTCGAACAGTGATGACACGACTGATGGATTTATCCGACGACATATCGAAATCGGAAACGAGCTTCGGCCGAAAAATTTTGCACTGATGACAACAAAACGTCGTCCCGAACAATTGAGAGATTGCTCAGTTAAATTACCTTTGGATATTCTGTAAGTATAACTTTAATAAATTCATTAATAAGAAAACTACATTATCTACATAAAAAAAAAGAGCACATACTACATACCTATACACCATACCTAATTTAAAACGACTGAACAAATTAACCAGATTAAGATTGACAGAGCAACGACATAATATCATTTAGGTCAGTAGAGTGAAAGTTTCCCGTACGTACCTAATTCATTTAGGTCAGGGAGATTCGCATGTTAAATTATTTTTCGATGGGAAAACTTCACTCCTTCACCACTATGTCAAACTTTTATTTTTTCCTATGACCAACTTTCCTCTTAAGAAACTTTCAGCAAACACACGTTGTCTAATTCCTTGTTCACACGAAACCATACCTAACCAAAACTAACATCAACTTCAAAAGATCGAAAGACACACAATGGCACAAGATGTCCTCATTGTAAGCATGTGGCTCCATAAATTGTGTGTATGAATTGATGTTTGTAAGTTTTTCAATAGTTGCATGATTTCAGGACTTTTTGTCAGGATACGAGGATTTTAGTTTATTTTTTTGTGACGAATTATTTTAATATTACGATGAGAGAGAGAGAGACAAAGGGAGAGGGAATTACGTAGTAAGCCAGTGACTTTAGGATTTGTTTATTCTCAGTAAGCCCAAGCAGCAGAATAGGCATAAAGTGACCAATTGTAAGTGCAACGAATCTACTTCAGTAATATTTTACATAATTTAGGCAAGAAACTTTTCCTTAAAGTCATATTAACCTTGAGGTTTAAATTGATGTTAATATTTACCAATTTGTGTCCCACGAAGTGACTAGAAGTTCCCTAGGCTACATAAACTATTATACTGGCTTAGATTAAGTAAGTTTCTTTTACTACGTCCCCTTAAAGTCCGTAGAATTTTCAGGCCAACTATTATATCATATATTACCTAATATTTACCACCAATGGTTACTAATCTTTACACATATTTCTGACTAATAATGTGATGACGACACACATAGGGCAGGTTCTTGAGCATAATTATATCACATAATATTCCTTCCTTAAGTTTAATTTTGTCCACATACATAGTCTAAATTTACCTAAAAAGTGTAAAAGTCAATTAAGAGGGCAAAAGTGTTTACAAATGTTTAAGTAAAAGTAAATTCGTCCTTTTATTCCTTCTGTTAACTGTCAATGTATATATAAGATCTTTTGGGCGCCATTGTGCTTTATTGTGTTTTAAATTTCATAAAACTAGTATTACGCGTAAATATGATAAACAAGACCAATAATAAAAGTCATATCGCCATAGTACCAATTATTACAGAGTACATATTAAAGAAGCTGAGGATGGCAGATGTTATTAATTTGGCTGTACACGAATACAAGTAATACTGGACTCAGCAATTAATTTTACATTTCATATTGTGATAGTTTGTACAACTCATATGCAATTCAAGAATTGGCAGAAAAGGCATTGAATAGTTGTCTATTTTTGTTCGAAGAATTACGAGCATGGGCTTTATTACATATAAGATTGTGATATATGTATAGAAGTACTAAGAGCTTTTGGTAGAATGAAATTAATTTGTAGGCATCTCTTCATAAAATTAAAGAAACTTTGTCATTCTCACTTATTGTGGAATGTTTCCATCTCACAGCAGTATATAGCAAATCTGGACAATTTCATTGATGACCGGTAATATGCCTCATAACCAATCGATGGTCGCGGCTATATTTTATGGACAAGGCAAGCCGTCACTACATTTATAGATTTTGTTCAAGAACGAATTGACATCACAATAGACGGCATATTAATGGACAAAAGACAAGCTAAAAGATCGAATCTGCCCTAAGTTTAAAGGCACAGCGTATAATTAGGAATATTTTATAACTACTTTTGACTTTGAAGGTAAACTTAACTTAAAATAGTAAAATGGACCTTCTGGTCGAAATTTTGGACTTCCATTCCCTGACTTTGTAGAAATTTTTACCTAAATAAGCTTTTCGGACTTTATGCTTAAAATTTTGAGTCATATCAACCACAATAAATATAAACATAACCTATAAGTTAGGAATAAAGGTATTTTTGACACGCCATATTTTTAGAGCTGTATACAGGATGTTTCCACCTATGTGGTCCATAGAGCTAATAGTAATAGTAACTCACCAACTCAAACAAAAAATTTTACGGTAGGTTGGTGGAGGGGGGGGGGAGTTATCAACCATTTGGAATTAAAGCGTGATTTAGAAAAAAATCTAGTTTTTTACAAAACACCTTGCATCGTAAAAAGTACAGTTTGTATCGGCATCGTCTAAAGCTGATTGTATGGAGAACTTTATGGCCAACGACTGCTCAACCAGCCCGGTACTCCTCTACGCCCAGGAGTCATTGTGGCCTAAACTAAAAATTGATGATTTTCTTATCTGTTTTTTTTACAGCTTTTATAAAAAAAGTTATGTTAACGACATTCTTGCAAAAAAAAAAAAAAAAAAAAATTGAGCAGTCGTCGGAAAGGCAACAAGTTCTGCTTTAGGTGGTGACCATCCACCCAGTACTTTTTAAGACACAGGGTGTCTTGCTAGATGTTTTTCTTAATCACCCTGTAACTCCGAAACGGGTTGTTATGGATCCCCCTGACATACAACTTTTTGTTTGGCTAGGTAAGTACTATCAAGTTCTGCGCTATGGACTACCTAGATGGAAACATCCGTACATCTAAAAATAATTGAGGTTTTGGTTTAATTTTTTGATCAATTCTATAATCATTTAATCAGACTATAATTTCACAGCTATACTGAAGTGATATAAACTTGAAATAATTCTATTTACTGATTTTATGTTGAAATGTGTTAAAGTTCTATAAAACTGTAAATACAAATCATCATCAAAAACGTGCATGTTTCTATGAAAGCGTTTATTTTTTCGAATTACGATTCAGTATATTTGCAGAGAAATTTAATCACATATACATATATCGTCTAATTAGTATTAAAACTTTGATATAAATAAGCTCTATATTTATATTCACAATGAAATATATATATATATATATATATATTGTATATCTTAATATATAAAAACAATGTGTCACAGTGTTCGTACATGCTAATATCCGAAACCAACCAACCGATTTCAATGAAATTTTGTGAATGTGTATGGTTGGCTCCAGTTTTTGACATGATAGGTTGCGCTGTTGTGTATGACGCAACATATTGTTCCTTTGATACTTAAAAAATAATTTCCTTCTTTTTCTTGGAAACCAACTTTTTTTTTTTATGTTTAAAACAATTTTATTATGTTGAACATCAAAATTCTAAGAGCAGTACTGAAAGGTCTAAAAGGGATAAAAACAAAAGCTGCAAATGAGAACAGTCAGGAAGTCGAACATATAGTAGAATTGTGCGAAACCAACAACACGGAAGCAGAAGAAGAAATTACATCAGAAATTAAAAAAAAAACATGTCAGGACTTACAGTTGACGAACTTGAGAATGAAATTGCAACAACATAAAAGTTGGAATAAAGTAAGGACTTCGGCAATAATGGGCAATAAGAACCACATCACATTAAAAAACAAGTGAAAAAGCTAGAGTTGGTCTGAGACCAATTCTTATATGATACCCTAGCTAGATGAATGCCCATATGAAATTTCGTATGGTCACCCATTTGAGCAATGTTGATTTTTTGCATTGGTTTTTCGCATATATTTCTAGAACGGCTCGTCGGACAGAAAAAATGATTATAATCAATTTTATAGGATTTCTTATTCTGAAGAAGTTTTTAGTACAATAATAATGTCTAGCACTGATCGTTTTCAAAGCAGATGTAAAAAACCTAAATTGTTATATGACAACACCAAGAAGGGGTTGCCCCAATTAGTCCATTTTTGAAATTTTATTTGCTATTACTAGTGTCCAAATATATAGTGGAAAATGAATTTTTTGTATGGCAACCCCACGAAGGAGTTGCCAGATTTGTCTCATTTTCGAACTTAATTTTACTTTTTTTTTTAATGTCCCTGTACAAAATTTCAGCTTTCTAAGTGAACGCGTTCTCGAGTTATCGTGCGCACGGACGGACGGACGGACAGACGGACATGCAACAATCAAAATAACTTTTAATTTTATGCGGGAGTGTCCAAACCATTTTGCTCTACCATCGGTATTTCGAGGTGTTACAAACGGAATGACAAACTTAGTATACCCTATAGAATTCATCTAGGGTATAATAAATAAATGTTATACCATAAAAACAAATGAAATTCTGTTCGTTGGTAATCGCATCACTAGAGAACGGTTGGACCGATTTGGCTAATTATTTTTAATGTTCGCATTAGTCCAAATAAGGATTTTAGGTGTTACATACAAAGCTTTGATTTTTCACTATATGCATCATTTTTTGTTTGTTTTATAAACTCCGACTTAAACAAAATAAAAAATGTATATCTCATGTGTTTCTAAAATCTTTATTCAACTGCTCTTCACACGTTCACTTTTCAAAAACTAATGATCCAGGTCCAATGAGAAAGGTGATCATTTCGCCGAGGATCTTGTCGGGATTCCTTTCTCTTATTGGTATCATAAATTTCTCGGTCGCCAATAGTAAAATAAGGTAACAATTATTGAAGGGTACAATCACCAGCGTCAGATTGTTGCTTTTGTTTTTTTTCGCTTATAGTTTTGACGTTTTTTTTTTGTTTTTTGTAAATGCAAGGGAACGTGAGATTCCTAGCACAGAGGCTAAAGCGGCCGAGTGTGCTGTCCTGCTAAAGACCCTATGACCAAAACCTTGCTACATACACTGCGGAGCAATTGATCAGGTACATGGTTATAAATGCCAAATATTGGGATTACAAACACCTGCAGGCCAATTTGGTACTATAGGCTTATTCTTCTAAGGATTTAAGATAATTACAGTCACTTTCTCAAGAACACAGAATTCTAAGCAGAAAAATAAGCACTTATGAAAAAATCTTCATATAAAAGGGATGCAGTTGAATAGGTACACGTAATTGTTCGCAAAAATGATTATATTTATTTACTTTACTTTTTATATCTAATATAATTTTCTTAATCAACGAACCTATAAGTGTTATTAGTACTACATTTACTAATGTGTTGCGTAATACCCCAAAAAGCCTGTCGAGCATACTATCGAAAAGAGTCCTGATAAGGGTTAGTGGTATTCCATTCCAGGCTGCCAAGACACCTTCCTTCAATGCTTCAACGTTTTCGTATTACCGGGCGTTTTCATACACTTTACGCGTAAGCCAACCCCTGCAAATTTTCGATGACGTTCAGATCTGGAGAAAGAGCTGGCTACTCCAAGACTGTGATGTCTTCGCTCCGAAACCACTCCGTGACTTGACGAGCTGTGTGGATTGGTGCATTGTCCTGTTGAAAGATCCATGACATCGATCCGAGAACTTCATCGAAGTCAGCGGCTGCTCGTTGTAGAAGGTTTCTGTACTTTGTAGCATCTTGTTTTCCTGTTAGTATTTCAAGTTCTAAGCTCCCATTATAAGTGATTCCTCCCCACACCATAAGTGGTCTTTGTCGACTATGGTTACGGGTTAGGAGTTTTTCTTTGCGTAGATCGTGAAAATAATGACCAAATCTATCAGGACCATCTAAGTAAACCCGTTTTTCGTCAGTAAATACTCCACTTCACCATTGCTCTTTCCGAGTGATGTGATGTCTTGCGAATTCCAAGCGATTACTTCGGTGGCGTTGTAGAATGGGCGGTTTTTTCTTCAGTCGTAGACGCTTAAGTCTGCACTTGACTTTATAATTCGCCGAACAGTCCATACACTGGCCTCTTAAAATATTCCGCCGTTCTCGTTCTATAGTAGCTGTAACTACTCGTCCTTTATAGTGAGCTCCATAAACCTCTTTATCCCGCAGGAATGAGCAAACAACATTTGCACTTCGATTAATTCTACAAGCAATTCCTCTCTCAGAACATCCATCTTCCGCTTCTGTGAGCTTTTGTTTTCATCCCATTTTATTTCAACAAGTTATCTACCACTTAAATTTCAATATCTATTATACGAGTACGTTTTAATTTTTGTCTGAACTGAGCAAAAGCACGAAACCGACTAATGTACCTATTCAAATGCACCCCTTTTATATGAAGATTTTTCTTTAAATTTTGGTATTGTTTTTCTTAGAATTCCGTGTTCATGCAAAACTAGCTACAATCATCTTAAATTCCTAGAAGAATAAACATATTATACCGAATTAGCCTGCATGTGTTCGTATTACCCATATCTAGCATTTATAACTGTGTACCTAATTAATTGCTCCGCAGTGTATATAATATATAAATATTTTGACTAATTTCGTATACATTGCACAAATCAATTAAAGATTCGTTGTAAATTTAATTTACATTCCTCTTTTTTATTCCTACTTCTATAACTTTTCTCTAGTCAGCGTAAAAAGGTAAAAACAAGGATAATAAGATAAATTTACTCCTAAATGTCGACATTTCTAGTAGTAGTAGTAGTACTAAATTAGGTCAAAACCTCTTAAATGGAGCATCCATCGCCATTAACCAATAAGATGCCTTACTTTCCCAAATTCTTACTTCCAAATTTCCTTGATTTTTTTCCCCCAAAATTCGTAATTCCGTGGTCGCCTTGACGTAAAATGTGTCCCGTATGTGGTCTGGCACCCGAAAGCTATGGATGCTTGAACAGGAAAAAAAAAATATGGGTGGGGAGAAAAAAAATTGTTTCTCCTTCCCCTGCTCCTCTCCGTTGCAGTTATAGCTCAGCAATGCTAAAATATCGGAATTTTAATTCGTTTTTTTTTATTTAACTACTATTTTCATCAAAAAACACGTCATCAACACCAATTTTTCATATTGGATTTAAAAGGCCCAAAAGCTTAGCTTTAAAATAACCTATCACACTCTGTACCCGAAATGTTGCCCTTTCTGCCTTTTTTGTACTTTTTCTTAAGCATATCAAATCATTATTATAGGGTGTGACGTTCAGCAATTTCAGGGTGATCTATAAAAGTTCTTTAAGTCCCGTTATCTCGGAAACCGTTAGCATCTACCCTGCCCCAACCATACATTTTTTTGCTTGTCTGAGCATGAAAGGTTTGGTCGAAGAAAAATCTGGACTTATAGTAAGAAAATATCAACTTGATTATAACTTAAAATGCTGCTTAAGAATGCTCAATAGATGTCTTTCTGAACACTTGAAGATGATTTCTTTCTTCATCTTTTTGTGCCCTATTTCTCACTTTTCTCAAACATTATAAAATTATCTTAATTTCTTAGCTGCATACCTCATATATGCTATCATAAATGCTCACAACACACACATACCCACACACATAAATTAGGGGGAATATATTTTCTTATTTGCACATTTTCCCATCATACTGTACAAAACTCACTTAACCTCAATATTGGATTTTCGTTTTACATTTTGAATAATGATAGCCCCATTTGATCTCTGGGGCCTGATTCCTTTAATTGAGTGGCTTGTGCGCTGAAAAACATGAGCAAGTGACACGAAATTAAGAGCTTCGGTGAAATTGAGGAATGTTTTAGGTCTGATTTTGGTAAATCTCATTATGGAAAGCTTTTTGTCAGTTCGTTCTTTCGCTGGAAAAAATAAGAATAATGAATTGCCTTTCACCATTTTCTTTCCTCGTAAGCGAGACTTGACGCTATTCCCTCAAGGTGATACTTCATCATAGCAAAAATTTAAAAGAGCGGCACAGTAATTGATTTTGTTTAGTAAAATTTTGTAATTAATTCCTGGAAATAAATATTTAAGTAAGTACCCACCTTTTTGAAATACACGTATAAAAAAATTAAGTATAGAACGAGGATGACAATTAATTTTACCGGAATTAACTTGTAGACTTCTTCTGCTCTCAATTCAATTCAATGCAATTTTATTTAAATAAATTGTACACAAAAATCAATCAATATAAATTCTTTTGTAGTACTTAAAAAAGCGGTTAATATTATAATACTTAAGCAGAGTATAGGATATATCCAATATGGTCACAGCACTTCATCTTAGTATTTGTATATACACCTAAGTTTTTCACACGCTCACGAGAAAAGATTGGGTCACAAAGAAGTGTAATGGGAGGGAGATCCAAGCCAGTAAGATCATTTCGATAAAAACGAATTAGATTTGTGAGGATTCAAACTCAAATAGTTCAAATAAGCTCATAATGAGACCCTCGCTAAGTCGATCGATGCAGTCTTCAGACAGTCCAATAGGTCGACCAAGAAAGAACTGTACATCATTAGCATATAGGTGTACATTACAATTCTCAACAATATCGGACAAATCATTTATGTACAAGCTAAATAGCAGTGAACCAAGGACTGAGCCTAGGGTTTCCAATTATCCGACATTAATGACTATCCGGATATCGAATACTGAAAACTCAAATTATCCGGATAATCCGGATAACCGGATAACAAAAAACAAAATAAATAAATAGCTTGAATCCAATATTTCATGGTGTTTTATAATTTTTTTATTCAAATATTTTAATTATGTACATTAATAATTCATAAATAGTAAAAAAAACATTATATGATTTAAATTTATTTTGTTTTAAAAAAAGAATATTTTAAAAAGTTATTGCATTAAAAATTTCAAAATTGTAATTGATTGAAACTGTTAATGCTGGCTTTATTGTAAGAAATGCTTGAATACCTAATATGTTTTTTGTGTTGCTCTGCTCAACAACAGAAGAAATTGCCACTTCCAGTTATCCCTGCAGACTGGCAATGTAATGGGAGCACCTTTTGAATTATGATCAAAATATTTATGGAATATGGTATATTGCCGGCTTCTAAGAAGATTTACTTTCATAAGTATTTTAACTCGACGTTCATCCATTCGTTTTTTATTTTGTTTCGATAAATTTTAACCTAAGTTCTTTCTAAGCTTTCAAATAGAAATTTATAAGCACATTCAACGGTCAAAAGTGTCGCTGAATTTTAATTTAATTCATTTGCTGCAGTCTCTAATGGTAATAGGACATCTAACAATTCTTTTAAACTTGATTGCCCTTAAATGGTTAATAATTAAATGTCGCATCGTTGACTGTTGGTTACGTCAACAAGTCGAGCCATCGTCGATTTTATATAGATAATCAAGTTATATATGGATAACGCCATACGGATAATAGGAAACTCCTACAGCGGAATCTGGAGACATCTATTTACTCCATAATCAATGTATATAGGTACTACCTTTTTGGGCGATTCACTCAATATTTTATTTATAAATATATTTAATTTTTAACCACAGTGTTATCATGTAATTTCAGTGCTTAATAGGTTTTGTTATACCCTAGATGAAATCTATTGGGTACACTAAGTTTGTCCTTCCGTTTGTAACGCATAGAAATAATTATGGTAGAGCAAAATGGAATGAACACCCATATATAATATTAAGAGTTATTTTGATTTTTGCATGTCCGTCTGTCCGTCTGTCTATCTGTCTGTGTGTCCGCACGATAACTCTAGAACGCATGTACTTAGAGAATGGAAATTTTGCACATGAGCTTTTTTTAAAAAAAAAGTAAATTCAAGTTCGAAAATGGGACAAATCGGGTAACTCCTCCAAGGAGTTGCAATACAAAAAAATCGTTTTTCACTACATATTTGGACATTGCTTTAGAGAGCATCAGCGTAGAGAGCTGAAATTTTCTACACGACGTTTTCATAAAAATATTAAAAATAATTTCATAAATGAGCTAAATTGGGCCATATGAAAATGTTGATCTTTTACGTAGGTATTCTGTGAAAACAATCAGTCCTAGACGATTTTGTATACTCAAAAGTTCTTCAGAATATGAAATGCTATGAAACTAGTTATAATAATTTTTACTGTCCGACGAACCGTTCTAGAAATATATGCGAAAAACTACTTAGAAAATCAAACTTACACAAATGGGTGACCATACGAAATTACATACAACCAGTTTAAACAGGTCAGTCTCAGTATGCTGTCTCTGCTGCACGAAATCTGTAGGTTGGGTAATGCTTCATTTCTGCCCCCAACCATCATATTACCGAGAAGTTTCCGTGGGGCAGAGGCAGCTTATTAACCCGTCTAAGCCGGGTCATAAGGGCATTCATCTAGGGTATCATAAGAATTATTCTAGGACCAATTCTAGCTTTCTTACTTGTTTTACTTAAAATTTGGATAAAAAAACATCCAAGACAACTTATTTGTTTATTCAAAGAAACTGTAATATATAAATAATAATAATAAATAAAACTGCCGCTTGAGAAAGTAATTGTATAATCTTTTGAAAATAGCTGAACAGTTAGAAAGAAAACAGTATTTTCCTGAAAAAAAAATATCCGGATTACCGAATAGTCAAAATGGGATAATTTGATATCCGTATATCCGGATTGGAAACCCTAGTTCAAACGGAAATATTATGCATTCAATCGCAATGTTCCAATTAAGAATTGGAAGGTCTTAATTAATTGGAAAGGAAAACAACAACTTACGCATTTAGATTATAATTTGGATTTGCATGGATTCATTTTGTCAGCTCTCTTATGGTTGGGAGACTTTTATTTTTCAGGACAATGGATTACTATGGCAAGTATATATATATGAGTATCCAAAAAGATTAGGGATCTATTTTAAATGCTTATTTAGAACTCCATAGTAATGGTCTGCATTAAGATTATTTCCACAAAAATATAACAAAACCTAATTATGCGCTCTCCGAATTCCAAAAATAAAAGATGTTGTCGCCAGATTCTTCAACATATTTTCAAGATGATAGAACGACCTGAGGATTCCAACTGGGTGCAAGCAGCACCAACACAAATTTCTTAATTTAATAAAATTAGATCTAATATTGTGTGCTTAAAATATATCAGTAACGAAGCTTTAAATATTAAAACCCAAATAATTGTAACAGGCCCCTTGAGGTGATTCTGTCTCTAAATAGATCGTGCATTTCATAATGGTTATCAATTATCATCTCGATCAGATCTTCTTCAATCATAAATCGGCAATATTCAAAGGTTGGTTTCAGCGTTATCAACAGCTATCACCGTCTCCTAAGTTCTTCGAAGACCAGGCTGCGAATCCGGTTCTTATTTAATTGGGAATTATGCCAAGATCTTCAAGTCTTCATAATTTGCAAATTATTACAACTATCTCTCTGTCTGACTGTTGGAATTCAAATGCAATTTTTATACAAAGTGATTAAAAATAAGACGTATTGTTTCTGTTTTGATATGTGTGTGTGTGTTTTTTTTTGTTATAAAACTGATCACCGCGCTTATTGGTAAGAAGTCTTGTGAGAGGTTCCTTTAGTGGATCGCCCAAAGGAAAAAACACAACAAAACTAAAAAGTAGAGGGAAATAAAAACAACTTGTGAACTAAGTATGTGTGAAATACTGTGCTTGGAGTAAGGAAATAAAGTCAAGCACGCAGAAATATTTCTATGTACATCAAAGCCATTGACATTTTTATGTCAAGAATCGAAGTGTAACTTTTGGAATCTTTGGATTTGGGATATGTTATTTTTGGCAACCTGTCGAATTTTAGCTAACTCTTCGTCTACTGATAATGAGACATCTGTTGACCAATTTTAATGATGTATGATATGCAACGCTCTCAGGAACTTGCAATGAATACTTGACAGTTAATCGTCCCTTCAAATGGGGTGAAATTTGCTTGCCCAGTTCTTACGGTCTAAGAGAATTCTGCTCCAGCACTTATGAACTTGTAATTGTTAAAATAAAACTGAACTTGTTCGCTTGAAAAATTTACTGAGTCGTGATCGCAGTGAGAATTAACAAAGGTATGTGTCAGAACTGAAATCGAAACGCAAAATTAACAAAACGGAATTCTAAAATTAAAATCTCCCCCTAACTCCGCAAGGAAGCATTGGCTCCCCTGCCATAAAAGTTATTGTTTGTTAATGTGAGTTCTATCACCTCAACCTGGTTTCTTTTGGATCTTTCACCAGGAAGCATCCTGTATTTACCGAGCCTAGACTGGCCATTATTAGGCCAGTAGGTCCAGACAAATAATATTTTAGAATGAAATATGACTAAATATTCCTGTGGGTGAAGTAAGTATGTTTTCAGGTCGCATCTCATTGCAAAAGGATTGTGTTTTGTTAATTGTAGAACTTAAAAATAAGTGGTAGTTAGTTCGAATCGAATCGTAAGATGAACTAATAATCCCCTCATGCTTGCCTATGTTTATAGGATACAGAGAGATAAGCTATTGTAATGGGATGAAAGATGCTTGTTGCTCAAATATTCACCCATGAGATGCGGTATTTTTACCAAAAATTAATTTCCATTGTCATCTTTGGAGCTCGTTGGCATATCTTTTAAGGGCCAAGATGTTTTGCTGAACTGCTGTAGCAATAATTATTCCCAGTAATTCTCCTGCTTAACACAGCGAACGAATAATTTAATATAACTCATGTGGCACTTTTTTCGTGCACGCGGATTCCCCCTCCCCCCTCATTTGTTACTTTGATAAATTTGGCGGCTATTCTTGGCACTATCGCATTCTACTTATTTTCCAAAATAACAAAATGCTTTATGAAAATAAATAAAATTTTCCTCGACATTTTGATGAAGCACAAGATGGGATTGTGTCCGACTATTGAAATACTCGAATACTGTATGCCAAAATGCAAATATAAAATCACGGAAAATGTCGGAGTGTTGGAAAAATCATAATCGCTTTTTCCCCAAAGATGGCGAAATTAAGTTTTTTATTTTTTTGGATTTTGTTAGATGGGATTTTTCTTTACGAAATTTGTCGTCCAGGATTCTTTATTTGAGATATTAACTTCGACAATTTTATACTGAAGTCGAATGCAGAACTGGGATTTAAAGTAACGCTAGATATAGCTCTTCGTACCCACATTGTGATCATGTTCTACTCTTTATACAATATTTCTCAAAATTTTTATTAAATTTTATATTGTTATGTGCAATGTTTCTACATAATTTATATTTGTAGAAGTGAATAGAAGGCTCTGCTTACGTACATTTAACGTGATACTTATGTACACCAATTCCCTGTAGGTATTATGTATGCTAAAAAAAATCATTCTACACTTTTGGTCCGTTCTACAGGGATGCTCTACCAATATAGGCTCAAATTTAAATCTGTAATAAATCCTACTCACGTAAATCCGCTTAAACGGTGGTGTAGTCAGGAGTTGTAATGATTTCTCATATTTCATGAGGAGGAGGTGAAGTAAATAAATAGCTTCATGAAAAATGTACATAGTGCCGGGTTACGTCAGCCTCGATTCAATTAAGCACAGTTCATGGCAATTTTGTTCATGTTAAACAGGAAATCGCCATAGAGTAGAGTATCTTGCGTGTGAAGAGCAACCCTTTCGGCTAATAATAGCACAATTAGACCTGACGATAACATAACTATATATATAGTAGGTAGCCGACAAACGCTCTGCCTGTTTTCCAGAAGTGCTCATGTATGGGTTTTATTTATTTCATTATTCTGCGTTGCGAGTTTCTAAAGGACCCATTTTACAGATAGATTTGCATAAAATTCACATAAAAATTTGTTGCATGCATGTCGGGTTATGGCCACATACAAGACTGAAAAGAGAAGTTGCTATGGCTATCATAGGGTGGAAGGAAAATTGCTGGGTGTCTGAAACCAATTCGTGTTTGATGGCTTCTCATAAGCTCACAGGTCCTGGGAAGTAGAGATGTTAAATTTTTTTTTTCTGCAAAGAAAAAAAACAACAAGATGAACGATATAACGAAGAAATGCGGACAATATATCCCTATCCCTATTCTCCATCTATGCAAATTTTGTCTGCTTCTAATGTCCTCATAACATAACAGGGATAAACCTAAGAAGATATGAAATGAAACGATTTTTTTTTATATCCCCTTTAAATTTGATTGAAGCATTTGCATTGGGTAACGCGTTCAATTTTAAATCAACTCACGTCCTATGTTACGGCAGATTTTATATGCGATGGCCGTAATCAAAGTAAACGTCTTCATTGGAGTTATAGATGCATTGCATATGTGCTCGCCAATGGAATCTACACTTTTGTCCGTTGTATGTGCTTATCACTTTTATAAAACGTTTGCTTTTCGGCTGGAAAAAGGACCAAATAAGGATAGTAAAACGGAAGCTATATACCACAGCAACGTAAGCAATTTCACCAACCGAAAGGGCACATAAACACAATCTCGTAAAATGTTGATTTTTTCACGTATCGATTGGGGATGGGTTTAGCGTTTTGTTTTTGGCGAATAGCTTAATAAGACTTCGTCAGTTTTCATTTTATTATTCCATAAACAACTGGATGATGAGAGCTAATGAACTGCATCTGAAAGTAGCAATTATTTACGGGTATATTGCCAAAAGTGAAATAGCTTCACGATTAATTGAGCATCGTTCACTTTTGTAGTTTCCTAATGAGTGTAGAATTTTAAAAGTTTCAATGATTTTATGATTTATAAGATGATTCCAAAAAGGATGGTAATGTCTTCCATAAAAAATGAACATAAAAGAGGAATAAACATTTTGTTTTTTACTCTGTCTATTTCCTTAATGGACCATCCTAATGTGACGGTCGTGTCAATTGCTGATGTTGATGATTTTGTTGACAATGAACAGAATCCGATAATCGGTCCAATTTTGTTTTCTTTTGTTTATTGATATAACTCGTGCTCTATAGAAAAACTAAGTTAAATCTTTTTTAAATTTTTTTACATAATGTTTTTCGCCACAACAAGACGATGCCTCAAAAGATAGATATTAGTAAAATGGTGCCCGTTTAAGAATTGAGTGTCGAATTTGGGCTTTCTTCGATAAAACTTCTTTAAAAAAATAAAAAAAAAGATGAAGTTTTCAAATAAGAAGTAAAAAGGGCGTCGAGAAGGATGATTGAAGCGGATACCTTGAAAACTCTTTTTTTGTAAGCTTCCACCATTCTGATGTTTCAAGAAAAACCCGTTTAAAATTTCTAGTATGATATTTTCATACTTACGATCAATCGGTGATTTCAATTCCTTAACGGGGCAAACCGAGGGCGAGGGGGCGAACAGGACCCCCCACCATGACGGAAGTTTTTTTTAACATAATTTACAAATACGAATTATGTATTATATTATAAATTATGTATAAATGTCCAAATGTATATTATTACAAAGTGCGATAAAATACAATAAAACTTTTAAATAATATATAAAAGAGCTTCTTAAGTGCTTAGCTGGGCGCAGGTTCTGACTTTAAAATCCCCGTTTTTACGACTCCTTTTGGACTTGGAACACCTACCCTCCAAAGCCAAATCCTGGGTGCGTTACTGGTTCCATTCAATATTCCTTCATCTTCTTTGAATTGCTCATTGTTGGCAGAAATTTCTGTATGTCATATGTCAGTAATATGCAGGCCTTCTGACATCCCGCAGCTGGTCGAATCTGTGTTCTCTGAAAAGCTATAACGAATGGAATAATTCGAATTTCACAATAAAATTTAAAAGAATATTTATGGAAGTCCATACTTTTGGATAATGTCAACAAATAATAATTTTTGGTCCGTTCTATAGTACCTGACAAAAAATTCAACACAATATATTTAGTTTTCGTCTTCTTGCTCTTTCCACCTGAATCTATTATCCGAGGCTCCGGTTAAGTTTCTTCAATTATTTTTGCTTATTATGCTAGGTGATTAGCCGGCACTAACTATCCAATAATGGTGCTGCCATTTGTCACTTAGTAGAAAAAATACAACGCGTTTTTTTTTGTCAACACAATATTATGGTCACTTTAAATTTTGATATGTGGCTTTATAACAGCCATTACACATGAGATCGATCACCTTGGAACCCGACCATCCCCGATTTGGATACAACTTTCACAGTTTTCAGGGAATACTCAAATAGCTCATACATACCCCCCCCCCCCCCCCCCCCACCATCCCACCATCCCGCCACCCGCTAGAGAGTTAAGGTGCAGCTACACGGCGAGAGACTTTGGTCGCCAGAGACCCGTGTATACACTTCGGAGATGCAAAAAATCTCTAAAGAGACCTAGTCTCTAGAGACTTTTTTTGTCTCCGGTCTCCCGTCGTGTATTTTAAAACAAACAGGTCTCCAGGCTCAGTCTCCGGTCTCCGGAATTTGTTCATTTCTGGTCTCCAGGTCTCCAGAGACTATTTGTGTGTTTTGTCACTTGTCAGTTAAGTGTTGGACTACGCGGAAAGGAAAAGGAATAAAGTGGAGTGAGTTTGACAAATTGTTGCAAAGAAATTCTTTTGTTAATTTTTATTTAATATATTATAGTAAATGGAGTGGACAACGGAAAAAACTAAAATTATGCTGAAATTAGTTGAAGAGCGCCCAATATTGTGGCAGCACGAGAGCAACGAATTCAAAAACCGAAACCGCAGGTTGCTTCAGAATTCATAATTTTTGCAATAGATTTTAATGTTCTATTATTTTAAAATAAAATAAAATGGATTTAATTATTTTTCATGTCGATTTGTTTTATTCAAATAATTAATTACCTTAAGGAATTCCTTCCTTTAATGCATTAAATACAGCAGCATATACTTCAGGTATGATTTTACCAATTGCAGATCTCGATATGCGGAGCATATACATAAGTTAGTAAAAATAATACACTTTTAACGCTGCAGATATCAGCACTGAAAAAACAATTAACACAGATGACAGATCTCTGGAGATCTAATGCAGAGACCAAACATAAATCTCGTGTATACACTTCGGAGACGTGTCTCTAGAGACTTTTTTATTATGGTCTCCGGAGACCTAATTTGTTGGTCTCCGGAGATAAAAGTCTCTTGCCGTATGAACATTTGGGAGATTTTAGTCTCTGTAAACCGGAGACTGGAGACCAAAAGTCTCTCGCCGTGTATCTTAACCTTTAGAAGTTTTGTAATTTTACGATAAAATGTCATTTTCAAACAATCATATATCGAGAACGGAACCACAGATTTTTCTGATTCAAATGCCAAGGAAGCTTAATGCTTTCCATTTTTTACAAAATGATTGACTTTTTTCAAAAGAAAATAGTCTAGTAGTCCTCCTAGTACTTTTTTCTATTTTTATTTTGAAGCCAGAATCCTGATCTATCTACATATGTACGAAGACTTGTGATGGCGCTCGGCTACGTTTTTGAGATATGATTTTTTAAAGTCACCGTAAAGTAAACACACTGAGAACACTGCACTGACAGGAATGTAATTTTTTTTGTATCGGTGGGTACCTCTAGCGGCGAGCGTATATTAATAGAGCAATCTCTTGATCAGCTGTTCTTCAATCCACTCTTATTCGCCAGTGTGTAAAAAACAACAATGAACCACTACATCCTTATTCACCAGTGGGTAAAAAATAACATGCTTGGTTATTGAAAATGTAAACATTTCTTCTTCACATAAAACAAGTATATTTCTCTTTGTCACACATATGCTCAATTTCCTTAAATGCTACATGCAATTCTTTCTCTCAAAATTTTGATTCATTTTTTTTTTATTTTTTCAAATGACGCCTACTTTGATGGGTAATCTCTTTCTATTGAACAGCTGATCAAGTTATATCTCTATCTATACTTTCTCTATGCCTCTAGTACCTTTTTTTTTTATTTCTATTTTGAAGCAAGAAAGTTTAACTAACTATATACAATGGTGTTTAGTTGAGATATGAAGTTTTAAATTCACCATATATTCATATTTGTGTTTTATTGAGTTTCCTGTGTAGTTTACCTATAAGTCTTCTTACCTAGCTGTAAGTTATTTATGCCTTCCTTCCTATTCCAGAAACTATACTTCCGTGCATTGTTTTAACAATATTTTGAACATGGATAGATCAGGTTTTAAGATTCAATATAAAAACAGAACGAAAAATAAGTGCTAGACTTACTCTCTAGTGAATAGTACTATTTCTTCTTATTTGTTTTATTAACAAAATATTTGTTCAGTCTGTGCTGCTATAGTTTTTTTATTTATATTAAGCATTAAGCCTCATTTGGCACTTGAATCAGAAAAATCAGTTGCTCCGTTCTCGAGATATGATTTTTTGAAAATTACGTTTCATTGTGAAATCACGAAAGGGGAAAACCCACTTTTCATACAACTTTAGGCCAGACACCTCCGCACATGAGAGATGTTTTAATTAAACCATGCATAATTAAGCGGGGGAAAGATTTGCCGATCGGATGTAGCTTGAGTGACTTTCTTGGGTGAAAAGTGGACCTTTCTACTTCTATACTTGCTATGAAGAAATTTTTCATAACAGAGTGCTAATGACCTTGTATTACCCTATTAGTCAGCGAATCCACTAACGTGCCCTGCGTAGAGTTCCGCGTCGTACTTTTGTTCATGTGGTTTATTGGGATGCGTACGCATCCTCGTAATTTAATCACTCTACTGAGATCCCTTTTGGAATCTTTTTAAAATAACACGACAAAGGTGTGCCAATTGTACTCTACCACGTTAATGGGCTGCTTTGTGGGCAGTATATACATATTCATTCAACGATCAGGGATTTCGATCGCATTTTGTTAACATTCGGCCATCCTACGAATTGTTGACCTCGGCAACTACACATTACTCACACGAAATACTTTAAGAAGCAATTTCTACGTTATTTATTAGTATGAAACTTAGTTTACAGTAAGAAAAGAACTACACACACAAAAAAGAAAAAAAGAAAATTCGACTGTATATATTTTTAAATGCTTTGGTGGCCAGTACTGCTAAACCGAAATTTGTTTTTTTTTGTTTTTTTTTTTACTTGTGCCCTGTACTCCCCTGAATCACCATCGGCCAGTGGTCCTGAACCGATATTTGTTTTAAATTTTGGAAAGTGCTCCTGAACTAATCAATGCTATAATAAACAAAAGATTTTTTTTTTTACTTTTTTTTTATTTATTTTTTAATTTTTTTTTCAACATAATTTAAACATTTAGCTCATCTTCCGACTCATCAATCTGCTCTTCCAAATCTTCGTCGCCAAATTGCAAATCTTGTAAACTACACCACGGTCTCATCTTATCGGCTGCGTAAACCCACTGGAATGGTTTGCTTGTCAGTTGTCACCTGATGATTAGGTGGGTCAGTGATCTCATATCGATCTTTCCCCAAGATTCCAAGATTTTTTTCACTACATAAGGTCCCTTAAAACGCTGTAAGTGTTTCTGCGGTTTTTCTGTTGCTCCGGGTTCGCAGCTGATAAGAATTAGATCTCCGATGTTGTATTTGCCGGGCTCACGACGACCAAGATTGAATTTTTTTCCCTGGATCTTCCTAGTGTCATTTATTTCTTCTGCGATCTTCTGTCTCAACTGTGACAAAGGTATTTCTTCTTCTTCATCTGAGATATCGTCGTGTAAGGCTGCTGTCAACTGATTCTTCAGTATGCTTTTTGGTTCAGAACCAAATAATACTTTATGCGGACTGATTTTGGTAATTCTGTGTGGTAACGAACTAAGACCCCATTGTATTGGTTGTAGATGCTTATCCCAATCGCGGCCATCGACTCTTTCCGTCATACTAGCAATCGCTGTTTTGATAGTGCGAAAATATCTTTCAATCTGTCCGTTTCCTCTGGGTGTTCGGACGGCAGTTTTTATGTGTTTTATAGAGTTATCTCGGCAAAACTCTTGGAAAGCTCCTGCTGTAAATGAAGTTCCTTGATTCGTTATAATTAGATGTGGTAATCCGAAATATTGTGAAGTGTCTTCTAATGTCCGAACAACGTACACGGTCCTGGTATTCTTTACTGTTCTGATTATAAAGAACTTGGTGAATGAGTCTATTAAGCCGATGAGAGGTGTGTTTCCATTACTACTTCTTGGAGATATTGTCGTAGGTGGTCCATGTGTACAGTATGGAAAGGCTGGGGTTGTATCTCTCTAGTGAACTGTGCGCTACGGGATTCATCCTTAAATCTTTTGTTATGTAGGTACTCCAGGCAACTATTGATGTATTTCTTGATTCTCACACGCATTTTCGGAAACCAATAGTCTTTTTCTACTGCTTCAATTGTTCTTTTTAATGCGGGATGACCTAAATTATTGTGGTTTGATTGTATGATTTTCCATCTAACTCCTCGCGGCATCCACATGTGTCACCTTCTCACTAGCTCGATATTCCATATCAAAATCGAACTCTCGAATACGTGGGACTAAATCTCGCTTTTGATGAGCCAATTTAAGTAAATGTAATCTGTTACAACTCGAACATCTTTTCCTAAAACGTAGAATCGGAGCCGCTCCAGAGATTCGACCACGGCCAGGGTTTCGAGTTCGAAGCTGTGGTACTTTGAGTTCTGTTGTGGTGCGACTATAGTAAGCTACTGCTCGTTTTTCTCGTTTTACTTCGGTGTACAAGCATCTGTATGAATCTCATATGACTTCTTTGGGTAGTAAATGGTCAATACCAGGTCATTTCTCAGGCATTCTTTTAATTGAGAAAAGGCATCTTGTTAAGGTTCTTTGCTCATAAACTGATCATTTTTCCGTAGTAACTGATTCAATGGAAAAGGAATTCTCGAGTATTCAGGAATAAAACGGCGAAAGGATACAGTCAGACCTATTAGAACTGTCTTACTTCCTTTATATTTGAGGGCTCTGAATATTTTCTGATTGCTTCTGTCTTGAGTTCTCCAGGTTGTATACCATTTTTCCTGATCGTATGTCCTACATAATTTACAGTATCAACAAAAAATGAACACCTTTTTAAATTTATCGTTAAATGTTTTTCTTGAAGACTGTAAAAGTTTTCTCAAGTAACTCAAATGTTTCGGTTTTACGATGTGTCACTAAAATTATGTCGTCCATGTAGCAGAATACGCAGGGATCGTTGATTTTCCTTAGAATGATTGCCAGTAAGCGCATAAAAAGAGCGGGTTCGTTTGTTAAGCGAAAGGGCATCTTTTTGAACTGGAAATGTCCTGGAGGGGTAACAAATGCTGTAATATATCGACTCGATGGGTCCACTTGCGCTTGGCAGTAGCCGCTCATCATATCCGATTTACAGTCAGCGAACCCACCAACGTGCCCTGCGTAGAGTTCCGTGTCGTACTTTTACCCTTGTTCATGTGGTTTATTTATTATCCTCGTAATGTAGTCACTCTACTGACATCCCTTTTGGAGTCTTTTTAAAAAAACACGACCAAGGTGTGCCATATGTACTCTACCACGTTAATGGGCTACTTTGTGGGCATTATATACATATACATTCAACGATCAGGGACTTTGATCACATTTTGTTAACACTTGGAAGAAAGAACTGCAAAGATATATGCGAAATGTAGTAATTGGGGTGTATGTGATCCAAAAGCATGAAAATAGGTTTACCGGCGACAAAAACGTCCCAGGAAAGTTTGCTGAATCGGGAAAAAACATACACTTTCTGATAGTATGTACTCGGCGATTGTATGTGCAACATGCCATATTAGAACCAGCCCCTCTGACCTATCTACCGCCTGCCTAAAAGTTTGCAGAGAAAAATTTTCTTCCACTAATTGTAGCTGGTAATGAAGCTGAGGTGAGCAGTGAAACTCGTTTTCCGATCGGGCATAACCCCATGTGTGCGCTATGTTCTTTTTCCCAAGTTTCATCAAAATCGGAGATCTTCAGTTTCAAAACAAGCACTTTTTGATCGTTTTCGTGTGGAATAGCTGATTAGATATCGAGATAAAGAACCAAGTTTAATTATGAAAAGCTGACTTTTCGTAAAATGTTAAAACTTCAGGTAAAAAATATAAATAAAATACAAAAAGAAGTCTGAACAAAATTTTCCAAACATGGCTGTATATGTATATACATAAATGATTTTTCTCTAATATGTACCTACTCGTATAGGAAAACTTCTTCTTCGCAAAAGTCCACTTGCATGTTGAGCTATGCATATTCATATGAAAAAGACACGCCAAGCTAAGGAACATTTTCCAAATATCATAATATGTATGCAGGTACATGAGAAACGTGCTTAAAATCCTGCTACTCTTATCAGAAAAATTGCAATGTTACTGCTGCAGCAACAATTATATTAAATATTCACCAATTTCTAGAGCGACTATGTATATATATTTAATACGAATACATTCTATATACATATATATGTAGATGCATTGAGAAAGGTAGGTATAAATTCAGAGATAACTACAATGAAATTATAATTACAAACGAATTATGAAAATTACAACAGAAAATGATTTATGGAAGGACATTCCCATTCCCTTGTGCGTTTAATGAAATTTTCATTTGCCAAATTACCGGGGATTAATTAAAATAGATGAGAACGATGAGGCGAAAATTGCGCAATTCATAAATGGAAGAATTAAAAAAATAAAAGTTTTTACGAAGAAAGATTTTAAGAATTCCGCTAACTATTCCTAGCTTCAATGAAGGCTTTAAGATAAATTTGAAAACTTTGACGGAAAAATTCTAGAGAAATATTAAAGTGTAAATTATGATGAAATGATAGACGTGGACAGCTGAATTTATACTGCCATTAACCTTTTGGGCTGAGTTTCTTTAAATATATATGTGTTATTTCACTCTAATGGCTCCCACCCATCCAAATCCCAAATAACGAAATTCGACAGTGGAACCCTTCATCAAAACTGACATTTTGCGTAAATCTTTCATACAAGTGACAAGGGATCGTTTTTGCAATAACCTTTATTTGCCTGTTTATTTGGGTATCGTCCGCTTAGTAAAATTGTCATGCTTAATAATGGATGAGTTCCGAAGGTGCCTTTAATATATTAGAGTGGTGTAGGTGGCATGTTTGACAGAGAATTGAGTTAATTAACATAAAATGTGCAAAGCAATCGAAGCAAATTTTTCGAAACAATATATGTATTAATGACCTTAGAAAACCTTCTATAACCCCCTAGCTGGAGTGTATGCCATTGAGAAGGAGGCATGTGTATGAGGGAGTTATTTATATCTTGTTTCGGAGTACACATAAATTTATAGGACCATTTACATAATTTTGTCAAGAATTTCTCCATTTATGTACCATCCATAGATGGATTACCGGGTGTTCAAAAATATATATAATTGGAGTAGGAATATCTAATACGATGTTTTCTTTAAGGGGTTTCTAACCTCTAAATGAAATCATTGGAAGAATTAATTGCCTACTGTTCATCTGTCTGTTTTTATTTGCACAATTACCTTAGCTAGAGAGTTTAAATTTCGTGTAAGTATAAAGTTTAGCCATGATACAAAGATTAATTAGGTATGGCCGAACTATCTGTCAATTGCTTGCTTGCTTCATTTGGTGACAAATGTCACAAATTTGTTTGGCTCTGTTAGTTAGTTAAAGTTAGAACCCTTACCCCTGGTGGGGGAATTCTAAAAGAAACTACCTGCTTGGTGACTGACTTCTAAGTAAGTTCTTTATTCATTTTTACTCTATATTTATATCAATTTTACCTTAAAGATAAGTTATGGGAACCAAGGTTATCTATCCAGAAATTCAACGTTTTCACATGAAATTTAAATGTATAAAACCTTTGTGGGAATGAACGTTATCACGTGAAATTTAACTCTTTTTCACGGACGGTGAGAAAAATAAAGTGCAAGTATGCATTTTATTTTGTGTGAACGTTGAATTTGTGGGTAGAGAATTTGATGGGAAAAAATATTATTTTTAGATATAATTCTTTGCATGATCGTTTTGATCAGTCTCAATTTCAATCGTTTTTATTAAAGTGAAAAAAGGATTCTATTTGGAAATTTCTTTGCTTTTCCACTAGCACATAATTACTTAACCCGAACTGATTTAAACGCAAAAACTAATGTTGTGTTAAATATTTTAGTCTATTAAAATCGTATTTCAGTCAATATAATACGAAAAACTCAAAATAAACTCACTGGAAATGACATTTGTGTCCAAATGACGTAATAACGCAAAAATTTCTTCTCGAATCAGCCATACTTGTTCTCTTTGTATCATGAATTTTAGCTACACATTCATAGGTAAGTTCGAAATGGGTTAATTCGTGTACATCCTTTTGGGGTTGCCATACAAAAATTGCATTTGTTGTTGCTAATGTATTTGAATATGGTATGTGACCGCATTGTTATAGACAAGTAAAGTTTTGTACATGATCATTGTATATAATATAGCGCTTTTCAACTCCTTTGACACAAAGAGCTCTGTAATGTCCGAAAAAAAAAATTATTTTTCAGGCAACTTCTTCATAGGATTACAATGAAAATGCGCTGAAACATACTATTTCTGGCACAAAATAATGTATTTAGTATACGAATTTTAAATTTTGGGTTTGATTAGCCAAAGTCCTAATTTTAATCTAATCGTGGAAGATTAACTCAAATGGCATCTGTATTTGTATACTTTTGTAGGTGCTTTGTCCTTGAGGACGAGAAACTTTCCTTTGTAGTTGTCTAAGAACCAATATGCGAGCTAAGACATATGGTTTCGTAGACTAGGCAAATAAGCCTGAATGTATGTGAAAGGAAAAGCGACAGAAATAAACTACTTAGGTAAAATTAACTACCTATATGACTCTCAGCTAAACTTAACGCTTTTACTAACTGTAATGGATTACTTGTTGGTAACGAAAGTTACACGTCGCAGTGTATGAAGCATAGAGACTGTTCCTATAAACAACGCTATAAAAACGGAGAAGCACCAGTCAAGAAGGAAAATGTATGTCAAAATTTTCATACTTCTGGATCAAAGAAAATTTTTTCGCAGTGTTCGGTCCACGATCCTAAAAGTAAATTAAACAAACTAATAAAATTTAATTAAAAATAAATTCGGGCAAATGCGCAAATTCTTCAACCCGAAAATAGAACACACACACAAAGTAACATATTTTTATATATAATTACCAAAAATTTATCTGATAGTCAGCTTCCAATATGATGTCAACATAAAGTCTCAATACAGAAAGGTGAATCTAGATGAATGCCCGTATGCAATTTCTTAGGGTTACCGCACTGTGCAAGTTTGATTAGTGATGTGCTTTTTCACATATCGGACAGTAAAAATGACTATAAACAATTTCATAAGGTTTCATATTCTGAAGAACTTTTCAGTACAATAAAACCATCTAGCACGGATCATATTCACATCATAAGTAAAAAAAAAATAAAGTAAATTTTTATATGGAACAGCAAAAAGCTTTTACCCGATTTAGTTCATTTTGGAAATTTTATTTCCTATTTTGTAATGGAAAACAAAATTTATGTATGGCAACCCAACGAGGAAGTTGCCCGATCGGTCCAATTTCGAACTTAAATTTGCTTTATTTTAAATCCAGTGTGCAAAACTTCAGCTCTCTAAGTACATGCGTTCTCGAGTTATCGGCAGGACAGACGGAACGATGGACAAGAGAACGGACGGTGAACAGTTGGACAAACTATTAGGGCCGTAAACACTAACGAGGATAATCCTATTTCCTGTGTAAAGATTATTCCTATCCGAGAGTAAACCTGCTTGCTTTGGTCGTAAACACCAACTCGTGTAAAACAATGAGTTTTTTGCTTATGTGGCATTACTTTCGGATATTTTCGGTATGTCCAAATAAAAGATTATTATGTTTAAAAATAAGAAATGTTGAATAAGCAATATAATGAACAAAATTAATTTAATTTTCAGTTTTCTTTTTTACATTATACTAAAAGAAAAATTTTTAATAGAGAAAGAATGTAAGATCAGTGCATCTAACCGAAATATCGTTGCCACGGAAACATGCTATTCTTTGTTGTCTGCCGTAATTGTAACTTCAATTCAAATTTTGCTCATTCGTCACTTATTCGGAATAATCCTCGAATAAAAATGTTACCACCGGAAAATCTCGGATAAAATATTACACCGGTGTTATACGATGGATTAAATTGCGAGTTATCTTGGTTGGTGTTTGTGCTTTACACGTGAATATGGATTATTCTGGTTGGTGTTTACGGCCCTTAGTATCCAATTACTTTTCCTTCTATGTTATGTGAAACAAGTAGCTAGCGTAAAAATGTTGTTTGAGATATTCACGCCGTCAGAAACCAAAAAAAGTTTGGAAAAATAAAGTTTTTGTGATTTGACTAATTGTGGGTAGAAAGGGAATTTTGTTTTGTTATTCTTAGGAGTTCATGAATATGAACAAATCAAGTATAGAACGCATAATATTAAAAACAATTTTACATCTGGGAAGTTCTGTAGAATGCTCTGTACATATATATGCTTACAGAATGTTATGTAACTTTTTCGTTGCAAATACCGCACTTACCTTTGACTTTCAGTCAGTTTGATTGATCCCGTGCTGCTAGTCCACTTGAAGTGGATGTAGATCCACCAAAACACCTTGTCTCAATCATTTCAAGCTGAGCTGACCGCCAACACAGTCGCCTTTGGTTAGAAGACCCCTCGGGTAGAACAACAAAGGAACTGTGGGGTAAACCAAACCCGAATCAAACGTATAAGCTCCTAGAACTTAACAAGCCAACCTTGAGAGCTCTGGTATCCATTCTCACTGGGCACTCCTCTCTCAGGGGCCACCTTCACAGGATTCGACTTTTTGATGATCCTACATCTAGGAGTTACGGAGAGGATTCCGAAACGGTGACTCACTTTCTATGTCACTGCCCGGCACTCTCAGGAATACGTTACAGAATTCTTCGCTCCAAGACGTGTTACACGCCGGCAAGGAGCGTTGGGGGCCAATACTGAAATTTATAGGAGCGTTCGGTTGGGATCTGTGAGCAATCGCCCATGGGTCTGGAGGGGGAACAATGGCCTACGTTCGAGGGACCCCCTCGGGGTTCCAAACCTCTGCTTCAATCAATCAATCAAAAGATGAGATTGGTATTTGGTGTCCTATCATCCATTCGATAGCATACCTTGTCATAAAGTTCCTCATAAAGTGTAAATTCGCTGCTCTGATTTATACGTGTGGGCTTCACCAAGTTCTTGTAGACGTACGTCTGTTATTTGTCTTTTGGTTAGATTTGTGGGTATCGTATATAATGAAGTCTGCCAGAGCAGCCACATCCAAAATATTACAAAAAATGCTAGGGTCCACCGCAACGTACGTCTCTTGGTGGTGTAATGTCCTAACATCTTATCCATATTGTCTACCCCCTTGCATTTGTTGTATAAAACAATATGATTTCGGAATTTTGGAGGACACCACTTACACTTTTATCGTAATACACTGTTGAAAGCAAAATTACAGATTTCCTCTTTTTTTGTGCATAAGAGCAAATCGTGGTTTTGTCACAAAATCCGAACTCGGTAGAAAGCAGTGTACGCGAAGGTATATCTTGAATTCGGTAGGAATGTATTAGAAAGTTCGAATATGATGCTACGAGTAAGAAACTAAAGCAAAGGCCATTGCTTGTATATATATGCCCTAGGTGTCACTTTTGTTTATGTTCGGTAATGAAATATACCCTAGCACAAAAACCGTAGGTAAGGTTAAAATTGGAAGGGTACTAAATAGCTAAAAATATTTGCAGTCTATCCTGTGGAGATTTAGTAATACTATACTGTACTTGCTATTTTTTAATAATAAGCTAGATATTAGAATATTGGTAAATGTTTGTAATTTTGATAAAAGTAAGAGAAAACCGAAGATGGAAAAAGGCGTACTGGGGGACCAGGAATCTCAAAAAGTTGTTTTGCTTACTAGCTGCTGCTGGTATAGAATTTTGCCTAATACTTTCAAAAACTGCGCCAAAATCCCTTGCATAAACTTTTTTCCATCCGCCTGCAATGCGAATTTTTTTTAGTATGTGTATAAACTTACAAATTTTCGAGATTGGCACGAAAATTGTTGTTGATCGGCCTCTCCTTTAGTTTATTACTCGAAAGTATGAGGTATGCTTTGCGGTCGATACATCAAAATGCGATGTATGATGTTGTATATATATGCTCCAGCATATTATTAATGTAATAGGGTCGGCTTCGGTACAAGGGAGAATTATTACCCTATTTCTGAATACTCTGTAAATGCACGCTGGTTTACTATGAGGTTAATGAACAGCCAACGCTTTATATATGTGTAACAATCTATTTCAGCTCGTGACTTCTTCTGCACCTCCTTACTCTGAAACGAAAGGGGGTAGTACCCTTGAATGGTGTAGCACTCTCAAGCACTAACTCAAGCACAGGTTACATAAAATAAAATAATTAATTGATTCGCTCTGGCGCTAAGCTTCCAGAAAGTTCCCGGGAAGCAGGTCGCCCAATGACCTAATAAGCTCTTTCCAACGGCGATGAAACCTAAGATACATGCCAATTGATCTTGCGATCATAGGTTTACTTAGTGGTCAGGCGGTTCCAATAACAACCTACCCCTAACTAGTTCGTCCTGTAGTAATGGCGACTGCACCTAAGCTGCTTAATGATCTCCGGTCCTGAGATTAATACAGCAGGGTGGTTGAAATTCGGTGGTCTTCGTGCCAAATGGATACATATAACGGATGTGACTAAGCTTCAAGCGGAACTAGCAGACCACCGCTAATATAACCTGAGATGTTCCGATCAGCCAACAGACAATTAATTCAGAGATGGGTCTCTGTAATTGTTAGACATCTTTATTGCAATCTTGACTTTTTTTTACGCTGACCTGACTCGAGATTGTTTACAGTTTTGTTTGACTTTATTTTTACTAAATCACAAACCTATCTGGCTAAGCCTTGATTTAATAGAAGGGAATTTCGAAATGATTCTTGCTCTTTTTACAATGTGGTTGGTCAAAAATTGGAATATGTGTGATCCGGCGCAGACGTGTCACCACCATTCATATACCGAAGTCCTTAATCCCATCAAATTTGAAGAAGAGTGGCATTATTATAGCGTATATTTTTGTTGTTTAAAGTGGAGTACAGAGTAGTGTTTTTATCGATAAATTTAACGGAATGTTATTACTAGAATAGCAGCTATAAAAGACGTCTGGGCTAACATTAAGTGCAGTAGATTTAAGTACTATTAGCGTAACAAAAAATTAAAATTCCAAAGTGAGTCAAATGTCGTGAGGTACGCATCTCACCATTGATGGTAAGCTATGATGCGTTAATGAGAAATTTCTAAATTGTTAGACCTGTTTTCACAAATCCATTATAAAAAAAACACACACAAAACAGTTTACAGTGATATTAGAAGACGTCACAAAGCAAGCCTATGCATACTTTAACAAAACAAAACAAATTAGTAATAAGTATTTTTGAATCTCATGAAAATTTTTATGCAAACAAAAAACTGTAGAGTACGCCATTTGGTCTACACGTGAAATATCAGTTATGTTAAAAATCTCATGCAGTAAGTACATAGATCTATGAATGCAAGAGAATTCGGCAGAGGTCCTGCTCCGTTGATAGGATGTAAAATTAAATTAACATCACAGGTATGTAGCACCCAACAATTATGTCTGAAAATGCTCTCGGTGCATTGGTGTAATGATCGTTACTATTTTGAAAGTACTACTAACATTGATGGGCATCAGTGCTATGATTTAGTTCACAACAGTTAACGCGAGATAAAGTTCATATTACCTATAAGAGAATTCGTAAATTACAACAGCTCTATCCAGAATCATAGGAGAATGGGGAGGATAGATTGGGATAGTTACAAGCGGTTAACCTGGAAGCTAAAACTCATCCGAGGGTAGCATATCCGCTTTAAGCCGCCTACTAAAATAACAGAGGCAGATCTAGTACATATGTAAGTGAACAATACCGAGAAATACAACCATTACAAAGTCTTAAAAGTCAATAAGCTAACAGATATCCTTCAAAAGCCACACGACGAAGTATCAAGGGTTAGCTAATATAGCCAGAAATCCGCAATATCCGCTTAGAGTCACGCATCGGCCAATCAGATTATGTAAGTGGAAGCAATAAAACTGCGACTTGGCTTAGATCGAATTCGACGTCCTCTAACATTTGCTTAGTAGACAGAAACATCGCTGACAACTTTTTTTTTACCAGTCTTTGGCATGCTAGAGTTGACCTAGAAGGATGGAACTTTTAGGCTAGATATGAAGACAAATCTCCACTAGAAACAAATCTCCACTGGAAACAAATCATCATCTGGCACATGAATTTTGAAAGATATTGAGTAAGAACGATCCAGTTGTACATGTCGTAAATAAATTATTCTGAAAGTTAATACGCTGCGATGAGTCTCAAGTGCTTTAGATAATAAAAACGATAATCTCATTTTCGGTGATGTTATGATAAACTCTGGAAATGAGTATACATCATTGGAGATCTGGTAGTCTTATAGCATTGGAAAAATTTCGTATTTTGACAATAATAGACGGACGTTACAGATCGAAAAACATAAGACTGAGAATTGACAATATTCTAATCTAAAATCACAGCAGTGGACAGTAAGAGTCTCAGACATAATAAAAGCAGTGCATATTCTTTTTAAGTGCCGCTGTTTGAATGGCGCTGTTGAAAATGATTGATCTACAATCACGATGCAATAGAGCTAGCGCGCAGTATAAGTGACGACAGCAGAACAAAGTTCCAGCTTCACTTGCATCCTCCATAATCGATAAAATTCAAGTCATAATTGCATCGATAACAGATGAGGGCAGAATATAATTACTGTTCATAGACCATCCAAAGTTCTGAAACAGTTGATCTTGGACAGAAACTTATGTAACTTTTCTAATGACTAAACTGAGTTTGTTAAACAGTTGCTACAGTTCACCTGTATGCCGATGATCTACAGATTGAGTTGTAACGAACCTCTACATAGCAAAACATTTGTAGAACCATATATGAGGTTTTACATGGGAAATTTTCCTTCGCTTATGATTCATATTTACTTCTTGAACCAATATTTTAAGTAGAGCAAAAGAGATTCACCAAAACACCTTCTACTTCCTACTTGATCCAAAGTTGAACTGGCTTGTCCGCGAAATATAAAATATCTATCTATGTCTACCATTCTGCTTCTACTTGTTTCAGGCGGTTCTTTCTCCTGATATTATGGCCCCACAGTGCTATTGTGCGTGAATTTATTCCCAAGGGACGCTCTGGATCTTTTGCTAAGGCAAAAAATTTATTGGTGAAATCTCCGTCCACTATGCCACTATGTTCAGTTCGGCGATCTGGAGTTTATATATGTAGCTCTCAAGATCTCACACAAAAGCGCATATATTGCTACAGTTTACCTCTCTCCATGCTCATCAGCTGAGATATTTGACTTGCCGGCTTTGTATATTGAGAGGGTCGCTGAACTTTTGCTGCCTAACTTGCCTAGTGTTAACTGGGAACAGTCTCTGGACAATGAGGGCATATTGCCTTCATTCTGAGCGACTCCTTTTTATAAGCTCGACGTGTGTTTTGACGAGGTCTGCTTAACCGAGACATGGTTGTGTGAAAAGATTGCAGATGCAGATCCTTTGGTCCCGAGCTCTTGGTGTTTGGTCGTGACCGCCATCGTCTTTGTTTGGATGCCTCTGTTGGAGGTGGAGTACTTTGTGCCTTTCGTCGCAACCTTCCACGCATGTTAATCGATTTTGTTCAGTTCGGCGATCTGGAGTTTATATGTGTAGCTCTCAAGAACTCACACAAAAGCGCATATGTTGCTACAGTTTACCTCTCTCCATGCTCATCAGCTGAGATATTTGACTTGCCGGCTTTGTATATTGAGAGGGTCGCTGAACTTTTGCTGCCTAACTTGCCTAGTGTTAACTGGGAACAGTCTCTGCACAATGAGGGCATATTGCCTTCATTCTGAGCGACTTTTCAACATGCCATATCTTTTATTGACAATATTAGTTCTTCGGGCCTAATGCAGTCTAGCAGCGTTATTAATGACTCTGGAAAACCTGGTACTCTCGTTAAGCGTTGTTTAACTCTTATGGTTCCCGAAAGAAGTCATCTTCCGGCTCTACATATAGTTTTGTTTTTTGATCCTGTAAGTTCATCATTTAGTGCTTCTAGTAACTACTGTTATAACTTTAAAAAAGCTGATTTTGATAAAATGAATGAGTGGTATTCCGCTTGTGATTCGACCAGTATGCTGAATGAACGTGACATTCATAAAGCTGTTAAATCATTTTATGACATATTATTTCTTTGTTTTACTCATCGTGTACCACTTGTTCGTTCGAATCGTGCTTCGAATTGTCAACTCTCTCTGACGTATCTTAACAATTTAAAGAGGAGGAGGTTCTGATCCTCAAGAAGTGATGCTGGTTACGTAATTTATTCTATTTCTGACTCGTACAACGATTATGTATATTGAATGAGATCGGCTTTGTGTGTTGAACCAGAGTAATTTTGTAGGTTTGTTATCTCTAAGCGCAACTGTGACGGGTACACTTCATCGTTTCGACTCGGTAACATGGACAGTGTTGATCTCTTAGATACTTCCAATCTTTTTGGTGACTTCTTTAAAACTGCCTTCTGTGATATCAGTTATAATGATTTCACCCATTTGACGAAGCTTCCGCTGCCTTCTCTTCAACCTAAAGACCTGCTGTTCGATAAGCCTCTGTCTCCAAGTATATTTCAAGCATAGCTAATAGTTTTGCTGGCGGTCCGGATAGCGTTCCTTCCACACTCATAAAACATTGTGCTACGTCGATTGTTTCTGTTTTGTGTTATTTATTTAATTTATTCTTAAACTTGTGGTATTTTTCCGAAACAGTAGAAGCTTTCTTTGATTATTTTATGATTATATTATTACTGGTAAAATATTTGAAGCCCTGGATTGCGATATTTTGTGCTTCCAACGCAAGCTCTTCCTATGCTCTTTTCAGCATGGTTTTATGAAAGGTAAATCTACTACGACTAATTTGTTCAAATTTACTAATTTCTGCATTTCGGCTATTAAAAACAGTAAGCAAACCGATTGCATTTTCACGGATTTCAAGAACGCTTTTTACCGAATTAATCATAAAATTTTAATTCATTAGTAGAATGTCCTTGGTTTTCCTACTGTCTTTGTCAATTGGCTTCGTTATCCATCGCTCGCCATGATAACGATGAAAAAATCATCCGCATTGTGTCTGATACGAGTGTGGAATTCTAAATTCGGACTTAGACACAACTGTACTACTATGTCTTTTTCTCTTAAAAGGAGGCCACTGGACTTGAATTACACTTTAGATGGATGCTTATTAACAAGACTTGACAAAACCAATGATTTGGGTTTTTCCTTAATACTCGTCTTTCCTTCGAGCATCATATTAATTCAATCATGGCCAGGGCTAATGCTACTATCGGGTTTGTAAAGAGATGGCCAAAAGAGTTTATGATCCATTCATAACGAAGATTCTTTACTGCACATTCGTTAGACCCATTTTGGAGTATGCCAGTCCTGTCTTGTCTCGCTTCTATGCTGTATATATAAAAAATGATTGAACTTTTCGACCCAGCAATCAGAGAGGACTCATCAGTATGATTATCTCTGATCGCCTACCATAGAAGTTCAATGAGATAACCATACCGATGAGACCTCTCTGATTTCTGGGTCGAAAAGTTCAATCATTTTTCTGCACTTAAATACATTTTGTAAATTTATTGAAATTATTTTCGATAAATTTCAGTCTGTTAGACGAGAAATCTTCTTCGTGTATACATAAATTGCTTGGAGGCTGTGCAGCGGAGATTTTTCCGATTTGCCCTGTGAGGACTTCATTGGGACAACTCTATTATTCTGTCTCCATACTCCATATGTTGATAGGCTTAAACTCTTTCCACTAGATTCTCTTGAGCTTAAACGAAAAACTTCCAGAGTTGTTTTTGCATTTCAGTGTATACAAGGAGTGATAAATTCGTCTGAGCTCTTAAATACGTTCATTAGATCTGTTCTTGGGTGCTCCTTGAAGAACGACTTCTTCGTTGTTGCTCAGCATAGTAAAAACTATGGCATGCATGAGCTAGTTTCATCAATGTCTCCTCTCTTTAACCGCCAGTTTGATTGCATTGACTTTCATCTTTCAAAAAGTCAAATAAGAGATCAGCTTACTTGAAGTTACTTTCCTTTTTCATTTTTATTATTACGTACACTTTTTATCGTTATTATGATTATATTTCACTTTTGTAAACTCACTAATCAAATCTTTGATAGCTCTAAATAAATAAATAAAACGGAAAACTATTAGTATAAGTGTATTCAAACGGAGGCCCTTAGTTGGTACGTGTGCAATGGAAAATTATTCTCCTGTCGCCACTACGTGAAAATGGAGAATTAGTAGTACTACGTGAGCAACGCTATCCACAAGTCAATATATGTGCAACGGAAAGCCCACATGCTCTCGCTAGTACGTAATAAACGGAAAACTAGTGGTAGCACATGAACAACGGAATCCATTAGTCAGTACGCGTGTATAGGGAAGCTATCCCGTTGTACCAATCAGATTGATTTAGTCATTCTAAACCTTTTTTAAACATTTTGCATTTATATTAGGGACGTAAGCAATAAAGCAAGAAATTGATTTCATACCATCTGTTGTAAGTTGGACCCGTTACTACACTTAAGCTTCCCAGCAATTCCGACGTTTTGATTGCATCCGATAGTATTGGCGCCCTAGCAAAGGACGTCACTTCCTTAAATAGGTACTGAACTCTCTCGAACTGGAGAAAATCGACAAACTATAAGCTCTGAAGAGGATTAAATAGAAATTTCATGTATCTTTCAATTCGTAACTAAAACGATATAAATTGGGGTTTTAAGCAAGCTTAATTTACAATTTCCACACAAGAAATATAATTCTCACATACTGATGCATAAAACGATCCGTTACCGAAAATTAAAAAATTCATTGAAATTCAAACAAATTACTTTGATCTCGAGGATACGACGGTCTATGTTAAAGAAGAAAGCTATTTAGCCCACAGCACAACTCTTCAAGTACCATAAGCGCTCCTTATGTGTAGCCCAATGCCAAATAAAATACTAACTTCCAGGTGCCAGGTATGGTAAGGTATCTTCGGTAATATTTAATGGGATCGAATAGAAGTTAGCACAGACACAGACCTTTTTCCATCAGTTAAAATTTTTATTATTCTGTAAGTAGGAAAAAAAAAACAAATTTTCAAAAAAAAACGTTCTTTCGTGTCATGTACATTTTTACTTATTCATTTAGTTTTATTTTATTTTTTCTCTTTTCAGATGGTTACCCAAATCGGCAATGAGGCCTGTAGGGCCAGAGACTTCACACACCGACTGCATTTTAGTCGTAGGCGTATCCCGTCCTAAGCTGGCAGCTGTCTTTTTAACAGTCATGCTTATCTCACTATTCTTAACATTTCATGTACTCTACGACAGCGCTGTATATAATATACAAGCAGCACAAGCTGTTTCCGAACATCGGTTAGCAATACTAACAAATCGCGTGCCTGAAGTAAGCCCAGGTGATATGAATACGATTAACCACCCAATGATATTCCCGAACCGTATACATTTTCCAAAGACAAGTAGACGACTACCTCAGGTAAGTGCATATGCATACATACAGTCTTACATACCTATTTATGACCACCTGAGAAAATTACATTTTATGTAAATCTATTTGTTTCTAGGCTCTAATAATTGGTGTCAGAAAATGTGGAACACGAGCTCTTCTCGAGATGCTTTACCTTCATCCCCGGATACAAAAGGCTGGAGGTGAAGTACATTTCTTCGATCGCGATGAAAATTACATGAGGGGGTTGGATTGGTACCGAAAGAAAATGCCTCATTCCTTTCGAGGGCAGATAACCATTGAGAAGAGCCCCAGTTACTTTGTATCACCCGAGGTAAGTGTTGTCTTGACGATATGTGATGCTCCCGAATCGATCAGAAGATAAAAAGGATTTTCCCGAAAGCTTTTTACGAGTATCACGTGGGGTTCTGTACATTTTTATTGACGATTATTGATATATTCTTACATGGCTTCAGTACTAGCTTACGATTTTTATTTGGTTTCAGGGAATATTTTTTTTATTTTACCTTGTTTGAACGAGAGTATCTCTGCCAATTTGAAAATTTTTTTTCAGCTAAATTGTGACAAAATACTATCTTAAAATAACATATGTACGTATGACATATAAAAAAGATGAAAGTATTCCTTTTAAAGGATGTCGTTGATAAAAATTCTGTTTAGATGTGAATTTATCTTTAAATGGAAATAATTGAATCAAATTGTCGGAATTAAAAAAAAAAAAGCGTTGGAATGTTTTACACCCGTATTAATTTATTGTCAAATGTTTTTGTTTTTGTTTTTTATACTTTAATGAGAGTCAACGTTTTTAAATTATTTTATTTAAATTTCTATCACAACATAAAATATAATTTTTTAACGAATACATTTGTATAGGTAGGCGCATATGCATATAGACCTTATTTACTAGTAACGAAACTGTTTTTGTGAAACTGAGAAAATGTTATTATTGAGACAGATTTTCACTTGAGAATACATTGTGAAGCTACATACTTCTTTCAAAAACCATTAACTCCGTTAGAAAATGTCGTTTTTCGCTTGAGAAGTTAGAGAAGGTTAGAGTGGTGGTACCTATTAGAAAAATCTACAATCAACTACAATTAAACCACCGACTATTTCGATGTTTTCTCATAGGGACCCTACTTGGAAATCATTATTGAATTGAGGAGGGTCGTTAAAACTATCCATAAGAGTTGATGAACTTCAAAAGGTCCGCCAACATCTTGCATGCTAATTCCCTAATTCACAAAAATACGTTTTGAAAGGTTGAAGGATTCACACAGTATGTTGAACACTTTCAACCTCTCTCACATCCATAAAGCCTCTGTAGAACTCATTGTATGGAGTTTGCATGCATTTCGAATATTTTTCAAAGGGGCAGTAATTCGTAGTAACTGAAATAAGACTCCGCACGTCATTCGGTACTTTCCTTAGCAAAGTCTGTCTTTCTAGGACATATCCTCGAATATAGCCAACTCGATGTTGCAAATCCGTAGTAAGTTCTCCCCATCTACGATTAACCAACTTACATACCTGTAAATCTAGAGTCCTGTTCGATAATTCTTGGGGCCTACTTATGGATGGACTTTTCCGCCCATATATACTTAAATCACAAATAAGAAAAATACAGATAACCATCCACCGTACTTAAAACTGACACCAATTATTGCGGCTAACCGACAACGTCTAACCGACAAACATGTGCTTAAAGCTTTTCTCTCACAAGCCATCTACCAAACTCTCATTTTCCAACAGAGATGTAAAGATAAAATTGAAAGCAAAAACGGAGGGCTGTGAGAGAGTTCAAAAACAATCAAGTTTAAACAGCGATCATACGGTACAGTGTTGCAGGGAGAAACATGTAACCATTGAGGTGCTGTATCGTGCGTTGCCCCCGGAATAATCTCAAAGAGATATGTTTCTCGCATAGAATCTCTCGCAAAAGCTTCAAAGCTCTTTTTCGAAACAATGTGCTTTCTATTTCAGTTGTTGACTGAACGTCACTGATCCCCATAAGTTCTGGACATCTGGGTTTATCTGTGCTTAAATGAATCCATCAACGCCAAAGCATCAGCCTGCCCCATTTCGTGGCATGTCAAAATAAGTTTAAGACCAATGGGAGTGGCGTGCATTAGTAATACTGAATTGAACATTTTTTTTCAATTCAGAGTTTATTATGAAAAGTAGTGTAACAAAGTTGCACCCACTCTGTGGTTTGCATATCTTTTCCCGTGCTCACTGTGACAACGTTGGACTAGACGCGATATAATCGTGTTCGAACAGTGTCTGATATAGGAATCAAAAGGGGCGGCATATTGCCCCCCCCCCCTGCCTGCACTGCTCGCGACAGAGTTCTAATAAAGTCAAAATTTAAAATTCGTACTCTGATAACTTATCTTGTAATTGAATTAAGTAAAAAATTTAAAATATTAAATCTGCACTACAAAATAGAAAATAATTTCTCCTTTCACTTAATGAGCACATGACAAAAGTTCTCTACAGTTTCCCTTCATTTGCATTTAATTAAATTTTGAAATTATATTACATTTCTGTATAAATTTTAAATTCGTTAAGGTAGTATAATCTACTAATAATAATAATCTAGAATCACAGGATAAACTTAAAAATTTAAAAACATTTTAGTACCTCGTTCCAGAGCCGGAGAAAAGACTCTATTGCTCATTTTCCAGTCCTCTTCTTTACATTTCTCAACCTTCACCTTTTTCTAAAAATACATATCCATAATACATATATGATATCTGACTGGACTAAGGGATATAAAATACCTGAAACTATCCCTTCATTTAGGTAAAATACATGCCTCGACAGAGGATCATAATGTTATTATAAGAGTCGGGGTTGTAAAGTACTTCTCTTAAAGTGGACGATTTTAAAAATAATTCCCTTGAGCAATGAGGCTAATAAAACATTTATACATTTTTCTTAAAACTACGCTACTACTGCGGTTCGTCTTATGAACGCAGCCTACAGTAGAAATTATTTACTAATTTTTAGTGTTCATTTTGAAGCAACGTTTTTTTTTATAACAACAATTTTTTTTAATATTTATAATTTTTTATTTTTTAGTCTCAAATTATTTTAAAATAATTTAAAAACACTTATATCATTAGTAAACTCTGAATACAAGAAAAATATCTGCAAATTTTTGTAATCGAAAGCTTACAAAAGCCCCGGTATTTTGATGTATTATGTATGTTGGGAAAAGCATCATAGCTGGAGTAATTATATGTAGCTCTGGAGTGGATCCCCACCCAAAATTACATCATGTCCAAAAACCAAAGTTTCAGTAAATGATAGTCTTTATCACTTCACAGCCGTCATCCTTTGTCGTCTCAAAGTTTACATACGAAAAGCATAACAGAATGCAGCCAAAGTAAGGGATTGCTCTAGTTTTGAATGATAAAATTGCTTAAAAGTTTTTTAAAGTTGTCCCATATAATTTTATATTGACATAATTTCGGCAGAAGACAGTAGGTACTGTCACGTAGTGAAACTAAATTTTCTCAAACACTTGGTTAACTCTAAAATAATTTTTTTTCAGCATTGTTCTTCAATGGTCTTACACATCACGTAAATTCTAGAAATCCCGTCAGGAACGTAGGATTTTTTTTAATTTCTCACCCTATCCTCCTGGAACATTTAAACATTTTTTTTCTATGGGACGACTGCGGTGTGGTGTCCCTTTTCATTTCAGCCACGTTCTCTTGAATTACTTAAGTGCGCATACATTGATGGACTATGTGGAGTTGTAGTGGCATACTTTTACGGCTTGTCGTCCCTAAAGTGCAATTCACATAGGGAACTTCTTTAAATGGCTTCCGAGATTCCATTTTATTTCTCGGTAATATGATTTAGTATGCTCCACTCAAGTTTCCTTTGAAAGCTGTGGTAAGTGACCATTTGTTTTGATATGCCATCGTAAAGTGCAAAATATGCCGGTAATATCCTTGGGTATGAGAGCTTTTCTTATAAAAATGAAATTTTATAAAAGGTTGCCATAATTCATAACTTTTTTTTTTGTTTTGAAAAAGGTTTTGTTTCAACGAAAATCTGGTCAGCTGTTGAATAATATCCAAGAAAGTAAATAATTCCTTGTCACCGACTTGCAGACGTTTTAAGTAAATTCGATAGTCAAATGAAAATTTTAATAACTCATGTTAGCGGCTACTTGGCTGTGAAATTTAGAAACTTATTTGAATGTTCACAGATCGATATTTATGCACGTAAGGGTCATATTTGATTAATAAAAAGATCTCAGGGGTAGAATTATCGAATTACCTCCGGATATAAATTAACCGAATATAAGTCACAATGAAGGAAATCTCTAGCTTCATGACATAAAAGTAGAGGGCCCAGCAGACATTACTTATATTTGGTTTATTGTATGAACTTTAATAATTATTGAAAAAGTCAAAATTTACATTAAAATCCTGAAAAAGATACAAAATAATGTTCAATGAAGGAAAAAAATGAAAAAAAAAATAAAAATATAAAAATCGTTACAATATCACGTGTCTTACTTTTGAAACAATAGTCTTGAATTAATCGGAAAGTTTCACCCCTAATTAATAATAAAAATTAAAACAAAGAAACAGACTATATTGAGGAAAATTTTTTGGAAAATTTAGAACTCTGAAGTAAAAATTAAGGAAAAACCAACCAACAAAGAAAAGGCTAAACTGGTAGTCAACATTTGATGCAATTCGAATATAAAAAAAAAATCTGGAAATTGTCACCAGTGAAGAAGGAGCATCCTTTTAAGAGTTCCTTGACCTGTTCCTAGCTATTAGAGGTGTCACAGCATTTTTATTTTAGGAAAATATTGTAGTTTAAACGTTCCACTATGTACTGTAATCTTTGTTGTGTAATCCGCCTGCTGCCATGATAAATAACATCGAAAATTCGAGCCGTGAAAGTCAAAAAACTCTAAAAGAAGGAAAAATAAGGATGAGGATAGAATGTGGAACCCTATAAGTAATGCAAGATAGGGTGTCAACACAGACTTAACTTTTCTTAGGGAGGACTGCTGTCAAACTGAGAAAATTAAAAAAAAATATTTCCTCTCCGTTACCTACTCTCCAGCGTCTACTGTACGCTCGTTCGACGGCAAACCAGGGAAATCTATACTAACAATGGAAATGGGGTGTAGGAGAAGGGAAAAGGAAAGCATGCAGGTAGTCTAATGAAGAGTCATGAAGCAGGAAAGTTAGAACAGTACTCCTCAACTAGCGCAATACCCAATGACCAGAACCTGTTCACTGATGATACTCTCACTCTTCTCCATTGCATATCTCCCATTCTCTCAACCCCAATGCCTTTGCCCCGTCTATCCGATTGATTGAAGGGCTAATCCATGAGTAGCGTCACCCATCCAAGTTTCAGGAACAGGAATTGGATGTGAATAGAAATGAGGGAAGAGATTAAGGTATATGGAAAGATAATGGGCAGCTTTTTGGGAAATGGAGAGAGTGAGAGTTCTTCTCACTCAGTAGACCAACTATCAGACAGCTACCGAGTTATAAGGGAACCTTCACTTACTAGCACAGCACTCCACCACTGCTCTATTTTATAGAAAAGAAACAAGAGAAACAGTTACAATTGGTTTAAGACTAGATGAACACAAAAGCTAAATAAGGTGAAAATCCACGGTTGTGTATGGCAATACCAAGAAGGGGTTGCCCGATTTAGTTCATTTTTGAAATGTTATTTACTATTTTTATGAAAACGCTGTATACAAAATTTCAACTCCCCACGTATACGCGTTCTCAGGCATTCTCAGGTGTTTAAATATATAGTGAAAAACGAAATTTGTATATGGCAACTTTGAAAGGGTTGCCTGATTGGTCCCATTTTCGTACCTTAATTAATTTTTTTTAAACGCCAGTGCGCAAAAATTTCAGCACTCTAAGTTTTTTGGATACTGTTTTCTTGTGTTTCGAATGGCAGTATCTACTAACTCTCATCTGTAAGTAAGCTGTAAAACTTATCTCACCTACACCTGATGGTAAGAGCAATTTTAGCAAGTTAGCACAATGGCAGCCTTGGCCTTCGGGCTTGGGATCCCTTACAAAAAAAAAAAAGCTCATGAAGTGGAAAGGAATTCCTCCGATCACCAAAACTTGATGATGAAGCTGTCCAAGTTATTCGATTTACTTAAACCTTAGATGTTAAAAGAAACGATACCTCCATAATACCAAAAGACGGGCGAATTAGTTTGCATAATTATTTTATCACCTTCAAAAAATAGTAAAGGCTTAGCAAGCGCAGACCCTGTAAGAAAGAGTTCCACACCACCACAAACTGTGTATGCATACATTCTGTGAGTTTGTCGATCAATATACGATAGCTGTTTGTAATGCGAAAGCCTGTCGTGTAGTTGATTGGATGTTACATCTGCGTATTTGTTATGCCTCAAAACAATAGGTCTATTTACCCTGTATGTACCTCCAAAATACAATATAAATCTAGCCTGAGGTGATCATTCCATCCACGAAACCCTTTATAATCGATACTTCTTTGGATTGACACCGAAAACACATTCCTAAAAGCTCTCAATGTTCCAAAAAAGATGCTTGATGGTTGATTCTATATGATATGATTTTTTTTTTCAATAATAACTAAAAAATAATGGTGTCTCAATGACAGAATACTCCTTGTGCATATCTTCTTTTTACAACTTAGTAGGTGAAACCTAATCTGCCTTGTATCTTCAGCGGCATATTTCATACTATCTTTTCTCTCATAAAAATCATCTAAAACTTCAGTTTACAAAATCTGAATAAAGCCTTGCTCCTCGAAAAATCTATTTTCAGTATGTACATTACTAATTGACGAGGTAATCGCATCCGATCTATATCCCCGAATACTTCAGAAAAGTAATTAGCATACTTTATTTCAAAGTGATGCATCGCTTCGATTATACCACCAAGACCAACTACAATTAGCATTTTGACTCTTGCCCAAGTTATTCTTAATGCCTAAACTCACACTCATACTGTTTGAAGACAACATATGTACGTGACATGAAACGCCTCATCGTCTTTTAGTTACTAAAATTTACTTGTGCTATAAAAGGAGCTCTCCAGGCACCAACCATAGATTAAAAGTGTTCCGGGTGTATATAATAGCAATCTCTAAGCGGCGTACTACCGATAATGATCTACCGGTGATTTGGTAATTCAAATTAAATACGGAAGATTATTGACTGGGATCTCTCCAATGTCATCCACTAGGATCTCTCCACTGTCATCCATGTTATCTATTAAACAAATAACAGAAATTCTCGTAGAAGGAAGGATTTCATGCGTCGTAGTCGTGATTTCTGCCAGTCCACTATAGCGAGGAGATTTCTGACACCTTAGATATCTTATTATGATGAGCGTTATGTGTGATATTCATGTGCAGAGCTCTGCAACGAGGATGCTAGAGACGTTTGATCAATTCTCGCCCACTATCAATTCTGACAATCTGCCTTCCAGTTGTTAGAAAGGTTTGCGTTTTCCCATCCTTCAAGCAGCATGATTCGTGTCGTAGCATATATTCTTACCTATGTTTGTAGCTACAATTATTATTTCAGTCTTTCATAGCGAACCAGAAGCTCAGAAGGTACAGATAATGCTTAACGAGTAGTAGGTAGTAACTGAAGAGATCCCTCAATCGGTCGAAATTTTCAAAGTTGAACTCAATTCCAGAATAACGGTCGATTGGAGTTTCTAGCACGTAATGAAATCAACTTCGAAAAAAAAATCCGCTAAAGCTCACCAGACTTATGCACTAGGGAATCAAAAACTACATCGTAAACAACTTTTGTTTCACAGGACGAAGGAGGCGCATCCTGAGTAGACAGCTGTTTGTTCAAGAGATGAATGTATAAATAAGAATATTGGACACTAGATTTGTAACACCTGATTCTATATTAAATTCTATTGTGTTATATACATACATGTTAATGTTGTTATGGGCAAATGAAGTCTACATATATTACAATGGGCTCTGAGTTGTAATAGGCTCGAAGACCATCCTGTTCGCTGACTCTATGTAAAACATTTAAGATGGTATTTAACTTGATCCACCTTTTATCGTGAACATACATGGATTACCTGCCCTCCATTTAAATTTCTTCTAGACGTGGGAAAGGCGAACAGCATCATATCAGTCCTTATTACTATAAGTCCCACCCTGTAGGCTCTCTATCTGCGACACTAAAATTTCAAGATCATCGATATATCGTGTGTAACACGCTAGTTACATAACTTTTGTTTTACTTGCGAAACAGTCTGAATAAGCTGAAGTGAATTTCTGCTCTTGTCGAAGAGATGCATTGGGAAAAAATTGCAAAGCTTATTCGCTTGAGTGAAAACTAACTCTCCGATAGCTCAATCGCAGTTTCAACGTTAAACATTGTCTTATAATCGTAGAGGTCAAAATCAGAATCTAAGGTACCCTCCGCTTGAGAAAGAGGACTGTCGGCTTCCACTTCCATTTTAGTTTCATTTTGTTCTTCATTAAGTTTTGTTTTAATTAAGTGCTCTCGTAGGTTGAGGTGTAATTTTTTTAAAGACGATAGCTGGTAGCTTGTTAAAAGGTTTTCATTTATTTTAATTAATTGATGTTTTTCTGATAATTGGAAAAAATAATATGAATTTTTGGAAAAACAATCAGCTCCTAATTGAATCATAAATTTTTGCGCTGCATATTAAATTTTCCAAAATCAAACTATACTGGATAATAGGTGATGATGTTTCCAAAAATAAGCTATAGCCTGGAAGTAGTCCCAAGATGCCTATATTAAATACCATAAATCCCGTGAAGTTGATCATAACTTTAGAATGTGTACAAATTGATAAACAATTTTTTTTTTCATACGCAATTGCAAATTGCACATTTATTTAACCCTTATTTCGTTAGGACACCCTATATTGTCAAAATCCTTTCATCTTTTAACTACTTCCTAGATATTAATGAAACTAGTACAAATTCAGCCATTTCCACTTTCAAACAATTACCGAAACCAAACGGAAAATGTGCCAAATGACTCATGTTGACTGCTATTAGATTTTCAAGCACAAAGAGCTCCTATGCTTTTCCCTCTACACTAATTTTAAAATTCCAACAATGCCTACAAAAGGAACAACACACAAGCCCACAACGTCATTTATTAAATGCCCATATTACCTTCAATATGTGCATAAATTCCTGAATGAACTACCATTCCCAACCCGCTCATCAAAGGTTGTCTATTGTGGCAGCAGGAGGTCAGGTCAAGAGGAGCATTCTATACGTCGATGATGCAAGTTAAAATTATATTCCCACAGAGAGTATAGCTCTTGTAGTGTAGTTTAGATATAAGGACGCAACCCAAAGGTGGGGTACCCATTTCAATCCAGGTTACCCTTTCAGCCCCGGGGACATATATGTATACCTGCTATACTCACATCAGTAATGAACCAGAATATGTATGCGCCAGGATGCATATATACATTGCCTCGACAGGTATATTTGAATTGCAAGGAGCCCCAGGTTTTATGAACTTTAAGGATCTCTGTATTATGAAATGTCTAGATGAGAGCTTATGAAAGCTCCCATTCTTCTGACGATTCCTTCCCGTTTCATCGTTTTCATACCTACGGACGGAGAAAATTGCTTTCATTTATTGGGGAGAGATATAAAGACGGTTTGGAATATTTCCGATGAACCGTTCGATATTGAGTGGGAAATAATTTTGCTTAAAATTGCCTACATAGACATGTTGAAGGATGTTGTTTCAGGATACCATTGCCTGAATTTATATGTAGTTGCAGCCAGCCGTGAAGATTTATGAATGCCTGTTTCAGGAGAAGAATTTTATGTAAATGAAATTTTTTTACTCTTGACACGAGACGATAGAGCTGACGATTTTACGGCGAATTCATTTCTATTGAATATCATAAATATGTCTGCGACAATATTTTATTAAAGGAAAGTTACTTCCATAAAGTTCCATATAAGCTTGCTTACAAATTTACATTTTCACAGTTGACTTCACTGTATGTCGGGCTCTTCTTCATCAATTCGATTAGAGTGTAGACTAGTACCAGAAATTATAAATCCTTGGAGGAAATTTTGTTAGAATGTCCTTAAAACGGCTTAGTGTATTTTGCCACTTCTTTTATACATCTTATCTAGGCTTCCAACTGGTGGTGGTGCCTTTTTCGCGGATTCGGTCCAGCATTCTTATATAATATTTCATCTACTTACTCTCAATCTTAGTTTCATATTGTAGGGAAGAAAAAAACTTAGTGCGGTATACCTACAGAAAGTTGATTATCAGTTCAGTTCGGTGAAACACTTACGATCTACAGCTAGCCCTTACAGTTGGAGTACCTATTAACTGCTAGTTCTAAATCACATGACACAGTAAGAATGAAATGACTTGGTTTGTGGAGAAATTATGACAGAATGCTATATCACAGAGATAGTCTGTCCTAGAATTTCCTAGAAATCTTGAGAAAAATTTAAAGGCCTGTGAAAGAATTTTAATATAGTGAGTCTCACATGCTTCAGTATAAATTATTACTTCAATTGTAGATAATTGAATTGAATTGAATGATCGCTTTTCATTACGAAAATTTTCCTTGCGCTAAAAATAAGACAACTTATGTAGTTTAATAAAACAGAATACTTTGATCGGATATGTTGCAGATAGAAGTTTGTATTGTTTCAGCAAGTTGTTCGGTTACTCAAGACATTTTTAATATATATACGACGAATTCTAGGTGACTGTCCCGGTTTTTAAGCTGGGGTAAAATATTAAAAATTATGCTTTATTCTTTTTAATATTTTTCATGTACTTTTATCCCTTAGCGAATTTAATTAACATCACTTTTGTGAAAATTCTGTTAGCAGTTATATCAACATATAAAAGATATTCAAATTTCTGATTAAAAAACATCCAACATCCTCCATTTCTTAACCTGAAAAAGCTACAGTTCCCTGCATCTCCAAAACTAAGAAAGGCGGACCTCACGTTGTCAATTTTTTTTATAAATTTTGGTCTGTTATCTGCCATTAATGCCTTATCAAATTGAGACTGAACTTTAAAAATTATTCTGACCCGAAAACATTAGATTTATAATATCCATCATTATATAGGTAATATAGCCCGTGGCATAATGACGAACAACTTTTCTCTAGATTTTTCTTAAATCCCTGAATCGATTGCTTGAAGCTTTAAATATAATGATGTGATATAGATTGTTTCCGTCTAGCATCCTTATGAATTGCGATATTGACCTAAGTGGAGTGATGACCAGTTCGTAAGTATGACTTCACATACGGGGAATAATGATGAAGGACTCGTGGCATAATAATAAATTATATTTAATACCAAATATTTAAAGCCAAATCTTTTTTATCAAAAGATATTATTATTAATTAATGACCATAATGAGCCTTGCAGGAATATGGTTTTTACAATATAATTATACATTCTAAAATGAGGCGCACCTTGAATTTCGATATCGAAAAATGCAAATAAAAAACATCTGATATTACACCCTTAAAACAATTCCTGAATTTTGGAAGTTTTAGAATAAATTGCTTCTGTGTTCGTATTGAGCAACCAACGACGTCCGAAAAACCCAAAAATTCACAGTTTGCGAAATGCTAAACTGATTGTTGAGTCATTTTCCTTAATAAAGAATTTTCTTTTAATGTAAAATTATGTCTTATGAATCCGTGAAAAAATAGTTATTATGCCCACAAAAAACTCGTCATTATGCCTCACCACAAAATAGTATCTTTCTGACATGTTATGAAATCTATCATTATCTCGATAAACTGCACACCATAAATATACTAGACCTCACCATTCAAATCAAAACCCCTTAAATACTTCCTCAAACACAATCTCTGACAAAGCTAAAACATTTGCGTGTTCTAATTGCAAAATTGGTTTGCTGTTTTCGTACAACAAACATAGACTAATGTCAAAAAAATGCTCACCATATATTGGTAATACCATAGATGGCACAAGAACTAGATATCATATGTAAGATTTGAAATGATGTATACGCCGAGTGATTCATATTTTATCGAATCTGAAGTTTTAATGAAGTCGATGAAATGTATACAAAACTGTTATTCTAAAAACATTTACTTTCATCACGCTCTAAAACATGTTATGGTTCATTCCAGAATGAACTACCCATTTCACAATCTGTATACTCTGTCTGCATGCGACATCTAGTTCTTGTGCCATCTATGGTTATACTTAATATATATATAGGTCATTATTTTATAGGGACTAAAAATACATTGAATTTACTTTAATTGAAATCCGAGCTCTTAGTGGTTTTGAAGGGGCCTTATATTCTTCATATAATTGAAGTCCTATTAACAAACTAATGGAATCAAAGACAAACATTGTGAACATAACGAGCTGGTACAAAATATCACACTTAAAATCTATCTCTTCCTATCAAGAAACCAAAACTGAAATTTATGAGAAATCTGAATTTATCTCGAAAAAGTTGTACTAATGTCCTTTCTATATAAAACCATAACAGTCAAGATGGAAAACTTGCACAAAGGATGCCATACAGAAATGCAAATAGGTCTTGAAAAGTTCTTTGACTGGGTTACAGTAGAACGTAAAAGTGTTAGGTATGTGTGTGTGTGTGTTTTTTTGTAGGATTCTATATCTTTCTCCTCCTCCTTGTTTTTGTCTAAAATAATTAACTGGTTGAATTCGTCCACTTTTCAGGCTTATATATATATATATATAGATACGTACAACTTGGCATTGTTGTGCAGTCATTTATCCAAACATCTCTACAGCAGTGTAAAATAACTTTTAGCTATAGTGTTGACAAACAAAAAAGGAGTTACTTATTTTGATACATCAGTGCATAGTACATGAATTAGTCCTCTTCACATATTCTAAACGGTCAAGTGTCGAGTGTCCTTAAACGTCAATGAAACTTTTATGCGGATAAACTTTTGTCATTTATTTGAACTGGCTTTGAGTTGCCCTGAAGAAAATATTTGGAAATTATTTTCGTGGCCGGGAAGGAATGTAGGGAAATGTTAAACGATACTAAACGAAATGTGAATTTAAATTTTAAGATATTCCCCATAATTTCACTTATAATATTTTCGGCATTTCTAAATTATTTATGGAGTACTTATATGTATATAAATGGGTCGTCATACCAAAAATGCACTCAAAATAGGATTTTTGTAAGAGTAAAGATGACCCGGCCACTAGCACCCTGCCGGCAACGCGAAAAGAGTTTATATTTGTGTCTTCCCCTAGAGTGCTTTGGATAAATGTAGCTTTTCACGAATTCAATTATTGCCTCTGGGGTTAACTTTCAAACATTTTTTGGAGCGATAAATGCTTTTCCAGCGATTTTCAACCTAAAAGCAGCAAATATCGGACACTCACATTTGATATGCTTCGAGATTTCGTCATTTCCTTCGCACATGGTTCGCTATATATTCGTATATAGTAAAAAAAGGTACTTTTTGTATGGCAACCCAACGGAGGAGTTACCTGATTTGTTATCATGTGGATAGAAAGGCAGATGGACAGATGGACATAACTTTTAATATTATGCCTGGGTGTCCAATCTATTCCGCTCTAACAGCATTATTGTTTGTTTGTTCGTCTATCTGTCTGTCCGACTGTCTATCCCCACAATAACTTGACAACGCGTTTACATATTGAGTTGAAATTTCGACCATCAGATTTGAGTTCGGAAGTGAGCGAAACCGGGTAACTCCGTCGTAGGGTTGCCATACAAAAATTTCATTTTTTATTTGGACACTCCCTAAGTAAATCTCTACGTCAAGTGCAGCCATTTTATAAAATTTTTAAATGAAGTTCAAACATGAACTAAATCGGACAATCCCTTTTTAGTGTTGCCATAAAATAATTGAAATTTTTTGCATATACATATACATGATTTTATTTTGACACCTTCTATTTCACTAGTTCACAATTATTTATTTTAAGTTTTAAGTAGTTAATTCAGTAAAAGCTTAGTTTAAGTATTTAGCATTAAGTTTAATTAGTACCACTTAGTCCACTAAGATATTAATATAAGTCCACTTTTATTAACAATGCACTCGGTCTTTTGCTTTTTCTACCGTCCACTTTCACTTTCGATTTTCAACTGATCTGTGCCACTGTCAATATAATCTAATTGATAACAACTAAAAATGTGCAATGGTCAACAATTCTTCGTTCACTCGCTGATGATGATGCAGTATTGTTGTTATCCTTTATTGGATGATGATGATGAGATAAAAACTATCCTACATACATACTGTGCAAACGATCAGTCAGAGACCTTTTTATTGTAGTAAAAAGTTCTTCAAAATTTAAGATCTTATTAAATTTGTTAAAGTAATTTTTACTTTAAAAGGCAAGGGACGGTGAAGCGGGGTAAATTACCTCGAGTAAGGTAGAAACAAAATTCTTTGGGTACTGAGAAGATTACAGACATAAATAAAATTACATGAAAAGCCTGTTGCTTGTTATGAATTTTTTTTTTCTGTAAACATTCCGTCTGGCAGTATATCAGTATTAATCAAGTCTATAGCGAAACCACCAAACATGCTATAAAGTTCCAGGATCAAGGCAAGATGGTGTTTTGTTGCCAATATTTTTCTTTAATACTTAAATTCCAAACCGGTCATTTAATAATTTTACGTGAGGTCAAGTAAATCCCCAAATATAGGCGGAGAAATCTTCCACACTTTTTAAATAGTACTTGTTCCCTTTTTACATATCTACTGAAAATAACAACTGTAAAAACAGATTGATACAAAATGGAATCGCCTAACAAAATGTCAGTGCTTGAAAAGTAATAAATATATTTTCAAAAAAAATGTGTTGAATGTATTTAACCTGAAAATGCCCTTAGTGAAGAGCGGAAGTATTTTGAGTTTCTTTTATATTGAAAAATAATATCTTTTTCTATCGTAATTTAAAATAAAATTATTTCTACAAAGTTTTATATAATTTTCAATTTGCCGATTATTCGCCCTTACTGGCTCACATGAACTTTTCACGAATGCTTTTCAATGCTTGCCATATTAAAATGCAACGCTTAGACTCAAGCCACCCATATTATAATTTACAGAGTGCATTTTATGGAAATAAATTTTCTGGCTCACTTCCAGTCATCATTTTCTAATTTGAAATCTACTTCAGGTTAACTTCTCGGTAAAGGAGCAATGTTTGCGCCTCACATTATAAAGCAATGGAAATGTCATTAAGTGTTCAGACCATAGCAGGAAGGTAAGTTCTAAAAAATCACCTCGTAAATAAACCATCAGACAAAATGTTATGGATTCAGTTTTGTTCACTAAGCTCTGAACTTGTTGAATTTTCACTGTGGCTTTATGGCAGTGAAGTATAGAGTAAGTAATATGTTAATTTTTTCAGTTAAGTATTATTTAAGAGTATACTTTCCTTTATTTAGGGCTGTAGTATATGGCAGAAAATTGCACTCCGTATAGGTGGTGTAGGTAGGTAGGTAGATAGGACAACAAATGGTGGCAACTAATCCCTGCAATTTTCAATGGGATATAGGGCTTAAACATGATGTCTCTGTTTTGTTGTTCTGGCCTTCTCCTTTGACCATATTTAATATGTGGTCCACTTGTCTTCCTTGTAGGACATAACCGACTTTCCGGTGGGCTTGCGGGTACCGGTAGAGTGATCCATGGGTTTTATAGGATATCTTACCAATGAAAAAGTAATATGGCTATAGAATGAACATTTTTGGACTACTCAACAAAAAAAATTGTGGACAGTCCGAAATCCTGCTTGATATAAATCTCTGCTCAATATTCGATCCATTGAGCCCTTAACTGTGACCATGCGCCCTGTAGTTTTTAATTTACAGGGTGTTTTGTGAAAACCTAGCTTTTTTTATGAATCACCCTGTAACTCCTAAACGGTTGATATTGCCCCCCCCCCCTGCCATACAATTTTTGATTCGTCTGGGTGAGTACTATCACCTCCCGCTCTATGGACCTCCTAAGGGGAAACACCCTGTATATATGAGAAACACTCTTTTATAAATCGCTGTGTGTGAAGAAAAGTATATTTTCTACTTTTCATGCGGCTTGGCCTCAGTTTTGTTTGAAAGCTCGTTTTTTACTTATTTTTTTTTAATATAATTCATTTTCTTATTCAAAATACATGAAAATGGATTTTGTGATAAGTATGTTATGAATCTCTTCGTAGGTATTAATGTTCTGTTTTATATCCGGGTACTCGATTACAAGAGTTTCGATTCCAAGCTTACTCGTCGATTCTGAATATCCGGGTATTCGGGTACAATCGGTTCATAATTTTCTTAATACTCCGGTACATTACTTAATTCGTGAATTCAGTCATAAAAAAGAATTTAATTCTAGTACTCGATCGCGCTTTGCTTGATTTTCCATATTACTTAACCACATTAATTTTTCAATACCCGATTCCAGGGAATCGATTCCTCACTACCCGATTCCAAATAATCGATACCAAGGTTATTCGACTTTTACCCGTGAAGTCCGGCAACCGACAGAAAATTCACTGAAAATGACACTTTCATTACAAATCAAAAATACTATTTCATACCTGAGCACTTGAAATGTTGTAAGTAAGTCAATATTCACTTATCATAGTTCCAAACTTTTGTCCCAACCTTATGAGCAATTGACGAATTTGTCATAATTTTTGTCGTAAAATCAGATGTATATTCACTGAGAATTCATTTTAGTTCATTTTGTGGTAAAAGAAAATTTATAAATCAAAATGCCAGGCAATATAAAAAGACTGATACATCACCGCCCTTCTTCAGACATTTATTCATTTGTTGATATATATATTCTGTTTATTAACCCATTGCAGCCGGCATATATTTCTCCCCGGTGGAATTCATCCAAATTCATAAATGTTGTTACTGAATGCATAAAAAAGAATTAGAAAAGGTGTTAGAACATGAGATAATTATGGGGTGAAATTTCACCCGTTCGGTACCAGATATTCCGCAAATACCTAAAATTGTATCTATAGGGTGGGCCAAAAGTCACCATGGGGGCCAAAAGTCACCATGGGGTTTAAAAATTTAATTACTTTTTCGTTTATATATATTTTTTTTTTTTTTTTTTAGATTATATAAATAACATCTGGAGAATAAATAATGGAGAGATTCACAACTGAACTGAGCGATCAATTATTTTAACGCAAAGAGCATTTTTAAACCCCATGGTGACTTTTAGCCCACCCTGTATTATTCTGGTTCTTTGTTCAGTTGTGAATCTCTCCATTATTTATTCTCCAGATGTTATTTATATAATCTAAAAATAAAAAAATAAAAAAAATATATAAACGAAAAAGTTATTAAATTGTTAAACCCCGTGGTGACTTTTGGCCCCCATGGTGACTTTTGGCCCACCCTGTATAAGGCTAACAATATAGAATGAGTATGGAACGGAAATTTTGTGTAAAAATCGTGTACCTGTGACCAATATTTTTGCTTAGTTGATGAAGTGAGGTATAGCGTGAAGGGTGTTCAGCTCAGAGGGAATAAACTCCTAATTTGTTGTATTTAAGGTGCATGACTTATTCCAATCTTTCGAACATGTCTGATCGTCGTTCATCATGAGCTGAGATATACTATAAACCAAAACCGGTTTTCGTCTTTCTCTATCCTCAATCGTGTCTATTCGTCTATCATGGAACGAAACATAAACCTCTAAAATATGTGAAAGTGAAATTTCCTTGCAATTGGAGTAAAAGTAGGAAAATATATTTGTAAACTCAAGCACTGCTTTAGAAGAGAGCCGGCTAAAATTAGTGATACCCACACACAAGAATGATGAGAAGTTCTGCCGCAAATTCCTTCGAGCTTGATTAAAGCGAGATGACTATCAGTTAACTGACAGTTATTATAACAACCATGCTTCAAAGTCCAAAAATGGTAGATCAACTAGCAAAAAATAAATAATCAAAAGGTTCTGGTAAATGATATGTATAAATTCAAAGCTTAACAAATTGCAGTCCAAAATGTAAAAAATCGTGCGTATCTATAATTATGATGTTTATCCAGAGAAGATGATAAAAAGCGAAAGGCGACAAGCGACAAGCCTAAGTTGATAAAATAAAATAAAATAAATGGCGTGCAGATATTACTGAAACTGTTGGATAAGCTGAGAATCCTTAACACATAGGTGGCATAGAGAATATAAGATCTAGTATGTACTTACACGAATAGGCAACAACAGCGATAATATACAATCCAAAATAAAAGAAAATATCAAAAACTGTAGCAAATCCTTTGAAAATGCACAGTTTGCAGCCTCACGTAGACATAACATAAAATGAATTATTCCAGAAAGTAATTAAATATGCCCGTCGATAAAATGGAGGGCAAACACAACGGAATCTGAAGATAAACAAAACCATTGATAATAATTAGCCGGAACGGACAGCAAAACACGTAGAAAACGAACAAAATAAAATAAATGTACAGAGTAAACACACAATATATGCATAGAATAACGAATAAATAAATAAATTTAATTTAAATTGTGACAAGTAAAAAAAACACAACTTTACAGAAAGCCCTTCTTCTTCTTCGAGTAGTACTTAAACTATATTATTATTATTATTATTAATAACGGGAGATGCAGACAGGACTCCTCATATTGTAACCGCGACCTCAAATACCAATGTGCTTGATATGCTGGTGAAAGAGGCTTCAGATAAATTTTTTTTTCATTTTTTACCTAACGAAAGCCTCATAGATGTACTTCTTCAGGTCGATCAGATATTTCAGATTAGGAAGGACACCAATAGAGCATAAATGATAATGCGATCAATGATATTGCTGACTACAGTTTTATATTTTCTCATTTCGACTTCCGACCTTCTTTTTAACATGCCTAGTAAAAATTTAATATATCTAGCTTTTTGGCACTACTGACACTAGTCATACCAAAATCCTATCCTCTTAAATGAAAAGTACAGTCATTAAGATGATACCTTCTATGACAGCTTCTACATAAAGAAAGTAAGGATCAGAGGTACACCTGGGTACCATATCAGAACTGTCATTTCTCATAATTTCTTGTTGACACGCTTTACATTGCAGTGATTCTATGGAAGAAGAAGAAGAAAACTGAAAGTGACATTTGTTTTCTGAAGCACATTTTTATTATTCGCAATTCAGCTGATTTTGTATAAAGTATTTGAAATAATTCATGAAGATTACAACTTTTTGGTACATCAGATATTAATTTACATTGAAGTTTTGCTGTGGAAAATTCGTCGTAATCAATTTTGGGATTTTTGCTATCACGCCATCTGACACATTCTTCAATTGATTGGATTTTAGTGAACCAACGTTGTAATTTTAAGGGTAAAATTCGGGAATCTTAATAAGGGCCTGGATATTTTCAACCGGAACTGAATTTCCTTAGACATAACCTAACAATATCATATCATATCGAGTGGCCCTGCTAAGTATCTTCTGGTCGATGTGGATGCTCAGGAGGTATTTCTGAATCTTTATACTTCTTGCATTAAAACGGGGACTTTTTGTTATCTACTAAAAGACAATTGCTGCTTCCATCTATTAAACTTTCAGTTTAATGTGTTTACTCTCAACTTATTGCAACTATCATCTTAATAATGCCATCTAAATGCTACATCTAGCATATCTCGAGCAAATAGAGGAGTCAAATTTCTTGATAGCCATAATTACTCTTATATTATTGGCGCAAATATTTGTAAAGAGTTACAGGCAAATATTGAGAGTGGAACGGCTACATACCGTTGCCTAATGTGCACAAATATTTCCATCGTTACTGGTGATTTGGACTCAATATGGCAGCACTAAAGGTAATGTCATCCGAGATGGATAAAATAAAATTAAGGTAAGAAGAGTTCAAAAACTCTGTGCACTCTCTTATGTCTAGCTTCAATGAAATACGGAAAATTGCAGAGTCCTTACAAGAACATGAGAAAAGAATAAAAACCTTAGAGGAGGAGAAATCTAGCCTATCCAAAGAACTCGCAGTTGTAAATAAACGATTAGCTGACGTTGAGGATAATACTTTAACCAATTTTATTGAAATAGTTAATATACCAGTTCCTGAGAGTGAGAACGTTTTGGATGTGGTCAAGAAAATTCATATTGTATTCAAGCTGGTGACATTATAAAGGTCTACAGTTCAAGAAGACAATCTAAATCCAAGCCGATTAGAGTTAAATACATATATAACCGAATTCATACGTGATCGGGTATTTGCGGCTTATAAGTTGAGAAAGGATCTTTGTACCAATCATCTAGATTATTCTGAAGACAATAAAGTTTAATTTAACGAATTTCTGTCTAGGGCTAAGATAACTTTACTTTATTGACCAAGAAGAAGAATGGGAAAATATAAATGAAGAAGGATGAGTCCTCAATCCTTACATTATCATGAATGTTGAATCTATCGATTTTATTTTTAAAAATATTCTAATTAATTCAAATCATTCACTTAACAAAAATAGTGCAACTAAATATATAAAATCAGATTGCGTAGTAAAAAGGAAGATGTTAGACTGGAAATATTGGCAAACGATTACGATGTTATTAGTTTTACAGAAACGTTTTCACGGGATGGAGTAAAGAATAGTGAACTTTTTGACGACAGCTATACCGTGTTTAGAATATATCGTAACTAATAAGGTAGACCGAGACGGCTGCTTAATAGCTGTACATAATAGATTTAAATCTAGTCGGGAAGTGGCATTGGAAACAAACAATGAAGATTTAGTAGTCTTAATTACAATTAATAATTTCTCACTTTGTTTTTTTTTTGTAAAGTTCTTATGAAGTCTATGATTTCATTTTTTCAAATATCTGCGATAAATCATTATTATTACCATCAAATTCCAAAACAATAATTGTGGGCGATTTTAATTTACCATCGTTAAACTGGTTATATGATAATATTACTAAATGCACGCATATTTTGGGAAACATAACTCGCCCTGGTAACTGTCTTCAAAATTGTATGTCCTTTTGTGGCTTAAGTCAATACAATGACAGCAATGAGAGAATTTTCCATTCGGTATTATTGAATATGCTTAGTGAAAATATTTCTGTTCATAAATCTCCAAGCCCAACTGAGTCGTAACCACCACCCTCGTCTGGACGTATTACTAACTTGAGATAAAAATCGACACATGAGCCAATATAAAATAAGTATGGCTGCATAATATTACAAGATAATCTTAATAAAATAAAAAAATGGTGCGATGAAAACTTCCTATCCGATAATATTACCAAATGCAAATTTTTATGCTTGTATAGAAAACGGGAGAGACTTCGATTGGAATACTGAACAAATAATGCCACATTCTCTTTGGTGCATGAAATTAAAGATATTGATGTTATATTTGACGATAAATTATTACATTTCATGTTAATTATATAACGGCTAGGGCTTTCAAGGTCCTAGGACTTTTATTTAGATCATGTAAATCCTTCAGATCTCCTTATTCGCAAATAACTATCTTTAACTCCATTGAAGAAAACATTATGGAATATGCCTCTCCAGTGTGGAACCCGTTTAATTCCACATATATATTTGCATTAGAACTACCGTTAAGGCGTTTTACAAGATATCCACAATACAAACTAACTGGCGCCCATTCTGAATACCCTCAACGATTAAGTAGTTTCTTAATGACTATTATTCAAAACCACAGACTTATTTTAGATGAAATCTTTTTGTATCAGATTATTAGCAACACGGTGGACTATCCTGTTTTAATATCGAACTTAAGCTTTGTAACGGAGTTTCGGTAGGATGGCTGCATATAGCTGATAGGACCAGGGTTTTTTTAAAAATTAAACTTCTTCAGTTATAATAAAATAAAAGATAATTCTTTATTCAATATGAAATAGCCTAACATTTACACAGCTAATTTAATCTAATTCTATTTATAACTGGAAACTATGTAGTAGTAAGGGTAATTTCAATCGGCTTACCACTATCATAACAACTCTGGACTTAATACTAAAGAGCCTAACTCTTACGATATCGATAGACTACGCTAGATCTACTTATTAGATTTGTTATATACGTAGAGACTGTGTAGTGGTAAGGGGAAACTTCACACGGCTTGCCACTATGATAACAACTCTGGACTTAAAGCAATATACTACCCTAGATCTATTTATCGGTCACTTGCTACATATAGAGACTATGTAGTGATAAGGGGAACTTCATACGGTTTACGCTGACCTGAGAGGGAGACGAGTGACGTACCAAGAAGAAAATATTTGCGGAGGCGGGATATTTCACACAGACTTCGCTACTTTTAGGAGGGGTATGGTGATTTTGCGCGCGGTGCGACGTACCAATATCTGAATTCTAATGCACTTAGGTGCGGAAACGGCGGATAGTGCGGAGATGTTTCACTCAGCATACAAGGAAAATGTTAAGGCAGGATATTTCGCACGAGCCTTAATACAACGGATCAGGACGGATGGTATGGGGATTGTTCACACGGCGTACCCAGGAAATGTTAAGGCGGGATAGCACACGCTGAACTTAACACAACGGACGGATTTGGACGAATGGTACCGGGATTTCTCACACGAGGTACCAAGGAAATGTTAAGGCGGGATGCTACACGCTAACCTTAACACGATCGATTCGGACGGATAGTACGGGGATTTCTCACACGGCGTCCCAAGGGAATGTTAAGGCGGGATATATAATTTATATTTTATAATTTACGGTTGCCTCTATATGTATCCTCTCTTTCTCAATAGATTTTAAATAGTTCTCACGTTCCTGGATTTTCTTTCATATCCTTGTAACTCACTTTTCTTAAACCCTCTCGTACTTTTTATATTAGTTATAATATTATCTCTCCCTTAGTCACCTCCAGAATTATTGTATTTGATAATTGCAAGCCTGAACTTCTTATCTATTTTTACTAGTGTTAATATTCTATAAAAAAAAACAAAAATGGTACACACAACTTGTTTTTCCTTTCTTTATTTTTCCCTCGAAATTAATTTATAATAATTTTTAATAATTATACGGTAGAATATATTTACAACATTGTATCTGTCTACTATCGTTGTAACTTAATAAATAAATAAATACAGAGCCTACATAATTCTCACTGCTATTTTTGGTATGCTGTTAAATATCTGAATACATATATCATATATCAGCGCAATTATTCTTCTTTATACTTCTATTAGTGGATACTCCTGGTGTCGCTGTAAAGATAACTGCCTCATCCTAGGGAACAATGTTATGTATTCCCAAACATTCTGCATCTCATTACAGCTCATAACTAGCAAACACCAACTTATATATATGATTATACCTGAACAAATCGCGTATACGCAAAACTCATTAAGGGAGCCTATCTAGTTTTCTCATCAGGTCCCTGTTTTTGTATCTGGGAGGGTATCAGATGAGAAATTCCTGTATAATAAATATACATGCCTGGAAAACTTCCCCTTCGAGGAAATGTTAATGATTTACTTGACCAGATCTCTCCTCCAACCTGACTAGCAACGTCCCTAGCGCACCATACAAAGAATAGCCCCCCCCCCCCCCTTTATGCGTACTAGTAGCAGTGGACTAGTTACTTTATATATGGTGTGTAAATTCTCTGCCCTCCACTCCGTGTAAATACGATCGAATTCAATTAACGCAATTTTCCGATTTCTTCTCAAGACTTCCATTTTTCTTTGAATTTCATTGCATATTTGCCACTTTCCTTCAGACAAACTCTTTTGCAATTTTCATATAGCCTTCTAGAATTCTACCGAAATTTGTTAAGACTTCTGTTAAACCATGGTACCACCTTCCACCTAGTCACCGGACACTAGGTACAAATAACACAGAAGGTATGAAAATCACCTGAGAGCTGCCACTACGTGATATGCACAGCATATGATGCGGGTCTACTGAATTTCTCATAGTACCTTTCCTAGTTCAGTTGTCATGGATTAATGTGAAATGTCACCTCAATGAGCTCATATTCCCTTGGCGATAGATTTCAGACAGTGAAAATTGCAAGACAATATAGGATGCAGGTCTAATAACTTAAATGACCTCTTGGCATCATATTGTTTTGCTGCCCAAATTTAGGAAGATAAATTATTATTAAACTCACCTGAATGCTCCTTCCAGCTACCTCAGACAATGTGGTGAGCAGTAGCATTATACATCTAAACAAATTACCTAGCTATTGTAGTCAGTTACCACTTGTTTCAGCCCTCACTATGAAGAAGGTTAACAAATTTGTCCACTAGAACAATCATTTTTGAATCTTTGAGTGATAGCAAAACTGCCCACATTGACATCTTCTATTGCAATCTTCTTCAACTCTCTCTATGCAAGTTGCAACTGTGGTTGACTTTGTCTTTAATATAAACTTTACCAGATTTGCATTACATTACCCAGATGGACAGAGGGAGAAAACTAATAAATCCCTCTACCATAGTTGAGGTCAGTTGATGTATGGAAGTAAATGAGCATTTGTGGGAAGAGAGAGGATAAGTGCAAAAAGAAGAAGAAAAAAAAACAATTATTTGCTCATATAGAAAAGGATAGAAATGGTTAACTGAGAACAAATAATCGGTCCTCTTTTTCTGGTCATCTCAGAATTCTTTCTTAACGTCGCAGTCAAATCAAAATTGTCTTTCTCTAACTCTCCAATCACCTTTGAATACAAAAGGAATACAATTAATGATCAAGTCGCTTGTCGTTAATTAATTTAGCTAATTAACTAACCCCAACATGTTGAATCCTTTGTAATTTATTTAATTACCTACAAAGAGAGCAATACTCCACTACAATTATTCAAAATGCATACGCCGTGAATAAAGCTTTCTTTGGATTGTAAAAGCCCTCAGTTTCAGGTTACATTGCAATGCTTTGGGTTTGATGGTATCGGACTCAGATAGAGCCGCTTTCAGGTGAACTAAATTGAGATAAATTTTAGCAAGAAGTATAAGCGTATCAAGATTGGCTGCAAGAATGATTATATTATATTAAATATGTACTTTCTTGTCAAGTTTGACTTGAAGCTAGCTAAATCAGAAGGTGTCATCAATTTCAAAGCATTTGTTTTTCCGTACAGAGAACTGACTGATATAAGGATAAAGAGGAAGACACCTTCCATGAATATTCAAAATAAAATCTCTAGCAACATGCAAAGCAATGTAGATGTGTTCCCATTCCTCACTATAGCAAAAAGACATTAAAATCCCTTTCAGAAACAACCCATTAATCACGCCTGCTTTAGCCAGGTTTAGCTGAAAGTTTCTTGAGAAACATCACTCCAAAGCTTACAGTTTTCTATGTCTGCAGGTGGGACAGCAGATCCTTAACAGAAAAAAAATAAAGGAAGACATTCCTGGTGAGCAGTACCAGTGACAGAAAATAAGCAAATTGCTCGTGTGTGTTCAATGAACCCAGAAATGCAATGGGACACTAAAGATGTTTGTGCTCCAGAATACGTGCACCTCGTCTTTGATAATTTTTGCAACTTCTTGCCGTATTCCCATTTCTGATTCTGCACTGCCTTTGTAGTGTGTGTAGTGCTAGTAGTAGTTCTTGAAGGCTCATTTTTATGCCAAGGTATATAAGGTTTTCGTTACTTATGTATAAGAACAATTGAGTACCATGTTAGCATTGCAATTTTTGGGAAGAGTCAACTGAGAAACTTGATCCGGAATGTTTACATTTGAGAAAGTCCTGGACCTTTAAAATGCATTAAAACTTGTAATTTTTGTACTTTTTTCGTACTAGTAATAGACGCATTTTTGTTGCAAACCTTTTTTCGTACCTTTCATAAAAAAATTCTCAGAATAAGCCGTGTTTTATGTAATGAAATTTTGCATTTGATGCATGTACCAGCGCAATATTGTGTAATATTACAAAATATTTTTACAATATCATTGTAACAAATTTGAAATTTATGAGGAAAAATGAAAAACTTTATGAAATTTCTTAGCGAAATTTGTGTGCTGATTAATGGACAATTAAACCTACATCTAAACTTTAGACAACTCTGAACAGGAGTTTTACTTTGGAAATAGACGGGGCGAGGTTGACACATAATTTAAAAATTGGAAAAAGCAACAACATGTTCAAAAATATCTCTGGAGTTAAGTCGAAGCTCTGGCATGAGTAAACACTAAAATTTCCTTCAACCAGTGCCTCCAAAACAAGGCGTCCTCCGTTAATAAAGCTGCATAATGAGCTTGGTCTTTTTTAACGTGATTTGCTTACGTGCCAGTACCGCAAAAACACGCAGGAATGTAATGAGAAGAATTTTATCAACGTTATACCCAAGGATGACATCGTCCAAATTGCCTAGAACTGAGGCAAATTGAAAAATATTGGGCTATATAAAAGAGTTTTGAAGAAAATAGAACAGCACAACGTAAATGAAAAGGACACTTTTTGTATTACTCATTTGAAAGTGGTTCGTTTTTGTTTGGCACAGTCCGTACATAAAGAATTGCATCAACACAGAAAATCCTTTTAAATACAGAAGAAGAGCGACTGCGTTACAATCTTAACATATAAAAATCCCGTGTCACTGTGTTCGTACACGCTAATCTCCTAAAACCCAACCGATTTTAATGAAATTTTGTGAATGTATTTGGTTGGTTCCAGCTTGAAAGAAAGGACACAATAGATGGCGCTGTTGTCGGCGTCTAGAAAGCTTTTAGAGAGCGGTTCTAGCTGATAAGCTGAAATTTTGTACACTGCGTTTTCATAAAAATTTGCAAATATGGTTTTAATCGGGCAAATCCAACGAGTACACGTAGAGGGCTGAAAATTTGAACATGGTGTTTTTGTAGCAGTAGTAAATTTAACGAAAAAAATGGGCTGAATCCGGTAAAGTCTTCTTGCTGTTGCGATACAGAATTTTTGTTTTTCACTATATAGCTTTCATGAAAATTGCAAATACAAGTTCAAAAATGGGCCAAATCGGTTGACCCCTTTTTGGTGTTGCTATACAATAATTTTATTTTTCTGCAGTATATGTATATTTGGAAACAGCCGCGTCTACGTGGAGAGCTCAAATTTTGTACACAGCGTTTCTGAAAAAAAATTAAATTTAAGGGAAAAAATGGAACAAATCGGGTAACTCCTCCGTAGGGTTGCCATACAAACATTTTGTTTTTAACTATTTATTTTGGGACTGTATTGGAGCGCGTCTGTGTGGAGAGCTAAAATTTGGTACTTAGTGTTTTCATAACAACAGTAAATAAAATTACAAAAATCGTGTGAATTCGGTAACCTCTTCTTGATGTTGCCATACAAAACTTTAGTTTTTCACTATATATTTGGAAACTATACGAGAACGCATCGACGTGGAGAGCTGAAATTTTGTATTCGGGAATTACTTAAAAGAACTTTTAATTAATTTTAAAAATTGGAGCTATCGGGCAACTCCTTCGTAGAGTTGCTATACAAAAAATTTGCTGCTTCCAGTTTTCATAGCAATGGTAAATAAAATTTCACAAATGGACTAAATTGGGTTACCCGTTCTTAATGGTGCCATACAAAACATCACTGTTTCACTATATACTTAGTAGCTGCCTGATACGGCTTCGAGGTGTAGAGCTCATATTTTCTAAAGAGCGTTTTCATAAAAATTGCAAATACAGTTCGAAAATGGGACCAACCGGGTAACTCCTACAAAAATTTCGTGTTTTGCTATATATTTGGTGCACTGCATGAAAACGCGTCGATGGAGAGAGCTACAATCTCCCGCACATATGCATGTACACTCACGCACCCACATACAGATACAGAGTGAAGCTCTAAAGTACGAAATCTCGCGACCGAGTCAGATTTTAGCTCAGATATTACTTATCTGAAATCAACCCCTCACCCCACCCCCACCCATCATAGGTATATTATCGCCGGGCAATGCCGGCGGGCTCTCCCTAGTCTTTTATATGCAATTTTTTTATAATAATAATAATTATTTTCAAGCTAAAATAAAAAAACCACTCAGCCAATTGGATCGAAATTTTTAATTTTGTGTTACAATTTATATGAAAAAAATATTTTGGATGAGTTCAAGTGAAAAAAGTTAGTAAATTGAATTTTTCTTTCGATACACTTTCATTACGCATACACTACGAACTCTTTGTGCATGGCCATAACGTCTAACTGCACCTAGCGTCGCAAATAGGACAGCACAAAACCAATCATTCCCTAGCACATCTCACCTTGCATCTCGCGAAATTAATGGCCACATCAAAGCACTGCATTATCTCCTCAATTTTTTTATTTCTGAAGTTAGTTAAAATTTGGCGAAATGGCACTCACAATTCCCGTTAAAGCGTGTGGCAGAATACAATACTCTAGTCGCAGTTCCTACTAAGTGGACGAAATTTTGCGTGAAGTTAGCAAGTGGAATTCATTAAAACTAAATATACCCATGGTGGTCCATAGGGCAGGAGGTGATAGTACTCATCGTTTCGGAGTTAGAGGTTGATGAAGAAGATATGCTAGTGTTTCACAAAACAGTCTGTATTTTAAAAACTACGAGGTATACGGGCACCGCTATTGTTTAAAGGACCTTATAATCCTAGATTTTCTTACCTTTTTTTAATTTGAGCTCCTTTTTTACAACAAGCTGATTTTATAAAAACAGTAAACTGTAGACTCTACTCTTTATTTTTACCTACCACACCTATGTCCTAACTGTAGCTCATAACCAATTCAGGTCGTACCGAAATTAAGCGATATTTGTTTAAATGAGGTGTTTTCAGTCACTACCGTAACGGTTAAAGGTTAACAGTTGCAGTTATCACATTAGGGTCTACAGTTTGTAGTAAGCTTTTTGTAAACAAATAATCTCTCAAATTAATAAAAAAAGTTAATAAAAAACACATTAAAAAAATAGAAAGTAACTAATAAAATTAATTAGGGTATCGGATGTCCGAATGCGTATCTACTAAGAAACCCGTTAAATGTACTAAATTCACTCCAGTTGCTATAAATGTTACCAATGCACTGCACTAAAGAAATGGCTACTCATTTCCTCTGTACAGTGCTAGGCTCAATGCAATAGTTGGTACGGTGGCGATGCAAGTTGCGGTGCACCAGTGTGGCCATTTCTATTTGAGATGATGGGTGATGCAATGTGTGGTGCTAGGTGCGGTAGGCCGTTGTGGACATGGACTTATTGTACGTGCACAACTAGGCCCGGTGAGGCTAAGCGAGATGAGGTGAAGATATATATCGAGGTGTAGTGTTCACCACAACAAAGCTTTCGATTTCTTGGTAAATCGCGAAGTGAGAGTATAAATTATGTCATCAGATTCTGAAGTTTGCCACGTAATGTAACTATAATGCATTTTCACACACTTTCTACTGTTTTGCTTGCCACTCGATAAATACGAAACGTCTAGAATTCGGCGAATTTCATTATTTATATGAAGATTTATGGACTGATCGTGTAGATTGTTCCAGTATATGCGAATGATTAAGGACCCCTTCAATTATATAGGGTGTTTTCCTGTTGCTTAGATAGAACTTTCCAAAGGTTTAACTGTCGAGCGAGCTGTAATACTGCCGCTACTTTTGGATATTTATGATCAGCATACCTACTCTGACAAATTATCACGCAGAGACTCACGCTTGAACAACGCTACAAAGTTATTCAAACTTACTTTGAATATCAGTCGTCGATTCGCGCAAATTATAGGCGACTTCATGATTTTTAAGGTGTACATAATTGTCCATCTGACCAAGCCATCCATCGAACTGTGTTTAGATTTCATACCATATACTCTGCAGAAGGTGCAAGAACACCAACACATTGAAGAAATGTGCGTACTGAAGAGAATGCCGCCGGTGTAAAGGAAAGTATGGAGGAAGATCAAAACTTATCGATTTGTTGGCGGGAACAGGAATTGGGGTTCTGTCCGGCCACTACGTGGGAAATTTTGCGCTAAGATTTTGTCATACACCCGTATAAGATCCAGATGGTGCAGAAATTAAAGCCACATGACCATCATATGCGTCGCTATTTAGCCTAATTGTGCTCTACAGCAGTTGGAAAGTGACCCGTTGTTTTAGCGCCAAATTGTGCTCAGCGATGAGGCTCATTTTTGGCTGGACGGTTTTGTTAATAAGCAAAATTGCCGCATGTGGAATGAGACCAATCCATAAAGGGTGTCTTATGGACTCCACTATATTCAGAAACATGAAACGTTTGGTGCGGCTTACACGCTGGTGGCATCATCGGGTCTTATTTCTTCAAAAATGAGGCCGGAACTCACGCTACGGTTACCGCACCATGATCAATGATTTTTTGTTTGAAAATATGGATGTCATTGATCCGGCCGAGATCTGATTTCAGCAGGATGGCGTTACGTGTTATACGGCAACAGTAACCATCGACCATCAAAATTTGACGATAAGTTGATTTCAAGAAATAGACCTGTCATTGGCCTCCAAGGTCGCTTAATTTAACGCTCTCGATTATTTCTTGTGGGATTATGTGAAGTCACTGATTTATGTTAATAAACCAGCAACAATTGGCGCCTTGGAGCCCAACATTGTTCGTGTTGTACGTGCCATACAGCAGCATAGCAGCACTCGAAAAAGTGACACATAATTGGGCATCCAGAATGCGCTTCGTCAAGAGCAGCCGCGGTGGCTATATGCCCGAAATCATCTTCAAATTGTAATGTCATGAATTTATCTTTCGAATTAAAAACACATTTTGATTAAATATGAATTTTGTGTGTTATTTTTAACAATTTTAACTTCTATCGGGCTTAAAAAACACCCTTTATAAAAGAAAAATCGTATAAGAATATCCCAGCTATCAAAATCAATGCGCTGCACCTCACGATAAAATTAGATATTTCTTTCTCGAGCGAGTTATGGCGAGGTGCTTCGCCAAATCGCGGGGTACCACAGCATTGTTATGAACTATGAGAGTGTTCATAACAACGCTGTGGTAACAATCATTTTATTTCTTTAAATCTTGATACAGCCTCGCCTCGTTGTGCACGTACCCCACGATGTAGCAATTTTACATAAATATTTGTATAATTACATTACTGTAGTGTAGTTTAATCACTATCTTTTTACACTATACAAATCCAATGAGTTTGTACAAACTCCTTAATTTTAACTGCATAGCTTTCCGTTCTACCTAAAAAACTTCTTAAAATCAATCCTGAAATAAAATATTTAACTGTAACTGTCCTCTTGATTGCACTACTAGTTACAATTTTACGTATATTGTTTAATCTATATCTTCTGTAGAACAGCTTTTATGTTTGTAACTATGAAAATAATTCTGAAAGTGAAAAATGTTTAGTTGACGAGATAGCTGACGAGGTCCGAAAGCAAGACTTGGAAAAAAATTAGTACTTTGTATCACGAAAATGAATTTCCCATGTCGAGAAGTAGCTATGTATATAAAAAAAAAGATAAACCAGCCAGAAAAGAGTTCATGGAATACATAACCAAAAGGTATACAATCGCTTTCATTCCTAAAATAAAACTAAACCTAATACAGAATAAAAACGGTATAGAATGACTCTTAACCAGTCAAGAGCTAGTCGGATTCGCTCAGTCAAAATTACGTACCAGAACTTTATCAATGAGTCTGGTAGAGTCCTCTTGTAAGTTAAAAAAAAAAAAAATAGGCAACTAAGGATGAGAATATTGCGTGGTTTGCTTACTGTACGTTGAGGGGATTTTGGACTGGGCCACCCCCGAGTCGCAATGTAAGACAGCTCTTCGACATGGTGTTGACCGCCCTGTAGTGCGATGGATCGACCACATGTTGAGACGAAGATACTTATCACTGGAGTAGGGCGGGCGAATATCTCTTAGTATGCTGGTGAAAAACCCTGCTCGGTACTCTGGCGCATATTGGTTGACTCACTCGTGACGTTGTTGAAAAATGTGGGGTTCTCATGTGCAGCGTATGTGGATGACAATCCTCTGCTCATCTCCAGGCGCAGCATGTCTGATGTCAATGCCTTCATGCAACGGGGCCTCAATATTGATGAGGACTGGTGCACCCGTCATGATATGACAGTGAACCTACAAAGACCAGCTTTGTTCTCTTCTCCAGAAGACGTACTCTTGGGTACATTGTTCCGCCAAAGCTCTTTGAGCACACTCTGCAACTCTCTCCCCATGTCAACCACCTCGGAGTCTACCTTGAATCGAAGCTGCCCAGGAAAAAATTAATGCGGCTATGAGGGTCTTGGTTCAATACAGGAGAATCTTCGGCTGCACATTGGGCATTCGACCGAGGGTTGTGCGCTGGAGTTCGTCAGACCCATGCCCACATGTCTTGGTGGCCGAGGACGCTTGTGGGGACTGCGATCCGGAAGCTGGCGAGCCTGCAAAGGCTTGCCTGCCTGGGAATTATGGGCTCCATGCGATGTACGACTACTACTGCCCTTGAGGTCTTACTGAATCTGTTACCGCTGGATCTTGTCATTCAGGTAGATGACAAAAGGGCTGTGTGCAGATGGCGCTTATTGGCATGTCGGGATCACAACTGTACTGGCTCTACTCATTGCTCTTTTGCGTGTGGGCTGGATCTGGAAAATCCTCTGGCTAGCGTGCCATTTGATGCGATGGTCCCAGAGTTTTTCTGTAAGGTAATCATGGATTGAAGGAGGTACCTTACCGGGCTTTCCTCGGGCCGCTCTAAAGCTTTTCACCGACGGCTCTCTCACGAATGAGGGAGCCAAGGTGGACGTTTACTTTCCTGAACCTGACATTCATGGAGTACTAATTTGGAAGACACACAACTGTCTTCCAAGCTGAAGTCTTCGCCATCGCAATGGCAGCGGAAATAGTACTTGATATGGAGATCAGGGGAAAGGACATTGCTATCCTTTCTGTTTCTCAGGCAGCCTTGTTGACCCTAAGTGGCCCTTGGATAACATCTGAGTTACTGAGGGGCTGCAAGTTGTCTGTGGATAAGGTGTCCCTTCAGTGAGTTCCTGGTCATATGGGGAATGAAAGGGCCTTTAGCTAAGACTGACTCTGATTCTCTGCTCCCCTGACCGGAACCCCTTCAGGCGTTGCCATCTGATTTACTTATTGCGCTCGGAAGGAAACAATGAAGAACTGTAGTTGGCATCATCACTAGCTACAGCTAGCTAGCTTTACGCTCATCTAACAAGACTGGGAGTTGTTGATTACCCTGATTGTCTGTCGTGCCTGCAAGGAGAGCCTGAGTCAACCGAATACCTTTTGCGTGCTTGTCCGGCCTTTCCCCGGAGCAGGCTGAATACTCTAAGTTCTGCCTCCCTATCCTTAAAGGAGTTGCAAAACATTTCTCAACAAGAACTGATGCGCTTCATTAAGAGGACAGAAAGGTAAACGAGTTGCAAAACATTTCTCACCAAGACCTGATGCGCTTCATTAAGAGGAGGGAAAGGTTTTGGTGATAGGGCTTTTAACAGAAGAGCACAATGGGCCGCTCTGGCCTTCATTCTTGCGATCTGTCGTCCTCTACTTTTGAAATAAAAAAAAAGAAAAGATAAAGACTAGAAAAAATAGGCATATTTCCTGTTTACATTACCCAAATTTACTAACCCTGATAATATAAAAAAATTTGCGTTAGCAACCTACAATATCACGAGGGCGGTACGTTTTCGCATATTTTGGAAATATCTATGTACCCTAAAAATTTTTGAAAAAAACAAAATTTGGAATCTTTGAAACATCAAAAAAACTTATTTTTGGAGCGGATGCCTAACTAACTCCCAATACAAAAACAAAAAGAAACAAACAAAAAAATCATAATCCTTCACTCTCGAAATATATGCGCGTAGCAAAGACCTAACATTCTCCTTAGTTTCAAATTTTCTACGTCACGTCGTTTTCCAGAAAACCTATGTGACAGTCAAGCGGACGCAAGAGTGATCTTATAACAGTTCCATTTTTTAAAAAAAGTTTAATAGCATGTCAAAAGTAAAAATAACCAATTAAGAAAAAAATTAATGTAATATTAATCAACCCCAATTTAGTCACTAACCGCATACTTGATTTACACATTAGAAGTATAAGGGATGTGTGTCTGTTCTCCTGTCACAAGCCCTCTTATCCCTCTCTGCCATCTTCTCCTTTAGCTATTTTTACTTTTGAATTGCTCCGTCGTCATTTGAATAACGACTTCCACTTATTACAATTTGTCTAAAATAAATGCAGCCATATAACACGATTTACACTACCGCACGAGTGCAAAACCCTTGTATTTAATTTTATATGGATAGGCCTGGAATTACATAACTACGTTGAAATGAATTACTCCTTTTACAGCGATACTCTCTTGAAATCCAACAAAGTGTGAATTACCCTGTAAATGAGTGCTGTTTACTTGTTGTTTGTTGTTACCGCTAAGTTGCTGTTTAAAGTTCTATGCCCTGAGGAGTGGAAACGTCTTAACAACTAAGGCTTTTTGCACTCGTACTTTGGTGTAGAGTGTTTTTTATTTAAGCCTTTTTAAAACCGTTTGAACTAATTAAAATCCATTACAAATTTTTAATGTGTAAATTGTGAAAAAATACGATAATTATACATATGTGTATGTATGTATGTATGTATGTACATGGAAGTGTACAGCAGGTAAATCAATGGTAGGCAATTGTGGAATATACAAAAGGTCTATTTTTTTATAATTTCGATACCTTTATTCAAATAAAAGTAGACTTTTTCAAATACCTCCAAAGCATTAATCAATAGATTTCTTTAAATTAACATTGTGCCTTTAAACATTTTGCAATGAGAATTTATTTTTACAAACGGATTTATCAAAGCAAAACAGGGCACTTCTGAGCAAATAAGAATACAAATATATTTGCAGAGCTCACGTTTTGTTTAGGTATATAGTTAGAAGTTTTAACGTTTTTTGAGATGATGAGTCCAATCATCACATGATATTAAACTCCACATTCAAGCGGTTCCCTTGTTCTTGAGAAATTCACCATTACTAGAACATTCTTTATGAAAACTGTCCTCACTTTCAATACGACTTTGATGAATAGATTTGGGAATCAGAACTTTGCGGACAAATAACGGGGCCTGATCAGTTTCAATTTTCGGATCTTTCCATGATAAGATGTGCATTTCGATAAGTCGAATAGGTCCTGAAACAAAACAGAATCAATCCTTAGTTGCCAGTTTAAAGTGGAAGTGGAATGAGTTTTGTTGAGGTAAGTGAAAAATATAGATGAGAAGCAGAGAAGACATTAAATTTCGTTGGGTTTATTCAATTTTTAAATTATTTGAGTGAAAATTATATAAGCGAATAGTCAGAGCCATTCAACTAAAATCCATATCAATTCTAAACCGATATATAAAAATATTTGAAAATCGACTCCATACCTATTTCAAATATATTCTGGGTAAGTTATGAAATATATTTTTCATCGATTCAAGAGTCAATTTGAAAACGATTATATACGATTTTCTATTCGATATTGCTAAAAGCAATGAAAGACCCGAAAAGTGGACATCGTCCATATAAAATAATTAATTTTGACACGAACAAGAATCGTTCTTTCGATAGCTAAGAAGTTATTCCGTATTTTAGAAGAATTTATTCCTGCCTTACCGGGATTGCGCATATGCTTTGAAATTTGAGTGTCTATAGTAAAAGCTGCTTGGGGCAAGCGATATTCAAAGCGAGAAGCGAGGAAATCGCGCTTGTTCACTTGTATTTCTCAAATCGCTTGGCTTCGTAATTGCAACAATTTCAATGGTATTACATAATAGAATTTTGTATTTTTTTTAGTTCTTGTTATTTATTATTAAACTATACAATAACTTCTTTTTTATTTTAAGATGTGGAGAAATTGGCACATTTACATACAAGTTTTATCATGAGCTTCTGAATAATAATAATACAAAGACTTTGATGGCTTTTAGTTAAATTGAATTTATTATAAGGCAGAATTGGATCGTAGTAGGTGTCCTTTTGTGGATCGGTTGTCTTTCTGTCCCTCCTGAAATTAAAACAGACGAGTGAGTACGATACGATACTCAGTGAGGAATAATATAATCAAGCAACATACTACTCAACCAAAGGAAACAAACACAAACACTAATATACACTTGTGAAATCTAATTAGACGCAAATATTAACTGCAGTGAAATACTACAAACAAAGCCAAATTTTACCTTATTTTCCAGCACGCCCCATCGTCTTGTCATCACTGGACAACGTTCTCCTCGAACTCTCAATTACTACCGTACTCCCACCGGCCTCGAGAATGTAGCGGCGCGGGCATACTAAAAAAAGATATCAACAGCCAAAACCCTCGAGAATACTTCCCAAGTCATGAAACAGAAATCTATATGTGTGCGTTGTAAGTCCGTTTTCTAAAATATTCTATATTGACACTTATGGAAAAGTGCCAAACATTGACTTCATATATGCTATAGAGCCTAAACTACTATCTATAGAGGAAAATAGTCTTCTAGTAATTTACAGCTTGGTTCCTTACCTTCCCAAATGTTGCACTTACTATATACTTTACTTAACAAAATAATAAAATAGTTTTGATAACAAAATAACCTTACCATTTTACGCTCAATACCTCTCAGCTGAGTGATAATTGCATGTGTATATGCAGCCGGAGTCCGAATCTGTAGGCAGCTACATTCCATATCATCAGCACACGGCTTCCCATAACGGCACAGCGACATTATAATGATTACTCAGCTGAGAATTTTTCTTTGAGAATTCGTAGTCAACATAACCTTTTTGGATAATTTTTTTAGGAAAGGTATGAAAATTTTATTACGGTTCAAAAGATAGGAAAGCAAGCTTAAGAGTATAAGAACATAGTATAGTAGTTTAGGACGGAGGAGCAATTCAAATCAAACTTTTGTCGGTTTTACATAAGAACACTGCAAATATTTTAGAATGTAAAGACTCCATTGGACCTCGCATGTGGAAGGGAGGGAGAATGTTTCATGGCTTGTGAAGTATATTTGGGGGTTTTGAAACAGCTGTTCAGTGCCCCCGATATAAGTGTGTAAAAAACAAGGACCGAACCAGTTATGACTTTTTACGAAAAAAGCCAACTTTACCTGTTATTCCCGACCGATAATAATTTGAAGCTAAAAAAACCAAGCTGGAAAGGCTTTTCATTTTATCTGGCAAAAATATAAAGCCAACTTGGCCTTTTATTTTTTGCGGCAAAAATAATAAAAAGCCAGCTGGGCTTCCTCTTTTCTCAGGCAAAAATAAAAATTCAGCTTGGCTTTTTATTTTTTCGAGCTGGAAGTAACAAGTTTTGAAGCTGGTTACCTTTTTGAGGCAGTATAAAAGTCAAGCTGGTTTCTTACTTTTCTAGCCGAGTATCATTTTTGGCTAGAAAAAATAAATTTCCTTTCCATTAAAAATAATTCGGATATGGGAATCCTAATCGCTTTTCAAATAATTTGTCGGCACTGCAGCGCGGCAACGGAAAAGTAACATAAAAAAAAGATAGCAAGCAGCCTACAACGATAAGCCGCGCTCGTGCAGCTGTTAAAGTTTTAAGTACTCCGGCTTTTCGGTAAGTTAATGACGACATCCTAAAATAAGTCAGAAGCAGAGCACATCGTAAGTCATACCTTCCTTTAGTTATTATTATTGATAATACTTAACTAAACATTTACTACCGGATACCGGATAAGAAAAAAAAATCAAAACTGGTCAGGACCCTGAAAATAAGAAACCAGCTTGGCTTTTTATACTTCCGGCTTCGAAACCTGTTACTTCCAGCCCGGAAAAATAAAAAGTCAAGATTTTTTTAATAAAAAGTTAAGTTTTCAAAAGCTTTACAGGAACGAAACGGGTTTTACGAGACATCTTTTGGTATATTCCTCAAAATTCCACGATCATGATTTATCCCAGCTTTTTTTTATTTAAATTTTTCAAAATACCAGTTATTTTCGGTCCCTGGTAAAAAACATGATTAAACCAATATACCCTTATTCGCCAGTATGTAAAAAACAAGGTGTACTTCCCTGGTAGACATATCATGATGAGATCATCAGTCAGCCCCTTGTAACGCCGGATGTTGGTGTGCGGGTAGTGAAGAAATTGTCCAGGGCCGTTTTCCCGACGATGCTAGGTTTACAGCGCTGTTCTAGCTCTGCGGTTCGTGCGGTCTCTAGTTCTACGTAATACACACTATTAACCTACACTCACTCATTTATTTATATTAACTTATAACTACCCGGCGTAGGTGCATGCGCTTGCTATTATTTAGACCAACAGGACTAACATGCGCTTGTCGTTTTGAGAAGCCAACACGAGGGATACGGGACGGAACGTGTCCTCACTATTCTTCTGACCAACACGATTACGTGCGCTTCATCGTCAGAGTAGCCAACACGGTACGGGCACGGAATATATGTGTGCGCTTAATCCTCTTCTCACCAACACGTAAACGTCCGTTTCGCCATCGGAATAGCCAACACGGCACGGGACGGAATATATATTCGTGTGCTACTACTCTTTTGATCAACACGATTAACGTGTGCTTTCAGTTGAACCATCCAACACGACTTGCGTCTAGGACTGGACGGGAGATTTGTCTGGTCGAGCTGCTGGGAGGGAACTGACCAATCTATCGGTGCTGGCTGACTTTTATAGCCAGTCTTCTGGTAGTCTACTGGTGGGGGTCAACTCTTCTTACTTTGGAGTTGTTTTCTCGCGGTCGGATATTTTGCTTGATCGGTGACTATGGTTTCGACTTATGTCGACTTGAACGCTCGGTGATCGACTGAGTGATTTCATTACTGGCTACCGACTATTTATAGGCAGACTGGCTGATGGTGTCGGATGTAGAATGTTCGCTTCTTTAATCACACCAGCAGCACGGGACCCTACTGAGATGCTGATCAGTAATGTGCTCTTCTCTCGGCGGCTGGCTTACTTTGCTGCCTAATTGCGGCTAGATGGCAGCTTTTATTTGGCGATGCAATCTTTTGACCATCCCATTACATTGCGGATGGTAAGGAGTTGTACTACATTTGTTATAACCTAGGTACTTGGATAATTCCTGGAATAACTTTGAAATGAATTGCGATCCTAGGTCGGTCGTTTTCTTAACAGAACGCCGAAACGGCAAACGTATTGTTGGTAAAATACTTTGGCTATATTCTCTGCTGATGTCTTTTTAATAGGATAGGCTTCGTGTGTACCTGACAATGAGTGTTAAAATATATGTGAATGTTTTGATTGCGGTAGAGGTCCGACGATATCTAAATGTATATGTTCGAATCTACCACTAGACATTTCGAAAGCTCCAATAGGTGATTATGTATGCCTGTTTATTTTTGATTGTTAACATCGTAAGCATGTCTTACCAGAGTTTATGATTGTTTTTGTGAATATCTGTTTCTAAATGTTTATATTTGCACTTTGAACTTTATTGCTGGTGCTCGATAAGGTGTTTTAATTCTTTTTCCTCCGTTTGCGCTAAGCTAAGGTCAATTTTTCTTCGTGATTATTCAATATGGGAGATAGAGCGTCTGCTACCACAGTAGTTTTTCCTTGTAAATGTTGAATATTTGACGTAAATTGTGTTATGTATTCTAGGTGTTTATCTTGTCTTGGACTTCTGTCAGCTTTCGTCCAAATGGCATTTGTTAGAGGTTTGTGGTCCGTGAAAACTGCAAATTTTCGACCTTCGAGTACATGTCAAAAATGCTTTATAGCCAAGTACACTGCTAGGAGTTCTCTGTCGAAGGCTGAGTATTTTGTTTCTGCCTTTGTAAATTTTGTTGAATGGAACGCTAAAGGTTCCCAATTATAGTTGTTTAACTGCTGTAGAATAGCACCTATTGCTATGGCGGGTGTATTTGCGAAGCGCACAAGCAGGAGTTTGTGAAGCGCACACCAATTGTTAAGGGATTACGTATTGTTAAATTATCTAATATAAATATGAGCGCAAAGAAACACACACACAGGCAAGCAGGCGCACACGCACGCACACACGCACACACACCTGCCTGCCTACCTGTGTGTGTGTTTCTTTGCTCTTGGCATATATACCCTAGGTGGGTATATTAATTCGGGCAAGTAAAGATACGACCTACATCAATGCGTAATCCTTTCACAATAGGTGTGCGTTTCGGAAAGTATTTTTGACTAGTTTAATTATGAGTTGTGCGCTTCGCAAATATACCCGCTATGGCTGAGACATCTACAATTAGATTGAAGGTAGTATCTTGAATAGGGTGCGCTAATAGTGTTGCTGAGGCGAGATCTTCTTTTATATGTTGCAAGTTGTTTACCCATGCGTTTGGCCACAACAAAATTTTAGATTTCTGTGGTTTTTTTAGTACGGGAGTTAAACTCATATATATGACTTAGTAATTCCTCAAATTTTGGTATAAAACGATGATAATAGTTTACCATTCCTATAAACTGTTATATATGTGTGACGGACGAAGTTGATGGAAAATCCTGAATGATTTTAATTCTATCAGGAGAAGGAAGTATTCCATCCTTACTTTTGTAATGGCTCAAAAAATTTAGGGAAGTAGATCCAAATACGCATTTTGCTGTAATTATATTTATACCATATGTTGTCAATGGTTCGAATAGTGTTTTTAAAGGTACCTTGTGCTTGTCTTTATTTTAGCTTGCCAACAAAATGTCCTCAATATATGTTCATATGTAGTCCAAACCTTTGGTTACTTCATGCATGAATCTCTGAAAAGTTTATGCCGCGTTTCGTATTCGTGCGAATTCATACAGTCCGAAAGGTATTGTAATTGCTGTTTATGTATATCTTCTGGAGCTACCGGAATATGGTTATATGCTCTTACCAGGTCTATTTTAGAAAAGGCATTACAATTTTTAAGATTTAAAGAAAATGTTTGTATATATGTGATTGGATATCTGTCTGGAATAGTGATAGCGTTTAGTTGTCTATAATCACCACACGGACGCCAATCTGAGATGTTCTTCTTTGCTACCAAATGTAATGCTGAAGCAGTTGAAGATGATGAAGGTTGGCAGAGACCTAATTGTAGCATGTGGTCAAATTCCATTTTTGCGATTTTTTATTTTGGACCATCTAATCTGCGTGGTCTAGTCTAGTCCTTTTGATGTAATGTGATGTACGGCATTGTGGTTCACAGGTTATCCATAACGAGGAGGTGCTGTCAATGATGGAAACTGTTGTATTATATTTGCGTATTCGTAAAATGTTTTGGAGTTGGCGTATTTGCTTTGATGGTCATGCCAATGACTGGCAAGCTTGTGTTGTCATCGATTAGACGTTTGTTTTTAAGATCTACCAAAATATTGAATTTTGTTAAAAAATCTGCTCCTATTATCGGGCGGTTTACATCAGCAATAATAAATGGGAACATGAAGTCGCTTCTTAAACCAAAATTGGTTTTGAATAATCTTGTGCCAAAAGTTTGTATCATAGAGTCGTTTACTGCGATAAGAGCTAAGGAATCGTCTCTATTATATCTGTTGCAAAAAGTAGTAGGAACGACTGAAAGGTCTGCTCCAGTATCTATTAAAAACTTGAATTTATTTTCTTTTTTGAAAATAAACAAATGTTTTGAATTAATATTAAAAGAATTGATTGAACACGTGGTGGGGTTATTTAGTTTTTTGAATTTTTACTGTTCTTGGAAGAACAAGGGTATATGCACTTTGTTGCCTTATCCCCAAATTTCTTGTGGTATCAACAGACTGTAGAAAATCTAGTACCACTGGAAGAACGACTTCTGGAATGATGCCTGAAATTTGAAGAATTTCTTTTATTTTGGAAAGTTAAATTTTTGATTGATTGTTCCAGTGTGTCTACTTTATTCTCTAAATTACAAGTTCTGTTTACTAAAATAAAATCGTTATTAAAATTATTTGTGCTAAAAGCTGAAATAGTTTGAGTTTTTGCTATCTCATGAACTCTGTCTGCCAATTGTAGAAGTTCGTTCATGTCTCTGTTTCCTGCTGTTGTCAGAGTTATGTTTATGTTCGTTGGCAATTTTCTCATGCAGAGTTTCGTTATTAAATTTTCCGATAATTCCGAATCTGAACCTGTTAGAATTTTCATTGTTCTGAAGAATTCTGATGGTCTACTGTCACCAATCTCAGTATCTGAAAGGAGGAGTTCCAGCTTCTTTTCTTCAGTCTCGGTAAATCGTTAAATTAATGCGTTTTTTAACGTGTTGTATTTTTCAACAGTTGGAAGTGTTTGTAGAATGTCCAGCACTTTAATAATTATATCCACTGGTAACGCTTGCATTATATATTCATATTTAGTCTGATCCTCGCAAATACCTTTTGCTGCTAATTGTGTTTCTGCCAGGATGAACCATGCTTGTGCGCATGGTGTCCAAAACAATGGCAGCTTAACCGCAACGGCTTCAGAACTGATTTATCTCCTGTAACAGGATTATCTCCAATATTTTTATTCGGAATTTTTACTAATATCACCGAAAAACTACTTCTTTAAAAAAAATCACACTTAACAGACGTATTGTTACTTTCGCGATTATATAAAAAGAATCTTTTGACAGTGAATTAACACGATACTTGAGAGGAGGAAATGTATAATATATATAAAAGAAAAATATTGTCAGTAAAATTGTAATAAAATTTTAAAAATGGGAGAAAATTTAGAAAAAATTTTAAAATGTTTTTTTTAAATACTGTTTGAAACCTGATTTTTATGTGTTTCTTGAATCTTATTGATCTTAGTTTTATGTCGACTTATTTATGATTATTCTCTCTTCTTTTTAATTTTCCAGGCTTCTTATTTCTTTTTTTTTTAAAGTATTGACCGTGTTCGCATTTACTTTCCTTATTCGGGGTCACCAATATCGGTGTTAGAGGTTGAGGCTCATGCGTTGTATTATTGGTTCGCCTTGATCATCATCAATTTATTCTTTGACATCAATAATTTGTAGTTCCAGTTATTTTCTCATACATAGGAGAAAAGGAAAATTCATTAATTCATTAATCACTTTTTGGAAATAAAAATGGATAAATAAATAACAATTTCTTTAATTATTTTATAATGCTTTTTATTTTTTTTTTATTTTTAAATAAAACTTTTTCTTTTAGATATTATTATATGTGATTAATTTTTAACCGCAATATATTTTATTAATTGTAGTCTTAGTGACAATATTCTGGATACAACTGAATATTTTTACGCTGGTTTTACTAGGTATACTAAGCTTCTCAATACATTTGTGTTTTCTCTAACCCTTTACTTTTACACAGTGTACATATGTACATTTGATTAAATTTTTTATTTGCATTGCTTATAGTTGATATTTATGCTATTGCTCAATTTTAGATTCAAAACTTTTCCAAAATGGTTTATTAGTAAAAACTTACATACATGTAGGACGCTACAGGCTAAAGCAACAAAATCCATTCAAAGACGAGTAACACATTTGCACAGATCAATATCATTCACGTTCTGCGAAGAAATCTAACAAATGAGCGCATCTCACTAATTTAATTTGCAATTTCAGAGTTCTATTTTTAAAACGAAGCACATTGTCTAAACCTAAATGTTTACAATATTCAATAGTCAAATGTACAAGATTGGAACAAAGATCATAACACTTGTTTACCCAATCTATTATTAAAGCTCCAAGGGCAGTTAAGCTGTCGAAATAATAACAATGCCAACAAAAACTGTATATTTGGCATCATACACCTTTTTATAGAGCTATCACCAAACTCTATTCAAAATATTCGATACTCTTTACATTTGCATGTATCAAATAAGATCTTTTGCCTATGTGTGTAAATTTTATTTTGAAGACTATGGTTTTCAGGTACAAGAAAGCCAATTTTGATCTGTCTAGGGGACAACAAGGAAGCAAATTTATATATAGAGTATTTCATTTCACCTTTGGGAAAACACACATAGGAGGTAATATGGAACAGTGGGTATAGGACTGGGTTGGAAAAAACTTAAATTTGGTCTCAACTTTTCACTCAACTCAAGCATTGAGTCCGCATTGTTCAATGCTCGAAATTTGAGCGGACTGACTGAAGGCTTCAGTGCATTCACTGCTTCAGCGGACTAATAATTTGAGTTGACTGGATACAAATCGTTTTAGCTAACATCAATAGTATCTGATGTTTAGCCTAAATCTTCAAGCAAATAAGAATAGCTCACAAAAAAAATCATCTACTATGTTAATACTATGGTGTTAAGTCAAAAGTAGATATCTGAAAAAAATGGCGTTTTGGAGTTAAATACGTATATAATAGTGTTTGAAAAAAAATCTCTTTTGCTCTGTACTAACTACATAACTGCACCTTTCTTCAAAATGATTAAAATCATGGATCCAAAATGAATAACTCAAAACAAACAAAAAACTGTATATTATTTCAATTAAAATAAAATAATAGACCCTGTTCGAAATGTAAACAAATCCAAACCTGCTCTTCTTCTCGTGTTTATTTTTATTTTCCTGACTCAGCTAAATCTAAAGTTCAAAAACACTCTGCACCCACGCATCTCCATTTTTGTGAAGTTACTGGTTGGTACCATTTTTATTTTTTCTTATAAAAGAAACATTATGGGAATATTTTCAGCACTTCAAAAACACATTTTTTTTTTCGTTGAGACAAGGTAGGACGTGTTAGTAATTTCGATTGGGAAAATTCAAATTTTATAATCATTACTTTTCACGCTATAACTAGATACGTAGGCGTGTAATCAAATGGTCCTCTTAGAAAAATCTCCAATAGTGTGAAAAAAAAACTCCTTGAAATAGCTCAAGTGACACTATATAAAAATTGTACCCCCTAGCCTCAGAAATAAAGAATAGGAATAAGTTTTTCCGTGCGACGACGACGTCCAGGTTTCCTTTATATATGTGACATAAAAACTAAAACTCTTTAAGAAAGTCCGATCCTCTTAAAAATGTTGCACAGCTTTTTTTCAATTAAAAGGAAAAAGAAAAATTCCATCTCCTCACAATAACTAAACTAAGCTTGAGTTCAGAGAAGTTCCTATTTTTCAATAAAGCTCTCATAGTCTAGTTATTCCCAAAGGAATGTAAAAACGAGGTAAAAATGTGCAATAATTTCATTTCATAACACTTCTGGGCGGGCAACAACCCTTCAGACAAGGCATGACTTTCAAGGAGGTTATTATTATGAAGTTCAAACTTTGATGGTTGCGCCCTTTCATCCCCATCCCTCACCCTCCCGCATTATTGTGCATTCTAGAAATATACCACTATATACGTAGGAAAGAATAGTTTATTATTTATTCCTCTTGCTCCTGGCCGGTTCTTTTGGGTTTTCTTTTGCCCATTAGTGTAGTAAAAATTTCCTCTGTGAACTCCAACTTCTTAATACAAAAATTTCATAGAAAAAAACAGCGCCAGTGAATAAGAAGTTTCGCAATTATTCATACAATGAATGCGCCATGGAAATTGGAAATAACTTAGACTTAACGAAGAGAATTTCTACTTGAAATTACATTAAGGCGTAAGAAAAATTAATTACGGGAACTTTTTCAATTGTATGGTTTTCATTTTACCCACATAAAAAGTTGGTGTCGCCAGAGTATGATGTAGAAGTTTTCTTGGTCGGGTGTTAAAGTAACTTTTTGCAAAGAAAGAATTATTTAGCTGGGCATAGGAATAATTATAGGTATAGTCCTATGGTATAAACACTAACAAACAACGTATATATGTATGTATTTCTGTTATTATATGCCAGCCTAAAGGAAGAAAAACTTATTAAGTATAGTTTTGTATGGAAGGAATAGAATCCGAATAGACTGAATCATTCCTCTTTGTATTCAATATGCTCGCTTTTAATACGAGTATGCCTTTATGCATCAGGAGAAAGGAATCGATTCTAATAAAATCGGTTTCCTTCGTTATTTTGCTTCAAAGCACTTTCATGGAAAGAATGTTCTATATTTTACCATTCATATTACAAGAAGAAAATTTGTAACAGAATTAATAAAGTAGGATATTTCTCATACGAGCATTATGTATTAGGTACATATGTATATATGCATTCCACATGATACCGATTACCTGAAAACCGACCATCTCCAATTTGGATGAAACTTCCAGAAATTGTATGGAATACGAAAATAATTCACCCATATCTTTTTGTTTTCTCTACTTCTACTACTTCTACTACGTCCCCTTTCCCCCTCCGCACCGGTGCGGGTTAATAATTCTGTGATTTTACGATGAAATGTCATGTTTAAAAAACCATATTTGGAGAATGGTCCAACCGACTTTTTCAGGTTCTGATGATCCAAATGAAGCTTAATTAATGCTTTATATGTTTAACACAGAAATATAGTAACATCAAGCGATTTTATATATTTTTCTGTCAATAATAGTCAATCTTCAGACCTTGTTTATTACGTATTCAATTAATCTGGACAGATAGAATTTTCCTTACTTACCATTTTGATAAGCAAATTCTCTAGTTTTCTGTAAGATGTGTGCCAAAAGTGCTGTTGGAAAGATATCTTTAAGCTCTTATAACTCTCACGTCACACAACTTACCATAGAAATATAATTTGTTGACCTATATTTTTCACGTTTTCACGTATATAAAAATTTTAGAGTTTTGTAGCATTTTATAAACATCTGCATGAATTCGCTCCAAGTAATAATTAATGTCGGCCGGACGCAAAGCGCGTTTTGGATTACAAAATGAAATGCGGTGGACATAGGATTTTTACGCACACATGACTTTAAAGCAACGTACATATATTGTTCAAACTGGTATCATCTTTATACTCCGACGTTTGGAATACAATTAACTTTGAACGGATGTTTGAGCAATCATATATTCGGTACATTAAAAAAAGAAAAAAAATTAGGATATAAAATTATATGTTAGAAATGTAAGCAGTGGGGCTAACTAAACGCTTGCAAGAATAGAATAGAAAACTTCTGATGAGCTCCCTGGCTGGAGCGAAACTAGCTAAGTTAAGCCAAATATTTCAATATCCCACCTTTATTTAATCATAAAATTCTTGCAAACAACAGAATATGATAACAATAATGATAATAAATATATATTTCTGAATTGCGTACACAAGATTGTATAATCTTTTACAGTACAATTAGGTAGATGAACTAGATAGTATTCTAAGGTAACATTGACCAATTTATTAACCTAATCCAAAACCAAAAAGGCAGAAAAAAGAATATAGATTCGAAAATAAATGTAATAAGTTGAAAAATTGTTAACTAATAGTATTGAATTGTTCTGAAGCTTCAATTGTGGAGAAGCATGGTAAGAAATTAAAAAAAAAAACAAAGTTAAAAAGGGTTAATTCGTGTGTGCCTTAATGAGTTTTCTAAATTCCTTGATACTGCCCGTCGTCTGAGCTCTACACACAAATGGGTTATTTGAACAGGTTAAGAACACTCCATTACTGACCTATTGAAGCGAGGCATTATTACATTCCGAGCTCTTTGGGATGCGATGAATTGGAAGATAACGCGGCTTAATAGTCTGTAATAAGATATATAGGAAAATTAAGGCCCTTTGCTTTAGATAGCTGGAAAGGGAGCAGCCCAACAGGTTAGTCCTGAAAAACGAAACATGGTCGAATCGCCTCAATCCACATATAAACCGTATGCAATCGTTAAATGCAACGTTTAACTTGCTAGCACAAAAGCTGCCCATCTTAGGATAAATGATGCTGCCAAATGTGGAATGAGGTAAAATAAGCGCCATTATAAGCATAGATCGCATGACTCTTGATAAAATGTTGGCCGAAAGCCATAGTCACTACAATCCTGTATATATCTTAATGATAGTAAAACTAATATAATTGCAGCGCTTTAAATCGTGATTTAATACAATTTCTAGGTTGTCTACTTTGCTTAAAGCAGGTGATGAGTACCCATGTAAGATCACGGGAGGGATTTCCGGTAACACTTCTTTATTTTTATAGAATGTGATGCATTCCGATTTTTCGGGATTCAATAGCATAATCTGTTGTTTAAGGCACAGGAGTGGATTCTTTCTAAGTCATCGTTTAAACGAGCTATGCTGTCCTCAATAAGTCCGATAGGCTAACTTATGTACAGTTGCACGTAGTTCGCGAATATGTGGATGCTCAAACCTTGCATAACATTCGGCAAGTCGTTAATGTATGAACTAAAGAGTAACTGACCTAAGATTGATTCTTATGGTACCTACCCCACACAGCAAGGGCAGACTATTTGATACTAAATTTTTGATCTTCACACACTGACTGTACCTCTTAAAAAGCTATCAATCATCGCAACTGCAAATGCGCTGAAACTAAAAGAGTACTTTTAATACTGCGAGCTCACAGCTGTGTGACGCACGAAAACCAGATTGCGAACATGTTAGAAGATTATTAGTTTCCACGGGCTCAAGTATTTACCTCTCTTGTTCGTCCGCCAAAAAACATAACGTAATATACTGGAGATTATTTTTTGGCTATAGGTAGGACTTCCAGTTACAAGGGAAACAGAAGTACGTATGGTAACAATTGACGATGTGAAGATGGTACTTACTAATAAAGGGTAACAATATACGCCGTGGTATAATATCAGGACCTATAGACTCTGATTTAACAGAGAAAATATAGAAAACAAGTTCGTCAGTTTAGACCCCATGAAACGAAAATGTCCTGGTGGTACGGCTCCCCTCCACTGTCCAGATTGCTAACAAGATTCGAGTTCGGAGAGTTTTAATAAGACGAAGCTCTGCTGGGCGAACTGAAATATACGTTAAGTTTATTCGGGTTAAACTTGATATCAGCTTTTCCTTGTCAAAAACTCCAGTTTGGCGTAGATTACGCCACACTAACACATAATTATATACAATTTTATAAAATAAATCAAAACATACCACAGAATTACGTGATTAAGAAGACGCATACATGGAAAAGTATGCATAATAGGGTGTGTACGAAGTCCAATAACCAAAGGACGTGACGTGAGGCGGGTTTCGGGAGAACAGAAAGGAAAACGACTACGCAGTACAGCTAGTCTCCTGTTATAACAAAATTCTAACATAATCCACCTAACAGCAAAATGACAGTATGGATAGAGAAATTTGTAGAAGCAGATACCTATGTAGGGATATTTAAAATGCATTTTAAACCCCAATCAAGCTGTAAATTACTAGAAGACTATTTTATTGTATGGATAGTAGTTTAGGCTCTATAGCATATATAAAATCAATGTTTGGCATTTTTCGATAAGTTTCAATATAGAAAATTTTAGAAAACGGACTCACAACGCACATATATAAATTTCTGTTTTATGGCTTGGGAAGTATTCTCGAGGGTTTTGATACGACACATACCATCCACACCGCTTAATGCAGAAACTGTTTAGTATGATACACGGTTGCACCACAACTAGTCGATTTATGACGGGTGAATAATGGTGTCCCACTCTCTTGATACTACTCTAAGGCCCAACCCATACGAGAACTTTTTTCGAAAGGAAGGAATATCCTTCCCTTGGCTTACGTGCCATAATAATAATGTTACTTCGCGTAGTTCCTTATAAGATTACCGAAATTACACAACTAAGTCACAGTTTTTGATGTAAATAATAACTGTATCACAAATTCACAACACGTAATGATTATTAAATTATTATATTATCACCTCGAATGGCAAATAAACATCTATACAGCCGTCCGATTAGAAATTTCGCAATTTCAAAATGGCCGGCTTGCTGTAGTATTGGTATGCTGCCCGTACTCCCAATCGAAGCTTGGTAGCATGGACTTTTCCTACCCCCGAATACTTCTCATCCGTCAAAAGTGCCAATATCCTCCCCCGTGTTGGATATGGCTAAGACAACTCGTTGGATACAAATGCCACTTCTCTTGCACTTATTTTTCATCATTCATTCATAGGATAGTTGTGAACTAGAGTGACAAGATTTTCTTTATACAAAACTAAAATAAGCTCTAGAAGGAATCAAGCTTAACTCGGCCTCATGATAAAAATCCTCTTATCGATTGGTATCCCTACAATTTAATTTTGTTTTTTTTTCCATTTTCTGAATATTTTGGCTTGAAATGAAAAAAAAAACATACAGAAGTTAAAATTCTTCCTACCCAGTTATTCTTATCAAAATTATTTAATTATTTTTATTTTATAATATTTTTATTGCTGTTTTTGCATAGGAGCTCATGTTGCCGTTATGCGTCCAGCTCATTCCAAATATATACGTCATTTCTTGAAGAAGATAGGTAAGTCCTCACTGTCGGACTGTGCCGACTGTGCGAAGAGGAAGATGAAACTTCGATGCATGTTATATGGGTGTGTCCTGCGCTTGGTTAAAAATCACTGGAGAAAGACTGATATCTCCAAAAAAGATTTACAATCGATCCTCTAGGGCAATAATAGAATAAAATGACTCGATTTTGCCTAACCACTTTACGAGAAGTGACAATAGATCTACTCTGCTCGTGGTGTCAGCATGGTCCTAGAGGCCTACTCTAAGAGGCTCTACTCTTAACTTAATCTGACCTAACTTATTTCAAATATCTTTTTCCTTATGGTTAGTATAGCTCTATTGCCCATTTTCGGTAAAGTTTATTTTATGCAAAAACAAACATGAATTGATAACAAAACAAAACCAGACTTTTGACTTATCTGACACGTACTGTCAATTTCTGTGAGTGACTCATATTTTCCCGTGTTACCTTTATTTAAAACAATGAAACTGGCTTCAATATTTCAGTTGAACAGACACTAACAAAATAGGAATTGCCAATTTTATTATTATCTGCCTTACTCAGTTTTCCTGTTATATAAATTCTTAATGTACTTCATGAGGATTCCTGAAAGTACCTCTGAAGACGGCAATGACCTTTGCCCAAACATAAGCGCAAATAAATGATCTATGATGAGGAAAGGATTACATCCATTAAAAACAACAGTCCAATACCACAATATAACTCTGAAATAGAAAATCGTGAGTGTGTAAAAAGGGAAAGATACACATACAAACTTCTGATATTCTATACATTACTTCAACTCTTACTTTCCTTTTAACGTAGAAAGAGTTTGTTACAAATTTATGTCCCTGATGGCCTCGAATTTCATTGAAATTGAAAATTTATTAAATGTAAATTTCGGGTGCTTACCCTAATGGAGAAATGAAATCAATACCACCTGCCTATAATTATAAATTCCCAAACTTTATTCTCCAAATGACACAAGAGGACAGACTTAAGAGGGTGTAATTTCCTAAGATAGAGCCTATGTTAGACTTAGAAAAATTATGTCCATTTGCATAAAGAGGAATAAAGGAAAAACAATCAATTATTCTTGAACAAGCTTCGTAGTGAATTTATTTTTAATGGATTTTTCTCGAAAGTCATTTAAAATGGCGTTTTCCCATAGGAAAATTATCTGAATACAGAAAAGAATGCCACACCGTCATTAATTATGTTTCACGGTGTACATATATTTGATAAAAATGTCTTACCAAAGAGGAAAAATAAATAAAAAAAAAAAATCTTGAACACTGTCGTAATCTTGACTGACTAGTCACTCTTTGTCCCTTCATTTTCTGGTCATTTATCAGTTGTCTATGATTACTGCCATTTTGCAAAAATTCCACATTCCCAACACCTGGCATATGCCTGATAGCAAAATAGATAAATTCATCTCATTTTGGTTTTTCTTTTATTTTTTAATGATTTCAGGTACCAGAACGTGTTAGAGCTATGAACGCCAGCATAAAATTGCTACTCATAGTTCGTGAGCCAGTAACGAGAGCAATTTCTGATTATACACAATTACGAAGTCATGCTGGAACTGCTTCATTACCACTAGCGCATCATCAGCAGCAATCATCATTTTCGGTATCATCATCATCATCATCAGCATCATCCTCGTATTCGACGATATCTGAAGGTGTTGGAGGAGGTGCTGGACATCCCGGAGGTAGTGGAGGCGGTAGTTTATCTACACTATCATCATATGGGGCATCCTCAGTTTCCAAGTAAAATTTACATTGACTTTAACGAAAATCATATTATGTATATAATGTGAGTGCTGCTCTTTTTAATAATTCATCGATTTTATTTCGTTAAAGGTCCTTTGAAGAGTTAGCGATTTTTCCAAATGGAACTGTGAACGAGTCCTATCGTCCTCTAACTATATCCATGTATCATCTGCATTTGCATCGCTGGCTAGAAGTCTTCCCACGAGAGCAATTACTAGTTGTTAATGGCGATCAATTAATCGAGGATCCAGTTTCACAGCTAAAGCGGATAGAAAATTTTTTAGGTATTAATAAAAATTATACTTCACGTTCTCATTAACGAGCACCGGGTGATGGCACTTTTCAATTAATTTTCTCTTTACAGGTGTCGAACACCGAATCAATAGCAACCATTTCTACTTTAATGAAACAAAAGGATTCTACTGTTTACGCTATGACAGCGGTGATAGATGTTTGCGGGAAACAAAAGGGAGAAAGCATCCTCATGTTGACCCCTTGGTCATATCAAAGTTGAGAAAGTTCTTCGCCGAACACAATCAACGATTTTACGAACTAGTCGGAGAGGATTTAGGCTGGCCGGAGGAGTAATAGAGCTAAGCGTGATGTAGTAGATAATTTTATTACTTAAGCTTGTATTTATTACCATGCTGTGTCCGCCCTACGGAAAACTTTAGTTCTCTATTGATTTTAAGGTTTCAATCAAATTTTATGTGTGCCATTTGAGGACTTTCATTAGGAAGTTTGCCCCAGCTATAGAATTTCATGCAATCATGCTATGGATGAGGTTCAAAACTTGTAAGAATGTTGCGATAATATGTTGCTTTGATTTTATGATGGTTTTATTTGTCTTTTTCACAACTTTTCGACTGTCTGATTTTTTTATGAACTTTGTTAATCTTATTATCATAACTTAAATTTTATTACTTCAATTTTGAATTTTGGATTGATCGTAAATTATAATTTATGAACAAAATTATTTCATTGTCGGCCATCAATATTACACAAAAAATCTGAAGAGAAATTTTCGCGTTATTTACAGTAGCCGCTCAGATATTTTAGGCCACATTAGCTATGCAATAGAGCGAAATATTTAACTATGTGCATGGTTTATGTACGAATATCCCACAATAGGACGTGGAGACGGGGTAGCCAATCGGAGGCCCAAGGAGAAAAATTATTCGACGTCTAGGTATATATGTTTTCTTGATACCATTCTTTTCTAATTGCACTTTAAATGCTGGTGAATAAAGATGGCAGCAACAAACAAACAAACTGCAAGTCAAGGCTCGAAGGCTTGGTATGGAAAGACTCACAAGCATAAAACTCCACATACATAAGGGCTTGTTCACGAGCGCGATTTATCCCATGCAACAGAGCTCTGATTGGCTGCAGCAATGTTGTTGTCGCTGAACATGCTTACTCTTTCTACGTTTCGTGCGATACAAAAATTTATCGCAGCACTGCTCTTAGTTTGGTGCGATTTTCACCTTAACCTCAAAGTTTCGCAGTGTTGTCGAAATTTACTATAATATGTAAATATATAAATATATGTAAATTTGACACTAATATCTCCTTGCCAGTACAAAACTAAACAAATTAAGTTGAAGCCGCTGTCAACCATGTGAACGTATCGGGCGATAAAAACTAGTCGCACATAGAGGTAGATCTATAGGAAGAGCAGGACGTCACAAAAAAATCGCACGGTGTCGTATCGCGCTCGTGAACAGTTTAAAAAAAAATCTGATATGCCACAAAGGCTGATTTTATCTTCCCATCTACGCGAAAAATATTTCCATAAAATACTTGCCGTTAGTGTTGGAAGTCATACCCTATGCATTACACCATGAAAAGAGACCACTGATCATGACATTCTAAAAACCGATTTGAGAAAAAATAACACAAATTGTCTGTCATTCACATAAAGACTTAGTGGAGCCTGCTCAACAAATCCGTCCGCCTTTTCTCTACTGATATATACCAGTAACCAAATATAGCTTATCTGATTGATCCTACACAGTTCATCCAGAGGTTAAAGATTCTTCCGCACTATTCTAAACTACATTGTCATCTACTCATTATAAAATATTAGACGCGTTCTTTTTTTCTTATCCGGATCAAATGTGATTATCGATTGACGTCGGTGTCATAAACGGTTATGAATTTACTTAGTTTTCTAAATTCATAAGAAATCATCACATTACCATGCTCTTGCAGATTAAAAACTTAACAATTTGAACCAAACTTTGTTCAGGTTTTATTTTCACGTTTTTGTGATTTCTTGATTTAATGACACATTCAGCAGGATCTTCATCATAAAGGAGGTCGCTGTTCTGTTTTGGTTTTTTTTTTACTTTTCTTCTTAAAGATGCATATTTTCAACTACTAGAAGGTTAACCCATTTTCAAACAGTTACGAAACAGAGCTAAGGTATCGATCCCTCCATTCATCGTCGAATTGCATTAAATTCGATTCTTTAGAAAAGCTTATCTTGAAAATAGGCACCTCATACGCATTAGTCAATATGACTTCCGGAGTGGACTTACATCCAGAAACCGGATACCTTTTCGTACATTCTAACACAATGTTGAAGGCAGAATTTTGTTGTGTCTTGCCTTAAATGCTTATAAAGGCTATGATACAGTCCAAAAACACTCATCTCCCCTTCATATTTAGTTTCAATTCAAAATTGTTCATTTGTTCTGTAATGTGAATTAAACTATAGATGTAGTTGCTTTGTCAAGGGCTCTTTTTTCCCAGCTCTTTTTTCCCAGCTCTTTTCTTAATTTTCTGCTCTCCCTTACTTTTTATTATATCTACCACTAAAATGCCGAGTACTTCTTCATCTCTACTTTCATGACCAGTTCGCGTATATTGAACTGTCTGCCATCTTTTGCCTTTCTACGCACTTAAAATCGTAAATGAGCAAGAATACATGCATGGACATCTAGTTTTTTCGGTAAAGCGAAATATAATGAAATGGTCTTGAACTACCAAAAGATGATTTCCATGTTTAAGCAATATATATTTTCTTAAAACAGATGTTTACGTGAACGTTTCTGTGCGTTCAATCGCCGGAATAATGTTTTGTTACCTGTTTTCAAACCTGAAATTTTATGCCAAGGAAAGAAAAACTTTTTCATTAAAATTCGTGGATTCTTTACATGCCAAAAGAAATCAGGTTTACCCAATATGTAATACTACTCTGTTCCATCACAAGGTCCAATTTATGGCCCCTAGTGGCCGGTTTCAAAGTCATAGATTAAGCCACACCGATGGTTTAAGCCACGGCTAAATAAATATTTCGGTTTCACAGATAAGGCTTAAATGACATCACTGGCTTAAGACAAACTTGACTTAAGTACGTCATATCGAAGGCTTAAGCCACAGATTATGCTGTGATACACATATGGAGATTATTGCTAAATATATATTTTTCCTAAATATTATAATTTTTGTTATTAAACGAACGTACATATTTCAAAAGTTATACTTAAAACTAAATTGAAATTTTCCAAGCGGAAAATAGTTATCTAGTTAGCAGTTTTGAGTATTGTCTGGCAGCTAGTGTCAGCATTCCATTTGACGTTTTAGGAAGAAACCAAACAGTTTAAGACAAAAATGAGTTATTTATCTGATGCAGAGGATATAAGCGACAAAGAAATGTATAATATTTTATCGGAAAGTGTGACCCGTAAAAAAATTGTAAGAAGACGCTCACAACATTTCGAGAAATGGGATTTTGGATCTGATACAATCACAGATAAAAAGTTGGACTGGCTGGTAAAAACTGCGCATAGTTTAAACAAACGAGTAATAACAATATTTTCTTCTTCATCATCGGGATTCACAATGTCAATTTTCTTTAAAAATTCACAATTACCGCAATACTGACAACTTAAAATTTTTCATTTGCGGTTTAACTAAGCCTCTGCTGGCTGCGTACTATGAAACCGAGTACGCTTAAGTTTTGATCTTAAGCCGAACCGTGCCTTAGCTAAACTCTGGCTTAATCCTGGATTGTAAAACCGGCCATAAGTGACGCAAATACCATATAGTAGTAAAAAAATCGTATTTGATTATAAAAAAAAATGGAACATCAGGAGTTCAGGTGATAACGATCGCCTATTTAATAAAAATGTCGTCCAAATAAGCTTTTGCAAAATTTCTGAAAAGAGAAGGAATGTAAGAAAAGTTGTGAAAGAAAGAAAATTTGGGAAATTTAAATTTCTAGGCTTTGGTAGGATTATTTTAAATTATCTTTGTTTTCGAAATGTAAACTGCTTCAAATTATATTCAAAGAAAAAAAAAACATTATACATTTCCCTATCCTGCACTATTATCTAGAATAAAACAGAATTTTTCAAGAACTTTAAAATACTATTTCCAGCCAATAAATCATAAATGTGTTCATGATCAGGTTAATGATTTCTAGGTACATATTTATGCAAATTTTCATAGAAATCAATACTTTGCGGAAGTTATGGCCACCAAAAGAACTCATTAAGAGAACAAGGTTTTTATTTCATATTAATCGTTGGCAATAGCTGAGATTAAGACAAGGAGAAAATTGCTAGGGGATTTTAAAAATTTTAGGATATTTATATCTTAACAGCCTGTTACTGTACTATTTTACAGACTATAAAGATAGTTTAGGTGTGGAATAATAGAATATCATGTAAGCTTTTCTTAAAAGTACCCAGACTGCTCTCCACTCCTATTTTGTTAGTATCTAGATATAGGACAATGAAATCAAAAAAATTGAAATTTTTTATGCTCTATTTGTACTGTTTTCCTGCTAAAATCCATACTAAATTCCAATCATGTTTTAGTAGCCCCAGTATTTTACTTTTAGATTGGTTCAACACTTATACATATGTAACCTATTTTAAAAACTCGGTTTTGTTTTGTGCATTAATTAATTTTGCACCTTCCATTAATTAAACCTACAATTGAACGATATAATAATTCTAAGTTTCCAATTTTTTTAGAAAACGTTGATTTCAGCATTATACTGGCGGGAAAATTGCCAATACAGAAAAAATATTTTAAGTTTGATTTTCGTAAAAATAGGAGTGGAGATGGGTTGGATGATTTGCTATCATTTTGTTCCTAAACTATCTTCATAGCGGGTACTTAGTCTTAAGGTAAATAAGCAACAAAATCGCAACCTTAGCTATCACCGTGTCAGATTTGTCCTTCGAATAGTAACACACCAAATATAAAACATTTATGGATTTTACTTTATTGTTTGTACTTGTTAGAGTGAAAGTAACGTAGAAATAACATCTTACTAAGCCAACAATATGCATAGTTCAGAATGGAAGAAATCTCATATTAGCAAGAAGTCTCTGTCTGCGCACTTTATTATTCCTATCATATAATGGAGGACTCCAAACTTGTTCGTACTATTATGTTTAGATCCTCTTAATTCGGCAATAGATCCAAAATATTTTATACTCAGTTTTTTAGACTTTTTCATAAAAATTTCAAATTAAAACCGATCCTAACTTCTATATTATACGTAGAACCTAATTTATTAGCTAAATTAAATCAAATAATTGTTGACATATGTAAATACTGGGGACGGGTACGTATAAAGTCATACCAAATAAATTCATTTAGCACGAAAGAATTAAACTTGAAAAAGGAGAAAAAATTTGATTGGAAACCTTTTAGTCAATTAATTGCTTTAAAAAACTTAGTCGTCTACAACTCAACAAAATAAATTGTTACCAGAGAGAAAAGTTAAAGTAAAACTGCTTGCATTACATACCCTCAACATAGTATATACAGTTACATTACAGTATTGTAAATAAAATACATAAATTTTCCAATACACTGATGCTATTGATGAACAAAATAACGAAAACTTCACAAACAATAATTAATGTTGTTCGGCAATGTTTCCAATGTTTCATTAAAATTCTGCTTGATAAATTATTCCTTTGCGACCAATATTGTACTGCTGCCGTGGAAATCCATTGGCTCGTATAAAATAGGAAATCGAAACTCATGGCATCACTTTGCATCTGTTTTCTTTTATTTTATGTTTTTTTTTACAAAAGATTTTCCGCAACTCGCTGTTCGGTTTTCACATGCATGGGTGCGAGTTTATGGTTGACTACAATACAATAGCTTCCATTCCACTATATACATATATACCTCTGTAGCTATGACTATTACAAATGTGGGGGTAGGTATAGGAATAGTATACCAAAATATATATATACTTGGTTTTGTTTTCGACCGACTGGGGACAAAAGTGGTGGAGCACTCTATGGCGATATAATTTTATTCCATTAAAGTTAGAGAAGCAAGGTTCATTCTTCTGCCAGCTGGGTTCCACTTCTGGGTTAAACACAGTGTGGGTGAATGGGCTCACTACCGCTGGGAAAGCCAAAAGTGACATAGAAGGGAATTATTATTCATTACACAAAGCACTTCCGAAGCGCCTTGCTTTTAAAAATTAGCATCTGAACTAAATCCCTCGGCATTTACATTTGTCTCTTGTTCGTTGACATAAATTTTTCATATGGGCACCTTTCCTCATTGTTGTTGTAAGGCGATGACGATTATCTATCATGGCAAATTGAAGTTTATTTTATTTTTACAATAACCTAGGCAATGCACTACAAGCAGAGGATCAGATCTTATCCTGACCTTTTTGATCTTTTGTTTTTATGACTGTGCTGAGAATTCTAAATTCTTCCCTTGATTCAAAACGTCTTATTTACTAACTGACCACTCTTCCAGATACTACTATATCCATTATTTCAGGCTTTTGTTTAAGATGTTTTTTTTCAATATCAGTATATTACGGCCCCAGATATCTGCAGATTCCTAAAAATAGAAGAGTTAACATATATAGAAATTTGAATGAGAGGCAACAAAATGATATTTTCTTAACTTTTCCGAGCTCAACTGCAGGTGCTGTATTTCTTTTCCAATTACAGATTGTTGATCGGCGGCTGCATAATGTTACTGGAACACTCTTAGCCTTTTCTCCTTTCCACTCTTAGCCTCTTTTCCTTAATGGAACATGGAACTATCTACCTGGTTGGGTTGGGTTTAGACAAAAACTATCCCCCAAAAATCCATAAATCATGCAAATGAAAGGGGGTTTGTTTGGAACATAAGTATTTGATATTGAAGCCAACAAACATATCCTGTCTGTAATTGGTTTTCAATATGCTTAGATAATAAGCCTCGTATCCAGGGCTTTCTCAAGTCAAAACTGGCTCTGGCAGAAGATGCAGCGAAAGCTAACCTAACTTATGTTTTTGAACATCTCGCTTTTCAAAATAAATTATATACTTCTGATAATTTGCCCTATAGCACCGTCAATTAAAAGTCAATGTTGATGACAAAATTTATCCGTCGAAGCATTGAAAAAAGAAATTTACACCACATGAAAATAATATGATCGGTAAAATCTTTCACTTGCTGATAAATGCAATTTCCAAAAGTTTAATAAGTTTTTTGGCAAAGCCAGAATTGAAAGAAAATAATTTTTCAAAATTTATTAATGGGAATCATCATAATGATAATTGGGAAATTATAGGAGCCATTTTCCAATACACAGATTCAGTGACAAATTCTAATATACAACAATCCTGGTTTAAACATCACCACAGAAAATTTGTAAGTTCCATTATTTCAAAAATAATAAAAACTAGGGGTCGGGTCCAGCCCCCACCCCGTTCAATTTTTTATTTAAATAATATTGTAAAACCGGAAACTCTGATTTTTTTAAATATTCTTCTTTAAAATTATCTCGAATCAACTTTGAAATTATTATGACTTAAGGACAGTTTGTAACTTCATATGCTCAAGTGCCAAACTGCCAAGGAATTATAAGTTAAAAGAAAGGAGCAGTAAGAATCCTAGCAATACTTTTCAGTGATTGAAGGAGAGGGAGAGAGAGAAACAGAGAGAGATGCTTAAGTGCGTAGCACAAGTCGGTTAAAATTATTAATATTAGCAGGGGTTCCGTAGGGCTCTGTCCTAGGTCCACTTCCATTTTGTTGCTTCATAAAAGATCGGTCTTCCGTAGTTACTCATTCTTAGAAAAACGTCGATGATGCCCAAGTCCATCTCGAACCTCGCTTGGGTTAATTGAAGATTCTGCAAGATAAATTAAAGACCCCTCTTATAATATGAGTGGTGTTGAGAAGTAAACCGTTTGATTTTCAAACTGTATTATAATATACAGGTATAATTTTATACGTCCGATACCTTTTTATCCATCCTTCTAAAACTCTTACCATACATGTGATTAGGAAGTATGGTGGTCTGCGTAGATTATGGTTATCAACTAAGTTTATTCCACTTGAGTCGAGTTAAAACCCCTCTATTACCATTATTCTTTTTTGCTGATATTATGTACTGTCAATCTATGCTATGATCTAAATGCAAGTTTAATGAGTCATTTAATTCATGCATATGTTTCATCTACTCGTTGCGTAGATATGTTCATGTCTCCCCACTACTTCAGTTGCCCTCTATTTAACTATAATAAACATAGATAATTTATCTTTATTTCTTTAGAATCATTTATTATAAAGTGCCCGAGCATCTATACCTGACACTAGAATTTGGTTTATCTCAATATATCAGTTTATTTTATCTCCTAAAGGAAAATGTCGCTGATAGCTCACAGCTACTCTCAAGCTTGGAATTATGTGAAAAGCATCACATCGCTCGGTCATTCCAAGCGGTCAGTTGCTGATTTCCGCAGTATTGTAATTTAATTATTCAGCATTTTACTTTAGTTTACTTTGTTCTGTTTCATTTCTTTAGTTCTTTAGTTCATTTGTTTTAAGTATATTCCTTAATTAAGTCTTTCATTTAGAGAGTTCTTTGCTTTGTTTACAATTTCTATATTTTCTATATTGTTATCCTTTTATTCGATCCCTTTGAATTATGCAAATTTGTGCCCTTATTGAATTGAACCCTTTGATATTACTTAAGCAGTCAATTTTTAAGGAACTGACAAGTAAATAAATTTTGGACTTTTTTCTTTAAAAAATTCTTGATATAAATGAGTCCAGCATTTGTAAAAGAAAAAATAAATGTTATTCATATTTTATTTTTTTGAAAACAAGATGTACCATTCCAAATTAGCATTCTCGATATCCTTCTTCCGAGTTATGTCATATAATTGAAGTAGATTTTATTAGCTAGGCACGGTTTATGAAAATAATTAGCAACATCAACAACCTACTTAAAATAATTAAAATAATTCATGTATTTTTTCCCCCTAAACAATGGACAATCTGAAGTTTTAATTTATCTTTAAATAAAGACACTGCAAATAAGATCTTATACTATACATAAATTTATATATATACCATCTGGACAAGTAATGCACAGTTCTACTTTAACTAAAGCAAATGTCCGAAAAAGCAATAAAACTAAATAAAAACAAAATGAACAAGAGAACGATATCAGACTGAAATATTTTGTACAGAATCGCATTATTTGTAAAGAAACGCATTACTTTTGTTAGATGCGGAAAACGTTATTTAAGTGAAAAAAGGCACAGTTAAAAAAAAGAAATACTACAACTTCATAGACATATCAAAAGAGGAAAATTTCGCAATGTACGTCGTAAAAAAAAATTATAAAAATTAAAAAAAAAAATTATTATCAAATTTAGATATTAAACAAATGAAAAATGAATGTGATTTTCGGTAGCTTATAAGAATCTTAAGAAGACGACAACAAATCATTTATTATATATTTAAAAAGAAAAATAATAAGATGAAATAGAAAATGAAAAAGAAGATGAAAAATTTAAAAAATGAGAAAATATATTTACAAAATGAAACGTAACATATCAAATGTATTACAAAATTCGAAAACATATCAACTATATATACAATGAAGTTAGTCATAACACTAAGAGATAAATAAATTTTGCGCAAATTTTTATCGCTTAAAACTTTGAAAAAATAAATTTTTCGTTTGTCTTTCATGCGCTTATTTTAAACGAAAAGTAAAAAAAAAAACAGAAAAGTAAAACTTACCAAAATTTTGAATAAATTTTAATAGGAGAATTCTTGTTTCGAACACTTTTTAGCGATCAATTAAATGTGAAACTATTTTGGTGTTGTTATTATAGAATTAAATTAGTGAATAATTTTTTTATAAAAGCAAATTATTGTTAAAAAACATTTTAAAATTAAGTAAAGAGAATTTATGAAATTGTTGAGAAAGCCATAAATCACGAACATATCGCCTGACTTTAAAAAGGCAAAAGTTTATAAGTAATTTAAGTATAAGACTTAACCTAAATATTAATTTTAGGTGACTAGCCAAAATTGCACTGTTGTAAACTGTAAAAAACAAAATTGTTTTTTTCCCAGATGTATAATTATATTATGTATTTGATTAGAAAATTTTATTACTTATTTTATATTTATTTGAAGTGCTCATACAGCTTAGCAAATATATTACCGATTTTTTGGAATATCAAATTGCAGCAAAAGCAGATTTATTTTAATTGATGTGACAGAAATTTTTGATTTCTTTTAAATTTCAGCAACATTTTTTATTTATTATTAAGAAAAGTTAAATAAATTTGAGATAGAGATTTGATGGGCAATATTAAGTGGAATTCTCCTAAAAAAAGATAATGTGCGGAAAGCTACGTGCAGAGATGGAAAGCTTCTTACAAAATGAAAGCAGTTATCATGGCAAACTACCTAGATATCAATTACATTTCACTAATTCAAAAAAACTTCATATTGAATTTTCTTTAACTCTATCTGCAAATTCAATTATTTTAATTTTCACAATTTTCACTTTAAAGTGTTACACACTTTCTCCTCCATTTACTATTTATTATTAATAGTTTAATGGAATACATTTTTTCTTCATTGACATCTACACTTGGTCGACCTTCATGAAATTCTTCACTTATCAAACTTTGTGCAACTTTTTATCCAATAAATCCAGTCGTAAGCAACTGGCTTTCATAGCGGTTAATTTTAAAGTCTTTCGATGAAGAATGAGACTTTCTACATAATAATTTAACTATAATTTCTTAAAATATCTTGAGATTTACAAGTTTTTATGGAGTCTTATTAGATGCGGCCGATCTGCTATCAGCCATACTAAATAATGTTAGTATGAGGCAAAATAATAGGCTTAAATAATTTTATTTGTAACATTAGTTTTTATATTTGTTAGCTATTGAACTGCTGAAGTTAATGTTACTTACCTTTAGATTTTGATATGAAATGCTAATGTCCGTCTGATGAGTTAATTTGTTTCTCCCTTTTCACCTTAAAATTACCTGCTCTCGTTGATTAACGTCTTCCTTATATTTTTTTGTTGCAGATTTTTAATTTTTTTGTTTTCAAAATTAGCAAAAAAATGTATGCTTTAAAATTCTGCACTAATAGATTGCCAAAATTGAAGCTGATCTCTCTCAGATAATTCAGACCCTACCACTGACTTCTCAACCCCAACATTTTTCGTGTCACTGAGCATATTAGAATTATATTAGACCAGTTCGTGTTGGTTACAATTTATTGTTAACTACCTTTCACTCTTTTAATCCCATTTGTTTATTTTGTTTTATAGATTTATTTTTTATTTTTTTTTTGTTTATTAAATATTCTTAGTAAATTTTTTGAATTATATTAAGAAAGTCTCCAATGCAATTTTTTTTTTTTTTAGTTTCTCGTATTAATATGATGTAAGTATATGAAAATGTCCGCAATGTGACTGTTCGTCTACTATTCTTATAACCATACAAAAGAGATTTCTCGTCTTAACAGACTGAAATTTATCGAAAATAATTTCAATAAATTTACAAAACGCATTTTAAGTGCAAAAACCTCCCAACCGCATACATATGTGGTACATTTTCAAATATAATAACATCCCTAACTTAATTTTGGATATCTGACTAATTTAAAAAATTTATTATCAGTTAATTGCGTTTCTTGCTAGACATTTGAATAAATATAATTGGATTTTTACGGTTAGCTATAAAAATGTATATATGTACATATATTGACCAATAGTTCCATGTACAAGTAGAAGTAAAGTCGTAAATAGAACGAATTCCAAAGCAAGTTATACCTAAAGCTTACAAATTCGTCTACATCTGTTGTAGAACCGACTAACCAATGCAGCTAGGCCAAAATCATTTCCTTATCAAAATCGATTACCTAGGAGCTTAATAGCACAAATCCAATATTTACAGCTAATTAGGTTAAATATAACCAGTGGAAAGCATATTCTTATCATAAACAATACACTTAAGTTTCCAAAAATATTTACCTAGTTTACTAGGAAAATTTAATCTGTAATCACCGTGGTCTAACACAGGGCTCCGAATAAAGGCCTTATGTATCCTACACTTGAAGCATTCGGGCATAAGGCATAAATCTCTAGAAAATGCATTCCAATTGTCAAAAGATGTTACACAGATGTCCCCATGAACGTCATATATTTTGTAAAAGACCTCCAGTTGGAATGGACGCCTTGGGGCACTTATGACTAATGTCGCAAAGATCTCACAGGTAGCACTGGGTAGATCAGATGTGGAAATCTGTCTCCATCCTACATTTTAATCATTATATCCGTATACGTACACAAAAAGATAGATATAGTGCAAATTTTTTTCATTAGACGGTATTGCAACAAATTAATCTTACAAACCGCATTCCTTGGAAGATTTTTGGCAAAGGACCTTCCAGTAGTTAGTCTTTAACTGAGAGTCTGTATACTGGTATCTATCCAACATTCGGTCTACCAAAAGGCCACTTTAGGGGGAATTAGAAAAATCGTAAGACAAGCATTTGGATCATTACTGGCGTAGCGCATCTATTTTATTTATTATGTGCAAGTCCAGCAGAGGGCTGTGTCGGCTGTGCAAGGAGTAAAATGGAATCCCCAAGCATATAATATGCAAGAGTCCAGCTCTTCCAGGTTTAAGATTGCAAGTCACTAGAGAAATATTTATCACTCCAAATAAGGGTTATATATATGCTATATTTAGCCTAACCAATTTAGTGGAGGACACATTAGATGGAATTAACCATTCTATCTATTTAGTAAGATCCATTCTGATTATTGTTTATTCTACAATTGCCGTTTCTATATTGTCTGTCTGAAGTTTCAAGATTGCAAGCATGACTTGTAAATAGGTTGATTGTAACTGCAATATTTTGTACAATATCGGTGGACACACCATATTCGTTTAACTAGCATAAAATTTACAATTACAAGTAGGCATATACAAAAGCTAAAGCGGCTAAGTATTTTCTGTGGAATCTCCAACCTTTATTAAATGTAATATTTATTCCGTGGATCAAAAAGAGGATAAAAAAATTATCTTAGATTAAACATCTCAGTTCGAATGGGCTTTGACCTTAAATGTTGCCTTCATAAGTAGTTATAAATTTTAAATTATATGTACTGAAGGAAATAATTATAAACCCGTCAGCTTTTCATATCCTCCTCTTAAAAAAAGAACAACCATGATAACTTTTTGTGTGGTATAATAATTTCGTATCTACAATTTTATTAACATATATAATTTCGTGCAAAGCCAACAGAAATTGTAACATAAACAAATCAAGGGACCTCCAGCTAAGAAGAGCCTGAGTGAACTCACAATCATTACAGGAGTCTTAACCAGGGATTATACAAACTCATACAATACGCCCATCGAATAGGTACATCACCCACTGGATGTATGTAGGCTATGTATCGAATAGGATGGAACAGGTCTAATGCAATGCAAAAAGTACTGCTCAAAATGGGATTATTGGATAACCTATAAAAATAAATGGTGCCCAATAAGCCAAAGAATAGCTGCAGTGCAAAGGCGACTCACTCCCGCTAAAAACTACTACCTCAAATCTTTATAAGCGAAGTTCCAAGTTGTACAAATAAAACTGAAAACTGCCAGAGCCGTCTAAATTATTCTTTCCTTCATCGCCAAAAGCTACATTATGCCATTTCTTTTACCATGCCATGTTTTTTTGTTTTTTTTTTCAGAGAACATTACACATGTGCCTCACAGATAGCTTCGCACTTTTCAATATTTTTGTCCCCTTAAGCCTTGCCGATAGTATGTAGAATTTGACGAACACATCTAGCGATTTCAGGGAAATTTGGATAGCATCTTCTAGGCATTTGAAAATTCAGAGCACTACAAGCCCCATTGCTCACCCTTAAGATTTACGAGACATTACTCATATATTTCAAAAAAACGCTCTTCCGAAATTTACAAATGCCCTGTTCCCAATTCTCTCTTCTCACTTAATGTCATCCATTTAACAAAATGGATTTTTTGGAAGATTATTTTGATTAATGCACCGATCCTTTTGTTGAATAATATTTAATTTTTATTTCATTATTCGGCATATCGGATCCAAGTGCGGCTCATTAAAAAAAACAAAGAGCTCCAGAAGAAGGGCCGCACTGGGACCCGAAACGTCGATCAATGAAATAAAAAAACTAAATATTTTTCAACAAAACGATCGGTGTATTCCTCAAAAAAGTCTTCCAAAAGTATCTTGATAAAAAAAATAATACCAGTTGGAACCTATCAGCCGTAAATTCATTATTTGAGAAGTGTGAGCTAAGAAAAAGTAAGTCGCCGTTTCGGTCTTTTCAGGCATCCTCTCCATACAGGATTGTTAAAAACTCCCATCTCGTGTGAAGAACCCTGAGAGAGGAGTGTCCCATCAGAATCGGAATGGGGATTCTCAGAGTTGACTTGTATATATATTACAATAGCTTTTTCGTTGGGCTTACCCTACAGTTATTTTCTTGTACTATTTATAAGGTGGAAAACTTAATTCACGGTTACATTTTGAAGCAATCGGGTTTCCATCGCTGCTTTTATAACTATCGTCATTCTTCTTTTAAATAATCATCTGCTTTGGTCCTGGGTTCTTGCCCATCTTGACTAGCTAATTTAATGTAGTTATTTATCACTAAACGTGATCTTCCTGATTAATCCGCAATTTTTCTCTTAGACATATTCCAAATTTGATCAGATTTTTACTATATCTCAGAACTTTGATCCTCAAGGCATAGCGATTTTTTTTTTTTTTTAGTTACTTTTAAACATAAAAATTAAAATGCTGAAATCATTTATGCTCAAATCTCACTCATTAATTACTAAAATTTGGGCACTGTCTTATATATACTGCCCTCAATTTACGACTCATAATTCAATTTGCGTATGTCGTATTAGTAAAATAAAGCGCAGATAGGTACGTTGCAAGTGAAAACGTAAACAAAAATTTTACTACAAACAATCCATTAAAAAGAAGTTTCTGAGTAAATGGTTGGATCACTTAATAACTATCTCCTCCACTTATACAAAGGGTCCAGAAGCTTGTCAATAATTATTGAATTAATTTACTCCAGTTTTTTTTATTTTAATTAATCGAAACAATCACATTTAATAAATCTGTTTTGTTTGATCTTCAGAAACTATAATTTAAAGTCAATGTAATTATTGAAAAAGTAATATAAACAAAACAATCTTAATGTATTGAAAAATAAAAAAACCGAACAAACAAAAGAAAAAAATCAAGTAAACTAAAGCTGATAACTCAGACATATCAAACCAGAGCAAACAGAACATATCATACATATATAGCTAATTATAAGGTGCAAATGAAGAGGTTAAGTATAAGAAGAATATATTATAGTAAAAGAGAAAGAATTTTTATTTACTTAGAAAATATAAATTGAAATTTGTATGTATACAAAATAATGTATGATATATTTACGTGTAAATTAAAACAGAGAGGGAGAAAGAGAGAGAGAAAATATGTTATTTATGACCATCTTTTTATAAATTACTTTTGAATTTATTGTAAAAAGTTTCTAAGTAGATATAATAGTTAAGAGCGTGTAAAAAAAATGTATGAAAATTTTTGTTTTTTTTTTTTTTTTTTTTTTTTTTTTAATATATTCATATTGAATATAAATTGATAGTGGAGACACCTTATTAAGAGTACCATAAAAATACAGTTACTAAGGTTTACATAGATATATTATAATATATATTAAAGTGTTAAGTTCCAATTTATTGTTTTTAGTTAATTTTTAAATTAATTTAATCACACACAAATTATATAAATAGATGCAGACAAATTCGTTGATTTTTGTTATGTTTAATATATGCATATTTTTTTATCTAATTTATAATTACTATATTACTACAGACAAACATAAATAGTACGCACAAATTCCAAAATAATCTCCTCAGTTCAAATCCTTTTAAAAATACAAATAATTTGTTCAAAAATGTTTAACAGACAAATTTCAATATGTTTAATACCAATCAAGTGCGATCATACACTGGACAACAAAAAGCAGTTAGAAAACAACGAAATCTTAATTGTAAATGAATACTAATTCGATTAAGATAAACTCATACACAAATTTAAATAAACGCGCATCCACGAGACAAAATAATTTATAATTTTATACAGAATGCAAAAAAAAAAAAAAGAGAAAAAAGAAAATACAGTGCTAAGTTTGCCCTTAAGTAAAATGTAATGAAAACAGAATCAATCTACATACACAAATGTCGTCCTAGAGATTATAATTATTTTATACTTTCCGTTCTATAAATCTACATTATTTTAAATCGTGATTAGAATATTCGTGTGAGCTATAATTTTCATAAATGCAAATAAAATACATAAATCTCAGTACCTATACTAACTTAATTAGAAAACATTATACTTTTGGAAACAATTTTTTGCTAATCCTACAATTGTTGTTGAGAACATCTATAAAAATTCACAAAATCAAAAATAAAAAAAATATAAAAAAAAATAAAAAAAAAGAGATTTCGAATTTATTTTCAATCTTCTATCTACAATTCATACATAAATACATACATACTATAGTTGTACAAAGTACGTATATGTCTATAAACGTGAAAAGCTAGAGTATAAAATTTTTCGGAAATCCGTATACACATGCATACATATCGAATCCATAATCTCTAAACGTACCTATCTATACAGATTCATTTCTTCATAAAATATACGAGTACATATCACGAACTATATATATATATATATATATATATCTATAAGAAATCAATGCAGTAAAAAGCAACCATCTTAATGTACCTTGAGTGCTAATAATGTACTTTAAAACATTAAATAAATGTACGAAAATTAACTTGTATTTTTACTTACATACATGCATACAAAATTCAATGAAATCCTTTCAACTCATCATGAAAAACTCTTTTTTTTTTACTTGTTAGTTAATTGCGAGGAGAATTAATATATTCAAAAAGGTATTTTCAAAAAGTTTGATAAAATTTCCATTTTTGAAACATCAGATTTTAGTCATACATACGTATATGTTTTTGCCAATTATTATTTAAAATAAAAATCTTGTTCTTGTTCTTATGTGATCATCTTTCTATTTTTTTAAACTCTGTATTTTCTATTTAATATAATAATTGTCAAACAAAAAAATATGACTAAAATCTGATTTTTCAAAAATGGTCGTTTTATAAAATATTTGGAAATTATATGTTTATCTGGTATTCATTTCGTTGCACTTTAAAGCAAAGATTTGCGAACAAGCAATTATACTGCGGACACACATATGGTATTGATACCATGCCATTGATACCATGTTAAAGTGATACCGCGAAAGAAAGCTGACCGGTGACACACGTTTGTTTCTAGTATAGTTTAGCATTAGCTATCACTGAAAATTTAAAATAGAAGATTTTTGTAAAAATGTCACCAAATAAATTAATTTCATGTTATATGAATAATTTATTATTAATAAATTTGTTAGATAGGTCAAACGCGCAGTAAAATTATTAGCAGTTAGGAGCAAAAGACGAGAAACGCTTTATAGAAATTTGTGTATTTTAAATAATTCATGGAGCGTTAATCGGAGGGTGTGGACAAATGTAATCCCTAGTTTTGAACTATAAAATACTTACTTATAATATTTATACTAGATTTTTTATATCCTTAGGTTCAAAATTCTCAATATTGGGAAAAATATCAACACTCATTGACTATATTAATCAAATATGGATAAATAAAGTAAAAAAAATTACAGACGCGTAATCAACCCCATTTCAGACAGGCGTTGGAAATATACTAAGAAATGTACTTAAGAAATAATTTGGTAAGTCTTTATTAAAATTCTCAGATTTTTTATTTTATATTGTGACATGAAAAATTCTAACAATTGTTTTTTTGCAAAATTATATATTAGGACGTGTTGAAGTAGATTTTGACGGCTCAGCTGCCGGAGATGGTTCTGCCTAATGATGAAGAGACGGAGTAGAGCACTGTACCCATGACTCCGACGACGTGAGAGATTCAGCTCAGATGAAGACCCTCTAGACCTGCCAGTCATTTCCTTATCTTTTATAATTAAACAAATGTATATTATTCATAATACAATAAAGCTTTGAATTGCTATTTATCGGTAACGCTTTGTCAGATTATTGATTCTTGTTCGGATTTTTTCCACAGGCAACATAATTCCATTATTCTCTTGCAACTCAGTTGCCATTTCCTTTAAAATGTAGCTATTTTTTCGTTGCCCCGAAATTCGCCAATTTTGCTCCACCAGGCTTCTATTACATTTGCTCGCCGCTCGACAATATTTTCGTCCTTTTATTATTATCATTTGCACTCTTCATTTTTAACACAAATTTTGTATAGAATTCAAAATGTCTTTTCAAAAAAATGTCACATTGTGCTGTAACTTTTTTCCGCTATGTAAAATGGCAGTGGTATCAGTAGAAAGCTGTCTTTACCAGGTTTGAATATTATGATACCACCAAAAATTGTTGGGTTTCATTACTGTGCACGTTCATGGTATACTAGGTACTTTAAGCTAGTATCCAACTAGTATGTGAAGCCCTACATCTTTTATACCATGTAGTTATCGACCCATGACATAAATACCGTATGTGTGCCTATGGTATTAAAGAGCTGAGAATCAATACACAATCACAATATAAAAATTTATCCTATCCTATCTCAGCAAGCATTGCAATTTAAGATCAATTCAGCTAAGTGAAGTTATATATCGATGTTGATTTCGATTCGAAAATGAAATACAAGGAACGCTATATGGAATCATTACAACGATTCGATATCGAGTTATATTTTCGGAAATATTTCGAATGTTTTATGTGTGTTTATTTGCTTTATGTACTTGATTGTTTTTTTTTTTAAAAAACGAATCGTATTTACATCGGAAAATAGGATTGAATGTGATTTTGTACGTAATATCGTATTCATAGGTGAAAAGTTCAAATCACCTCCACGTTCTTGGAGATCTATAATACCTACTGTACTTAGTAAGTTTCCGTGGGACGTTCTGTATAACAAAAACTGTTTACTTAATTTATTTTATTTTATTTAAACTTCGGACAAATACAAACTTGTAGCACGACCTACATTACATAATTTAATAACAAAACATAAAAAATATAAAACAAAAGCAAAAATCAAACGAAAATCTACAACTATAATAAGATCGAAATTAAACATTATTTCCGATTTTAGTAACTGCAATTTCATCTCAGTCATGTTCACCTGTCGACTGTTAAACTGAAACTGAAGGCGGCGGCGCATGATTGCAATTTTCACACTAGCTAAGTACCGAGAAAAGCTATGAATATTTTTCATTTAATTGAAAAATTATCGCAAAACTAATTATGTAGAAACTAAATCGAAAAAATTCTCCGATTCGAAATGTTTTCGAAATAACGCAAGTGGAGAATGATTGGTCTAAACGTAAAGTAATCGAAAATTTCTTCCAGCTCCTTTCACCATTTCCTCTTTCCCTATATTCTACCATTTTGAGAATTTTTCACTTGCGTGAAAATGCGAGAAAATGTTTGCTGGGATCTATGATTACGTAGTCTATCTGTTTAGGGTCAGATTAAGTATTAAACAAACTAAGCAGGTGCTTGGAGTTCTGCTGATGCCCAAGCACCAGAAGAGGCACCAGAAAAGTGGACATAGAAAAAATGTAAGACAGTTTTTAAACAAAAAATTCCCTGAACACCTAAATATTTTAGTATCCGTTTGATTTGGCAGACACTTAAAGAGTATGTTTTATTTATAATCTGCTTTGCTAATTTAATAAACAAACCACAAAATATTGTACGATACGATTGGAGTTAATAAACTTGTTAAAAGCAGCATGCCAACATGTTCAGCATTTACACACTTCTTTTCCTTCATACCCCGGTATTTATTGGTCAGTTTGATGTTTTTTTAGTGAGTCACATTAACGAATATGGAAATTTTGGAAAAGAAAATCCTTCTTACCTGTCAGGACGAACTGATTCAATTAATGTCTCAAAAGTTCCACGCGCACATTGTTAACAAAGTGAAATGTTCCGGTTATTTTAGTATATCAGTGGATTCGACACCATATCTGTCTAGTTAAGTGTTGTACTCAATGGACAATCTTGCGAGCGATTTTTTAGAACTGAAAAGCTATACTGGCCAAGAAATTGCAAATTTGGTTTTACATTACTTACGCGATGATTACCAATAATCTAAACTTTTCGAAATGTAGAGGTAATTCTTACGATGACATATCTGGGCGTTATAAGGTGATACAGTAAAAATTATTGAAACAAACAAAAATTTTTTATATGTACGTAACGTACCGTAGGTCAAAGTTAATTTCTTCTCAATAGCTCAGTTACTATATAATTTTTTTTCAGGATCAACCAGACAGTGGTTGTATTGAAAACGAAAGTGTCTCAAAATCCCTTTCTGATACCAGATGGGCGGCAAATGCTACGGCTACAGAAACAATAATGAAATCTTTTCCTGAAATTTTAGAAGCACTAGATTGTATGGCTGTATTATATTAAAAGAGAGACAGTAAAAGAGAAGCAGATAATATAGCCGAATTAGATTTTGTCTTTATGTTGAATTTTTGGAATGAGATTTTACACAATTTTCATAAAGTAAGGCAAATTCTACAAAACGACGACGTCAATTTAAGAACATCTGCAGATCTCTATTATTAGCTGATCAACCGATAAGAGAGGAGGAGAGGTATATAAAATAATTTCAGAGAGATTTTCGAAACTAAAGGATGTGCCACATAATGTCAACTTACCATAATCCGAAAGTAAACGATATTCTCAGAAGTTTGAAAGGTAATAAATTTTATAGTGAAGTACATTTTAATGAAGTATTTCACAAATAATAATTCTAATCCCGTTAGCAAGGTAAGGTAAGCAAGCAGGGCCTTTTTGGGCCATTATTCTTCGAATATATTGAAAAACGATTTTTCTGAAATGAGAAATACTGTTCTAAAACCAAACAGAACTACAAATTTAATTCAAAACTATAACCGTACGATTAACCACCCTGTAGAGAATAAAATGAAATATGCAATTAAAAGTTAATTACGATTTTTATTCCCTGATGTTTCGTTTCAAAAAAAGATTAATTTTAGATGGAAAAAGTCTCATTTCATTTGATAAAGACTCATTCGAAAAAGGTGTCTTTCCATGCAGAAACGGTTTCATTTAATTTAAAAATATTTTTATTTAATCTTTTTTATTTACAAGTAGGATCAAGGCGAAGGCAGATACATGAACCCTATGACGGTGTCTATAAATTTACCATATAATGTGGTTAAAGGTCACAGTATGTATTATTTGAGAAATTGAATCCACCTTCCTAAAAACAAAGCTAAAAATGGAGGACAATAAAATTCATTTTTAATGTCCTGCGATCCATTGAGGAAAGAGATAGTAATCGAAGACTATCAAAAATTGTTAACCTCATAATTCTAATACAGTTGCAACAAATTAATGTTGAATTGAGTTGAATTTTTAAATTCTTAACTTATGAATTATTTAACAGTATAAGTAAATAGGAAACTTTTGGAAATAAGCGATAGGATAGACTTCTTTGGATTAATTTCGAGCCTACTCCTATATATCATAAGTCAATTGAACAATAAAATCTTCGACCTGGCCAATGGTGTTTTGCAAGTGAAAAGTAAGTTTAAAAATTGTATTGTCTGCTTTTGTTGCATTTTGTGAAGGTATCTAGGTAGCTAGGAGTTTCAAATTGAGTTATGTATTCACTGTATATACTGGCCACATTTAAAAAAACAAATTATGGAAATCCATGCAATACTTACAGAGGATCATGGCTTTTATGTCTCAAGATACCCGCTAAAAATTATAAATCACGCAAAAATGATCAATTTGGTCGTCGTCCAGTACACAAGAGACACTGTAAAATTTTTAACTATATACGGTAAAGTTTGTATGTAGGATGAAATCGCATCTACATTTTGTCCCCTAATTAAATACGTAATTAATTTTTGAATACGACAAACGTTTTTGGAGATAACTGTAAAAGAACTGTAGCAGTCCATTTTAAGGTGAAAAAATTGCCGTTTTTGGTACAAAAATGGACATTTTTTCATCTCATCATTGCGAAGAACTGGTAAGCCCTGGAAATTCACTTCCCATGAGAAAAATGTTCACAACGTAGTACTAATGGATGTGAAACAAAGAACGGAAGAAATATATGCAAAATATGGGAACTGGGGTATATATGACCCTAGTGCAAAAAAAACGTTTTTCGGCTGTCAAAAGTCAGCTATCACGTTAAAACGATCAATGGCAAACTACATCAGTCGATTACCCTCTCCTCCCTCTTTAATTTGGGATCAAACATGACGTAGTTTGGACAACCCCCTATGAAAGGTGGTAGGACCCCAACCCCCAAAACACCCTCTCCGAAAATTGTTCACCTATATTTTTGTACTCTAAACCCTTAATCTAACAGGAAAAACCCCAATACTCTACAGCCCTCCCACACAGAGTTGGGCGTCAGTGAATATTGCGACAACAGAATTTACCGCCGAGGACGTTCAAATCTGTAAATTACCGTTCTATCTTGTTCGCCCTGAGCTCACATATTTTTTGATACCATATACATTGTCCTTCTTCCCTCCGTTCTCTCGTTATCACGGAAAAACTCGAGAAAACCTACCCTCCTACATCCCTTAAAAACTACCCCTACAAAAAATAAATTTCAATTTATTTTGAGAGTGGAAAGTAGTAGACAGATGTACCTCAAATATGAAAAAAAGCCAACCCTCTACAACAAAAAGTGATATCCTTAATCGTCCCAGGCGATTCGCACTTTTTCACATTTCTTACTTTTTCCTTAATTCTCCAACCATGTTAGTGAATTGGGTATGGAGAATTAGGGAACTAAGAATTCTAAGAAAACGAAATTTTCATCTGCCAAATTCCCAAATTCTCCATTTTACAGAATCTGGCCCCTGTGCAGCTTGCTCCCTACACTATTATTCTATTAAAAATGGCTTTTTGTAAAAAAAATTATATTCAAACATCACACATCATCCACACCGCTTAAGAGGAGTCAGTACTCAGAAAAAGTTTCACTTTTGATACCAGCGAATCTGTAGGTAATAAAATTTACTATACGTAGGTTTGTGTCCTTAAAGTGGGAAAATTCATATAAAATTAGCCTAGACCTACACCACAGAGCACATTAGAGACATCTACCGCAAAAGACAGAAACCCAACATCCGACAAAACCATACAATTTAAGACGAAACATAAAAATTTGCAGTTCACATAAATTAAAAATTTTTAACGAGAATTAACTCTCCTAAATTATGTTTGCCCATAATTGTTAAATATGCTTTTTTGCTTTGTATTTAAACAACTTTCATATAAATATTGCAATTTCTAGTCGGTGAAATGTCGGGAAAATAAACAAGTACTCTTAGAGTCAAATAATTATAAAAAGCGGTACTATAAATGAAAAACTCGACGTTATTTGCTAGATCTAGGCTTTATCTTTCTAAGACAGTTACAATTTGAAGAAATAAGAATACCTACCCACAGGAATTTGATTTAAAATACTTCAATTTTTACCATTTTTTACAAGTTTCCGAGCTAATATCTCCATTCTAATACACTTTTTTAATTTTTGCAGACATTATTTACTAGACTTCGTCATTACCTTTAATTTAAGATATAAATCATTATTCTGATACAAATATTTTGCCAGAAATTTGCATTGAAAAATGTATGAAACTTGCAAATATTGGTACTGACTCCTCTTAATGCGGAAATGCGGAAACCTTCCGTAACTCACTACAGTAATGCGGTGGCTAAACTAAGCCACTTTCGGCACTGGACAAGTGGTGCCCCCACCCGTTTGATTTTTTTTTTTGCTAAATTTAATTTCAAGATGACTCCCCCCCATTTCAATGCTAGACTCGCCTGATCCTTTAGGTACAGATCGGGTAAGAGATGAAATTTTGCACTTTTATAATTATTTAACAATTTAAAAAGAAATCGACTACCAAACTAATGGTTTAAAAATAAGAACCTACTTTGAAGACCAATTTATGATAATTTACGAAAAACCCTATAGAAATCTAGAAGAAACAGTCCTCTTACATGATTACTGTCTATAGCCTTGTAAATGTCACATGTGACATTTAGGAATAAAGTACTATTTACATTATGATGACATCCAATTTTAACAGAAATTGTGAGCGAGATAGTTTATTGAAATTTAAATGCTGCGGAAGCAATCATCACAATCCTCACACGTACAGTCCCCTCTACTTTTTATGGCAAAACTCGCAAACTGTCAAACTGTCTAATTGGAAGTTGTCAAGTTTTTAATCGTTTTTTCGTAGATATTCAAAGACGGACCATGAAAAGAAGTATAATTTTACAAATTCTAAAATATTGCATAAAAGCACGAAGGAGTACAAAGCAAAGGATAAGACTATATCGAAAAAATTTCTCGCAAAATATCAGATGATGCTGTAATATTCAGTTCTACAATCAATATTTTGTACTATGACGAAATTTTTATTTATTATTTATTTCATATAGTAAACCAAAAGTTCAGTAACTAATTTGCTAATATGTAAACGTCAATCCACTTCATCACATGAAAATAATTCCACTCCAGTACCAAACTAACGCCGCCCCGGTGAAGATAATTTCAGTCCGGTTCCTGTTCACATAACGAATTACCTATCTCAAAGGTGGAACAATTCTAGCAAATTATAAAGGAAAAGGACCACTGCAGTCAATGTGAACAAACTACTCTCTGCTTGTGGACAGAGCACTACCTCAGAAATAACTTCAATATTTTCTATAAAGCAATATTTAATAACTTTCAATTTCGCAATATTTAATTACAAACTCAAAACTTACTTTTGTTTTTTCGTCAAATAATTTAACTTGAAAGATATGTATATGCCATAAAATTATAGTAACAAAACAGCAATATGGCAGCTCCAGTAGTCGAGATTTACAAATTAGGATGGCCAATAACAATGTTTTAGTATCAGTAACTATAAAAGCTCCCTATGCTTGAGGTGTTTTTATGGTTCCGGACACGCACACAGTGACAAATTGACATCCGGAAAAAATTCAAGACGCGTTTGCTTCTCTCGTCACTCGTTAATAAATTTCCGTATACGATGTGCTATCTCCCTCACAATTTCTGTAAAAATTGGAAGTCATCATAATGTAAATCCTAACGATTCACAATATGGCTCTGACAAAAACATGATGCCAAATTTTCTGCCCCTACATATTTCTTTTCTTGGCTGTACATGATTTTTTCAAGTAGGTAGGTACAAATACTAATAGAATGGAGATCATTAAGTAGAAAAGGATGAAGTTTGTGCAGAATATGAGTAATTACTGCCTATTTTCACTGAGACCTGACAGAAGTTATAGATCTGTGTTAAGGGACATGAATAATAGGTTGGTAGTAAATTGACGAACTTGGGCGGTAAGTCATCAGAACCAATGACAACTTCTGCGGGCCACCCACTCTCATAGAAGTTATAACTAGATATAGTAGTCATAATTATAGAACTATTAGCAAGTACAGTTGTTGGCCATAAATAATTAGGTCACTAGCACTATTGATAATACTATAGCTTTTACTCGTGGAGGGCTCGATCTTTCATGGCTCCAAAATTGATTCCCTAAGATCAGCGAATCAAGAACATAACTAGCCTACAGTTGACTTCAATTGCCATTAAGCAGTAACTGTAACCGTTATTAATTAATGACAGCTGAAAGCAAATATGGTTCAATAGACTAGATAAAATCTGTGTCGTTAGTTCAGTGGTAAGAGCAGTCGCCCAGAAAGCGGAAGGTTCCACCTTCAATGCACTGGCGAGACGGTTGTTTTTCTCTATTGTATTTAAGATTCAATTTAGAATTATTATAAATAAAAGTTCTTTAAAAAAAATTCTTCTATTCTCCATCAATTTATTTATAAGTCAACAATAATCGAATACCTGATAACAGTTTTTTAAGTTTGCTTATCTCAGCAAAATAAAAGAAAACAACATCAAAAATGAACGCAACACAATAAGGCAAGATAAAAGTCATTAAAGCAGCTTTATCTGTACATGAACCTATTGTAAACCAAGTCAAGTCTCTGTAAAAGATCTTTGTAGTTGTTGTATAGTTTCTGTACTTTTACCGGGTTAAAAACGAAAATCTAATTATGGAATTTTTGAGCAATATGTGCATAATTTATGAAAATATTGAAAGCGTGTTATGAAGTTGCGATGTAGACGAGCATACGTCTTATGATCAGATCTTAGTGTTTATGTATCTCTCGACCGGTTTGCTTCCCTGCTCAATTCTAATCAAAAATATTTCATCATAAAAGTGTTTAGGTTTTGTGTTGATAATATTGCCATCAAGTGGAGAACTTTTATAATTTTTGAAGTGGAAATTGTAAACGAAATACAGCAATATTGCATCTGCTATAGAAAAAGTTTGTTATATTGCGGCCGCGATTCGTTTGATAGGCGTTCTGCCAAATGAGGAAACTTAGAACGTGTTTTCTTTTTGTGTTTTTTATACATATATAGTGGACTAAAATGATTTCGAAGAGATTTCTGAAACATTTTCTTCTAAGAAACGATTTTATAAAGTTCCGTAAAATTAGGTATTCCACAGCACAACTGGATATATCCTTAAAAGTACGTACACATAAAATCTGTAGGTGTTTTATTTTGTTATTAAAGCAATAAGTGATAACTCAAGGTAACAAAACCGTTTTTTTTTATTTACACTTTATTGGGCTAAGAAAGTTTTAAGTGGTAATTTTTTTAAATAGATAGAACTTTCCGATTAGTTAAGATAACAGAACTAAATTTTGTCAGATTATGTCTTAATCACTATCTAAAATAATGGCAGTAAGAATAGATTTTTGACGTTGTGATTTGTTGTGTACAGATATAGGAAAAAATATTACAGAACTAACAGAAATGTAAATGTTCTCCTCCTGTGTAATATTTAAGTTAATAGAATGAAGATAAATAAAAAATAAAAATAAAAATGATATATATAAATGGTGTTCCATAAGTCGACGTCGAAAAATATAAACAAAATCTAAGTCATGTATTTTTTAAATTCTAGGCATTTCTGTTTTTTCGAGAAAATGTACACCCTGTAATGGTTTTTTAGTTGCTACATACAAATCTTTACTTCTTTTCAATTTTATTTTTCTTATTTATTCCCGAATAGTATGTAACCTGCTGCTTTAAATTCTAAGTCAACTGCTCCAGCTTGGAAGAAAATGTCACATTTTGCCGACATCTTCTTGAAAAGGATCGGGTTATCAAATTTTCCGTTGTTGACAAATTCAACTGCTTCCGTAATTTTGGAGCTCATGTTTTTGCAAAATTCGGTGAGCTATATTTTTAGGCAGTCCTGTGCTTTTCTGGATTGCACGTATCGAAGTACGTGGATCTTCTTCAACTGCTTGAAGTACTACGTCTTCGTAAGGTAAAGAACTCTTCCTTCATCATGTACTTGGTTTGGAAGTCGGCCCTCTGTGGAGAGTAGACGATGCACATCTGTAAAAACTCAATGATGTGACGAGCTAGCGTCACTATCTTGCTCAGTCACATTTCATGCAATGACTCTCCATCTCACTGCAAATAGAATCTTAAAGTTACGGGCTTACGGCAAGTTTTGGGTACACTAGAATGATTTTTAGTAGGTGAAAAGGAATTTTTCGAAACTGGGTTTCTTGAAGAAAAAAAATATTTTTTTCCGTAATCTAAGAAATAATGTGGCAAGGATTCTAGAATCCTTATTAAATGCGTCAACTTAGAAAGTTACTTGCCAAACTAGCGTAGTATATTTTTTTTCATTACAGTCAGTTAAAGTTGGGTGAAATATTAATTTTCTATTCTTGATTTGGCAAAATGTGACATTTTCTTCCAAGCTGGAACAGTAGGGTTAGAATTTAAAGCAGCAGGTTACATTAGCGCTATTCGGGATTACATAAGAAAAATATAATTGAAAAAAGTAAAGATTTGTGGCAACAGGAGTTAAAAAAACTTTACAGGGTGTACATTTTCTCAAAAACAAAAGAAATGTCTATAATTTAAAAAATACATTACTTGGATTTTTTTTCACATTTTTCTGGTAACTGTTATGATTTGGTCTGTCACCCGATTCCGGCTTGACGTCGACTTACGGGACACCCTGTATATAGAGATTTACGCGTTGATTTTATATACAATCCATTCTACAAAATGAAACTGACCAAAATATAAAATGAATAATACGAATGTGCATATACAAGCCGATGGATATTTTGAATGACTTTGTCAATTACTTATACAACCGTAATGTTCCATTAATTCGTAAGAGGATTAGATCAAGCGGATGTCCTTGGTATACTCCTGACATATCTGCTATAATTTCACTAAGCGAGTATTTCTATCACCTTCATTGGCAAAATACTAGAAATTGTATAAAAAACGGTGCGAAATTGTGTTACTCTCGAGTTAAGAAAAACTAAAAGAATATATTTTTTGGTAATGCTAAATCCTAGTCGTTTATCAAGCAACCTGGAATAGTTTGGGGAAACTTGGCTGTTGCGGGAAATGAAAAAAATGTCAACTATTCCGATTTTAACCCTTATGAGCGTCATAGGAGTTTTTTACAGCAAGTACTGGAAATATTTATTACCAGCGGAGGATAACACAGTTTAATCAAATAGATCAAATATAGATCAATCTCAATGGCTATGTTCTCTTTCCGGTTCGTTACCTCATACGAACTCAGCTGTACTATTCGATACATACGTTCTGAAACAGATGGTCCCGACGAAATTCTTAAAGTTATTCTCCTTTGATTAATAATCATTTAGTTTTTCTATTAAATTCGTGTTTAAATCGTTTTATTTTACCTAATAGATGGAAAATTACAAAAGTGTTCGCACACTTCGCCGAATAAACATTTTGTCCTTTCTCTCCAAAATTCTGGAAAAGCTAATGTACACCCAGATGCTAATCAAATGCCAATCGAGATTCTGCTTTAAACACAGCTGTACCACAGGTTTGTTAAAAGTTACAAAATGACTTACAAACTACATCTCAATGACGATTTTATCAGTATCTTGACCCTTCTGGACTTTTCCAGGGCTTTCGACTGCGTCAATCACATGATGCTTCTACATAAATTATCTACCTCTTTTTGATTCTCCTCAACTGCTGTTCAATTAATTAAAAGATCCTTCACAGACAGATATCAACAAGTAAAGTTAAATGATAATTTCTCAGGTCTCCTTCCGCTATCTTGTGGTGTTCTGCAGAGATCACTTTTGGGATCTTGGCTTTTCAGTATTATCAAAATCGCCTGTCAAAGACTATAAAGAATGTTAATATTCACTTGTATGCTGATGATGTGCAGATTTACTTCAGCAGACCAATTGAACTGATGGAGGATTGCTGTGCTCGAGTAAATCGTAATCTAAATAAGATACATCAATGGACACAATCAAATCAAATCATTTGACTCTCAATCCAAGTAAATCTCACTACATTAATATAAAAAACAGCAATTGTAGTATTACTGAATTCTCTGACAATTTACTAAACATCTCTAATCTGGGTCTGTTAAAAATTTAAGAATAACTATAAATTCATCACTAAAATGCTATGATAATGTTAGCTCAATTCTCCCGGTAAGATCTATGGAAGACTTTGGAAACTGTCGAAAACCGCTTCGATTATATCTAGAGGGATGCGGTCAACATTGCTGAAAACTCTTCACATTTGGACATATAATATATCCAAAATTGCACAGTACCTGCTCGCGTAAGCTTAACGTCGCATACAATGATTGCATAAATTTATCTATGCCTTCGGAGGTTTGACCACTTCTCTCTTCTTAGTTATCGTTTGCTCGGCTTCGCAATATTCAAATATCATGAATCCATCTTATTGATTTTTCTATTATAATCTGATAAAGTCAGAAACGCCAACTACTTGTTCTCATATATACAATGTCTACGTTCTTCTAGAAACTCCAATATTTTATTATCTTGTTTCCGTATATGGCATTTTTCAAAATGTTGTTAAGTTCGAAAGTGGAACAAATTGGGTAACTCCCTCGTAGGGTTGCCATTGCCATAAAAACATTTCGTTTTTCACTCAGCTGAAATTTTGTACACGGCGTTTTCATAAAAAATGTAAATAAAACTGTCAAAATGAACTAAATCGGGCAACCCCTTCTTAGTGCTGCCATACAAAAGTATACATTTTTTACTTATACAGTTTTTATTGAGCTGATATATTATTCTGGATATAAAATCCTATGACAATGGTTATAAAAACTTTTGCTGTCCAATTAACCATTCTTGAAATGGATGCAACGACCCATTTTAACAATCATACTTGTACAGAGAGGTGATTATACGCAATTAAGTACGGCCACTCATCTAGAGTATCGTAAGAGTTGGCCTTATACCAATTCTAACTTTTTTTCTCTGTGGGAGTATTATCACCCCTATCGACCACTATGGCGGAAACACCCTGTATATTTCTACAAGAAAATGATTCTAAACCCTGTGTGAATTGTGTGTATTAATTGCTCTTTTTTGACCTGATTAGCATAAATGAAATTAAAAAATGTTCACTGCTAGGATATTGCTTTCATTTAGTATTTCATAAGTCATCATTTAACAAATTTATTCTTTGTCCGGAAGTTTAGCAACATTTTTTATTTTTATATACAAAACGAAATTTTTCCAAATATTTAGTCACAGATATTTCAACGTTATTTCATTTTTGTAGACAGTCAGAAATCCTGTTGAGGAAGAAGAAGACGTTGCATGGGAAAATGCCCTCCCATATAAGAAAATTCCAGGTCCTTCAAAATTGTCTTTTGTTACCGCATTTTTGCCAGGAGGTGAATTAGCAAAATTAGTTGCCTTTTTTTATACTCCTATTTGGATTAATAAATTCCAGTTTAATTTATTATTCTTACAGGAAAATACTATAAGAAGACACTCATCGATATCTACACATTGGGTAGGCAGGAATATGGCAACATACTTATATTGCCAGGCATATTTGGAAAACGAGATGTTGTGATTACCTTTGACCCTGCAGATTTTGAGAAAGTATTTCGAACTGAAGGTAAATGGCCAATTAGACGAGGTCTTGATTCTGTTGAATACTATAGGAAAGTCGAAAGAGCTGACATTTACAAGCACGCTAGTGGACTTGTTGCTGAGTAAGAGTGAATGGATAACTAAAATAATTTTATCTAGAAATTTTTCTTGATATATTAGACAAGGACCAGAATGGGGGCGATTTAGATCCACTGTTAATCCAATAATGATGCAGCCCAAAACAGTTAAGCTTTATATTCCACCTATAGATGATGTGACCAATGAATTTGTGGAGAGGTAAGAAAATTGAAATGTGAAACGAACTTTCTTTTTATAATTTTATCAACAGAATTCGAAACATCCGTGATCCGAGTACACTCGAAGTTCCGTCAAATTTTGATAAGGAAATTCAACATTGGGCACTAGAATCTATAGGTCTTGTTGCACTTGATACTCGACTGGGATTGATAAATGAATTCTCTAAAAATCCCGATGCAAGAAAGATCATTGCAACTGTGACAACCTTCTTTAAGTTGATGTATGAATTGGACATAAAACCATCCATGTGGAAAATTTTTCCAACCTCTAAATTCAAGGAGATGATTAATATTCAGGATACATTGGTGGAGATTTGCACAAAATACATAGATCAGACAATGGAACGTATTCGAAATGGTTCATCTAAGAGTGATTATGAAAATAGTGTTTTGGAGAAACTTTTAAAAATCGACAAGCAGGTTGCAATTGTTATGGCTATGGACATGGTAATGGCTGGAATTGACACGGTAAGCAATCATTTCCAATATTTAAGAATTTTAAACACCCATTTAATATTATCATTCTATTACATATTTACAGACATCATCCGCCTTTACTGGATGCTTATTTCAACTGGGTAAAAATCATGACAAACAAAGCAGGCTACGAGATGAATTAAAAAAAATTCTTCCTGAAAAACAATCCGCTCTTACCAAAGAGAATATGAAGAACTTACCTTATTTACGTGCTTGCATTAAAGAAGCCCTACGGCTCTATCCAATTTCCGTAGGAAACTTTCGAACAACAGGACAAGATTTAGTGTTGAGTGGATATCAGATACCGAAGGGAGCTGACATTTCAATGGGATCCTTAGTCCTTCAACGAGACGATGCTCATTTTCCTAACGCTCTCAAGTTCTTGCCGGAGAGGTGGCTAAGAAATAATCCTGAAAAGCCTGAGTGTCCTTCAGCCAAAACAGCAAATCCATTTATTTATCTCCCCTTTGGTTTTGGTCCTCGAATGTGCATCGGTAAAAGATTTGTAGAACTTGAAATTGAAGTAGCCATCTCGAGAATTATAAGGAATTTCCGAGTTGAATATAATCATCCAGACTTCGTGTTCCACACAAACATTGTCAATTATCCTACTGGAGATTTTCGCTTTAAATTTGTTGATTTGGATGCTTAACTTTGTCATTTGTAATGGCTCTATGCCAATATTTTGCTGTGCAATTTTGCATTTCAAATAGGATACTATTGTTTTTGTTTTTTTTTATACTGTGCATAGTTTTAGGAACTTATGATAAATACCTCATCTGTAAGTAAAGAATTCTGTTCGATGACTTGTGTTTGATGCTGTTCTTCTGATTATTATATATTTTTTTTCGTAGAGACAACAAAAATATTAGAGACTTAAATCGGCTTTGGTTACTAGAGAACTTTTTGAGCATAGCAAGCATAGAACTGGAGAAAAACATTTTCTTGAGTCGATCCAAATTTTATTATAGATCTGTGAGTCGATAGCCCTACAGGAGAATATGACATAATACAATTTACTTTCTGCTACGTTTGTCTTGGACCTGAGGAGATTGATGTTTTGTTTGTGGGTAGAGCTTATAAGTAATTAAAATTCCTTAAATTTGTAAGTATACTCAATTAATAATGTGTTAAAAAAACTAATTTACTTTTAATTATAAAAATTTTACTAATGTCAGTCAGCATTTTGCTTGTGTTAAAAAAAACTAATTTACTTTAATTATAAAAATTTTACTAATGTCAGTCAGCATTTTGCTTGGCTTAGTTATGCCATATTTTTTTTCGCTTCGTGCTTTTTTGATGCAGGATATGAAGGCACCACGTTTTCAGAAAAACATGATAACGAAGGGTTGTGTGATACAGATGGTGCACTACTATCCACCATCGCATATAGTTTAGTCACCAGGCGAAATGGTTGGTACTATGGATTTAGTAAGGTATGGGTTGGAGTCGCACCAGTCATGGTCATTCCATAAGAGTAAATCTATTCTTTGCACTCTAATTCTATTTGCTATCGTAAATTGATAGTAACTGAGTCACTTTCAATGGACGCGGGCAAAAGTTTGGTTTATTATGTAAGCGATAATAGTTCTATCGTAATAATAGCAGTTTCTTAAGAGTGAAAAATGTTGCGAAAGAACTATATTTAAATAGATAATGAACGCAACGAGTATATATCATGCGCATCTTTAACGTGTTAGAGATGAGTTGAGTAGTAAACTTAAGACTGCCGTGAAGGCAGCTACAGTTTATTGAATGTTTCTTTCCAGCCACGGAGTTCATCAGCAGTTTTCCTTAATGGAGTTATCTACGATGTTTAGTTCATGAGTTTTGTGAAGTGAATCTATAAAAGTTAAGGGGGTACTCTCCAAGCAACAATTTTTTTTATATAGTAGTAACCGTAAAGTTTCCATTACCAAATTATATAACTTGAGTTATATAAACTGGTACTCGAAACGTCTTTGTAACTACTATAAACCCCTTATAGAGCTTAAATGGAGGATTGTATAAAGGTTACCGTGACTTGATTTAGGTAACGTTATATAACTATAAGTTTTATAAAATGAGTAACCAAAATATTCTGGTTACCTTAATATAACTTAATATAACCCAAGGTGCTCTCGATTAATTTATTTTGGTCACAGCAGTGGTTGCGGTAATGTTTCGGTTACCTTTATAAACTTTGTTTATAATGGTCATGGTAACGTTTCCACAACGCTTGGAATTCTCAGACGGATTAGTTTTAGTGATTGAAATGTTTGGGAAATTATTTTTCGTTACCTTTATAAAACAATAATATGCAAATGTTTACGAAACCTATCTTGACATAGAATTTCGATTTTTTTTTATTGTATTTTTATAATGTAAGGGTTTAATATTTTTGCATTTTAGAAGTACAATTTTTGGGCATTATATGTGGTGAAATTCAGCTGCAATTAAAATTTTACTGTGAATATCGTCATAGATACTTCTAAAAAATACAGACCCCTTCATAAATAAGCAATTTTTAATAATTTTAATTAAATATTACAAAATTTATAAATTTCTCTTAGGTGATATTAATTCATACAAATTACATACCATAATTTAGAAATGTTGTGTCCATAAAAAGATGTATTTTCTTCATATAAAAATAAAATGGAAGCCATATATCTGCAATTTAAAAAATTGGCTTAACCGACATTTTCTTTTTTATCTGTAATGGACAGATGAAAAAATGGCGACTTGTACTTAAATGAACAAAATACCATTATAAAACTTCAAGTAGTTTTATATAAATTGAATGACCCTTATAAAACTTCTAGAATTATTATATAAACTAAAGGCACTACCATGCTTCGAAAATGGTCCTTATATACTCTTTAGTCATAATATGTAACCTTTGGTAATGTTATATATCTTAATTATAGTCACAAAAAAACAGACAGTGTTCTTATATACCCTTTGGTTATATTATGTTATATAAATAAAAACAGTTTTATAATGGCTCCATTTGACACTAAAAGTAATTTGTTTTTATAACGATCACCGTAGTTACTAAAAGGCCACCAAAAAATGTTACTATATTTTATAGTGGGTATATGTATTACAGATAGTTCCAAATTTTTATTAAAGTCACCTAAATTACTGAAAATTGTCGAGTTATATAAGGGTAACCACGGATACCGCAATAAACACTTATTACCAATAAGTTTATAACGTGGTGATCAAAACAATTATAAAACTTTCTTATATACCTTCTAGTAATGGTTACTCTAAGTTATATAGACCGGCGATTGAAACATTTCCATCACCAACTTATAACACCGTTAATAACTTACTTCCACGATAACTATTAGTAACCTAAAAAACTCTAATATAACTACATCACCAATTGGTAATATTATAAAACTCTTGTATAACCACTGAAATTCTTATATAACCGAGTAACCATTATATACCCCTAATAAAACTACACATCACCTTCAGTCACCAAAAATTGGAAAAATCATCGATTTTTTTTTGTTTTCATATTTTCAAAGATTAACTATTCAAGAATATGCGTACAAGAGGATTTTTAAAATTTGTATCTTTTATATTTAGTGCTCTCTTGCATCCAGATGCTAACAATTGAATTCTAACTTCCAAACCACGTGGACGTATGGACTTTAAGGGCTAACGCCACTGTAACGGCTGAAAAAAAAAGGTTTTTTCATGAATTTTTTTCTCGCGAAATTAAAGATGTTTGAAAAAAACCTTTTAACGGTATTATCGGGCATACATTGAACTTTATTGATCAATTTTTGACAGCGAAAAAAACCAAAATGGCGGCTCCACAGCCATCTTCCGGGACATATTTCGGAGCAAGTTTGACGCGCTTGGTGGCGACCTCCATTTTCAAAGAAAAAAAAATTTCTCGCACGGGACCCATTTTTTTCTTGTGCTAGAGGGCTTAAACTATTTTCCAAGCCAATAAAAAAAACGATGCCCACGATTTCTCAAGTTCTACTGGACCGACTTACTTGAAATTTTTTTGAGAGTCTTCTTTATAGACTTGTCTATGTCCGGAACTAGCCGCATCCCCAAATTTAAATTTTTTACTATTTTTAAAAAATTCGAAAATGTCACAAAAAGTGGTACAAAAATTGCTTTTTTTTCAGGCAGCGGCCATTTTGTGAAAAACAATTTTTTCAACTTTTCCCTAGTTCCGGACATAGTAGCGACATTACTCTAGACTAATAATCTTTTTTTTCGGATTGCTAGGCGGGTTGGAATCGTGGGCATGATCACGCGCCAATTTTTTGAGGCCCCCCACTTCATCAGGTGCTAATTTTTTGAATTTTGAGCTTTTATAATTTTTTAATTTTTTTCTGTATTCTTGTAACGTTAATAAATAACTCATTAAAAAAATGGATAGAAAAATATTGATTGCCTTTTTTTTACGGCACTTCAAAGATCACCTAAAATTCGGGCCTCTAGACTAGAATACCCCCTTAAGAGACTATATATGGTAAGTATGTTTTCATTGTTATTTAATAGTAATACAAGATGTTACATGGTGTGGTGTTTAGGAATTACACGTGAATCCACAAATGCTTTGGAATTTCTTTGAATTATCCCTCCCTTACTATTCTCCTCGATCTTCCACATAACCTTTCATTCGCAGTAATATGGTGATGGCTACGGATGAGCGTATTTACCCTCCCGGGACTTTAGGACCACAGATCTATGCCTGCCAATGTACCCCGGATTCCCGAAATGGAGCCAAATCGACACTTAGTATCATCTTGAATAGCACTTCTCAGCATCATATGATTCCGCCCTTTTATAGGAACTAAAAACTTTTTGCTTTTTTGGTGTGGGATAAGTTTTCATAAAACATGATAAGGAAGCGTTATGCGATACAGAAGAAATACAGAAATTTAGTATAATTTTCTTGATTATAGGTGGCATCACCATAAATTTTACACTTAATTTAGCTTGAATTTATTAGCTCGGGCCATAGTATCTCTCATACATATCTGAAATTCCGCTGTCATATTTTAGCTGCTAAAAGAGCTGCCTGATAATGGGGACTCGTTAAAATTTAGTTTAGCGCGGATCCTAGTACTAGACTTAAAGCAAATGTACTTAGAAGCGGATGCCACACTATACTCGAAAGTGACGGCAATTGCTTGACTTCGACGCGATTGGAAGCTTCATAAAAGAATCAAAATCACATGTATTTAAAGGGCAGTTGCCATACTAAGGACAAGTACGACGAAACTTGCTTTTCTAAACTTGCGTTACTAATCTATGCCGTTCCATGCTCGAATTGCGATTGCTTAAGTTTTCAATAATGTGTGCTGAATTAACCGAATTTATTTTGAATTGTTAATAGCGATATCAACGACGAAATTCGAAATATAAACTGCTGTTCAAAAATATGAATATCCAATCCAAAACACCCGCGATTATTTTAGACAGGAGAAATCTGAAAGAGTTGTTTATATAAATAAATTTTTAATATGGCATATACACTTTGTTATAATTACCACCGTATCCTTTTCGAAATAAAGATGTGAATAAAATATTTTAAATTTAGAGCAAAGCGCACACTCAAAACATTTTCTGGTGCGTGATAATAGATAGTCAATTTTTTTTTACACTCAGGGAAAACAGTGTTAAGATAAAATAAAACGCAGGTTAAATAAAATATTTTTATAGCTATTTTTGTGCCTACAATGAAAATATTTAATTTAATAACCACATATTTTTATGATATTTAACTTTTATTTTGAATATCTTTTTGTTAAAACAGACATTTCTTGTTCAAATTGACAATAATATTTTTTTGAAACAAACATTGTAATTGAAATTTCCTCGAAAATAAAGTAAAATATATTTTCACTTGAAACAAGTAGGTTTTTAATTTTATATAAATGAAATTGACTTTCTACTTTTGTAGAAAGATAGCAATTTAGTTTGTACAAAACTCCTCTATATGTTATATTTTTGGCAAATGTTTGGCATTTGGAATGGTAATCCATTCAATATTTTCGGGTTGTTTTATATTTATGATTAATTTTGGATAAAGTGATTAAGCTTTCACTGTAAATGTTGCCTTCTTTTTTTCGTTTAGATGTTCCATCTTCATTGTTGTCCAGCCGACTTGAAGAAACATTGATACCATTTAATAATAAAGATACCAGGCAATCTTTACTGTCTGCAAAAAAAAGAAAAATAAGAAATGAAATTTTCAAATGTATTAGGAATTACTTTCGTTTTTCTCAGAAGTAGGTTCTAATAAAGACAAATAACTCAAGCACTTTTTGTCGTGGATGTCTTTTTTAAACAATGGTGTAATTTTATTTAAAACTGTTTCCAATTTTAAAATAAAAACATATTCTTTCCCCTGTGTAAATTTTTGAAGTCATCCTTAATCTGAAAAAATGAATATAAATATTATATATCCAAGGAACAATTAGTTAAAACAGATGAGACTTACCAATGAAACACCATATACGGCGTCCTTATATAATGTGTATATAAATGTGTGTCTCTTTGCTTGTTTCAAGTATTTGTTTACGTCGAAAAGGTTTGACTTGTTCCAGTATTCTTGAATTTCAGAAGCCAAACTCTAACTATATTTCAATAGCGTTTGGATTGAAATGCCAATGTTTTCATCAATTTTATTTGAATCACTGCATTCGTCGAGTCTTGCAACGTATAACTTTGTGATGACTGACTGCTTCTTTTACATAGCCGGTGTCGAACATTGAAGTATCCGTCATACAATTTCCCACTTAGAAATCTTTTTAAATTTAGCGACGTGGAGAGTAGTATGTATTCTAAAAATACATAATAATAAGTAAATAATTTCCCTAACAAAAAGGGTTTATTATTTGTATAATATAGACGTTTTCGGTTGTCGATATTTTGCATATTCTGCGGTTAATTACATATGATGATCTCCTTAAGAGCCTTGAACTAAATTGGTGTATTGGCTCTTGCACACATCCACAAGGGGGATGTGATGTGGGTGGAAAATGAAAATTTGAAGTGAATCTAACAGTCAAAATATTAGTTTTATTCAGAGTATTCAAAGTAATGAAGGAATAGAGGAATTGCTGAAGTTGCTCCTGATGTTTTCGACCAGGGACCAGAAACCTTTGCTGCCTTTGCGTCTTGCCAAGATTCAAACATTCTGGTCAAAAAAGAATTTTTCTCTTCGGATAGTGTTTCAGTTCTGGACATGGATGCAATTGATAGGTGCGAAAAGCAGACTATTTCGCTTTTATTGCTTGTTTGCTGTTGTTATGATCTGCTGTATAAATACTGAACGTATTCATGCATGCCAAGACTTAGAATTGTACTAAATTCAAATGTGCGTTTATCAACATCCCTTGAAGCAAAACAGACCGACCAATCAAATTCTCGAGGATACTTATGGAGATTTTCCCAATCTGCAGATTTATTTTGCTTTTATTTAACGTTTGTGCTAAGTATTATACAAAAACTATTGCATTTTACGAAATAATAAAAACAAAATTAATCTCTTGCTTTAAATGTAATAACACTCACTACAACAATTCACAATGACTTGTTCGCCGTTGTATAATTTCGCTGAATTTCTCCAATTACGAGTTAAAATTGTTTCTTTAAATGTTTGTTTTGCCACGCCATCGTGCCGGTAATGTTCTAAGAAGCGGTCTTTATATGGAAGGCTTATCAGAAACCTTTTGGCAGCTGTTTTCAATTAAACAAACCTTGCATTGCATTAACATGAATAAGCTCTGTCCTGCCTCAAACTCCCCGAGCAAAGCGACGCTCATGTACAGGTATTCGCGCTTCCTGTTTTCTCTATAGGCTTCAACAACCATGACCGCAGCCCACGGTGCTAGCTAGAGCCTGCGTTCCTAAATGTATCATATTAAACACTTCCAGAAATTGTTATGTTTTTTACAAAAGGTGCAATAGAATAGATGTGAATCTGTTTGTTAGGAAAAATTTAGAATATTTGTCAGTAGTCTTCAGGATCGGTGGAGGGCGCCCCCGCGCCATCTAGCTGGATCCGCCACTGCTTCAAATTTTGTTGGAATAGGCGTGCCGAATAAAGTGCAGCCTTGAGGTTGTGCAGTTAAACAACAAATCTTGATCAAACGCCGCATTAAATCCGAAATTGGACTTTACGTGTAATTATGCATTTCTTCGACATGATGATCTTGGCTAATTGGCTTGAATACAGAGCAGATGCTCTCAGATATGGAATAGGTATAGTTCAAGGACCAAATGGACCTGATTGCGTTCAGAAATGGGGTGGTTTGTTAGCATTTCGCCAATACCACAATAAACCTCTGCTAACAAACGGGGGCGATTCTCGAACTTTGGTGGATTTTACTTTCCTGATGAGAAGGAAAATATACACATACTCAAGCGTCAACATTACTCGTATTCACCCCCAATTCATACTCGTTACCACCAAGTCTCTCACCTTCTTCGCTTCGATTCAACGCAAAGTACGGCAATTTGATGTAAACTACAAGGATGCAAGTGAAGAGCATTTTCTATTTTTCGAAACGCAAAGCATATCTGTGCATTTGGCGAAATTCGGAATATTTCTTCGAGCATCATCGAAAATAATTCTCGAATTAATGAGCTTCCCCTAGAAGTCACACTACACAATCTCTAATTGTTAATTTATAAGTAGTATGTACATATTTCAGATATATTTTATTTATGTGGTTACTTCTGATGTTATTGTTGTAAAAGTGAATAATCTTCTGAAAATAACCCAGGATTTTACAACATACGATTTGGGAATGCTTGAGCTCGATGCTGATTGTAATCTTAATTAGGGTTTTACTTATATCTTATGCAGAATAAGCTCACAAGAGTGTTATGGAATTTTTCTTGATAATTTTGTGCTACTTAAAGATAATTTTTATTCAAAAAAGTTTTCAGTTTAAGCAGACCATTGAAGTGTGCCTTTTGGAAGATTTTTCTAAGCGGTTTATAAATAAAAAGTTAAATACCGTAAAAATGTATCAAATGTGGAGATTTACTGGGATAAGAGTCTTGATAGCTAAAATTAAGGAATTAGTTAACCATCGATTGATGTCAGTACAAGCACAAGTTAAGGTGAAAGGACATATTGCTCGACATTTTTATTGTGGTGCAAATTTTTATCTATTGCATAAACTTTTATATTGTTTTGTATGTCCAAATATATAATATAAAATTTTTCAAGAATTTTTAGGAAATATTTATAGTGATTTTTGTATGGTGACATGTAAACTTTTACAGTGCTTATAATTATTTTTTTTTTTTATATATATTTACCAAACGCAAAACTAAACATGATAAAAGTATTCACGGGTAATTTTGCAAGAAAAATTTCTTCTCTCAAGCATCCAAATTTGTAAATAATGAAATCTTCTATGACGATTTTATTTTTTATGAACACCATTTTCATCTTCCCTTTTTCTCTCTGGAGCCGGATTCTGATCGATATAAAGCGACTTTTTTTTACTGATTTTTATGATTTGGCTTTTACTGATTATTAAGGAAAACAATCTCTGATTAAATATGGAACACTATGTTTGATAAATGACCTACTCCTAGCGAGGAGTAGTCGCTGCTTCGGATTCAAAACTTAGCTCTTTTAACAACAATTTCGACGACATTTTGGAAAATCGAAATCAGGTCTTATGGTCTGAAGATGTCTGTGGATTGTTGTGGTAAATTGGTGGTCTCTTGAGCGATATCGCAAGTGACACCATCCTATTGGAACCATATTTCATATTAAAGTTCATGCTATCAAAAACTCGAGAATCATGTTACAGTAATAAACCTTGTTAATGGTAACCACATTTAGCCTCATTTTCAAAGCAAAATAATAAAAGCATCTTCAAAATTCACACAATTGACGTTCTTGGATTTTTAGCGATAGTTTCAATTCCTTACTTCTTATTTTTCATAATATGATGACGCCCACGAGTGACTTGATCCATACCACCCCTGTTTCCTCAATCTTCGAATGGTTGACTGATTTGATGCATTTTCTAGACCAAAAATTTTACGAAGTGAACCAACCGTCTCCGCAAAATTTTTACCAAATTTGTAATACGTTTTAGCACTACCAACCGACGTAGTTATATATGATATATTTATGTTAAAATATCAGGCACAAAAAGCAAATAGGAAATGTGTAGTCATAATTATATTTAACTAGAGAGGACCAAGAATGATGCCAAACAAAGCACTGGAGTCATGGAGATGGAGCCCATACCTAAAAGTATATGAACTTTAATTTTCGCTCATCGAGGAAGAGTTTTTCCCATCTACAAACATTTAGGCTCGTCCAAAGCTCTTATTCTTGCAAACAGCTTCTGTAATAAATGACCTAATCGCTAAGGTGGCAAGGCGTGATATACAAGTTTTAGCTTAAGAAAAAAAGCAAATTTGTGGAAGTACACCTTTTCGTCTTTCTTGGCAATTCTTTGATGTCAAAAACATTGTTTTGTTCTTATCAAGCAGATCCAACGGGAATTGTAACTGGACGGCAAATGTGTTTATGAAAAGTACGCTTTGTGTATCAAGGTCGTGATCAAAAAATAAAAAAACAACAACAATGGTCTTTTGCCCATGAAGAGGAAATCCGTAAAAATCCACTGTTTATTTTGTGAGCCGTCCTAAGGATATGTGACCTCAGTCCACAGAGAATCGACGGCCGAAGAGCAATTCTGGTCTTTACATTCAAAGCACATCAGAAAACTGTCTTTCCGCTATCTAAATGCCGCGCCATGGTTGTTTTTCTATCCATCTCAGCCTTGAATTTGCTATTTCCATGTAGTGCGAGGCTTTGATGGACCGAAACTAAGGTTATTTCATTTTAAATCTAGTAGCACTGGCGTTTGGATGCCCATGGAACCAGTCTCCATTCCCGCATTTGTAAATGTCTCTTGGATATTAACGTAGTGGCTGTAGTTATATACATATGCGTGTAAAGTGTGATACCGTAGACTATTATCTGACTCGAAGATGAATGATCGTCGAGGAAAAGCAACGACCCCTAAGTGACCTTTGACATTATGCATGCTATGGTTTTTAAAATCGGCGTAGAATTACGCTAAAATAACCGGGTTCCGGGATACCAATAACGGCAGAGATGTTAAATAGGTTTCGCTTTGATCAGTAAGAGCGCCAAGCATGTACTCGGTTTTACTGGTACTCAATGGTGTAGTAATATCCCATGAGGGCTCTGATTGTCGCTACAAAAACGAATCTGTGATATTAAGCCATACTTGGCAGGTGTAGTTATACTCACGCTAGTATCCGACTTAACTGTCCCATTCATGTTCCATGCCTGAATTAACGCATACCAACAATATAAAACTTGTATACCAGACCAAGAAGCGGTATCGACTTCACTTAGCTACTCCTGGTAGAGTGACGAACTTTATCCTAAAACTTAGGCGCGAACAGTTTTTCACTAACAACAAGGCCAAGAAAGCTACCCATGTACACACAAAGAATATTTCTGACAAATAGCATTCTCGCAAAGAGAAATAAGATGATGATTTCTTCGTCTGAATTTTCTTGATTTTAAAGTCCATTTGCGTTACGTTACGAGCTACAGAAAACCTGAGGAGGTATATTTTTTTCATTTAATAGTGGCCTTTAATCCACTGAACCTTATTTGAATTTTGGTTATACACTGAGAATCGATTCTATCCTAATTAACATCGGTCAGAGGTAAGTACCCCACTACCCATCTACCCCTTCGAATAAGTTTGTTTCACTGATATATATATAAATGGACTGCTTGATCTGCTGTTCCATGTGGCACCAATTTTGATTTGTGAAAGTATGCTCTCACTTGCAATGCTACCAACTCTCGGAAACTGGCGTTATATTTAAATTATTTGGAGATTTACGTAAATGCTTATCAGTGGGATTTACCGAATTTACCACAAAAGTATTTGGGACTATTTGTATTGTTAAATTTTAATTAGGAGTTGAAGGCAATATTTTTTACAAGGCTGTTTTGGTTGGAAATACCGTTGAACCTAAAGTAATTTCGCGTTCTGAATCGTTACAGATAAGTGGGAAAGTATTCTTTCACGGAAAGAGACAGGAATATGAAAATTGTGCCATTTGCTTTCATGCATTTTTGGTTCAACGAGCAGTCCATTTATATACATGTCAGTGGTTTGTTTTCGATGCATTTGTGCCAGCAAACCATACAAGATAAAATCATTCGATATCAAACACAATTTCTGGTACACACGTTCAGTTTTAATCTCTTGTGATAATAAAAAGCGTGACCAGCCTTAACAATCTCAAAGTCTTTCTAAAAACATTCGCAATATAAAATATTTGATTTTTTAAAAATGGCTTGATTAAGAATGTATTTATATTTGATCAATAAAGTGTTTAAATTTGATAAAAGTGAAGTATCACCGGATTAGTAAGCTAATCACGAAAAATTCGTAATTCTTATCAAAAGGTTTGGAAAGTTTCAAAATATAAATTGATAAGAATGTTTTCGTCCCGTTATAAATCAACTAATCTCATTTAAATTAAATGTTTACTTTTCTTAGCAATTTCAAAATGAACTCGAATCACCTTTGGCAAAAGAAGTAGACACGGAATGGACTAAAGCGAGATCATATGAAAAAATTCCTGGACCAAGAAAGTGGCCATTTGTATTATCTTTCTTACCAGGAGGTAATTACTAATTCATCAAAATTATTATCATTTTCGTAAAATTTAGATAAATAATAAGCATTTTTTATTATTTATAGGTAGCATGTATAAATTAGATCCTGTAGAGATGCAAGTAAAATTACGAGAAAAATATGGCGACATTTATCGGATTCAAGGCAGCCTGGGAACAGAAGACGCAGTTTTCACATATAATGTCGACGATGTTGAAAAGGTAATGCGAACCGATGGACCATATCCTTACAGATTTCCAATAGCCACCATGGACTATTATCGAAAAGAGTTACGACCAGATGTTTTTCATGGTCGAGCCGGGTTAATTACTGAGTATGTTTCCAACAGAAATATTTTTAAACAATAATAGATTTTCAAAACTAAATTACTATTTTTAAGTCAAGGTGAAATGTGGAGCAATACACGTAGTAAGGTTAATCCGATTTTATTGAAACCTCAAACGATTCGACATCACTTGCCTGGACTTGATAAAGTATCAAAAGAATTTATTAAAAGGTAAATGCAAGCATTTGAGATGATCTGGTTTTTCATTGAAATACTTTGATTTTAGAATTGACAAAATTCGTGACCCTCAAACCTTGGAAGTACCAGGAAATTTTGAAAAGGAAATGAAGAAATGGGCAGTAGAATCTATATGCAGTGTAGCTTTGGACAGACATTTGGGGCTTTTAAGCTCAGATCATCCTAATCCACTTGTGGTTAAATTACAAAATGCCATGGACACATTGTTGCAATTAAGCTTCGAGATCGATATGTTGCCTCCCATTTGGAAGTACTACAGAAGTTCAAAATTCAATAAATTGCTAGAGGTTCACGGTATTGTAACTGATATTACTTTACATTATATAAACGAGACCGTGGATAAACTGAATGAGCGTGGTTCTGAAGGAACACAGAGTGCCTTAGAGCAACTCTTGAAAGTAGATAAGACAATTGCAATTATCACCGCAATTGATATGCTTATGGCTGGAGGTGAAACGGTAGGTGTACAATAATATTTAAATTTTGTAATTTTTCCTAATTTCTTTTTCCACCAGACTGTAACAGCGGCTATAACTCTACTCTATCAATTGGCCCAAAATCCAGACAAACAGGAAAAACTTCGAAAAGAAGTTTGTCAGGTTCTTCCAGAAAAAGATGGGCCGCTTACGGTAGAAAACACAAAACATATGCCCTATCTGAGAGCATGCATCAAAGAAGCTCTACGAATAAAATCCCCGATTCCCATATACTCCAGAAAGTCTGGTAAAGATCTTGTCATATCAGGTTTTCAAGTACCGAAAGGAACATTTGTTATGATGAATTTCGATGCTACCTGTAGGAATGAGAAATATTTTACAGAAAGCGAAAAATATCTCCCGGAACGATGGTTAAAAGAAACCAAATCAAATATTTGCCCCAATGCACGTGCAGTTAATCCTTTCAGCCATATCCCATTTGGTTTTGGACCAAGAATGTGTGTTGGTAAAAGAATTGCCGAGATGGAAATCGAATCCGTAATATTAAGAATTATAAGGAACTATAAGATTTCTTGGAACTATGAGGATATGCAATATGTTTGTAATTTGATCAACTATCCTATTAGTGAGTTAAGTTTTAAATTTGAAGATGTTAAACTTTGAAAAATTCATGTAAGTTTGTATTATTAACTTTGAAATAAAATTAGATAAGCGCAGCAGAAATAAAAATAAATCAAAAATTGTTTAAATAGAAGTAAAATTGTGCTTAATCCAATCACAAATATGTGAGACCATTGTTCTAAATACCATCAACAATCACAGGCTTGATTTCATCTCAATCCTTTTAATTCTAAAGAAAAATCTACGCCAAATTTAGAGCTAATTTGCTCGAACCAGGTCGACTAGTGTATATTTTATGCTAGAAGCAAGTCTTGAGAGAAAACACAGTGACCAAAAAGCATCAAAACTTTTATTATCCTTTACCTAATTATAGTTTTCCCAAAAACAAGTACACCATCCAACAAAACTATGTATTTGGCATCCAACATGCAACACATTTCATCAGCACAACCCGATCGAGGAGATCAATTTGAAATCAATATTATCATTATCACTATCGAACGGGAATTTTTCTCTACGTGATAGAGGAAGCTTTTATTGCTAGAGGCACTAAGATCTTAATTTAATACTAACTGTTGCTATGCAGTTTTGTTGTCGCTATGCAAAATTTGCTGCTGGTACCGTAAGATGATCACTGAAGGATACTATGCCAATTCTTGATATCACGCACCTATGATACTCAGTTATTTGTGTCGTGTGCAAGAAAGGCTATATCAACAATAAACTAGCTTATCTCGAGCTTTTTCATTCGCATTTCATTTCATTCCTTCATTAACATTACATAAATAAGAATATCCTGAAAACAACGAGATACATATCAGGTACAGTGTCTGAGTGCACATTTTTAAGCCGTAGACTTTCTTGGCGTAGAATTACAAAAACATTTCCCTCCAATGGGAGATATGAAAACACCGCAGAAGAAGCGACTACCACGCTGCAGGTTAAATATTGGCAAGTCAACCTGACAGCATCACCGTTATGGATGCCTGATTATCTTCAGAGCCAACTTTTAGGGACGGGCCAAAGGAAGCGTACATCGCCCCATATCGGAAACAAAAAGAGGGTCTCAAGTGAATTGTAGGAGACCTCTAGAGGCTTGATCAAGAACAAAGGAGCCAGACGCAAGGAAAACCAGATATCTCAAGATACACAAACACATCGATATCGAAAGTCGCAATTAAACCAAACCTTTAGTTTTACTTTGAACACGAATTTAAAAAAAAAAAAGCGACCCCCCCCCCCCCGGACCAAAGTATCATATAATGTCATATAACGTAGAGACTAGAGAGACAATTAATGCGCTGAAATAGTTAACCTGAAATAAGTAAACAATAAAAAAATCAGTGATTTCGTGAAAACGAAAGAACTCGTGGATAGAACTCGTGGATAATGAAAAAAAAAAACACTACACGTATACACCTAAAGCCATAAAAGTGCATAGCGTCCTAATTAAAAACCTCGCTGGAACCCCAGGTAAAAGGGGTGGAACTGGTATACTACTTCATAAGTCAATAAATATCGTTCCAATCCAACTCTTTGGCCAACTTACCATTATTGAATACACTACCATAAAGTTTATTTGCGATATGTGTGAAATCTTTAACAATGCAAAGGAGTTAATCTTCTTCCACAAATCACGAAACACAGACACCCTATACCAGGTATACAACACAGCATAATAGCCCGACTTTTTCATTTGATACCCATGTGAAGGGGGTCGAACCGTAAATGACAAATTACGTTATCCATTTTGGCACCGCCATTTTGAATTTTTAGGACATAAAATTATTTAAGTATTTTGTCATTAGAAGTACATGTGTATGCAAAATTTTAAACTAATCGGTTTAGTAGAAGCACTTAAAAAATCCGTCGCAATATTTTAAACAAACTAACAAATAAGTATATATGAAACTGAAGCTAAAGAAAATCCATTAAAATATTATAGTTTAAAGCTGAACACCACTAGAAAAATGCGTGTGTATTAAAAGAACAGCAGTAGATAATTTCGTCGCTCTACATAAAAACGAATCAGATCCTTTTTATATTTCAACTGCTTCCAGATGTTCCGTGACCAAAAGCTTTACATGCGTATTATATCGACGTAATTGTAAAAAAAATATATACATATTTTAACATCTGTTTTTCACGCTACTAACATATTTACAAATGTATATGCTTTGATCATTTTAAAGAACATTTTTTCATGGTAAAAATATTCTTTAAGTCAGTCGAGACCCGGCTTAAAGTGTTATCTTAACATCAGTCGAGACCCAATATAAGATTCTTTATTTCCGTCGAGACCAGAAATAGAAGATTCGTTTCTAAATGATTATCTCAGTCGAGACCCGAGATAATATTCTTTAAGTCAGTCGAGACCCGGCTTAAAGTGTTATCTTATCTTCAGTCAAGACCCGTAGCAAGATATTTTAATTTTCGTCGAGCCCAGAAATTAATGATTTTTAGTAATTAGTAAACCACTCGATACCCGATATAAATGTTACTCCTTAACAAACCAAAAGCCAACTTACCCCAAGCGATGCCAAGTGCAAAAAGGGAGGTCGAGATCAGTCAGCTTGTCGTTTATATAGCCCTTGCTTGCACACGATACCACTGATGGAGTATAACAGGCGCATGATTATAAGAATTGGCAGTGCAGCTATGATCTTACGGTACAAGCGACACAATATGCATAGCAACGAACCAAAATGCATAGCAACGAACCAAAATGCATAGCAATGAACCAAAATGCATAGCAACAAGAATTTTAGAGCAACCCACGCTACTGTGCTAAGTTGAATTATATTTGCAAAAACTGTTATCTCTATCAAATAGAGAAGAAATTCCCGTTCGATGGGACTTGTAATGATGATAGTGATAGAGTTGCAAATTGATCTGCTTGATCTGGTTGTATTTGTGCCATGCATGCTACATGACAACACATGCTTTAGTTAGATGTTGTACCTATTTTTGGGAAAACTTTGTAATTAGATTGAATTTGTTTTACTTTTAGAACTCAATTTTAGCATGGTATTTTTGTAATATTCTCCCTTTTCAGGAATTGATTTTTAGCACGAATCTAACGGTTCAAACATATGATAATGATTTTAATTTGATCTGTTCGATTAGGCTATACTTTTGTATTGTATTTGTGCAATATGTTATGTAGATGACAAATACATGGCTTTGTTGGGTTGTGTACCTGTTTTTTTTTTTTAGAGTTAATTTTACTAAATGTTTTGATACTTTCTTCTCAGAAGTTGTCTTTAAAAAAATATATTCGAATCGATTTGGTTCGAACATTCTGCTCCCTGTTGAAAGGCTGGAAATGTTTTTCAATTGATTAATTTTTAAAACTGACCTGAAAGCAATCAGAGAAAATTTTGAGCCAATTATTGAGGGTGAAACTTGTCGCCATCTTACTCAGAATCACAATTTTAACTTTCTTGTATCGGAAAGATACATATTTTTGATAATGATCATTTTACAAATCCATTTTTCGTTTTTATACTGACTGCGCGAATATATTTTTCAACACCTGGATGGACTTCAATTATTCGTCCTAGTAACCAACGGCTCGCTACCAGATTCGGTTCATTAATTTTAACTAAATCTTCTATTTTAGGATTTGAGATTGGAATTTGCCATTTGGGTCGGTTTTGTAGGGAATTCACATAATCGTTGGACCATTTACGCCAAAACTGTTGTGTGAGTGATGAAGCCTTGGTTGCCAGTGTATGGGTTCTGGTGGAAGTAATAAATAAGTACCGATTAAAAAATGTCCCCGGGTTAGAACATTGAGATCGCCTGGATCTTCTGAAATTTAGACAGCCTTCAATTTGTGCCAAGACGGTTGCGAATTCTACAAATGTTGAAGAAGAGTTTCCTAAAATTCGGTGAGGTGCGGAAGGCAGGTTAAAATGCCAACATATACCATCTTGGGCTACTGTTTCTACCATCTGCTTGTTAGTTTACAATATGGCTTTTTTGTATTCTTTCTGTAGAACTTTATCAGATCCAACGAAATTATAGCCACAATCTGAAAAGATGTCTCTGCTAAGTCCCCTTCGGCTGGAGAAGCCGCGATAGGCTGCTGTGAATAAATTTGACACAGCTTCTATATGAATGGCTTTGATGGCCATGAAAATGAAAATGCATATATATATACCCACGATATATACGATATACGATATATACACACGATTATTTCGAAATTTAGATACATTTTGAAAGAACCAGCATAGTCTAGCCCAGATTGTTGAAACGGTCTAGTCGCAATAACCCGTGGTGAAGGTAGATGTCCCATAATCTGATTATTGATAGCTGCGGATTGATTAAAACAAGTTATACATTTACGTAACACTTGTTTTACGGTTTTACGTCCTTGTGGAATCCAAAATTCGTTTCGAATGATAGATAGTTGCGGGCCTCCATGCAGCGTTTTTGTATGGAAGTGCTCAATGATTAGAAATTTGCTGTCCTTAGGCAGGAGTATTGGGTGTTTTCGATTATGAGGAATGTTAGCATTTCTTAATCGGCCACCTTCACGAAATAATCCATCGTTATCTACGAAGGGGTTGAGTGATAAGATCTTGCTTCTTAATGGAAGTGGACTCTATTCTTGTAAACATTTAATTTCAGTACCGAAAGCTGTTTTAATGAGCCGAATTCTTGCTTGAGCAATTTCTGTCGGATTACGTATCTTTTGGTCTATTACCTTTATAAGGTATAAACGAGCACAGTCATTGCTATGGTCACGGCTACTCAATAACGTTGTTTAGAAATCAATGGGTAAGTTCACTGTAGCACATTGATATAGTAACCAGCAAGTTGTTGTTTTGTTCGTTGAGTACTGCCTATCAGCTGCAATTTAGATAATTAAGCTCTAGTAAAATTTTATTAATATAATACATGAAATAGAGCATTAGGGTATTCATTCCATCCTCATTCCTTATATGGATATTGTAATTTCCTATACGACTTTTAAAATGCAGAACCAAAGACTTTAGAGATCCTCACACCTTAAAATTTTTATACATTGCCCTAGATAGATTAATAATTGTCCTCACACTACAAATTTCACTCGCTATGTTCTAAGAAGATTGAATTGAGAGCATGATTTCCGCAATTATAAAGCGAGATGTATGCTTTTGGGGTTACAGCTCTTGCATACTAGGAGAAAAATTTCATCTATTTTGTTTGTGAGAGATATTCTATTCCACAAAATCTGCTCACCTAATTTTCTAATCTTATTAACTATTTATGTGCCAGGTTTTATACCTGTCACATGTACCTTATCACCCGACCTCTTATGTTCAGTACGAACACATTAACTATTGTTCTCGTCGCTTTAATGAAATTTATGACAATGAAACCGATTTAGCTCTTGAGAGCTCCAAGTTTAAAGATATTGTTATTTGAATATGTCCTACAATTTAGTTACTATTTGTATTAGAAAATATTTTAGTAGTTAGTTGAGTTTTATCTTACGATGTTCCTTTATGTTAATAATTGTTTGAGTAGTTGTGTTAAATGGACTGGTATATTTCAGTCATATTGCATAGTCTGTAGGAGATACACTCTGTAGACTAGAATAAATAAATAAATAGTAATGACAAATATAAAATTATCCCTGCACTGGAAAGCTGGCTGTAAGCATACAGTATACCATATGTATATGAACTTAGAACCATCATCTCAAAATCTAAAGTCTCTCCTACCCTATTTTCTTTTAAATTCAAGCTTACTGTGTACATAGTTTAGTTTCTTATTGCAAACGTTACATTCGAAAAATATGCTTTACAAGCTTTTAATTCTAATTCAAAATTCAACACTTCGGCTATAATTATCACATTAATTACATTAATACTTTTGAAATTGTGTCGTGTAATTACAAATGACTGCGGAAACATTTCCCCTCCCCCCCTCTCCTTACAAATGCTATATTTCCCTTAAATATACATCTGAAATTTAAATACACATAAATATCGCAGGATCAAACTTGAGTATTTGTTCGAAAGAGAACATTTCATCCTTTTCAGCGATATCCATTATGCTACTCCTTAAACGTGAATTATTAAAATAAAATCGTACAAAATTTCTGTGTAATCCTTACTCACGTCAAATTTTCACACCAAGGAAGTCATTATTTTTTTCTTTTTAAATATATCCCGCTAACCGTTCTTTTACATTATGAGAAAAGTGAAAAAGTTTGATTTCTAAAACAATTATTGTACTATTTCGCCCTCATGTTGGAATATACACATTTTGGTCACGCTTAAATTGTTACTATTCAGTTAAATTACAATTCAACATATACAGTGGTTTGAAACCCGAAAGCTATATATAGGTTATACTTAGACGAACAAGAAATTGCATGGGGGGATCCTAACGGTTATGTTTTTGTAGATCACCCTGTAACTTCTGAACGTTACACTCTCCTCAGCGTTTTGAAGTTATGGCGCAATAAAATTAAAATTTCGGAATTTTTACTCCTGTTTTTTTTTACTTAACTACTATTTTTATTGGGTTTAAGAAGCCCAAAACCTTAGCTTTAAAATGAACTATTACACTTTGTACGAAAATGTAACCCTTTCTCCGTTTTTTGCACTTTTTCTTATGCATGTTTGGCGAAAATGGCTCAAAAAAATCAGTAAGTGCCAGAAAGTAGGCAATTATCCTTAGGAAATGATCTTTTTCAGCCAATTTCGCTGAATATGCTTAAGAAAAAGTGTAAAAATTTGCAGAAAGGGTTATATTTTCGTTTTAAATAATCATTATCGGGTGTAACGTTCAGAACGGTGGGTGACATGGTGATCCATAAAAACATACTCAAATATCTTTAAGTCCCGTTATCTTGGAAACCGTTAGGATTCCCCAACCCCCCCATCAAAAAAATATTTTGCTCGTCTAAGTATGACACCAATCGATAGCTTTCGGGTATCACGCCACTTGCGGGCCAATATATAATAATACATTAATTATTAAACATTTGTAATTGATATATACGTATCAGTTACCTATAAGTTACAATAGGAACACTTGCAGTTAAAGCAATTTTACCACATTTAAATCCTGTTATAGTACTAATGGTTAAACTGAAATCAAAAGATAACACAGTAGTTGCAATTTGGTTTCTTCATGACCTTTTTTATTATAGTAGTTATTATAACTTTCATTTGTAACCCTTTTCGTTGGAAATAATTTTTGAACTTTAGATGTTTTCAAATTATTTTGAAGATTTAATTTAAAATATAACGTAATGGTTTTATTCAAACATTCTCTCAACAAAAGCCATTTGTAAGTGAAAATGAGACCTAGGTGTAATAGTTCTTATGCATCCCTTTTATCGTACTTATGATACTTATACTACTTTCGCAACTTTCTGGTAAGATCAGTAACTTTATAGTTGTTATTTATTTTCAGTTATAAAAACTTACTTAGGAAATCTGTTTTAATTAAGAAATATTTTAAAGAACACACAAGTTTGTAGGAAAATTCACGGCTTATGTAAGCGGAAAATGGCGATAACATATTTTCCATGCATACTGGAGTAAGTGTTTAGCATGAGATACAAAGAAAAAGATGTAAATTAATCGTCAAACAAAACATTTTTATAAAAATAAATATTTATTGATTTTATTTCCTAATGTTATACAGCAGAATGCGTTTTTTTTAAATTTTGACTAAGATACGCTAAGTCAAATTGCATTTACCCTATCTTACTACCCCTTATTCCACTATAAAACTGAGCTTCACACCGGGTTAAACAGATGTCCTTTCCAGACAACAAACGGAAACTAATCCGATAATGTATAGAATTCTAGTGGATATCGGACCACTAGAACTCTATACTCATCAAATTTTATTGTTGTGTTTTAATCATCTTAGCAATCATCTCTCTAAAAATCATCTCATTAAAACATCCACCTTTGCCTCTTCTACGAAACAAATTAAAAATTATAAAGATTTTCACTAATTTTTTCTCTAAATTTTTTCTTCTCCTATCATGAAAATGAAATATTACATATAAACGACCTCGCGTTTGTATTCATCGGTACACTTGTACATACCCAATTAAGTAATAATAAACATTCACTCAATGATCTCCACTTATATAATATCAACCCCGTGTGTTTTTCCTACTTGATTCTATTGAGCTTTCTGTATCGCTTTCGTATTGTAAAAATCTAAAACGAGCAGAGCGACTCGACTTAATTCAGTAGTTGACATGCCGTGACTCAACTTGGAGTGGACATTCAGAGCTTTTAAGAATTCAAGAATACTATCGGGTTAGCAAAAAGCTGTATATATTTTTTCATAAATATAATTTTCGTGTACATTAAAGAATAATCGTGATTGTGCATAAGAAAGTAGAAGTGACCTAAAGATATTGTAATGAAAGTCCTGCAGAATACCAAAGCCCTTATTGTTGACAAACTAAAATTTAATGGCAAACTTGAATGGAAACGGCTAATGTCAGTAAAGACTTTTGCGAAGGTAACACTACATTTTTCATTATAAGTACACACATGTACCAGAAGTGTATGTATATGAAACATATTTTGTATAGTCATGCCAACTTTAAGCTTTGTCTTTTTGATTTGTTACTATAACAAGAACAAATATTGAAATTCTAATCAAAGAAGCTCATACCATTCACAAATCTGTTCAACATGAATATTTGTCTCATTGTCTCATTAATAGTTCAGTCAAATAAGCAACAATAGACAAATTAACCGGTAAAAAGCTATTGGCGGAGACCTTTATTTTTGCATAGTTTTAAAGATAATAATAATCCTAATCTCTACTTCCAATGTTGGATCCGCCTTCTTGAGAAAAAGTTGCTCAATTCCAGTTTTTTCATCATATCTCGTTAATCGTTGATCCGATCGCAATGAGAGTTTTTATAAAAATTAAAGCACATTAAATTCTCCATACAAAAGGTATAGATAAGGCCGAGATGGTAAACAATTTTATGGGTCTAAAGTACAGTCTATTTGCGATCGAAAATGTTATATTACATTTTTTCGAGTTCGCACTATTTTCGAAGTTATGGGCGATTTTATTTTTTTTTTTTGAAATTTTGAACCTTAAGTCACCTTTTTTACTATAACTCAGTTCAGACTGTGCTCAAGATGACCGTTTTTCTTATGTTTTGTTCGTATCACTACAGCCTCTCATTCCGTGTAACTCGGTTTTGAAAACGTTCACACATAATAGAAAAATTGGCGATTTGTTGTCGAAACATTTTTTTCGTCAGAAAATTTATTTGTTTTCAAAGTCATAAATCTCGAAAAGTAACCATGCCAACAGATAATCCGGTTCTTATAGGAAACATCCCTCATTTATTATTATCTTTTTTAAAAGTCCAATACGATTAGTCCACCTTGAGTATTGACAGAGTTACAGTAAAAACTTGCCTGCAACATACCTGTCTTAACTTGAGCAAAATTAATTCGAATTGCAAGGATGGAAGAAACAATGTACCTACTTGACGCAAAAACTCGCACGATTCCTTAACTGCAATAAACAAATTTTATTTCTGAGACTGTTGGCAATTTATTTTCTATCATAAATCCTAAACGGTATTTGCCAAATCAATGTTTATCTTAACAACGAGTACGTCTACTGACATCTCTAGTAAAGGTGAAATATGATGAAGAAGATTTGATAAAGGTAACAAAAGTGAACTTATTTTGAATTTAACAAATCCAGGTAATACATTGAAAGTAAAAACTCAACCATAGGACAGAGAACCAAAACAAATTAAGTTTTTTCGTTCGAATTTATTTTAAAAACTGGTCAAAATGTTCTCCATTTTGATTGATGTACCCTCCGTATTAAAGATTTTTTTATTTTTGTTATCCTCAGTTTTCTTCTAACAATTTCTGCCGTGTGTTGTTTTCCAGTAGCATTTCACGTGATGTTGTTTCATTTTCGTACACTAATGACTTTCTGCGCCCCCAAAAAATAAAAATCCAAAGGTGTTTGATCCGGTGATCTGGTAGGCCAAAGAATGGGACCACCACGACCTATCCACCGATCGGGAAATGCTTTATTATGTAATCTTTTACTTGTCTGCTTGAATGAGCGGGAGCACCGTCACGTTGAAACAATATTCTTTTTCTCACCTAGATGGGTACTGCATCTAGAGGATCTGTTAAATTTTCTCCAAGAAATAATAAATAATTCTCCGAGGATAATCTTGCTGGTAGCTCAATAGATTTCCTATTATGCCGGCCCAGATGTCTCCTCTGAAAATGGGTCCTTCTTGTTGAATGTGGATTAGATGATGATCAGTGATGAACATTATGAAAATTTACAGCTCCATCCCTGGTAAATGTGTCCTCGTCTGTCCATAAAATGTTGGCTATTGAAGTCCACCGCAAAAATACCATTCAAGGCTCAAGGTCCCTCAGACGTAGAGCTTGCTCACGCTGGTAATGATATGGATGCAAGTGTTTTTGTAGAAGTTATCGATAAGCACTACTGCATATATATAAAATTATTTATTTAGGTATTACTTTTGTATGGGGGACTCCAGGTCTTCGAGACATCTGCCTGACGCTGACACCCACCCGGCTCATTTTTCACGATGTTAAGTACTTTCGGTAAACAGGGATTGAATTACTGCTCCGTCCTTGTCTTTTCCTTATCATCCATTTCAGACAATGTCAATTTTATAAGCTGTTAATTCAGTTACTCGCAGGTAAGATCAACATTAGTTTGGTAAATACCGTTTAGGGTTTATGATGGAAAATAAATTCTCAGAAATAAATTTTGTTTATTGTAGTTAAAGAATCATGAGAGTTTTTGCCTAAGGTACATTGTTGCTTACATCCTTAAAAGATTTCTTGCAATTCGAATTAATTTTCCTCGAGGTATGTTGAAAGCAAAATTTTTACTGTAACTCTGGCAACACTTAAGATGAACTAATGGTGTTGGACTTTTTTAAAATATAATAAATGAGGGATGATTTCTATGAGAACCGGATTATCTGTTGGCATGGCTACTTTTCGAGATGTATGACTTTGAAAACAAATGAATTTTCTGACAAAAAAAATGTTTCGCTACAAATCGCCAATTTTTCCATTATATGTGAACGTTTTCAAAATCAAGTTACACCGAATGAGAGCTTGTAATGATACCAGTAGAACACAGGAAAAATCGTCGTCCTGTTAGCAATCTGAACTGAGTTACAGTCAAGGTGACTTAAGGTTCAAAATTTCGAAAAAATCCAAAATCGCCTATAACTTCGAAAATAGTGCGAACTCGATAAAATGATATATAACATTTTCGATCGCAAATAGGCTGTACTTTCGACCCTTAATAGTTTTTACCATCTCGACGGGACACCCTGTATTTTTCTGTTATACACTGTCGAATATATGGGTAAATTAATGTTAATAATGATTCCGAAACAGGTGCCTTAAGTGTCACTACTGTTTTAGTACGGGCATGGAATTTTTTCCAACCTCAAATTGCAGGGTATTTATTAATACCGCGCCAGTTTTGAGCTTGAGAATAAACGCGGAACGAGTGTTGCTGAGCTGCTATAGCTGTAGGGGGATACGAAGCTAAATTCATGAAAAGATTGTAACAATATTGATTCAAATATGTATCGCTTACAAGCGCACCGTAAATAGCCTTGAAAAAAAATCGATTTCAACCCGATTCCATGTAAATCTTCCCGTTGCCTCAATAGTTTGAAGCATTTAAGACCGAAATACAAAGATGCCGACACGGCCATTACAATGACACTGTCGTCGAATTAACCCAATGTTCGTTGACATATCAAGATATGTAAGTTGTAAAATTCTTTTCTTCTTTCAAAAGACGAATAGTACAACTATTCGTCAACATATAACATGAATAGACACTTGGCCAGCTTTAGTATTAACTGATAAACAGATGCGGGTGAAGCGCAGAATTAGATATTTGTAATATAGATATAGTTGTTGTATGTTGTATGATGTTGCTTGTATTGTAATTTTATTTAAGCCGACGGAAAACAGTATGTTTCATGATAATTAAACAACCGTTAACGGACGCCACACTCCATTCACTGTTATGGTACCCATTCACTTAACTACAGCCGGCCTGCAGGCTGATTTCCACCATACGCTTGCAGGCCGCTTGCATATCCAGGCTTGCAGTCCAATGAAACTGATAAGTAACTGACAGTGTGTGTTGCAGCATCGTCGTCCGAGGCCGTGTCGTCTGGAACTTTTGTTTCCGTAAATATTTTAGCTGTTATAGCGAATCAAATCACAATCCACTAATCCCTTAGCATCATAAATGCATTTAAATGGCTCCGGTATAATGGTTCCCAAAGCCTGCGCCAATATATTCCTCGAGAATTTCAAATCATCGAAGCTACGTCCAGTGGCTAGAAATTACAAGGTTGCGATAAGTCTCTCTTCTGCACTTATAGCATGTCTTACTGGTATTCTTTTTATACCCTGGTTGAAATCATAGGGTATTCTAAGTTTGTCATTCCGTTTGTAACACATAGAGATAATAAATAAATAAATAAAATGGATTGAACACCCACCCATAATATTAAAAGTAATTTTGATTTTTGCATGTCCGTCTGTCCGTCCGTCCGTCTGTCAAACTGTGCGCACGATAACTCCATAACGCGTGTACTTAGAGAGCTGAAATTTTGTGACACAGACTTTAAAAAAGAAAGTAAATTTAAGTTCGAAAATGGAATAAATCGGGTAGCTCATTCGTGGGGTTGCCATACGAAAACTTCATTTTTGACTATATATTTAGACACTTTCTAATAACGCGTTCACGTATAGAGCTGAAAATTAATAATAACAATAATAATGGTTTTTTTATAAAAATAGTAAATATAGTTTAAAAAATGTGGTTGCTCATTCTTCTTGGTGTTGCCATATTAAAATTTCGGGTTTTTACGTATACTGTGAATACGGTCAGTCCTTTTTCAGAATAAGAAATTCTATGAAATTGGTTATAATAATTTTTACTGTCCAATGAACCGTTCTAGAAATATATCCGAAAAACCACTTCAAACATGAAACCTGCTCAGATGGGTGATCGCCCATACGAAATTACATACGGGCGGGCATTCATCTAGGGTATTACTTATAATGGGTCTTAAACCAATTCTTGCTTTTTTACTTGTTTTTAATGTAAGGTTTAACCAACTCCAGTAAAATTTAAAAACACCGGTCATCCATACGAACAAATTTTTTCAAATCATCCGTGTTACTGGTTTTTAACCTTTTCACGAGCATCTTATGCGATTATTTCTCGCATTCCAGGAGCCAATTTTTCAGCCAAAATCTTTTCTTAATTTTTGTGGGTTTTTTGTTTAATAAAAACAATAATATACAAAATGCACAACTTCTTTTTCCTTGCAACAGCCATTTTATAGCGTTGAAATATGAAGTTGGACTGGCAGGCGAACTGATAGTGTGTGGCGAAATTGCAGCTTGCCTGCAGGCCACAGCCTGACAGACATGGACTTATTTTCAACATTTCCCCAATTTCATTCTATTTTTTATTTTTTTTTAAATATGTATTTCGATATTGAGGATTTCTTTCGGCATAAAAGTACTTCATTTCCCTCACTAATGTCGATTTCGATGCAACACCAGTACTGCAGTGCAGCACTTAAAATATTCGATGATTGATTTTATTATTGTGTTTAGTCCTTTTTTTCACATTAACATTTTTCTCAACAGAAATATTTTTATCGCAGAGAAGAAAGTTAACCGCGTCATCCATTTCCTCTTATAAACACGAAAACTAATGTTTTTAACAGAGATCTGCAGTGCAGCAGGGAAATAATAAATCCCTTCATCAATTAAAATGGTTACAATACCTTCGTTGCGACTGAGATAATCACCTACAGTTACATTGCGATGTGATTGGGCAGTAGCCATAATGGCTACTTTCTGCATTACATATGAATCATGGTTTTCACTCATTACATATGATTCATTGTTTTGACTAATTAAAAAATTTCCAACCCTCATTAGTGAAATAAGCATTCCTGCATTGATGTTTTCATTTATGTCCTATGTAGTGGAAAAAATAGATGATTTCCTTTAAATATTCAAATAAGAAAATAGTTTTCCATAATTCACTCATAATGTGATTCACCGTACTTAAACCAGGCTCCTCAGTGAATTCAATCATTCTCTGCATCCTGTCCTTTTTACATACTTTCAAAGAAAGCAGATCAGTTGCTCACACTTTCTGCATTACCGTGACGAGACTTTTCATTATGTGTATCGATGTATTCATAAATGAGATATTCTTGAATCCGGATATTCTCTCCTGGGGAATTCATCATGATACTTACAAACATAAGAACTATTATTTTTGACACTAGTATAATACTGGACGACGCTTCGCTTCGAACTGAGCGTTAAAAGACTTGAAAGATCCAGACGTCATCATTGCGTTAGGTATGTAATTTATCCTGACTTTCACTACACGATCTTTAAACTCAGAGTCTTCCTCAAATAATCTTTCGAAATAAACATTTCTGTATTTCACACACAAAGACACAACCGATCACCACGGACCAGTTTGATACAAAAATTGAAAAAGAATATTCTTCAATGAAGTATTGTTTTTCAAAAATGTGTAAAAGTTTCTAAGATGTTAATCAGTGCTAACACCAAGTTTCCTTATGTACATCAAGCAAACTATTTTCTTGATTACCGTTATTTTTTAGATCGAATACAAAATACATATGATTTTATTCCAATCTTTCTAGAATTACGATTTCTACTGGAGTGAGAAAACTGTCATGAAAAGAAGAAAACTCCTTTTAACGGCAATAAAACCGTAGATCTAATAGAAACTAAATTTAATTAATATGCGTAGAAACACGAGAAAAATTCTTCTTATTATAATGCCTCATTTTCATCATTAAGTTAATATATTTGACTAATGGAAAAATATCTCCATCTTATTCCAATTCTTGCGACAATTCCTATAATCTTTTCTCCCTCGCACATCTCAAATTTTGTTCACTTAAACCACAAGAATACCGCACTTACAAAGCCAAATTTTGACTCAGCCAAACTTTTCAAATTAACACATAGCGACACATCCGGTGAAAATATATATTTATGTATCTTCTTAAAGTGACTAGGATAAAGGAATTTTACAATAATTTTGGTAAAAGTCAATATTTAAAAATATTTATTTTATAACCCACCTTTTCTTTCATAGAAATCCAAATTACTATTTAGAACGACAAAATTAACAGGAAAATTAGTCAAATGAATTAACTTAACGATGAAAATGAGGCATAAGAAAATTATCGCTTATACAACGAAACTGACTTGCTTCAACAATAAAGATTATACACGAAGTCAACACCAATACCTACTAAAAATTAATTTGGAACATTTAAAATAAATCTTTTTCTAGAATAACGAAAAGTAGACTACATTTAAGCAATTCTACTCTTAGGATATATAACCTTTTCTCATATTCTGTAATAAAATTTACTGCTACATAATAATCGGAGATAATTTAGAAAATATATTTACGAAGTAATTTGTTTTCTTACATATAGAGAAAATGGCTGCTAAGCTCAAAATCGCACCTAACTTTCCTTGATACACATGGAACAGAGTTTATTCTCAGTGAAAATTTCTCTCAGTGTATTATCGTCTAATTTGAATTCGTCACCACCCATCACTACCTTCTAAATTAATATCGTCATAATCATAACAGAAATCGCCAAAAACCAATTAAATAAGCATTAGTTTACTATTTTTTTCTGAAAATCGATTCAATACCTTTTCAGCTGACATTTTTTTTAACAATGGCATTCTCTGTGCTGAGCAGTAACATGCGTGACATGCGAGAGAATCGTTTTTGAAGCATTGTGCCTAAGCAACGTTTTTAACCGCCTCATAGCAGGAAAACTTCTCTCACAGCCGGAGGAGTTCACTGGGAGTAATATAGCCGCTTTAGCAAGTTTATACTCTTCTTTAATATTTTTTCTCAAATTTTCAGCATTTATCTCATATTTTTTTTAATTTAAGCAGCTTTAAGATTTCTTTATAAATATTGATGAATTTAAGAAATTTGTCATCATATTTACAAGAAAATTAAGGAATTTTCAAGAAATTACCATACTTCTGATTTTTTCCAGTTGTTAAAGCTGCTGTGAGGTTACGTTTTCCAATTACAGCAAGGACTGGGGGTGCTTTTATGCAAGAAGTTCATCAGTGTCGATTTAGACCTCTTTCTTGATATTTTGACTTTCTAAATTCAGAACTTAAGTTTTTCTTATAACCCTTTTTATTTTTGACTTATTGACTTAAAATTTGTTTAGTTACTTCTTAATTTATATTTTTGTTCTTTATTAGGGGAACAAGAGACCTTACCGTGGGTCGGGGGTATCTTGGTTCGTTTTTGATTTAATTTTAAAAACTACTGCCTAAGTTACCGGCTTTTTACTTAAGATCATCGATCGATTTTCTTCGATAATTGGTGATATAGTAAAGGGGCGAATATTTATAAATTAACGTAAATGTATAATTTTGGGCACGTCTTCTCATTTATATATTAATTGAATATCGGAAATTGTAATTCTCTTATACAAGCGAAATGGAACATTTTCCACTACGCATAAGAAAATTAAACGCAGGCTAATGGCTAGAATGACCAATAACCAAAAAGATCATATAGTTCCAGTATGTAGGTCAAGCATCACACATATTGCGCATTGTATATTCTATATATGAGCAAAGCAAGCGAAAATAGGAAAGAACGAAAAACAATATACAGAGCCCAATTAGTAGGTCAAACATTAGGCACATTGCGCATATTTCTTCACATATGATTAAACCAAGCATATGGCTGTATGGTACGTCAGGGACAGCCCAGTGCCACTACATGACCAAAATCGGTGTGTTGAGGGGTTTGTTTCTACGTAAACAGTATAGTGCGTTGTCGCATTATGCTAAAGCCTTAGTTTTCAAAAGAATTCGGCACAATTCCAATTGCGCCACCGCTTTCTGTTGGAAACCAAGGCTTTAGAATGGAAAAATGTTGAGTTGACATTAATTCTGATGGATTTATTATCAGTCGGTCGAAATGGAAAAAGTCAAATCAATGTTAAGGTGAGTTTACACTTAGATACAAGTATCTGGATTTGTATCGGCACTTGTATAGCCACATTTTCGACTTGTATATACAATTAGTCACAAAAGTATCCGCCCATCTGATCTTCCCGACAAACTCCATGTAATTTATAAGTTTGTTCATTTGCTAATAATTTAAAAAATATACATTTATAAACTCCAACATGTGTAGGTACATGTTTTCTCACATTCAAAAACAATATATAATAAATAAATTACAGAGAAAAACTAACAATGACGAATCAACTCACAAACAAAGGCACAAAAGTATCCAACCATGAAGTAATCATGTACGAAATAGGGTAACCCAAGTAGCAATTTTGATCACTGTTACACTGGTTTTCATCACTCCTATATTACCGTAGTAAATCTAACGTAAATCTTACAATTTTGGCGATGTTAATGTAAATGTGATAACCAATGTATAGATGACGTTATTTTGATGTATTTGTTACAATAATGTCACCAATATGACATTGAGTTAAATTTTACCTATTACTTACAGTAACGTTGCAGATGTTTCAAAATGTTACATTAATGAAGCAATACGTACCATAATATTATTGTAACTAGTATGTCATTGAGGTTACCGTCAAAGATATTATGTTAGCCTTTCGCAGATTGTTATTACTATGTAACTTTGAGCTAGATCTAACTTCAAAGTTAAATTTGCCTTAATACTACTTTTCCCCGATATGTTATGTATAATGGATTCGCAAAAAGTTATTAAGAAGAAAACACGACCGTATAAATATACGGGAGAATATTATCGGAAGGTTAAACTAAAAGTACGCCGAAGGAAAGTTTTACGTAGTGCAAACTTAAAAATAAAAGAAAGAACATCTCTTTTCGATCAGACATCACCAAGCACAAAGGATATTATAGTTGAAACAGGTAATTTATTTGTGTTTACATATATTTCTATATGTTATGAATGTTAACACAAAGTTAATATACTCTGGTTTCATCTGGGGTATAAGAATATGCAAAATGGTAAATATATAATACTGACGTACTTTATTTAACAGGAAAGTCTGGAAAGATAAAAGAAGGAGACATTGCATTTTTGTTATCATAATAGATGTAATCGGCATGTTCATCATGAACGTAACGTTCTTCAGAAATAACATCTTCGTCTTGTAGCGTATTAGATGCAGATGGTTCCTCATTATCGAATTGTAAGGGTGGTGTAGGTAACTGACGTATATTACGCACAATTTTGTCTCGTCCTGCAACACCCACAACGTGTACAGAACTATCAGCGTTCCTTGCTATACCTACTTTCATTTCTGAATTATAATCAGTTAGCATTGTATCCATCTTACTTATTAATCCAGGATGCAACCGAGCTTGTTTCTTTTTAGTAAAGTACCTGTAATAGTTTGTATATAGATAGTAAAAAGGGAATTTGTATGTAATAAATGCTTTCAATTTACCGCTGCTCTCCATCTGTATCCGAAAATGAAGCAAACAACGCTTCACGCTCTAGTCCTTCTTTGAAATTATTTATGGGATCACAGTTTTTAGGCACAAATTTAATTTTATGCCAGTTTCTACTGGGTGGCTCACACTTCGAACGAAGATCGTCGATTTTTCTGCTCGATTTCGGTGGCCAAAATAATGTGGATCCTTTCACCCAACAAGATGGTACACATGTAACGCATGTATCTCCGCCTTCAACTGTAGTCACAATTTTAAACATTGAAATAATTTTGTAATAATTCACTTGTCGAGACATAAAGTAAAGCACAAAAATTTTACGCGCACTGAAGTATTCAAGATGTCAATGGTGCACTGACAGCTGTCAAAGATTTCATTTATGTTATATTAAGACCAGTGTTACATTAAAATAACTTTAAACCAAACTTACATTAACGCAATTGAAACCTGATTTCAATCAAGTTCCTTGTGATTTTATATGTAAGACATTCAACGTTAATTGCAACATTGTTACAACAAAGGTAACTATACCTAACATTTAATCTCTAACAAACTTCGACGTATATGTTATGTAAAGTTGAGTTTATTGAAACCGCAATGAAATGAAAAAATCATGGCGTCAATAAATTATCCCAAATATGGCGGACATTCTAAAAGTTATTGAAGTTTTTTTGTTTTTAATTCAAGCTAAAACCAAAAGATTAATAATTTTTTATACTTCTAACCCTTCCGAAGATAAAGAAATAAAGAAAACTGAAAAAAGCGACGAATTGTCAAAAATAAATTTTTAGAAATTTATAAATAATTTTAATAAATCTACAATTTTACGGAAGCGCGTAATTTTTGAGGAGGTATTTAATATGTTTTTATCAGAAAAGTGGAGTTCGTTTGAAATTTCATATCATACAATGCGTTCTGATCTCAATATTTCCAATAATTAATGTCATATCGTATCCATTATCTAAATAATAAAAATGTCACATACGATATAGTTAGTTACCAAAAGATTAAGTTCTTGTTAACCCTACGCATACAATTTTACATGCATCTGTATCGCGTTTTTCACATTAACGTAAACTTTACGTTAAAATGATCGTAACAGTTACATTACCACGCCAATCTTGAGGTAAGTTTAGTTACATAGACGTAATTGAAGAAATCAAAGTTACATTATTGTAATGTAACGCCCCATATCACCACTTTATCACTGTTACAAAATTCGTATGAGTTTTTTGCGAAGTTACATACATTGTGAGGTAACTGCAATTTTAATGTAAGTTTAACTTATGGTAATTATTACAAACCGGGTAATAATTACGTAACTGTTACAAAAATTGCTGCTTGGGAAATTTCCAAGAAATTTAGATAAATATGCGCATGCAGAGTATCGTCCCAGCATAATGGTTAGTTTATCGTATTTTTCGTTTAAGTAAGTTTTCTTTTAAACATTTAAATTTAAAATGCCAAAAAAGCGTGAAACGAGCTTACCAGAGAGAAAATTGGTTATTTCTTTTTCTGAAAAAGGGTATTCACAACGAAAAATTTCAAAGAAGATTGGAATACCGCGAAGTACAGTAAAAGACATTATCAATAAATAAACCGCGTACGGGGCGACCAAGGATACTAAATGAAAGAGAAGAAAGAACAATTTTGAAGCGAGCGAAAGTGAATCCTCATACTAGTACTAAAGAGATATGCGAAAGTGCTGACAAAAATATAGGTGTTGAAATAGTGAGCCGAACGATAAGGAAAAGCGGATACCGTAGACGAATTGCAAGAAAAAAGCCGTGGATAAATAAAACAAATAGGAAAAAGAGAATCGAGTTCGCTCAAAAATTTGTTCATGAGGCTCAAAGCTTTTGGGATACCATCATTTTTAGCGATGAGTGTAAATTTGAAATATTTAACTAATTTCGGAAACAATTTGTCTGGAGAACGCCAGGAACTGAGTTCAACAAAGAAAACCTGCAACCAACCATTAAACATGGAGGTGGTGCTATTATGGTATGGGGTTGTATGTCGGTGGCCGGGGGTTGGATTTCTTCATTTCATTGATGGAATGATGCATCAATATGCTTATATCAATATTTTAAAGCATAATTTAAAATCCACCGCAGAAAAGTTGGGATTAAGAAATAATGTTGTCTTCAAACAAGACAACGATCCTAAACATTGTGCCAGAAAACGAAGGAATGGCTACTGTATAATATACGTAAACAGCTAAGAACACCTTGTCAGTCGCCGGACATGCATCCCATAGAACACTTATGAGCAAAATTAAAAAGGTCCTTAACTCAACATTAGATTTCCAGCAAAAGTATGTTAAAACAACATCTTCAAGAAGAGTGCAACAAAATAATTCCCGACTTAACAAAAAAGCTTTTGCAACAGACTGAAAAGTATATTCAAATCTAACGGTTATCCAACCAAATATTAAAATTTAGTTTATAGTGTTGTACAACTTCGGATATTTTTATGTGCTATATTTTATGTATATAAATGCAAATGCTGATTTATTTTTTTATTTTTGAATTGTTCTTTTTTTTATACCATATTAAGCAGTACAAATAAATCTAATAAATATGATTTCTTAAAATCTTTCCTAAGCTGTAAATTCTTATTCTGCCTAAAGTTCCTGGGAGGGAGGGAACCGGTGCCGTTTCGGCCTCACTGGGGTTGGCCGTGCCACTGGCCGTGCGCACGCGTGCCTCTACCTAGCTACGCGCATGCCGATCACATTGAATGTTTATTTGAAAAGAGAAATTTTGTTAACGTCATGTTGCTTAAATTATCAAAGTCTGTATTGAAATTTAATAAACGCAATAATTTGGTGCAACGGATATTGAAAAAACACATGTAATTTGCTAGCCTTATCAGTTGTCAATAAAACCTTATCACTTACTCATTATCTGTTTTGTGCTACAGTATCTGGAAAAGCTGAAAGCTTCTAACTTTTCAAAACTCAAATGAGTTCTTTTAAAATTTCTCTTTGGTGAACAGAAATTAATCAGAAATTTTGATAAGTTGCTCAGTGATACCCGATAAATTGTTGGTGCAATAGGGCCGTGATCTAATATATCTTCAGTGGAGTGATTACAGTTATGTTACTGAGTGGCGACATAACCTACATATTTATTTATAATTATAAAATAATATTGCTATAAATTACTTTGAATACAAAATGCGATATTTATTCCATGCAATAAATTATTTCTAAGCTAATGTATGTATTTTAGTTTCAGTAGAATTTAATTATTTATTTTATTCGTTATTCCTTTTTTTCTATTACAGCTTCAAGAAGATCCATTTTCATCTGGAGTTCAAAGAACTGATGAAAAATGGCTAAATGCAAAACCATACGAAGATATTCCCGGACCGGGAAAATGGACATTTCCTTTTTCCTTCCTTCCAGGTGGTATGTAAAAAATTACCAAAAATATTTGTATCCAACCAAACAGGTATTGTGAAATATTCTTTAATCTATTTCATACACAGGCGCATACCATGGATGTGGACTGGAAGACTTGCACAAGAGAATGCGCGAAAAATATGGTCCCATATTTAAAATTCATGGAACCTTTGACAGACAGGATGTGTTATTTACCTATAATGTTGTAGATTTTGAGACAGTTTATCGCAATGAGGGTATTTGGCCCCAAAGAATTAGTTTAAAGACTTTTGAATACTATCGAAAGGAGTTACGACCTGATGTCTTTCAAGGACTTGGAGGTCTAGTAACTGAGTATGTTTTTTAAGTAATTGAAAAATTGCTTTGAGAAATATTTTAAAAATGTGCATGTTCCTTTAAAGGCAAGGTAAAAACTGGGCCGATGTAAGAAACAAAGTAAACCCAATTTTAATGAAAACGCAAACAGTTAGACATGATTTGCCAGCAATTGATACTATAGCTAAGGAATTTCTTTTCAGGCAAGTCCGCGTCATGATCTCTTCGTACAAATTTCAGAAAAATCTAAAAAAACTTAAAAAAAAAACCTTGCAGGATATCGACAATTCGTGATGTTGAAACTTTGGAGATGCCAAGCAATTTCGGTGATGAAATTAAAAAATGGGCATTTGAGTCTATATGTGCGATTGCATTAAACAAACGGTTAAATTTATTACTTTCGGATAATCCTGATCCCGAAGTACATAAGTTCACTCGCGCTACGAATACCTTCCTTCAGCTAGGTTATGAATTCGAGTTTTTTCCAGCATTTTGGAAATATTATGAAACAGCAAAATTCAAAAAATTGATATCAGCTTATGATGATATTACTAACATAACAACAAATTACATAAATCAAGCCAAGGAAAAATTCCAAACAAAAGGGGAAATGAAGAATGCTACAAGTGTATTAGAAAAACTCTTAATTGTAGACCAAAAAGTTGCAGTTGTAATGGCAATTGATATGTTGATGGCTGGCATTGATACAGTAAGATTTAAAATTCATAAAACAATTAACAAAAAATATTACTATCTTCTTCTTCTACATTTGCAGACATCAGCAGCTTTCACAAATCTTCTCTATTATCTAGCCAAAAATCCGCAAAAACAAGAAAGACTTCGAAAAGAAATTATGAAAATCTTACCAGAAACGGACAGTCCTCTGACAGCGGAAAATACTAAAAATATGCCATATTTGCGGGCCTGTATTAAGGAATCCTTACGGATAAAGGCAATTACTATAGGAAATTTTAGAGGTACAGTACAAGATTTAGTTTTGTCGGGATATCGAGTACCTAAAAATACTGGAGTTATTATGGGTGCTATGATGGACGATGCAAGGTATTTTCCGAAAAGCCTTGAATTTTTTCCAGAGAGATGGTTAAAACAGGGAGAAGATGCATGTCCTGCAGCCCGAACAAATCATCCATTCATTTACTTGCCTTTTGGTTTTGGACCTCGCACTTGTATTGGAAAGCGTATCGCCGAAATGGAGATAGAAACCATGATTTCGAGAATTGTTAGAAACTATCATGTTTCTTGGCATCATCCGGACATGCAATACGTCAGCAACTTAATAAATAGGACTACTGGAAATATGCAATTCAAGTTTACAAATTTGTAGAGTATACGGAAATATTCAAATTGTTTAAAATTACTTTTACTTTTTTGGTTCAGTTTTTGTATTCTAAGTTTGGTTTTAAGTATTACGGCAAAACTTCAGAAAACCTTTTACCATTTCTTTTTGTTAAACGGAATTACCTATTCAAATGTGAAGAAAAATATACATTAAACGATGCCTTAATGAACCTTAATCCTTGAATCAAAGAAATCTAGATTATCAGCTTTTTTAAAATCCAGTTCATGGTTAAATAACAATAGGGCAATCAAATAAACAAATTACTTTATAAAGATTTTTTTTTTAAATTTCCTTTCATATTGCTTTATAAAGACCGAATATTTTTTTTATTTCCAACCAAACAAACCTTCATCCATTTAATGTGAGGAACTTAATCTGGAGCTTATTGAAATTGGGCCGTGGGGGTAACCAGCTTTAATGACCATGCAATGAGGACAGGACGATTTGATGTCGAGAAAAATGTAGGAACCCTTGTTGTAATAGGTCTTAAACAATATCTCCATTGTAGGTTGATATGGATTTGTACTGACCAATACTGGAGGCCGTGCATTCCTGTATACTTACCGAAGTCAGCAGCTCACCGTGCGCGACAGTTTCAGCAGGCCAGCATGCTTGCAAAACACGGCTAACAAGGCGCAGGTTTAACAAAACTGCTTGCTGCGACAATACACATAACAAAAAATTCATGCCGTATGCCGTATATGCTCTAACTGAAGGAAAACGAAAACGATTGGGGAAAGAAAAGAAAGGGAGATGAGTGTGCTAACATGTATTTAGTTACCTTACTATGGTCAAAAAGGACCTGGTGTTTTTGTCTTCTTTGATCAGTTCCACCATCGCATGAACTTTGGGGCCTCTGTTAGATTGTTTCCTGAAAGATAAAAAAAGAGACAGACAGAAAGAAAGAAAGGTCGTTTCCAAACTATATATTACTACAAAATAAATTTGTTCGGGCTCAGAAGTCGTGGCTATTCTAAACTCTTATTTCATTCCAATTCAGTATTAATGACGTCCGCGGTACCAAATAAGCACTATCTGAAAATCCATAGTGGTCAGTGGAGAATCTATCGCCCATCCTCGGGTAGAGAGCTCTCAAAGATAACCAGGAAAAGAAATACGATCTAAAAAAACAGAATACTAAAAAAACGGAAGCCAGCAATGTCTCGCTCCAATATAAAATCAATGATGGCTCGAACTGATGTAGAGAAGGTCTCAATTTTTTCCTGGAAATTTACTGGAAATTTTTTCTCTAGTATTTTATGCATTACATTAAAGTTGTTTGACGTGAAGATACCATCAGGTATGAAGATAAATGAAAAAAAGCATTTAGGGAGAGTGATCAACAGCAAATCCCTTTTTTTCAAATCGATATAATTTCTGGCTGGATATGTAAAAATTTCTCGTAGTACTTTCAATGCTTTCTTGATTATTTAGCTGCCAATTGACCATACAAGAATTTTACAAAAAGCCCCAATGATTCACTGTTATATACGGTTTACTATAGTGAATCAAATTAGGTAAAATCGACTCCAAAATTACAGCTAGATTTTTGTATTGATATCTCTCGAACAAACGAATGCTTAGGCTTATCATTCTGACATTCAGGAACACCTGCAAAATTAGGGGAATTTAGCATTGCGAATTTGTATTGAATGCTTTTCATAATAATCTTATCTGAATATTACTACCATTATCTTTATTGCCAATTACCTTTCCCACATAAAAAACTTGTTTGCTAATTTCATGTTAAATTTAGCTGAAACAAAGTCTTCTTCAATTGGACTTTTTTGAGGATAATCGGCCAACATTCATAATATTCATTTTTGTTTTCCACCAAATCATACTCTTCTGTTGTTTCTTTGTATAAACAAAGAATCTTTTCAACTTTTTGTTACTGGAATATATATATATATTTTTTGTATTTCTTCCCGCAATTGGGTCTTTCTCAGCTGTATCGCTAGCGATACCACTTCTTCCTTTTCTGTCATTTTTGTGTTGGGCTTGCAATAGGATATCCTTGAATTGATCCGGGCTTACTAACCAGTGAACCAAGCTCATTCTTCGACATTTCGGATCGGTTCACTATTAGCCTCCACTTCCCTTAATAAAACAAAAACAACGGTAAAAAGTTACTAAGTTCACAACAAAATGTCAAGGCACCCCACTTAAAACTCTGCAAGAGTAAATTACTATTTAAGAATGTATTGAAAAGTGTTGCCAAATCCAAATATCAATAAAAAGTCGTGGCTATGTTTCACTATTAGATATTCTCCCTACTGTTGGCTATTTTGATTCAATACTAAAAGCCAAGCCAACCTAAATATTGGGCCTGTTGCTAAACTAACAATTTTTCTGTCAACTGAATCATCTGAATGTGATTGAGACTGAGTTTTACAACACTTGACAGTTATTGTATCTTTGTTTTAGTATTGTATAAAAATTAAAAATTAATCAGATTATAAACTGTTCTACATTGTATGAAATTCTTTGGATGAGTCGAATATGGCAGAAATGAAAACACTTCTGTTAGATGAAAACAGCTCTTCAGATTCTGACGAAGAGATTGAATTACGAGTCAAAAGACAAAGAGTCGAAGATTTTGTTACAAATAATGTACCTTTGTACAGTATGGAGGATTTTAGAAGTCACTTTGGGATGAATTGATGTACTTTCGATGTAACCTTTACGAGAAAACTACATTGTTATATTGCTACCTTGCTTATTGTTAACCTCAGCGTTTGTTAGTAACTTTTAGCAGTCACTGAGAACGTCGTCGTACTGGACGACCTAAATGCGGATTTGACAGAGCTTTGCTGGTTACCATTTGTTATTTGGCCAACATACCAAACTACAGGCAAGTCGCTGATCGTTTCAATTTTGAGAGGGGGATGACTCAAAGAATTGTGATAAAAATATGCGAGATGATGTACAATAAAAGAAAAGAGTTTATTAAATGGGCAGAAAGAGATCTTAAAAAAACTGTTGATGTATTCAATCTACTCAGAGGCAACAACTCCTTTCCTAATGTTGTTTCCTGTGTCGACGGAACACATATTGTTATAACCCGACCTACAACAGATAACAGTTTTTACAACAGACATGGGCAGCACTCCGTTCAACTACAGGCTACGCGCAACTCTAAAAGGTTATTTACCGACACTTACGTTGGTTGGCCAGGGAGTGTGCATGATGCTCGCGTCTGGAGAAATAGCACCTTATATAAAAGACTTTCCGAAGAAAATCTTTTACTCCCAGAATTGCACATCTTGGGTGATTCGGCATACCCCATAGCAGGATTTTTATTAACTCCTCACAGAGTCAATGGACATCTCAGCGCAGAAAAGAAAAAAATTAATAGGAAGCTAAGTAGCTCAAGAGTTGTGATCGAGCAGGCCTTTGGAAGACTACAAGGTCTCTTTAGACGTTTAAAGTATTTAGAATCAGAAAATTCGAAAATGTGAAATTTATTGCAATGGCAGCATGCATTCTACATAATTTCATACTTCTTCATCAAGAGGATGATGGAATTATAGACAACTACGATGTTGAAGATTCTGACACTTTCGAGGATGATACCTATGCATCAGAACGAATGAATGAGGCGGAAACGAGAGATGGGATAGCTAAAAGAGAACATTTAACAGAATATTTTTCTGGTAATCGTTCATAATTAAATAAAAGAACAGATTATGAAACATTTTTGATAGTTTTATTTTAAATAAATATGGCACTTCTTGATAAATAAAAACTCAAATTACATGTAAATTAAATCAAAACTAAAATTAATATTGCGGACTTATTTGTTATTTTTTAAGACTTCCATGAGGTCATGTATAGCTTGTATCTTTTTGTGCTCAAGCTTTTCCAAAGCCTCAAATTTCTCCTTCTGCCACTGAAATTTCTGCTTTTTAAATTCAAGTAATTCCTCCGTGAGGGTTTGCTTCCTTTTCCCGGGAGTAGCACGCATTCCAGAACTGGAGGAAGCTAAAGATGAACGGCTATTGCAATCAATTACGTCTCCTATAATGCCTGCCGAAGGTTGAACATTAGCTTCTGTTCCGAGTGCCCGATCAAATATATCAAAATAACACCATGATGAAGATGCTTCTACTGTTTTCTTTGATCGTTCCTTATTTCGTAAATATGTTTGTTTCAGGTTATTGAATTTTTTCTCCAGGTCTTTGCTCGCAGCTCTGTATCTTAGTTGATTGAATTCTGTTGCTATTTTTTGGCAGAGCTTACATTTCTTACTAATCGGACGAGAAAAATCTACATCATGCTCTAACCTAAGGGTTATAAGCAATTTTATTTTCTTGTCCCAAAACTGCCCCTCCATTTCTTCAACTGGAGGCTGTGCACCAATACTTTCCGGTAAATTGGGTACTTCGCCGGTAACGCCAAACAAACTGCTACAATAATCCGCCAACGAATTTCCACCTATTAAAACAATTTACTATTATTATTTTTAATGTTTTAAAGTGAAAACAATAGTTTACCTTGTTCTTGCAGCATATCATATGTATTGTCATCAATTTCGACAGCATGGCTTACCCCATTTATTTGCACCGTTAAATTCATTATTTTTCACAAAATTTTCAAAATATCGAAATAACTAAATTAAAAAAAACCGCACGATCCTAATGACAGTAAACAAAGGACAGAAAAAGTAAACAGAAATCATGCTCAACGCACACATATGTATATATATATATCAAGATAATCAAGTGCGTTCGGATCGCCCTTGATTGTCTTTAAAGAAAAATTCTTAAGGCTGAGTTTAGAAACACGTGACGTTTAAGAAATTCTAACTTTTACAAAAAAATTGGTAGAATTCGTCCGGGAAAATTTTTTTGTATATTATGATAAAGGGAAAGCAAGCACATATGGATTATATTCGAGGAGATGCGTGGGAGAGAATGGAAGAAAAAAAATCATTTTTGTACACAACATAATAAACACAACAACATAAACAAATGGTTTTTATATTTTTGAACCCAACAATTTATTCGTTTGAAATTTTTGTCTTTCTCAAGCAAAAAAATGATAACTAAATCAATGAAATGTTCTCCAAATGTACGCAGCAGTAGACTGCGCTCAATGGCAATCCATTTCAGCCTTTAATGCCAAAAACTGAAAATAGTTGGCAGCCATGAAAAAAACATCCCCCACAAATGTAGGATAGGATGAAAATGTGTCCCATTTCAAATGCTTTTAAAATATAGGGGAGATGGGGATAGTTTCAACAAATATACTATTTCTGTTAATTACTCCGAATTTTAGGTAATTTGCAAAGTACCCCATGTTATGGGTCATTTGCAACATTAGATGGGGCATATTTCAACTGCCAGGTATAATGTTATGTAAATCGAGTCAACTTAACTAAAAGTGGATATTGTAACTGAAATTGATTTATATTTACAGTCATAAGCTATGTAAACAGTTCTATAAGTTGCTTTGACTTATATTGTATTACCTTCAAGGTTAATAATATAACAAAATTTAATCTTGGTCACATATGTAGACATCTAGCAATTGTTATTTTTAACATACACACATACATTGCAGAAAATAACAATAAACAAAACTTAACAATATTTCAATGAAAAAATAAAAAAAGCTTTTTCATACTTTAATGCTTTCAGTTGTTTGTTGCAACTTGCCTCAGATTACACTCTAGAAAAAAAAATACACCGTTAAACAGTGAATCACTGCATCACTGTGCAGCAACTACGTACTGCTCATTGTCGTGCCCTGTGAGAGACTGAATAAACACACTGAACGAAACATCTAAGAGAGATGCCTTGACATAGGCGTACGGCTTTTGGTAGAAATTATTTTCCTTTCCCTTAGTGATTATGATAATACAAGTGCATTTATTTATATGTCAATGACTGTGAAAAGATTTCAGTAGTGCAGTTTCTAGAATAAAAATAGAGATTTTAATTTAAACAATTTATTTAGATTTCACTTTATTCTGTTCTCTATTAAAATATACCACACTGACTCGTTGTTGCACTCAACTGCCCCCATTCTTTAATCTATAAGTTTTTCCCTTCACTGTTCTTGTTCAAATCTACCTTTAATGTATCCTCCTGCCATCTACTTGTCAAAAGAAAACATATATCAAGTACTCTTCTATTTATGTGTAATGTCAAACCTAACAGTCAACAACAGTTGTATTGTGTAGTCGACAATTGAGATCAAATTATTTCATGTAGGTAAGTATTACATTTAACTACTCTGCATTAAATTGCTTTGTATGTTTTCAATTAATTTCTATATTATTTCTAGTTTCTAATGTTGTAATATCAGGTCGGTGTAGGGAACAATAAACTTTGTAGGTTGTGTTAGTATAAATGTTTTCAATTACAGAGAATTACATGAAACAGCTGAACTGACTGATCTAATAGATACAACAATGAATATACAATCTTCAGATAATTATTTGATGAATTATATAACTCAGCACTGGTTCTTTGTTGCTATTTTTATTGCTTTTTTATGTTATATCCGGTTCGTGGTCTTTTGCGTTGAAACCATATGTTTAAATTTTAATATATACTATCAATAATTCACAGGTCAATATTCCCAATAGAGCACAGTTTATGAGAATATATGGTACTCAAAATCATCCCGGTTTAAGTATATGAATTATATAGTATAAATATTAGTAATAACTAGTATCGAATTTATTCCTGTACTGTAAGGCATGCAGTATATATGTACACAGAAGGGTCATGCCCGTAAGCTTCTCAAGACACTTTCACATTAAAAGCAATAACCGAAAAAATGTTAGCCGAAAAACTTAATTTATTGTTGTTTTTCTTAAGAATCTGGAATAAATATAACTATTTTTAGTTTATCCAATTTCCCTGGATTTTATTAATCATTAGTACAAAAATCTTGTTTTAAGGTGTTATACACAACTAAGCAGTCGAGAAAAATTGTTTTTTCAAAAATATCATATTCTTATAGATTCATCTGTTTTTTTATTAGCCTACAATTTTTTTTTTAATTCGCAGATATATCGAAGTTATAGGCATTTATACATTCCTCAAACCGGGTTTAACCTACCCCTATTATTGATATAGTGTTATAAAATAAAAACAAAATATTTTTGCCAAACTATTTACTTAAAACAAACAAAAAGTCCCAAAAGTTGGGGAAAAAAAATTACTGGTGGACATAACCCCTTAAAGTGGAATAAATTGATTATTTCGGTTTACATTTTTCAGTTCTTATTTTTGATGTGAAAGTGCCGTTACTTTATTGCTATGAAATCTTACTATTGAAAATGGGAGAAAAAATTGAAATTATTTTCAGTTTTCAAAATCTATAGTCCCTATCCTACTCAATTTTTTTTCCAAATGCTATCATTTTGAGTACGTACATGGTTTGGTATGTCATTGAAAACATAACAATTGAAAAATATTCTTTAAAAGCTTTTAATGCTAATTCAGTATTCAAAACTTCTACTATAATTATCATATTAAAAACAGCTTTCTATTATCACAAGGCTATTAAAATTCTTATGAAAATGTGTCGTGTAGTGACTTAGTAAACGCTCAAAGGTAGGCAATTTATTATTTAATCGTCTTTGGTACAGGTCCATGCAGTATTATTTTTCAATATTATAACAACAAAAATATAATAGTCGTAAATCTACATTACAGATAAACCCAGTCGATCACTTGCCATGTTAAAAAATAAAGTTCAAGGAATACTCTGGAGCAATTCATAACAATATTAACAATCTAACTAAGACCCAAAGCTTTCTAATGCGATTAAATCAAACCAATATTACCGTCCGTTACTTTCGATTTGTTTTCATTTCTTTCATAATCTACAGGGTGTCTGGTTTCAAGCTACCAACCGAATGTCCAGTGATAGGTCTCGATGAGTTCAATAAGGCGGATATTACAGTATCGGCGTAAACACTTTTAGCATTTGATGAAGTAACTAAAAATTTCAGACACATAATGTAAAAAGGGGCTACGTCAAAACCATTACATTATTTGTCTACTCTGCTGAGTTACGTCAAATGCCTACGACATATATACATGAACATGTACTTGGTACTGCATGTAAGTAAACAGAACATGCATCTAATAACAAAATGCAATTCACGCTAAAGGTTTGGTTTGGTTTCAGCATTGTAAAGCATTTCGAAAATTGAATGAATTTTTAAAATTAAATAAATTTTACTTCTCAGGGTCTAATTTGTAGTACCTACATCGATATAGTGCATAGGGTGATATACCGATGTGCTGTTATTATGGTTGTGATTCGGGTCATAGGTATCTGGATTACAACATAAGCACATTTCTGCTCAATGGATACTTTCAGTTTCATAATAACTTAACAGTTAAAATTGGAAACATTTTTAATTTGTAATAACAGAACTCTATAGAAACACTTTGAAGCTTACTAAGAGGTATTTTTGCGATTTCTAAATCCTGTGAAATACTTTATGGTTAAATTGAAATCAAACATTAACACATTAGTTGCAATTTGTTTTCTTCATAACCTTTTTATAATAGTAGTTATTATAACCGTAATTTGAAACTCTTTTCATTGGAAATAAATTTTACTGCAATCATTTTTTAACTATAGATGTTTTCGAAATATTTTCGAAGATTTAATTTAAAATATTAGATTATTACACTAGGGGGAGCCCGTCGGCGTTGCCCGACGATAATATAGATACCTAGATGGGTGGGGGTGGGGTTGGGTTTGTTTAAGATGAGTTATATCTAAGCTATTATCTGACTCTATCGCGCGATTGCGTTCTCCAAAGTTTCACCCTGTGGCTGTATGTGTGTGTGTGAGAGAGAGGGTGCATGCATACATTCATTTGTATGGGAGAGTGTAGCTCTCTACGTCGACGTGTTCTCATGCAATGCCCGCAAATATATCGTAAAACACGAAATTTTAGTATGGTAACCCCACGAAGGAGTTGCCCGATTGGTCCCATTTTCGAACTGTATTTAAAATTTTTATGAAAACTCCGTGTACAAAATATGAGCTCTTCACCGCGAAGCCTTCTCAGGCATCTACCAAGTACATAGTGGAAAACAAAAGTTGTTTATGGCATCACTAAGAAGGGGTAACCCAATTTAGCCCATTTTTGAAATTCTATTTACAATTTCTATGAAAACACCACGTAGCAAATTTTTTCCATGGCAACCCTACAAAGGAGTTGCCTGATTGGTCCCTTTTCTGAACTTAATTCAAATTTTTCTATAAGAATATCCCGTGTACAAAATGTTAGCTCTCTACGTCGCCGCGTGAGGCAGTGTCCAAATATATAGTGAAAGCCTAAATTCTTGTGTGGCAACAACAAAAAGCGGTCACCCGATTTGGTCCATTTTTTAACATGTATTTGCAGTTCTCATGAAAACGCCATGTACCACATTTGAGCTCTCCACGTCGATGCGTTCTCGCACAGTTTCCAAATATATAGTGAAAAATCAATATTTTGTATGGCAACATCATGAAGATGTTACCCGGTTGAGGCCATTTTTGTAATTTTATTTACTATTGCTATAAAAACACCAAATACCACATTTTATTCTGCACGACGACGCGTTCTCATGCAGTACCAGAATATATAGTTAAAAACGAATTTTTTTTATTGCAACCCTACGAAGGAGTTGCCCGATTTGTCCCATTTTTTTAACATAAATTTACATTTTTTTTAAAAACACAGTGTACAAAATTTGAGCTCTCCACGTAGACGAGTTCTCAGGCAGTTTCCAAATATACAGTGAAAACCTAAATTTTTGTATTTGCACCGTGTATAAAGTTTCAGCTCTCCACGTAATTTATATTTGCGCCATGTGTAAATCTTCAGCTCTCCACGTCGACGCGTTCTCAAGCAGTTTTTTACATCTCGAGAACAGCGCCATTCCTCGTTTCCAAAACTATCCTATATTCTAAGTTGGAACCAACCAAACACATACACAGAATTTTATTGGAATAGGTTGCGTGGCTTCGGAGATTATCGTATACAAACATCGTGACACTGGTTTTTTATATATTATATATTATATTATATATTATATATTGAAACATTCCCTCAACAAAAGCCATTTCTAAGTGAAAATGAAACCTAGGTGTAATAGTTCTTCAGCATCCATTTATCGTACTTATGATACTTATACGTAAAATGGTTTCGCAACTCTCTGGTAAGATCAGTAACTATATAGTTGTTATTTATTTTCAGTTATAAAAACTTACTTAGAAAATTTGTTTTAATTAAGAAATATTTTAAACAACACACAAATTTGTAGGAAAATTCACGGCTTATATAAGCGAAAAAAGGCGATAACATATTTTCCATGGATACTGGAGTTAGTGTTTAGCATAAAACACAAAGGAAAAGATTTAAATTAATCGTCATACAAAACATATTTATAGAAATAAATATTCATTGATTTTATTTCCTAACGTTATACAGCAGAATACGTTTTTTTTTCAATTTTGAATAAGATGCGCTATGTCAAATTGTACTTACCCCGTCTTACCATCCATTTTGCTACTATCAAAGTAAGACCCACACCCCGCTAGACACATGTATCGTCCAGATTACAAATGGAAACTAATCGGAAGACGGAAGGTTTCCTATATCCACTAAAACCCTGTATTTATCAAATTTTTTTCCTATATTTTAACCATCTTTCCATTCATTTGTATAAAAATCATTTCATTAAACTATACGCCTCTGCCTTTTGTATGAAATAAATTGAAAAATTAAGAAGATATCTCAGTTATTTTAGTTAATTTTTTCTAAGCTTGAGAAATAGTTTGTTTACTTTCACCCCAAAGCGCTCTCGGCAAAATTTTAATCTAGATTAGGTTCTATAAACGTTTTCTTCATATATCTTTAATTTTAGTTATTATTTCCTTATCATATATGTATAAAATTACAAATAAACGACCTCCCGTTTGTATTCTTCGGTGCACTTGTACTTCCCAATGAATTAATAATAAACATTCACTCAATGAGCTCCACTTAGATAATATCAAGCGTGTGTTTTTTCTACTCGATATTATTAAGCTTTCTGTATCGCTTTCGTATGGAAAAAGCTAAAACGACCAGACCGACTCGAATTAATTCAGTAGTTGCCGTGACTCAACTTGGAGTGGACATTCAGAGCTTTTAAGAATTCAAGAATACTATCGGGCTAGCAAAAAACTATGTAGTGAAAAAAGTTTTTTTTTTTCATAAATATAATTTTCGTGCGCATTAAAGAATAATCGTGATCGTGTATAACAAAGAAGAAGTGACCTAAAGATATTGTAATGAAAGCCCTGCAGAATACCAAAGCCATTATAATTCACAAACTAAAATTTAATGGCAAATATGAATGGAAACGGCTGATGTCAGTGCAGACTTCTGCTAAGGTAAAAAAAGCTTTTTACATCTTAGGTGCACCCGTACCTGAAGTGTGTGTATATGAAACATATTTTGTATAGTCATGCCAACTTTAAGCTTTTTATTTTTGATTGGTTACGAAGTCAAAAGCTAATGAAGAAATTCTAATCAAACGAGCTGATACTATTCACGATTCTGCTCTATACATGAATGTTTCTACTTGCATCATTAAGGGAATGAAAGGAATTAAAGCTTTGATTCTAGGAATCCAGAAAGTAATCATATTTCTTTGCACACTTTTTGTTCCAGTTTAAACAAAGTAAAATTGAAGATCTCATTTTTTTAGACAAAAAAAATCGCTTAATCCCACACTTATCACTTCGCATATAATGTTTTTTTTTAATTACATCCTTATGTAGGACATCAAGTTCTATTCTATTATTATGTATGACTTGGACAAAGTGTTTGTTTTGATAGGCTGAAATATTTCTTTCGCTTCAGTTAGAGTGGGCCGTAGCCCAGTTGGTAAAATCGCAGCTACGAAAATTTCTATTATCACTAAAGCAGCAGATACATTGCCGGGCAAGGAAAAGTTTTCCAAAATATTTTCCTTCAAAATGCACAGAACATACATGAATAACAGCAATTTGACATAACACTACAATACTCTTGGTATGTTTCTCTGAGTTACGGCAGCTCTGAATGAGATTATCCTCCTTCACCTCATCCTACTACGTTTTTCATTACAAGGTCATACCATGGGAATGCATCATAGCATAGATGGCATAAGAACTAGATGTCGCATAGCATACCGTAGAAAAGTATACAGATTTTAAATCGCTGGTCCATTCCGGAATAGACCACAACATGTTTCAGAGGTACTGAGAACAAATGTTCCTTTAACAGCAGTTTTGTATACATTTGGTCGACTCCTTCAACATGATAGATGCGGGAAAATATGAATCACTCGACGTATCTATCATCATTTCTCTTTTCATGTTGCTGACTGATCAAACTAAAGGAATGATGAACAACACAAAATATTCGGTGCGGGGGTGGGGCGTAAACGCACTCCAGCTATCTGCATTCAATAGACCGGCGATTTCAAATCTGTATACTTTTCTACGGTATGCTATGCGACATCTAGTTCTTATGCCATCTATGATCATAGTCATATAGTATTTTTATAACATCTGACCACCTAAAAACACATTATATTGCGGGCACAATCTTGTAAATCCTTTGTCACATCTATTTAACTGGTCTCTGTGGATCGGTATACTCCCATTACCATGAAAGCTATCCTATATTATTCCTATACACAAAAGAGGCAGAAAAGATGAAATAGCTAATTATAGGAATATTGCCCAGCTTTCTTTCATTCCTAAGCTATGTATTTGAAGCGATTGTATGAGATGCTGTTTACTTTCACTGCAAACATTTATTAACTACAAGCCAGCACGGTTTTGTGAAGAAGCGATCAACTTCCTGTGGAAAAAACTCTTTATGCAAACGAAAAATCTTTGAAAAAAGAAATTTCGTTGCAAAAAGAGGGCGTTTCATATAAGTAGAAACCGTATAATCATCAGTACGGCTTGGTTCCTACCTGCCTTATATGCCAAAGAAAACAGCCAAGCTGACCTCATATATAGACTTAAAATAAATACTACGTATTTACTTGAATGCCTAGCAAGATTTAGCCCTATGCGGGACTAGCATTTCATAGAGAGTTTTGCTTTGAAAATTCATAGCGAAATAAGTCAATCTAAAATTGACTTTCCACTTGATTCTCGAGCTGCGGACTTAGCAGCAAACTGAGTCAATTTCAGATTGACTTATTTCGCTGTGAAATTTCATAGCAAAACCCTCTTCCACTAACCTGGTTGAATTTAGCTCGGCTTGTCTCAACTAAATGGAAGCCAAGTTGACTGCATCTTAACCAACTTCAGTAAGTCCTTCGATAAAATATCCTACAAGCTTTTGCTCTTTAAGCTCGGTGTCCTCGGACTTCCTACTTTTTTAATTAAATGGCTAGAGTCATATTTATCAAATAGGATCCAGTCAGTTCTGTTTAGGTCGGCTGTCTCTTGTGAAATACCTGTACCTTCCGGTGTTCCTCAAGGCAGCCATCTTGGTGCGCTTCTTTTCATCTTATATATATTAACGATCTGCCAAACGTTATTAATCTATCTGATATATGCTGACGATGTCAATCATTTTCAGACGGTCGATAGCTCTATTGGTTGTGGCGCTTTGCAATCTGATATTAATAGTTTCTTCATTTGGTGAAATAAAAATTGTATGTACCTAAATATTGACAAATATATCAATGGTATCGCTATTGACAAAACCAATGAAGTCAAGACCTTGGTGTACTTTTAGTCACCAAACTTAGCTTTTTACCACATATTGACAAGACAATCAATAAGGCTAATGCCGAATTTTACTGGTATCTAGCTTTTTTGCGTCCTCTTATTGATTATGCTATCCCTGTTTGGTGTCCTTTTTATGATACTCATCTAAGGCGCTTGGAATCGATACACAGGAGATTTATTTGCTTCGCACTTAGACGTCTCCCATGGGATAATCCTCTCACGCCTCCGCCTTATGAGCAGAGATTAAATATTCCTAAGCTACCTACGCTCATCAGAAGAAGTGAGGTAACTAAGGTAGTCTTCTTATTTCAAATAATTGCTGGTGTAATAGATGCTCCTGAGCTCTTATCTAAAATTAACTTTAATATTCGTCCGCGAACTTTAAGGAATGACTCGTATGTTTTGTTACATTTACCTCATCATCGCATCAATTACGGTTATAATGAGCCTAAATGCTCTATATTGAGAGCCTTAAACAGATCACTCAGACCTCACTGATTGTGACTTAACTTCGACAAAGATGAAAGGTCTGCTTTACGAATAAAATAATTTTTTCGTGTTGCTGTATTAGTTTAAAACTTAGTTTTATTTTATTTTGTTTTTTCTTTTTAAATTGTTTATAGTTTTTAATTTTTTATTTTGCTTTCTATTCTTTTCTTTTATAATAGTCAGGTGGAATTTTTTGTCCTGTTGGCTCTGCTAAGTAAACTATCAGAAGGCAAATACTTCATGACGTTTACTTTATAACAGAGAAGTTATATATTGCGTACACCAAATGGAAATTTGGTTAAAGCCAAGATCGTTAAATGTCGATTCTCCTCCATAACTTCAGTTCTGAGATGCATTTAGTTTGACAAAATTCTCACCATCGCAAGCAAGTATCTCTTTTACGTCGACACGCAATGAAGTGCCGTTGGATTCTATATTTGAGCTTTTCTTTTTTAAATCAACTAGAAAAACTGGAAAAAATCTTCTTGATTTTACTTTTTTTAGATTTAGTTCAACTAATTTCATTTACTTTTAACAGACTTCAACAATATTCAAGAAAAAATCAACAACTGTTACGGTTCCCAAGGAAGTTTGTCTTTGACTTTGATCAACAAAATTTAAATTAAATTCAACATTTCTCTTAGATGAAAATAAAAATATGCTCGCTATTCTATTAAGATATTCAGCAATATTATTTATTAAATTTGTACATTACCTACCATACTCAAATTTGATGTCAGGTGGAGCATGAAATTCCAGCAATCAAATTGAGTGATAATATCGAGGTTAATGATATCGAATAAACTTGCTGGAAAAATAACCGAACTTGAAATATCATCAATTTAAGAGAAATATTGACCTTGTTATCAGTCAATTTCATTGCTGCAATTTTGTACTCCACATAACAAAAATAAGTGCACTCATTGCAAGGTGGTTTTTAACCTAATATTTCTTGAATTTCTAATAGAAAACGAAATTTTTGTATGGCAACCCCACGAAGGAGTTGTCCGATTTGTCTCGTTTTCGACCTAATTTTTTTTTTTTAAAGTCCGTGTACAAAGTTTCAGCTCTCTAAGTATACGCGCTCTCTAGTTATCGTGCGCACAGAAGGACGGACGGACAGACGGACAGACGGACGGACAGACGGACGGACATGCAAAAATCAAAATAACTTTAAATATTATGCATGGGTGTCTATTATAGCTAACGTAGTATACCTATGATTTCACTACTACCATGACGTAAACGAACACAAATATAAAACACTTACACATTTCATGAGTAGCTTATGGTTTCAGTTTAGAGCGCTTCCTGTTTAGGACTTTATCCAAATGCTTTGAACAAATCTGCTGACATTTCACAAGTTACATATCAGCTGATATTATAAAGCCTAAATAGTCATCGAAAGTATACCAACTGTAGAAAATACTACCAGCTTGACTAATCCTAGGTTCTGCTAGAAAGTTGAAGTTTGTGAACACGTCTCCACACTAGTGTAAGTAACTCAAGAGTTGATGAGCGGCTGAAAACGAGGTTACTTGGTTGAGTAACTCCATTATAGAGAACCATTCTAAAGACTGGCAACTATTGAACTAGTGAGAGTAGATGTAAGACCCACTACAGCAAAAATTACACTAATGCTCTTATTTATCTTTGGGGTAACGATCATTAGGAAAAATAGAGCCCTAAGTTTCATTAGATTTTTAAAATAGTCAAAGTGATGTTTAACTTTTCTTCCCTTCTCAGAAAAGCTGTGTGGTATATAGTTAACTCGCATTGTATAAACCACACATACCGTCGACAGACGATAGCCATAATTCTAAATTACCAGCATCATCAAAAAATATCTGTAGTGTGTCACCCCTAAACTTTTACTTATCTCACAAAGTAAGTGCATATGTAATCGCCATATTTTTTTCTCATTTGCATAATTGAGTTTGGTTTTTGAGGATTATCGCCAAAGCGCCACTAAAAACACGAAGTAGTGATTCTGTAAACTAACAGTGACAGACCCAGCTGTTCTGTGACATTTATCACTAATTGGAACGTACGTTCGAGAACAAGTTTTTGGGGGAAAAGGGGAAACAGCGATAAAACCTTTATTTTATATCACGGAAGTAAAAAAGAACAACCAGGGAGTGTTGAGGTTGGATGAAGCTGTTTATAAGCATATAGGCAGACAAATTAGTAGACAAAACAAAAGAAATTCGCATGTTTATAACAAATATCATACACTCGGCGGGTACAGAGTATGTATAATCGTAATGCAAGCTGAAGTTCATATGAAAATTTCAAATTTAACGGAGAGATATAGTTATCTTTAGAAGTTATAAATGATATTTGATTCAAAGTATCATTTGAAAACGTATAGTTACATATAAGCATAACAAAATTAATAGTAAGTAACTACTACGGTTATATTTACTACAGTTTAAATTTTTCTCCTTTTTCTAACCGAATAACGCCTGTTAGATATAATACCTCCTGGTAATCATTTTAGTTGGCTGCTGTCTACTAATACTTTGGCTATTGCAAACAAAATTTGACTTAAATGTCAAAATCGTCTGTCACCATATATTTAATTGGAAATTAGAAATAATTTTCGATTACATAATTGGAAATTATCTTTGGTCGTCTGTCGACGGTATTAAAAAAAAATATAAATAATTATTTGCTGATATCTATGAGGAAATTATTATCATTGTTACTACAGGTTTTGGTAGATTAATGGCAGATAACAATTCTTAATTCTACTTCTACCATTTCGGCTTAACCAATTAAAAGCTTTCAAATACTAATTAAATTTGAACAAAAAGCAAGTTTTTGGGGAATTCATCGACTTTGTATGGCGCACTTTCACCTAGTGGAGGATTACTGTTATCAGGTGTATATGAAATTATTCTTTCTTTATCAGCTTATATCTAATGTGAAAGATAACATTATCAAAATTTTTTATCAGTTTCTTACGGTGTGCTTCAATATTGAGACATTGTTCAGTTTTATTGTGATACCCGACTTTCCAATTGATAACTAACATGAAGTGTATATGTATAATTCTAACACCTTCAGGAACACAGTTACGGTATCAATTACCTTATAATGTAGATTAGGTAGTAAAACTAAATATTTTAGCATTGCGATAACAGAAAATATTTTTCGCTGAACTACAAAAAGACGAAGGGTTGAGATTATGAGAAAAACGGTATATAAGGACTTGACTTAAAAGTCATAGGGGAGACCGGGTATGGGGGTGTCGTACCTGGTGCTGTTGAAAAACTGGTTGATTACATATCAAATATGTCTTTTATCTTAAAAAGGGGTGTATATCGAAATAATAATAATACTTTTATGACTGACTTGTATTAATCACATTCATTCAGCAATTGCTTGAGTTATTATCCATTCGACCGACACGGTTTACCTGGAGGCATTTGGCTAAAATTGTTCATTTTTAATACTAGCAACTGATTAGGTACAGTGCCTATTTTTGGACTTTGAAACAGTGAGGATCAAGTAATTTATTTGAAAATTTTTTTTAATAATGTTAGAAGCGACATATTTAAGAAGGGGAAATTGTATTTACTATTTCTATGAAAACACTGTGTACAAATTTTCATCTATCTACGTTGATGAGTTCTCAGGCAGTGTACAAATATTTAGTCAAAAACGAAATTTTTGTATGGCAACCCTACGAGGAAATTAACCGGATTTGTCTCATTTCCGAACTTAATTTTATCTTTTCTTTAAAAAACAAATCATGTGCAAGTTTTCAGCTATCTAAGTGCATGTGTTTTCGGGTTATCGTGTTGACGTTAATGCAAAAATTAAAAAAAAATAATATCCATGGGTGTCCAATCCATTCTGCATCATTATTTCTATGCGTTACAAACGGAGCGACAAGCCTAGTATATATATATTATGATTTCATCATCTACGGCATAGGTTTCCAACCTTTTTCGGGTGACGACCCCTTTTTATAAAAGAATTTTTAATAGGGTAATTAAAAAACGACAACCAAAATAGTTTTTTAATATAATTTTATTTTAAATTATGTTTAATAATTAATTTAAAGCGATGATTGAAATTGCATGTTATTAATCAGCCTCAAAATTCGCGGATAAGTTTTTGCTAATAGCAACCTTATGTCATTTTCGACATTTACTCTGCTTATTTCTCTTGTTTTAAACGAATAAAAGTTGAAAATCCACTCTCGCAGAGATATTTAGACACAAATGGAATTAAAAGTAGAAAGGCAAGCATCATCACATTTGGGTACGAATGATACATACATCCCAGAATTGTGTGAGCAATATTTCATTAAACAAGTTACGTGCCAAGGAATCATTCCGATCATTCATCGGGGATGCTAGTTACATCAAGGGAAGCAGAGAATGGATTTCGTGTCAATGTAGTTTCTTCTTCTTTCAGCTCAGGGAAGTAACGCTGAAGTTCGTTTTTAAGGTATTCGAGATGCCCAGTAATCTCCTCCATCAAATTTTCCTTTATTTCATCTTCAAATTCATCCACCACAGTGCAGATGGCAATGTTCCCAAGATTTATTTTTCTTCGCCAGTTTTGCAGTTTGCATAAAAATGCTCTGAGATTATCATGAAATTCGATAGTATTCGTTCCCTTTCCCTGAAAGTTCAGGTTAAGCCCACTTTGCTATTCTAATATATCTGCTAGGTATACCACTCTTTTCAATCAAGCTTTGTCATTAAAATATACAAAACGGTCATGTTTCCCTTGCACGTTCAGTAACGACTTGATTTCTTCTTTCACTTCAAAGACACGATTCACAAAATTTCCTTTAGATAACCAGCGTACAAAACGAGAACCTCGTGATCAGAGTCCATGTCCTTACAAGGTTCTTTAAACAGACATGTGTTAACAGTTCCAAATTTTATGTAATTTACGATTTTTATCGGCGAATCAAGTAGCTTTTGCAGAGAAATTGGAGGAGTTCTATTGGCACGGGCACACCGGTGGATCATGCAGTGGATTCCCCTTGTTTGGGAAGCCAGCTAGAGGAAGTTTTCTTTGATTTCATCTGAATGAATACATTTAACAACTTGAAAAAAATACAATGGTGAAACCATGATTTTATTCAAAATCTGCTCTTTAACGGACATGTCTGATATTGCATTATAGTCAATATTTTTTTTAGTTAACTGTGTAAGTTGGTGACCCCACAGAACACCTATTGCGACCCCATTCGGGGTCGCGACCCACAGGTTGGGAACCCGTGATCTAGGGTATAAAAATATTTAGTAAATTTTCAAGAAGAAATTATGGTCTTCCCTACATCAGGTCGAGGCATGACTGATTTTATATTAGAGCGAGGCACTCATATCCATTGAAAATTGAATCAATCCATCCAATCTATACACTCATCCATTCCTATCCTTCCTACCATATCAAAATGATTGCAGTCAATGAAAAAGTTTGGTCTGTTCATTTCATTGTTCGGAGCTTAGCTATAGTTAGCCAAGTGCCGCAGATTCCTACGGCACCGCATCCGTGCCGTAAGTCATGTCCCTGACTACTACTGACAACATGGAAATATGTAGGTATATAAAATAGAAATAGAACAATTTCAAATGTATTTGGATGTGTGCCGCATCTCAAGCCCAGAACACTGATGTGTGCAGCGAGCCTTAGGTTTCTTTTGAAAAATTTTTAAAAACAACGAAGAAAATTTGCATGGATTGTAAATAAATAAATAAAAGTTTTTCTTTCTATATGAAATTATGATTACAGTGAAGATGAAAAACACCCCTATGACCTTTAGGAGTTTAGACACATATGTTCCCCCCCCCCCCTCCTCCGCAAAAACCACATCTTGGGTGCGGTACTGGCTGAAACGTTTAAGTTGAAGAAAGGCAAAATCAAGGTATTTTCTATTCTGGACAATAATACGAAGAAAATGAGAATCCGCTTTCTTGAGGGAATTTATCCTAATTCTCAATTTATTTTTGTTGATACACCATTCACAATTGAAGCTCAAAGATAAACTGCAATTGTAAGTAAGAGGATCACATTAACGACCATGTTTCGACCAACTTTTTGAAGTGACGTCACCGATTTAGCTAATATTTTGCCAGGTACATAAATTATTAATTCAATTTAAATATTTTCCCAAGTTTCACTTATTGCAGATATTGAAAATTGCAAGAATCCAATTTTTGGCTTTTCGACCTAATTTCAAGAAATCTAGGCTGTACTAGGCCGATTTTTATGATCAAAGGATAAAGGATATATTTCATATTTTGTAGGAAAACTAACCCTAGCGTAGCATCATTTGAGAGTACCACATAATCAATCGCATACCTACTTTTCTTGAAAAGTCGGAAAAAGTTCCACTTTGCATCGACGACGCTATAGTCATCTTTGTACACGGACATTTTTCAAGTTTTTGTATTGGACTATCAATCTATCAGGAAGTAACAGATTTTCCGGATTTCTCCACACTTATTTATTATAAAATTCCTAAGGCGCTGCTGAAATAGATATACAGTCACAGAGTTGTCCTTCAGGCACTCCTTACGATTATAATTAAATGTGCGCTCTTCATTTGTCTATCCTAGTTACGGAAATATATACCGAAGGAGTGAACTGTAGCCTGGTCATTAATCCAGTGATATCCTTTGACAACATCCTGTACAGTAAATTAGTATAGTTTTCTGAAATATTGAACAAGACCACAACTTCAGTTTCGTGAAAAAAAAATTAAGCAATCAATGTGGGACTGAAATAATACCTCTTGCGGCAAATATGTATACTGAAGCACTGAAGAAATTCGAAGCATGAGGATCCTGAACTAGCAACTACCTCCCAAGGAACATCGTTAAGACTTCAAGTGGCAGAAATTTGGATTTTTCCTATAGGGCTCCTATCTAAATCTTGATCAATATTTAGAATAGTCAATACTCAGTAAATTTTCAATTTAGATACCAGCGAGCCTGTAGGAAATAAAACTTTCGTGTCTTGAAAGTAAGAAAATTTATATAAAATTAGCCTAGACCGAGACCACAGACCACATTAGAGACATCTGGCGTAAAAGTCAAAGACCCAACATGCGACAGTTTAAGATGAAAAAAGAATATTTGTAGTTCAATTGAATTGAAAATATTTAACGAGAATTAACTCTCATCAAAAAGTTCTTGCAAAATTTAAAAATAACTCAAAAGCCTCCAAGTTCATACACACTATGTCCAAAACTCATAGATTTGGGCGTCTCTTTGTAGTGGGTGTAGCGTATCAAATTAGCCGAATCCGCAATCCCAATTTCTGTTATTTGAATTATAATTACCACTGGGGTACCTAACATTTTGGAAACATGCATTTATTGGAACGTGCCCTGCAAGTACGCATCGATTTTTCATGTTTCTTTGATCGTTTGTTGATTAAATTCATATGCCTATCTCCCGCACCTTATTGTCGTTGTCGTTGTCCATCTGTGCACACGAGATAACTCCAGAACGCGTGTACTCACAGAGCTGATATTTTGCTCACGGGCTTTAAAAAAAAGTTAATTTGAGTTGGAAAATAGAGCAAATCGGGTATTTCCTTCGTGGAGTTGCCATACAAAAAGTGCGTTTTTCACTATATATTTGGACACTTCCTAATAACACGTTAACGTAGAGCTGAGAGTCAATACACGTCTTTTTTATATAAAATAGTAAATATAGTTTCAAAAATGCGCAACCTATTTTTCGTGTTGCCATATACAAATTTAAGATTTTTACGCATACTGTGAACACGGTCAGTCCTAGACAGTTTTGTAGTACTGAAAACTTCTTCAGAATACGAAATTCTATGAAATTGGCATTATTTTTACTGTCCGATGAACCGTTCTAGAAAATTATCCGAAAATCCAATTCAAAAATCAGACTTCCACAAGTGGGTGATCGCCCATATGGTATTGCATACGGTATTCATCTAGGGTATTACATTACTTATAATTATTCTTAGACCAATTCAAGCTTTTTTACTTGTTTTTATATCAAGATTTTTAATCTTCCAGGGAGAAATGAAATCATGTATCATCTCTCTTTTTTGGACTCGTTTCCAGTAGCCATATTTGCTGAATATTTGGACGGCCATTTGTAATAAATTACAAAGCGCATTTTTTAGAGTTGAAGATTTAGGTACAAATTAGCTTAGAAACATGAAAATAATGATAAATTTATTAAAATATAAATAAATGCACATTAGTTCCATTTATTTGGAGAACTAATTGAACATAGTTCATTAAACTATTTATTTATTAATTTATTTTGAGGCTCTGTGTTTTTTTTATCTAGCGTGTTAGATACTAACAGTAGGACTTTAATCGTTGTTAAATTCTATCATATACCTCGTAAAAAATCAATTTTAATAATTGGAAATATATCTATGTCTAATATGGTGTTGCTTGTGTTAAGCTGGTTCTGATAGTAAAAAAAAAAAACCTAATCGCGCATGCATAGTAAGTTCCACATGAATATTAATTTTGCAGACTCTAAAAGGTTCTAATGTCTTTTAATGATTTTACGTTAGGGCCACTTTTCCTATATAGGATAATTTAGGAACAAATAAGTTATCAAATAGGAATATATTTAATATTAATAGTGAAGTAGACCAATTTAGGAAGCCGTATTACAATGTCATAACATTAAATTGCTACAATAAGGAATATATGAAGTTTTATATGAGATTAAGATATAAGTACATTATAGGAATTATTATTCCTACACCAACACTAATTTTTTTCCTGGAGCATGATATGGGATTCCACTTTTTCGCTCTAAGAGTCTAAGTGCAATTTCCGATACAATAATCTGGCTTCTTATGACACCTTAAGTTAACTAATACATCCTGCAAACTTTAAACCATTACATAATCCTTCTCTTAATGTTGAATAATTTTGCAAACAAACTTTTGTTATTTTCCACAATTTTTATGATATCGATTTAAAACTTCCGGCAAAATTTGAGAAATACTTCAATTCAAACCTGGAGCTAATTTTTCAAAAATGTTTTGATACTTTTGTTTTAAATCAAAAACCTCAGGAGCCCGTGTTGACGGAAACATATTGCGATTTACTAATATAATCGACGAATAACTAATCCATTCCAATTGGAATATCATAGAAAATTGGACATTTTTATATGGATGTGGTAGTTTATGACAAGCAAATCATTTACATATATAACTGCTCCAGCTATAGCGATACAAAAGCTGCATACATACTGCACAGCCCCATTTAGTAAATTATTTCAAAATTTATATATTTCAGTTTTAGTAGAATTTTATCATTAATTTTACTTTTTTTTTTTACAGCTGCAAGAAGATCCATTTTCATCTGCAGTTCAAAGAACTGATGAAGAATGGCTAAATGCAAAACCGTACGAAGATATTCCCGGACCGGGAAAATGGACATTTCCAATTTCCTTCCTTCCAGGTGGTATGTAAAATATTTACAAAAATATTTGTATCCAAACAGGAATTGTGTAATATCCTTTAATCTATTTCATACACAGGTGCATACCATGGATGTGGACTGGAAGACTTGCACAAAAGAATGCGCGAAAAATATGGACCCATATTTAAAATTCATGGAATCATTGGCAGACAGGATGTGATATTTACCTACAATGTTGCAGATTTTCAGACAGTTTATCGTAATGAGGGTCTTTGGCCGCAAAGAATTGGTTTACAGACTTTTGAGTATTATCGAAAGGAGCTACGACCTGAAGTCTTTCATGGACTTGGAGGTTTGGTAACTGAGTAGGTTTTTGAGTAATTGAAAATTTTCTTTGAGAAATGTTTTAAAAATTTACATTTTTTTTTTAAGACAAGGTAGAAACTGGGCCGATGTAAGAAACAAAGTAAATCCAATTTTAATGAAAACCCAAACAGTTAGACATCATTTGTCAGCAATCGATGTGATAGCTAAGGAATTCCTTATTAGGTAATAATCTTTTCATAGAAATTCAGAAAACTCCAGAAAAAAAACCTTGCAGGATATCGAAAATACGTGATGCTGAAACTTTAGAGATGCCAACCAATTTCGGTGATGAAATTCGAAAATGGGCATTTGAGTCTATATGTACGATTGCATTAGACAAACGGTTAAATTTATTACTTTCGGATAATCCTGATCCCGAAGTACTTAAGTTAGCACGCGCAATGAACACATTCTTTCAGCTAAGTTTTGAATTTGATGTTGTACCATCATTTTGGAAATATTATGAAACAGCTAAATTCAAAAAATTGGTTTCAACTTATGACCACATTACTGACATAACAACAAATTACATAAATCAAGCCAAGGAGAAATTTCAATCAAAAGGCGAAATGAAAAATGCCACAAGTGTATTAGAAAAACTTCTAATGGTAGATGAAAGAGTTGCAGTCGTAATGGCAATTGATATGCTAATGGCTGGCATTGATACAGTAATTTTTATAATTCATACAAATAATTACTATTATCTTTTTTTATTCTTCTATATTTCCAGACATCATCAGCTTTCACGACTCTTCTCTATCAACTTGCAAAAAATCCGCAAAAACAAGAAAGACTTCGAAAAGAAATTATGAAAATCTTACCGGAAACGGACAGTCCTCTGACAGCGGAAAATACTAAAAATATGCCATATTTGCGGGCCTGTATTAAGGAATCCTTACGGATAAAAGCAATTACTCCAGGAAATTTTAGAGGTACAGTACAAGATTTAGTCTTGTCAGGATATCGAGTACCTAAGGAAACTGGAGTTATCATGGGTGTTATGATGCTTTCCAACGATGAAAAGTATTTCCCGAAAAGCCTTGAATTCTTTCCAGAGAGATGGTTAAAACAGGGAGAAGATGCATGTCCTGCGGCCCGAACAAATCATCCATTCGTTTACTTACCTTTTGGTTTTGGTCCTCGCACTTGTATTGGAAAGCGTATCGCTGAAATGGAGATAGAAACCATGATTTCTAGAATTGTTAGAAACTATCATGTTTCTTGGCATCATCCGGACATGCAATATGTCAGCAACTTGATAAATAGTCCTGTTGGAAATATGCAATTTAAGTTTACTGATTTATAGGGCATAGGGAAATTTTCAAATGATTAAAGTTACTTTTACTTATTTTGGCTCAGTTTTTATATTATAAGCTTGGTTTTACATATTAAGGGAAAACTTACAAAGCTAAGTTTTAACTAATTGTTTTTTTTTTTGTTATACGGAATTAGCTGTGTTGATCATTCATATGTAAAATAAAATAATGATTAAACAATGCCTTAAAAAACATTAATACGTTCACTATGAACTTTTTTAAAACACAGTTTATCGCTATATAAGAATAGTGCAATCGAATAACGAATTTTGCTGTATAAAGTTCTCTTTTTCTATGTGTCCATATATCCTGGTCCATAAGATGCGAATACTATTCTAATTTTCAACAGACCAATTTCTCATACATTTTATGTGAGAACTTTAATGTAACAAAAACTTAAACTAAGGAATAAGCACTGCAAGAATACTTAGTACGGTTTTAAAATTTGGGCACAATGATCACTCATCCGTGGCCCCTTGTTTCGGAGGCCGCTTATTTTAGATTCTATTCAACAACTAAAAGTTTTCATTACAATAAAATGCACTACAATCACAGAAGATATACGTAGATATCGAAAGTTGTACTAACAGAGTCTTGTGTGAAAAAAACTCGTTACTCTTAACTAGATGTATATGTATGTAAAGTGACCTAACGAAAAATAAACCACAACCATTGATTGAGGAGTAAACATACATCTCCAGTTTCCTTTGTAGGAGTTTGATGATGCCCGAGCTTGATCAATACATCGTTCTAATGCATATATAATTAACGATGCCTAGACAAAACCCTGAAGAAATACTTCCCAAGCCATGAAACAGACTCCCCCACTACTAGATGATAGCCACAACTGAGCCCTTACATTCTTACATATTTGCAGTTTTCTTACGTACAACTGATAAAAGTTTGATTTGAATTGCTCCACCGCCCTAAACTACTGTTCATACCAAAAATTTTGTCTTCTCATAATCTTAAGTGTACTTTCTTACCTTCCCAAGCGTATTCAAATTATTATATCTTTCCTAACCTAATGATTTAAAAAATTAAGTTATATTATCCAAATCATATTGGTAATCCTACGTTCTTTCAATTTTTTACTTTAACTCGTTGTCTCAGTTGCACTATAATAATGCATAGCCAAGTTCTTTTCCCCATTTATTAAAAAGAAGTAAATATATGACAAATATATCTTTCTTTCTTGAAAACAAGACCCAAGAAGGTTAGATGTTTTTTAACATAATTTACACATTATGTATAAAATATAATCTGTATATTATTACGAAGGCCTAAAAAATACAATAACACCTTTATGTATGTATTATAGCAGTTCTTAAGTGCTCAGATGGGTAGCACGCGAATTTAGAGAACTATTATTCCGACTCCTTTTGGACTTCGGACACCTTTGGTAAAGTCTATTAAATTGATTAAAAATAAAAAAACATTAAAATTGTTTTTATATGTACCTGCAAATTATAAACGTATTTTAATTGCCGTCAAAGGTTTTTCCCTATTTTTATATTAAATGATTTCCAATTCTTTAAAAAAGAAATTTACTTTAATTTTAGATTAACTCCTTTTAAATAAACTTTATAATACTATCACGTGGATGCTTGAATCTATCACTCTCTCTTTTCAATACAAAGTGAGCGAAATAACACGACACTTGAAGTTTTACTTCTGTCGGGGGTCCCCCGACCTCCTTTCTTTTTTTTTTAGAATTAAAACTATCAGGTACGGATCTTTTTTTCCAGTAGGAAGAAAGAAATGGCAAAAGAAAAGTACTCTTAACTTTAGAGGAATAAATAGAAATTCGAATTTTGTTGAAAGTGGGGAAAGCAATAGGGAAATAGCAAGGGATATGGACGCATTGCACAGATAATACAAAACTTAGCATAGCGACTAAAAGCGCCTGTAAGCGGCATAAATAATAGGCCAGCTTGACTTGCCAGTGTCGAAAGCAAGTATGTATATAGCAATTTTATTACACGCGTGTTCAAGCTTTGTTTCAAATAAAACTGTAAAAAACCTTATTTAAAAGCTCAACATAAAGCCACCGTAATTTTTTCAGGCGAAACAAATTTTTATTTAGACTATAGTATTAACTAACTAAATTAATCTAAATTGTGCACCTCAGTTTCGCCCATCTGGGTTGATGCGAACATCAGGTTTGATAAGAGACCCGATAACGGAGTTGGTAACCTCTACGGCAGGTTCCAGTCCGAGGAATGAAGAATCAGAGCCAAACCTAACTAGAAGGTCAGCCCACACGCCAAAGGACAATGGGATGAGCCAGTCCAGGCGTCCTGCTAACATCTCCATGAGCGCTATCTCTCTACTGGAGAAGGACACCGACCTAGTCCTTGTAGGTCTCACTATCATATCGTATCGAGTATGAAGGAAGATTTTATCGAGAATGAAATAGCAACTCATAGACCTTTGTTTGTGTTACAATCATATAGTCTTTGTACTACTCAATGGTACGACCTGGTCCGGCGAGGTATTTCGAATGAGTGGTTAGATATTTCTATCATAAAGCAGTCGTGTTCGTATTTGTTTTTGTTATAAGAAACGGCTAAATGTTAACTAACACAGGAGAAATCTCAACGCGTACTTTTGATGAAAGTGACGACGAAAACATTTTTGTTCGTGAACCCGAAAGCGATCATGAGAATTTTGCTGTGAACAGCTGTTCTGAGATTGAAAGTAACGTCAAAGTTTACTTAATAATAAGTTAAGAAGCTGTAGAGCAAAATGGGCACATTTCTGGTGTTTTTTAGAATGAAACAAGTAATCTCATATACTTTCGTCTTTTGCATGAATGGGGGAAAAGAACTTGTCTATACACTATTGTAGTGCAACTGAGACAACGAGTTAAAAACAAAAATTGAGAGAACGTAGGATTACCCGAACGATAAATCTTATTAAATCTCTCAAAATCCTTTCAACCTATTCATAATAATGTACTTCGGGCCACACTACTTCCAATTTTTAAGAAAAAGATAAATTTCGCTTTGGCGCAGATGCTGAAAGGAGATATAAAATTCCTCTCAAATGAAATTCTCATTTTTCCCGAAAATAACAGAGAATCCAGCATGAGTTCTCCCACTTAATCTCTTCATAGCAAGACGAATGTAAACAGAAACACGTGCTGTTTAAATATCATAGGATTACAGCAACAACATGTGTCCATATTACAGAAAATTACAACAACAACATGTGTCCTAACATTATCAATATTTTGTGAAAACCGGTTTTCACAAAAGCGCGGGAGCATTTTATGAGAGTAAAATGTGAAAACTCTGCCCCTTCTCATTTATTTACGAAAATGAAACATTTTCCATCCTGTTTCGGTGCATGCAACTTGCGCTTTCACATTTTTTATCTTTATTCATAAAATTTTTAAAGAGAGTTCTATTTTTTTCGATTTTTTTTCTTTCTTCCTTCCTTTTCTTGCCGTGTGCATTTTAAATGTAAAACACTCGGATATCTCACCAGCTTCTTAACTTATTATTAGGTAAACTTTGGTAACGTGGCAGAATAAGCATCAGAAAGCGATGATGAATAATTATGTCATCATCAGTGATGATGTAGTACTACAAGAATACGTTTCAATTGACACTTATAAAGACAGAGATTGAACACTGTTTCAGAGCCTGACAAGCAAAGCCGAACTACTCGATCCAACATAATTCGCGGTGGTATTCATAAGGTGATTCTTCCTCCGGGGCAAGTTATAGTAGATCCGATAGACAGTTTCAACCTCTTTTTCAATGATAACTTATTTGGAATCATAGTGAAACATATGAATTCTGAAGCTAAAATCGATGGAAACCAACAGATAAAATCGAAATGCAAGCACTTATAGGCCTTTTATTGACTACAAGTGTCAATAAATAGGCAGATTTTGATTTTAGAGAATACTGGGACAAGATTTTTGGAAATCCGATATATTGAGCTACAATGGGAAAAAATTGATTTTCTTCTATACTACCATTCTTGAGATTCAATGATAAAAGTACCAGGCCTTTCAGAAAGTCGAGATATAAACTTGCACCTATCCGAGAGTTATGGGAGTCCGTAAATCAAAACCTAAAAGGTTTTATTTACCTGGTGAAAATCTCACTATTTTTGAGCAGCTGGTACCTTTTGGAGGACGAGTATCAATCAAAGAATATCTGCCCAGCAAACCTTACAAGTATGGTGAATCTGTGACAGCAAAACTAGCCCCCGTGTATTTGGTATATCAAGAGGGTGGAAGATTTGGCGTACAATGTAATCACCCAGTTACGTGAACCATAATTCCGAGCTAGCAGAAATATTACTTTTGGAAAATTGTTTTACGAGTCTTTACGTTACAAAATATTTGGCTCAAAATGGTCTCATAGTAGTTGGAAAATGAGGAAAAATAAGGATTGTATGATGTGATGACATTGGTTTCTTAGGTGCTAAAAAAGAGCCGTGCTGTCATTTTCGTGGCTACGATGCATCATAGCAAAGAAGTAGATGTGAGCCACTGACTTATAACAATGGACTGAGCGATTTGCTATTTCATGTGGCACAAAAAATATTGTGTTTCTGTATATCACCGTTAGAGCACCCTTTAAAAAGGTTACATAAAAGCATGTAAAACTCAACCAATCAGATGAAACTTTACACCCGAAAATCGAATTTAATTAAAAAAATATATATTCTTGTGCCCAAGTGATATTTTAATCGCTTATAAGGAATTAAACTCATTCCGACTTTAATTTTCAAAAGTTATTCTTAACTGAATCCTGCTTATGGGCAAGAGAGACGGAGCATGGTAAACACTATCTTTACCTTATTCCTTCTGCAGTGATTGCATCTGTAGCCAACATAAAAATATCAAATGACATAAGCAAACGTTCCAGAATGCAATATTTTGTGTTGGTAGCTCCAACTCTGCCATAGGGCGAAAGAGAGAACTATAAAACTTGTGCCATGCTTTCCTATAGGAAAATTACAATACACTCAGTCCATTGTTATAAGTCAGTGATGTGCGCAATGAAAACAAATCAGAAATGAATTTGCACTATAACTCCATCAAGGGAGGTGTGGATAGGCTTGAGCAAATGAGTATACAGTTCGACATAAAACAAGTACATAGATGGCCCGTTGCATTTTTTCAATATATTATAGATGTTGTTGCCGTTCCTCCTCTAATTTTATGGAAAAATTTATGTCCTACTTGGAACCAACGGAAAAAGAATACACAAAGGAAACTTTTTTTTACGTGAAATCGCAACTGTATTTGTATCACCTCATACACGGAGACGAAACAAGCCAAACAAGCCACACAAGATGTGAGGATCAAACAGGGAGCTACTCAATCGTCTGATCCTGCTGCGAATGGAAAGAAGCGTTGTCATATTTGTCCTTCCAAAATATCCAGAACTTCTAAACAGTATTGCCTATGTTTTCTTTCTTATGACCTAGTGTCTGTTGGACACTATACTCGTCAGTTACGTGTCAAGACCATACTGGGTAGTTAAGGGTTAATTGAATTCTTCATAAATATTTTCAGTAAAGTGCACGAATCTCATTGAAGGTACTTTTAAATTACCGCATACCAAGGTACTTGTTTCTGTACCGTCTTTGCTTGAACGAAGCACTAAGGTTTTACAAGTAGAACAATTATAAGAATTTTATTACTTTATTTATTGCATATCCTGCAACGTAAACTACTGCATTACTATTTAATGAAGTTATTTTGCTATTATCTTTGGTCTTGGAAACCTTTCCTCCCTCATCATCACTAATACACGATCATTATTTCCCGTCTAGATTAAGACCTCTAACCATAACTAATAGAACTGAAGATGCTACACAATCTTTACGATATCCATTTCCAAAATATGTGAACCGATAAATAATAAAACAATGAAGTTTACCTTTTTCTAACGAGCTCCAATTCCCCCATTTATATTATAATTAGTTAATAATTGTTTGATTAATTCCTGGAGACCAAATTATCTTGCCTTACCAATGCATTATCATTTTAATGTGTGGTATTGAAAAAACCCATTGGCTGAAGATTCACATATATTATATTTTGAGAAAACATCCTTTTCCAGGACCAACTTTGTGAAACAATTGTGTACGCAAAAATAATTTTACTTTCGAGTAACTCTCTTCCAGGCTGAAATCTTCGCCATATCAATTGCAGCGAAGTAGGCCCTTGATATGCAAATCAAGGGGAAGGACATTACTATTGTTTCGGATAGTCAGGCAGCCTGAATGGCCCTCGGATAACATCTTAGTTAGATTGCAGGTCGTCTGTGGATAAGTTGTGTATGCTCAACCCCCTTTTGTGGGTTCCTGGTCGCATGGGGTTCATGAAAGGGCTGATCTTTTAGCTCTGGCTGGCTCGGATTCTCCGTTGCTCGGACCGGAACCCGCCGTATGCGTTGCCACGTTGACTATTTGGTTGCTCATCAAAGCCGATGTTCAAAGAAAGTATCTGCAGAGATTGGCGAACCTATGAGTACTTGCAGGTATACAAAACTGTTTCTTGATGGGCCCAATGGGAATATCTCCGATTTTCTCATGGAGCTCGGAAGGAAAGAATGTTGAACTGTGATCGACATCATCAGCGGCTAGAGCTCACTGATTGTCGTTTATTGTGTTATTGCTCTTGCTGTGAAGCTCTTCAACTTCAAGTGATTATAAATAGAAAAATGTGTATAAATATTTTCCTATAGTTACGCGGTTCCAAGAACTGAAATGTCGATGAAATATTTGTTTCAGGTATTAATGAAATTTGATAGTTACGTTTATATGTCCTGCTCACGTTATCATTTCGGTTAACTACAAATCTGGTGAAGAATGTGAGTAAGACCATAGATGGCACAAGAACTATATATCGTATGCTATACCAGAGCAGATTATTCAGTTTGTGAATTGGTAGTGCATTCCGTAATGGACCGTATCATATTTTAGAGCGTGCCGAGTAGAAAAGTTACTTTAACAGCAGTTTTGTATATTATTGTATTATTGTGTATTGGAATGACATCCTTAACACGAAAGATGCGAGAAAATACAAATCCCTCGACGTATCCATCTTTTCAAATGTTGTGATCCATTCCAGAATGTCCCACCATCCATATAAAATTTATATACTCTGCTCTAGTATTGCATGCATTAATGATAAGACTCAGTTGCATCTGGCATTGTACATGAAAAATCGTGTACGGTTAGGGGATATTTTCTTTTATGTGAAATCCTAGATTTACAACCAACATTTGGCCTACATAACGTATTATATCAATACTATATTGATTAAATTTACAATAAGATGAATCAAACAGCAAGTTTTGACATTTAAAAGCTAGCTGTTCTTTGCTCCATGGTAGGAATCTTAAATACGAAAGTGCTTCTCGCATTTAAAAACACCCTTATTATTCTATTTTTTTCTTACTACCAAAATGTAAGATCCACAAATCGCGCCATTTATTAGAAAGTAGTTTAAAATATCTTACTTGTAATCCAAAATGATCAATAATGTAACAATTAATATTAAAGAAATGCCGACCCATATTAAGTAATAATTTAATTGTGTATTCAATAAGTAAATAAAAATGCTATGAATAGTTGACTGCTGATAATAGTTGTAGTTGGGGTCAATTTTTAGTTAGGCAATTCTTTATTATGTATAAAAGTGTTTATCAAAAACATCCACCACATAGAAAGTCTGTTTGTGCTACAAATAGTAAAGTGTTGTTGTCTGTACTACAAACTTTTAGCACTGTTGTTTTAGCTTTTTCTATGAAGTGGTTGCAACTTTAAGTAGACAACTCCTCGCTAGATAGCTATAGTTGTACTTGTTTGAAAAATTGAGTTTTGTTATACAACTTTTATACGTAGAACAAATCAGGTTATTTAAGTTCAGTTATCTCAAAGCTTTAATGACGTAACATATTAGCATTGTGTTCTAAATACAATATTAGGTGTCTGCAAACATTTACCTCGATAGCGAATACATAATGATTACTTCTAACACTGCCTATTTATTATACTTTAAAATGAAATGGCTACAATTATAAGATATATTTTGCCATCATTCAGAAAAATGAACGCCATTTAATTTAAATATTTGATTTGGATTTTTCTTCTGTTTTGTTTATTTAAATAAATCATTCCTATTTAGTTGTTGGATATTTCTGACTAGCTTTGACTCTTGAAATCTTTTTATACTCTAGATGAAATCTGTGTATATAGAGTATGTTTGTCATTCCGTTTGTGATACATAGAAATAATGATGGTAGAGCACAATGGATTCGACACTCGCGCATAATATTTAAAGTTATTTTGATTTTTGCATATACTTTTCTCCGTCCGCACAATAACTCGAGAACGCGTTTACTTAGATGAAATTTTGTACACGCGGCATTTTTATAATAACTGTAGATTTAATTTTGTAAATGGAACAAATCAGGTGAAATAGTTCTAGAGAGTAGGGTTGCCATACACAAATTTCGTTCTTCAATATATATTTTGCACATACTGAGAACGCGTCGCCGTGAAGAGTTGAAATTTTGTACACGGCATTTTCATAAAATAGTCAAAACAAATTAAAAACTGGACTATATAGGGCAGTACCTTCTTGGTTTTGCCATACAAAATTTTACGTTTTCACTTTATTTAACCTTTATTTTCACCTATTATATAATATTATTGGTCTTAGAGCAATTATAGCTTTCTCTGTTATTTTCTTCGATAATTTTGCTAATAATATTGCTGTTGTACCGGTTGAAATATCACCAGGACATTACTTATGGTTTCACAGATTTTGAAAATGAAGATTCTGTAGCGTCTACAGCTCAATTATTTATAGTTAGATGGGTTAATCTAAACGGGAAACGATCATCGCGTATTAGTGATGATGAGGGAGGAAAGGTTTCCATGACCAAAGCAAATACCAAAATATTTTCATTAAATAGTATTGCAGTAGTTTACTTTGCAGGATATGCAATAAATAAAGTAATAAAATTCTTATAATTGTTCTACGTGTAAAACCTTAGTGCTTCGTTCAAGCAAAGACTATACAGTAGCAAGTACCTTGGTATTCGGTAATTTAAAAGAACCTTCAATGAAATTCGTGCACTTTACTGAAAATATTTATGAAGAATTCAATAAAAGTATAGTGAAATTAAAGCATATAACTAATACTTCTGAAAAATGGAAGATACTTTAGACACAACAAATGAGTAAAAATTTGGCACGTTTCGTAAACAGCTAATAGTCAATTTTATTGGAAAGGTTTTGATACGATTTTATACAAGTAAAATCAGGTAAAATCAGGGAGCGTGGTACTGCCAGTTCGCGTAGTGTAGTCGTTGCTGTAGAATAGTTCTGTCAAATCTACTAAGCTCGACTATACTCTTAATCGCAGTCAAATGTAGTCGACTATTTGCTATCATCAAAGTGCAGAGTGAACGATAGCCATTAGTTAAGCGTTGTCGCTAACTGTCAAGATTGGGCGGAGTGAACGCAAAATAGGTTTTAGTAGTGACTCCTAGTTGACAAAAAGTCACTTTTGGTAGCAGTAAACGTACTTAAAAAAAACAAAGATGGCAGGAGAATTTTAGAAGGAATTTAATTAAACAGTTCCTGTATTCCTACAGACTCTTACCTTTGTATTTTGTTTTCACTTTACACCAGTGCTTTAAGTATACTCTTCAATATTTTGGCCCTCAAATCTTGTTTCATCTTTCGTTCTCTTACACATACTTCTGAGAGAAGGGACTGTCTCCTGTAGCAAAAGAGGAGAGGTAGCCAACAGTTACTATCTTTTCAACTTCATCCCATCATCATTAGTACTAAATGTTTGTTGAATTGCAAGGTTGTCGCTGTATTCAATCGAAAGGCTGAAGAGCCGACTTGAATTGTTGTTAATTTCGTAAGACAAATTTTTTGTAAATGGATTTTGTGACGGTGCACATATCTTTTTAGACAAAAATTCCATGTAAGGAAAATCAGCCTTTAAAAAAAGGGGGGGGGGGGGTTTATCAAAGTAAACCTACATATTCCATTTAAATGGTCACATCACGGCTATTTTCCAACGCATTTCAATAACTTTTTTGTGTGTATCCACACCCATTATTATTTATGTGTTTAATAGATTCCCATACCGGAGTTGCACTCGACAAAAATCATGCTGAAGAAGTCAAAGCAACCTCCGTTGCTGATAAATAAGATAGTTTTATTTCTACTTTGTTCTTAGTTATAGGATAGATCTCGTAGGCTAAACTTTCTTATATTTTCTGTTTTCTTTTCAATAACAACATTGGAAAAATGTAAAAGAAATGCATTTCCAACTTCGAACATGCCATTCTGTACAAGAAACATCTCTGATTTTATGGAATATTTACATGCTTTCTTTAATTAATTTTTAAAAATTGCAGTAAATTTTTGCAGTACCACCTGCGCTCTTAATTTCTCTCGCTTCCTATTTTACACTTATCTAATACATTCATCCTTTTTCTTTCTATTCATTCCATTCAGCTATTCAACCCATCTAGCCACCTCATCTTTCCAGTAATCGAAAAGATCTTTCAATCCATTAGCCCATTTATCCAGTAATTCATTTTAACAATCCATTTTTCCAAGCGAATTATCCTCAAATTATATGTATCTATCCCATCTATCCACCCTATCTATTCTTCATTCCTCTATTAATTCTATCGATCCATCCATAACCATTCCATCCATTCCATCCAGTCCACATAACAATGTCTTCCATTCATCCCATCTATCTGGTCTTCCCATATCCCATCTCGTCCATCCATCCACTCATTTACTCAATAAAAATAATTCTAAAATTACAGTAACGTAGGAATGAAACATTACAGCAAATTTAAAAAAAAAATTGCTCAGTCATATTGTTTTGTTTCTCCTATCACGCCCCGTACACCGCTAGAGGGTTAGAAATTTCGTTATTTTACGATGAAACGTCATTTTCGAAAAATCATAACTCGAGAACGATGCAACCAATTTTTCTGATTCAAATGCAAAATAAAACCAAATGCTTTACGTTTTTTACAAAAAAAAAAGAAAAAAAAAAGTTGCAAAAATAGTATTATTTACTGTTGAGGACTTCTAGTACTTTTCTAATCCAATCTAGAAAATGTAGCCTTAGTCCAGTATACCGACAGTTCTAAAACGGAGAAAGGAGTGGGAATATATGGTGTAAAGGAAAGAGTTCATATTTATCAAAGCCTAGGAAAATACGCCTGAATATTCCAGGTAGTAGTGCATACGAAAAGCTCAGCCGATAATTTATTAACTATTTTGGGGTATTTCTTTCAATAACGTGAAGCTGTCCTTTCAAACCTGGATCCGGAACCAAATGGACCAAAGATGGACTCAATAATAGCCTCCAGACAATCTAATGTAAGATCAATCCGAAGTGTGAAATAAATATATAAAAAATAATATATATATAAATAATATGTAAATATGCTATAACGCCGTGAAAGAAGCTTCCGCAAGGGAAAAGCGGTATAATCAGGGTTTTTCCTATCCTAAGGGTATGGCCACAAGAGCGCACCACACCTAGCACCGCACATCGCATTGCCCTGAGCTTGGTGTGCTATGATAATATTTATCCCTTATCTAAAATAGAAATGGCCACAGTGGCGCACTGCACCTTGCACCGCCCCCTGCACAACCATTGCATTGAGCCTAGCACTGCACACAGGAAATGATTTGTTATTTCTTTTGTGCGGTGCGTTGGTAACATTTATCCCGACTAGGGTGAAGTTAGTAGATTTAACGGTTTCTTTAGTGAATTTTCTTCTCTGGTAACATTTATAGCGAGTAAATTCAATAGATTTATGTATGGCAAAAAAATATGGATCCTCTTGGGCTTGCTTTCTTGGATGCGGAAAGGGATAAACTCCAATACCTTAAACGAAAGGAAAATAGTCTCAAGATGTGGATTGAGAAAGATATAGATGAGAACATCACATTTTTCTATAGCTTGCTAACATGTTAGATCATTGGCTCCTTGGCCAAAGATAAGATTTCGAACTAAGGTTAAGCAATATGGAGGATATGGATATGGAGCCTAGTAATTTCCTGTAATTTGTATTTTTTTTTATTTTTGTAATGCTATACATAGAATAATCAAGCAAAACATTTCTTAGCGTAAAGTGACCATTAGTCATTCTACTATTTCTATTGGTTGATTGAGGAAATTCTTCCAATTTTTCCGTTAATCTTGTCTAATCAAATGTAGATACATACGTTCATGCACATAATTCGTAAAACCGTTAGCGGTCTCTTCGGAGCTCACTATAGAAATGATTAAATTCACCGAAATCACTTCTCTTAAAGTTAATTTCATGAATGCGGCTTGTCTTTCTTTAAGAATTTTTAAGAAATTCCACTTAGTAATTTCACGCACAATTTCGTCCTCTTCAGAGGAACTTCAACTAGAGTGTTGAATTCTGCCTGTACTCTTTAACGTTAACTGTGACCAAAGTATATAGAAGCATAGATGGCACAAGAACTAGATTTCGCATGGCATACTAGAGCAGAGTATACAATTTTTGAAATGAGTAGTGCATTCTAGAATGGGCCACAACACGGTTTAGACTTTTAGAGTATGCCGAGAGCAAATGTTTTTTTTTAACAGCAGTTTTGTATTCGTTTGATCGACCTCCTCAACACTTCAGATACGAAAAAAAATGAATCACTCGATGTACACATCAGTTCAAATGTTGTCGTCCATTCCGGAATGGACCACCCAGCCATATAAATTTTGTATACTTTTTTGGTATTTCATGCGACATCTAGTTCTTGTGCCATCTATGATAGAAGACAAGGTATTCTCATTAAAATGTTGGCACATTGCAACTGAGAGGATAGAGAGAGTATTGTGTTCTCTGTACCATATTTTCCTATACATTTTTACAATATTTCGTCACTAATGGCGGAACATTGTTTGTAATGGGAATATCTTGTATTCTATATACTTTGACTATGACTGCACTTTCGCAAAATCTTAACTAACTTCTGAAATGAAATATTTGAGGTTGGTTTAGGACAATGTGCAGTGCTTCGCTGTGGCCATTAATTTCGCCATGTGCAAGGTGTGATGTGCTAGGTAATGATTGGCCTTGTGTTGTGCTATGTGCGGTGCTAGGTGCGGTGCGGCGTTGTGGCTATACACTTAGTTCAGCAACAGTGGAGAGGGGAGAGGGATATCACGAAAACCAAAGTTTATGTAAGGCGTCTTAATCATTATTTAATATTTACTTTATAAGGTCGCTTTATGTCATATCTAAGTTGATCATCTCAAAGATTCTTAATACAATAACGAACCCAACATGTAGCCTTTTGGTACACCGCAACTAAGCTGTGTCGGCTTAAAGATTCGGTTTCCAAGTGTAAGCTGCTGTAAGTGTTTCATCCAGAAGCTATCTATAGTGTTATAAGAAGAGGATGAGAGGCCAAAGTCACTAGCAGAATTTTAGATTGTTAGGAATTTCCCTATCAAATCCTTAGTCCTTGACACACGATGATACACACTCGAGACTAGACAAGACGTGAAAACCGGCATTTGTAGCGAGTGTGTCTAAGCCCAAAGTACACGTATTTTATATTTACATGGACGATACACGCTTGAGACAGCAAAGAAAATTCATTATTTTCATGATCTACATGCACACAAACTGAATACCTGCATGCGTTCATATGTAATAAAACACTCGTGCATAATCCGAGTCTGCTCTGAATTGGGTCATACACGAAAACGAGCTAGAATAGTGCCAAAAACAAACATTGTCTAGTACGGTGTATCGAGTGGGTATCATCGTGTGTCACCGGACTAAGCAGAAGTCCAGTAGCACAAGAATACTCATCTTCTGTATACCAAGCGAGATATGTATATCTGAGGTTACACTTTTAATAAAGCAGTTTCCCAATTGTAATATAACCAAAAACCAGATTGAAAGACTGATCGTAATTAATCTTTTTCAATACACCTACGTATTTGAAAAGAAAGAAATTTTTCAATTGCCTTGACACGAAAACACAACAAACGACAAAGTGGTAAGAAAATACATCAAAGAACGGTAATCAAATAAGCCGTTTGGAGAGTTATTTTTTGGAATAGCAATAATAGAAGATTTCCTCCAATCAAGAGGAACATTAGAGGAGGATAGAATTATGTTGAAGATGAGTGCGTGCACTAGATGTATGTTTACCTTTACGAACCGAGGAGGAATGTCAGCCGGACAGATGAGATAGATGAAAAATATGTATGGCGTTCACTTGTAACAACGATCTTTCCTTTCATATATGACCAGGGGCCTCAAGTTATTCCAAAATATATTAGGAAGTGAGGCAGGGTTGTGCCATCTACTTCCCTTTATTCTTACATATTTTAAGTGTTACAATATTTCGTAATAGTTTGTACAATCGGTGTGACCCGTCAGTTCTTTTCCCTTGTATATCGAAAAGAGAAACGCCGTTCCGCAATTAAAATTTCAATTTCTTCAAAAAAATCATGTAAGTGATTGCAGGTGTCTGCACACGCTTCGCAGAGTAGCATGCTAATCATGCTGATATTGGATTAGTGCAGCCAAAATTTCCACCTGATCATTAACATCGGTAAACATCATAAACTAGTCGACTTGTATTTAAGAAAAATATAGCTGAAAGAAGTCTAGACTACCTCATGAGGACTAATCGATAACTTGTTTTTGATTTTTATTTGTAGACTGTTTGCTTATATTTTCGTTGGATATGTATTAAAGTTTAATTTATCCAGAATATTTGCATTCATTATAAGAAATTTTTATTATTTCTCACAGTTTAAGACTTTTCTTTAAAAAATGACTTTTCACATCTTATTCAAAATAAATAAAAACTTTTTAGTCAAAACGTGACACTCGCAGGGTAATAAAATCAGAAATGATTTCAAACTGCGTGTTTTGAAATACTTTTTGCTTCCAGATCTAAAATCTTAGGTGGAATCTAGTTAGAGATGACGTCATAAATCTCAACATTTACAGCTGTTAAGTTTAAATTATCGTGCACAGCCTTATTTCTTGCCATTAATCTAAGAAATTATTATTATTATCGACAAATAAAAAAAATTTATAATTGAATTGTATCAGCAGCAGCAATATCTTGAATATTAGTTGGGCTATATCAGAGAGTAATATGTGTAGTGTCAAGACCACACCATACCGGTACACTCCAGGCGAATAAGAAAAAAGATAATTCTATCCGAGAAGGAAAAACAGCTCTCAATACGGTATAGGTACAAAATAAGCCTCCTTTAGATTACATTTGTGGAGATCGCTAGGGCACAGATCTGAGTACTGCGACCAAACTTGGGTTACTGCAAACAATATACTCAAAGAACGCAAATAAGAGCTTACTTCATTCCCAATAGAGTTCTATTCAAAGTACAATTGATGGGGCCGAGTGATGGGATATGAACATATCTCAAACTATTATGTTTAGGGTAGATCAAGAGGATTTCGTAATTTAATACTATATGATGAGCTGTGGGAAAGATAAAATGATTTTCGTACAGCAAGAATGTACACCAGTTGGTCAGAGTTTAACCAATGGCTAAAGTGAGATTTGACTGTACTTTATATACGAAATGAAAATAAAATATCTTTCGACTACATAATAGGATCTATCGAATACGTGGAAAAACAAAAACAATTGAATGTACACTTGGAAAGTTTGTAAAATTTTGAAAGGTTATTCTAAATATTTCTAAGAACTCTAGGACGTCCACCTGACAGACCTACGTATATCAAAGATGGATGGGAGTATTGGGTGGAAGGAAGGTAGCAACCAAATTAGTCTATTTAAAGGAGCAATTACTAATAGGAACCAGAAAATAACACTATTAGAATACAATAACGAATTGGGGAAACTGAGATCACCAACCAGGTGAATGGTGACATTTTTAGTTCTGAAGAGTCCAATCGCTTAAGGGCATCTTGGGCAAAGACACGGACAGCTTCGGCTATAATGACGTAAGTTCCTCTTTGTACCTTGGTGAGAACAATTTTTCTCGTTTTTTACTCCAACCGCTATGTAGTTTTGAAACAGTCGTTGACTCACTGCTTAGAAATTATTTCATAGCTAATAGAAAAGCTGTAAATATGTGTATTCTACTTGATTAAAAGAAGAAACGCTGTAAATATGGGATCAACCGACACTTCATTGTATACCGATGTAAATGAAATCCTTGGTTGGGATGGAGAGAATTTTCTTCAAACTAAATGCATCTCAGAACCAAAGTGGACTACATTCTTTCATTCATATGAGAATCGATTTTAAAACACCGACATTTAACGATCCTGACATTAATAAATTTTTCTTCTTATTTGTTATAGAGCAAGCGTCATTGTGTCTTTGCTTTCTGAAAATGTGTTTCTTTTAAGGAAGTCAACTGGTATGAAAATACAATATGATCTATTGTCATAGGCATATTCATGACAGGACCTTAGAATAAATAAAAGTAGGATAAGAGGAAAGAGGATAGAATCATTCAGAACTGTCGTAATTCAGAGTTGGTCACATTTTATTAGCATAGCACATAGCACAGTGAAACATACGAAGAGTGTTTTGAACATTTTGAGGAAAAATTCTGTTGCAACAGTTTTCGTTACGCAAGACTATAATCGCTGCTTTGGTGATAATAGAAATAGCCGGAGCTGCGCTTCTACAAACTGGGCTATGACCGACTTCAACTGAAAGAGCGTATGAATTATTTTAGTCCATCAAACCAAGCACTTTCTCCAAGTTATACATCAGAATCAAAGGGAACTGTCCTATTTACCTAAGCGCGGTTGTACAAGAAGGCATACCAAGTTTTTTACCCGACCCGTAAAATACTTCACCATTGTATTTATTTATATAAAAACGGTTTACTGTCCAAAGATATAAGTATGGAGTTTAAGGAATTTTTTTCTTAAAAAAAATTAGCTCTTCAACTTTACTTTCTTTGCGTTAAAACCCATTATTTTCGCTTCAGTTTGTCGCTACCTTCACGAAATTATGAAACAAAACTGAAAAAAAAATACGAAGAAATATATTTACCTTCTACATTTCCGAAATCAAAGCTGTGATTCCCTTCTTATTTCCTTAATGAGACAACTAGAAACATTCATGTCGAGCAGAATCGTGGATAGTATCAGCTCGTTTGATCAGAATTTCATCATTAGTTGTTGTTAAGTTTAATATTGAAAGGACTCACTGACATGTATACATGTACACTGCAGAAAGTGGGCTCACTTCTATATACCAGTACCTTTCGGTCTAAGCACTAAGTACCAACTGAGAAACAACTGTAAACAATGACTAAATAAAAGGTTTCGTCGTAATTAATGATTTTATATCCTACGTGTAATGATAGGATTTACTAAGTTTGTCCTTCCGTTTGTAGCGTACAGAAATAATGGATTGAACACCCAAGCATAAAATTAAAAATTATTTTTCTTTTGGCATGCCCGTCTGTACATCCATCCTTCCATCGATCCATCTTTCCGTCTGTCCGTTAGTCTGTATGTCTCTCCTTTCGAAAACGCGTGTACTTAGAAAGCTGAAATTTACATAGGGGCATTTAAAGTAAACTTAAGTTCGAAAAGTGGACAAATCGGGTAACTTCTTCGTCGGGTTGGCATACAAAAATTTTGTTTTTCCATATATATATGGACACTGCCTGAGTACGAGTCAACGTAGAGAGCTGCAATTTTGTATACGGCGCGCGTTTAAATAAAAATAGTAAATATAATTTTAAAAATGCATTTAATCGAGCAACTCGTTCTTTGTGTTGCCATATAGGAATTTAGGATTTTTATGTAATACTCTAAAACAATCAGTCCTAGACGGTTTTAGTGTACTAAAAAGTTCTTCAGGATATAAAATTCTATGAAATTTCTTATAAATATTTTTACTGTCAGACGAACCGTTCTAGAAATAGACGAGAAAAACCACCTTAAAAATTAAACTTCAACAGTGGAGTGGCCATACGAAATTACTTATGGGCTTTCATCTACCAGCAGTCAGTAGCATGATTGTGCTTTGTTCTATGGCTCAACTTAAGACTTTTCCTTGAAAATTCGTAGTGCTTCGTTTCAAATAAAATTTTATAATTAATCTGTTAAAAAAGGTGTATAACTTTAGTAATCTTTGGGAAGATAAATGGCGAAGCTCTAAATTACCAGAAAATTATTTTCCGTATGATTGACGCAAAAGCATATTACATTTAATCATTATAGTCTCTTTTCAATTGAACTCATGCAATTTTTGTCTTCGACATAGGTACGTTACATAGAACAGCTATTATTATTATATTACATTATATATTAATATTTTATTATTATTAAGTAGCAAACTACTTTTTCAACATTTGGAAATATCTCCCGGTAGGCGTAGATCTAGCATTGATATGAGGGGCGGAGGTCATGTTACACATTAAATATATATATAAAGCAAAACAAAACATTCATCCTCGCTTAGTTTAACCACCGCAGTCACTTTTTAGTATACTTTTTTACAAAAAGTCATTTTTGTAGTAGAATAGTGCAAACTGCAGGAATCATTCAAACCAGACTTTTCTCAGTTTTACACACTGGCATTGCATAATATGGACTGCTCGATATGCTCTTTCATGCCGGTACAATTTCTTGTGTCAAAAATAGTTCTTAGGTCGCTGCCAACATTAAAAAACCATTAGCGGGAAGTTCAAAAGTGATTTTAATAACACCTTTCGAATTTCTGTTGAGTATCTATGAATGTATTGCCCTTGGTAAAAGACTTTTTATCACTAAGTAATTAATTAACTTATTTATTTGTTGTTTACAGTTCTCTCTCAGTTGGTACTTGGTGCTTGAACCAAAAGAGAACGCTATATACCTATGTAGAAGTGAGCCCACGTTCTGGAGAATATTTCTATGGATATAGTCAGTTCATATTATACATGTCAGTGGTTTTACATAAGAACGCTGCAAATATCTTAGAATGTTAGGAATTATGACTTAGGTAGGGCTCTGATGTGGTAGGGACGCAGTCTGTTCCGTGGCTTCGGAAGTGTTTCTCGAGGGTTTTGAATCACCCAAAAAAGTTGGGGTCCCAAACTCGAATTCTGAGAAAACCTATGCACATACAATAATATTCATTGAAATAAATTATGTTTTTTTAAGTTTTCGAATAACATTTTTTTTAAGTTGAATTATATAAATAAAAAAAAAATAAAATAATAAATAAATTTTTTCACGTAACTCAATTAATTAAATATTTTCTTCTTCAAATTGAGGGGAGTCATGACCCCCCCCCCCTGGATCCGCCTCTGTCACTACCGGTGGCTTTATGTACTTATTTGGGGATGTAATATGAAATAATGAGCACTGTTAATTGTTTACCGACTTACTTTAATACTTATAACCCTTCTTTACTTTATTTATTTCTTGTTTCGGATAGTAAATCGGTTCTTTTGCATAAACAGATTACCGTTCCATCGATGCTTGATCACGGTATACTTTTTATCACGCACGAATTTTCACATTGTGCAAGGAGAGCTGCCAAGACTTTTGTCTATCGTGACCTCGATAACATTAATGTGGGCGCTTTACAACAGGAATGCTCATTTTTATCTTGCGATGAAATTTTTCTCCAGCCTACAAATTATGCTCCTTTAATTCAGTCATTGTCGATTTACTTGACAAATATGCATCGGTTCGGTGCGCTTTCGTAGGTACTACTAAACATCTTGGCTGCCCACGGTTCTCTCACGAAATAAATATAATGAAAAATGAATGAAATTTCCTTTATTATAAATTCATACGTCTCAGAACCGATGATAATCACAGACGATATAAAACTATGCGAAATAAAGTGAACTTTAGGATTCGAGTGGCTAAATGTCACTACTTCCGTTCAAAGTTTAATATGAACCTCCTATGCAGCTTGCGGTGTCAATCTAGATGCACTAAACACTCATTTCACTTCATCGCTGTCCTCCAATGATCAGATTTCATCAGTCTACGATACACCTGGAAGTTTTCAGAACGGTCAAATCGCATGCTATCGGACCGGATGAAATCCCCCCCAAATTTATAAAATATATTATGCCTTGGATTGTCACTCCGCTGTTACACATCTGAGTTTCCCTCTCTCTGGAAAATCTCTACTGTGATACCGATAGCTAAGAAAAGTTCCCCCGCCGATTTAAATGACTTCGGACCGGTTAGTCTACTATGCCCCCATTCTAAAGTTCTAGAAAAAAGCATGTCCCTTCAGATAATCGAATATCTTCAGAGTAATAATTACTTAATCAGCTGGCAATCAGGTCTTCGCGCCGCTAAGCTTCATTTGGAATTTGAAACAGAAAAATCGGTTGCTCCCATCTCGGGATATTTTGATTTTTTGAAAATAACGCTTCATCGTAAAATCACGCAATTTACAACTCCCCTGGTGGTGGTGGGGGTAGAACGGAAAACGAAACAAAAATTTTGGTATTCCTTAGAAACTGTGAAAATTTCATCCAAATCGGAGACTGTCGGGTTCCAAGGTGATCGGTTTTGTGTGGAATGGGTGAAAGAATATCTAATAGAAATCGAATTGTTTTAATGCCAGAAGATGTTAATTAAATTAAATACTCCTCCGATAAAAATTTTGTACATTAATTAATTAAAATTTCAATCTCCTGTTGGATACCTACCTAGATATGTACCTACCTACATACCTACTTACATTCATCACGTTGGGACATTATAGTAATATATTATTTGCATACACAACATGTAATATGTGTAATGTATGCCAAGCACAACACACTAAGGAATAAATACAATAATTCCTATTACAACAATTCTGATGTACGAAAACAATAAATAACTGTCGTACATGAAGAACCATACGACAGAGCACATTATGCTGTACAGTGCATGAGTAGGTTACTCTTACCCAATACACAAAATGCATCGATGTAAACAATTGCTGACCGCCAATTAGCATGAGGGTATCGGTATAGAAATACTAAAAAATAATTATTGCAGTTAAAGTAATCGTAAGCTAATTTTAATATGTATAAATAGACTAAGGTAATTGATTAAAAGAAACAGCGTTACATCTGACATTACACATAAAAGTACTGTGTTTTCATTCAGAAGAATATGCTTAGCTACTCCCATCCATCATAGGAGTTATACTTAATTAAGCCACTCCTTATCTACACTCATTTTATGAGTTATATTTTTCTAGCTGCTGCAACTTCATCTATACAGAAGCTGAACTTTCCCAAGCTACTTCTATCATCATTCACGGAGCTGTGCTTGTATAGCTACTCCAACATCGTCACCGAGATATACATACCTACAGCATGTTATCGCTGTAGGTTTTAAATTAAAATCAATTGGCAACCGTAAGATTTCTTATTACTACATGGCGATCATGCGAGTTTCTTAATCCTGCATGGCACAATACTACAATCACTTAGCTCCTTTTCATTTCATTAAACAATTCTTTTAATAAATCAGCGTGTGTAGGTTAGAAAATGTCATTGAATGTGTCGAATTGAATTTAAAACAAAAATTAATTTCATTGCAAAATCAAGGGAAAAACCATAATTGGCCTAACACTAATTCCTTCGATACCCTATGTGCCCGTAAATATAGTCTCTGCTCTAGGGCCTAATTTTACATATTTATTTCTGGAATGACTTGCTGGACAGTAGATTAAGATTTAGATTCGTGGAAGGGAGTGCAAGTATTGGAAAACCCTTTGAAGAAAAGTAGTTCGAAAATTAGTTCCTTAGTCAAAACCAGAAACAAGTAAGGCAAAAATATTACATTTAGAAACAAGGTCTAATACATTTTCAATTATTCGATACAACGTTTGTATGAAGTATTTCTCTGTTACACGCAAGTAATAACCCATTATAAACATTTGCCTGTCATATGGCGCTAATGATAATAAATAAGCAAATACATTTTCTTGAGTATAGTTTCGAAAATGCGGCGCTATTAGAATCGGATCTTGGAGACAATATTTGCTACAATTTCCACAATATATTTGCGGCCTCTAAATATTTCTTTATTTTATGATGGTATACGAATTTAATACATTCCGGAACGAACCACAATATTTAAAATGAGTGATACATATTTTCTCGTATCTACCATGTTGAGGAGTTCGATCAAATGTATACGAAACTACTGGTATAACAATCGACCAGAGCGACAAATTAATACAGTAGTTGCCGTGACTTAGCTTGGAGTAGACATTCTAAGCTTTTAAGAATACAAGAATATTATCGGATTAGCAAAAAAATCAATTTTGAGAGAAAAAAAGTTTTTTTTAATATAATTTTCGTGTGCTTTAAAGAATAATCGTGATCGTGTATGCGAAACAAGGAGTGATCTAAAGGCATCGTAATGAAAGTTCTGAATACGAGAGCCATTATAATTAATAATCTAAAGTTTGATGAAAAAACTGAATGGAAACGGCTGATGTCTACGAAGGTAAATAAGTTTGTTCATCATAAGCCCATCTGTAACAGAAGTGCGGATAAAACATTGTTTTCTAAATTCATGCCACTGACATATGTAATTTGGTAAAGGACTGATTGATATTCTATTTCAACACTTAAAAAATATTTGGCTGGAAGTTGGAACAGTGAGCGTACAGATCGAAAAGTGATTTTAATAAAACCTTTCAATTTCTACTGCATGTCTAATGATAATATTGACTTTGGTAAAACACTTTTTATCAGTAATAATCCTAAATAATTAATTTAAAGACACTTATTTCGACGAAACATTTTATTTAGTTTTTGTTAATATTTCTCTCTAAATTGCTTGGTGATTAGAATACAGTTATCCAAAAGTGAGCTCACTTTCTGGAGTGTATATATTTCTTTGCATCCTTTTTCCGGTTTTTTTTTCTCATAATTCTTTGAAGATAGCAACAAATTGAAGCAGAAATAATGGGTTTTAACGTAAAAGTATTTTTTGAATTGAATGTTTTTCAGCCCGTCCCTTTGACTCGTACACGAATTTGTCTGTCTGTATATTTATATATTTCCTTTTTACTATTTTCGACACTCACGTACACCCACTTTTCGTCATCACAGCGAGTTCATGTCGCGTGACAATTGAATCTATCAAAATTTGAAGCGGAAATTTCCCGGACAATCGGTAAAATTAGTATATTCGGTACAAATTTGATTAGTGATAAATCCGTTTCAGGAAAAATGCTGAGTTTTCCGATTTTTCCGGAATTTTCCGACTTTTCCGGAAAATTTTCCGGTAAAAAAGTTTTCCAAATTATGCAGGATCAAGTTCCCTATCTACTGGCATCATTACTTTCTCTCCGACAATGGTGAAAACTTGCAGAAAAACTCGACGAAAATTCATGTGAAACGCTTTTCCGGAGTTTTCCCGACCAAGGAAGCGTTTGAGCGTTTTGTAACCTAAGACAAAGTTGTAGAACGAAATGAGTTGCATAAAGTTGCTTTTGTGGAAAGCTCCGTGGAAAACCCGGAAAAGCGGGAAAATCTTCGGACAAATTTTCATCGATATGATTAGTGATAAATCTGTTTCAGGAAAAATGCAGAATTTTCCAATTTTTCTGGAAAATTTTCCGAAAATTTCCGGAATTTTCCGACTTTTCCGGAAGATTTTCCGACAAAAAAGGGTTATAAGCTATGCGGAATCATTTTTTTCCGTCCTACTGGCATCAATACTTTCTCTTCAGCAATCATGAAAACTTGCATGAAAAATCGAGGAAAATTCATGTAAATTTTTAAAAAAAATTCATAGTCAAAAGTCTGTGGAAAACATGCAAAATCGGGAAAATTCATGTTACATGGGATCAAGTTGGAATACAGCTAAAAAGCGCTGTTTAAGACATAATTTGAATTTCAGAAAATCGTTGCAGTACATCAACGATTTGATACTCGAAAAATTTTTATTTTCGGATCGGCACCAAACATGACTTAAAAATTGTTTTAAAATATCTCCATGCAGCACGTAATAACAATTTAGTTAACGTGAAAAAGGCAGAAAATATAATAAGTAAAAAACGAGTTTTCAAACTGAGGCCAAGCCGCTTGAAAAAGTAGAAAATAAACTTTTCTTCACACACAGAGGTGGACTCAGATTTTATTCGCTGACAATCACCGATATATTTCAGTATGATCAATCAGAGGTAATAAGTGATTTGATTCATGAAGAGAAAGAATATTCAAGAGAAATGTTTTAATCAAAAAATCTGAGTTCACCTCTGTGTGTGAAGAATAGTTTATTTTCTACTATTTCATGCGGCTTGGCCTCAGTTTTGTTTGAAAACTCGTTTTTTACTTATTTTATTTTTTATTTATTTTAATTACAGCACTATGCAGGTCAGCAAAATGTTTTCATATAAAAACAAGTAAAAAAGCTAAAATGGATCGAAGGGCAATTTTTACGATACCCAAGATGAATGCTCGTATCAAATTTCGTATGGACACCTGATAATTTTTGAATGGTTTTTCGCATATATTTCTAGAACGGTTAGTTGGACAGAAAAAATGATTATAACAAATTTTATGGAATTTGGTATTCTGAGGAAGTTTGTAGTACAATAAAAATGGATAGAAATGGTATACGTTAAAAACCTAAGTTATTATAAAATACTAAAAAGGGATTTAGTCCATTTTTGAAATGTTATTTGCTATTACTATGATAACGCCATGTACGTCAGGCAATGTCCAAATAATTAGTGGAAAACAAAATGTTTGTATGGCAACCAGTTACCCGATTTGTCTCATTTTCGAACTTAATTTTAGTTTTTTCTTTAAGTCCGTATGTAAAATTTCAGCTCTTTAAGTATACACATTTTCGAGTTATCGTCTGCACAGACGGACGGACGGACATGCAAAAATCAAAATAACTTTTAATGTTTTGCATGGGCGTCCAATTCATTTTGCTCTATCATCATTATTTCTGTGCGTTACAAACGGAATGGCAAACTTAGTTTGCAGTATATAAAAAATACACCGGTGGAGTAGCTTACAAGTCAAGTAAATTATTTGGAATGGCTTTGTGTACTTCTGCCCTGTCAAAATATGAGAGTTCTATTGATTCTGATGTATGACGTGGAGAAATTTGTTGGTGACGGACAGAAATTTTTCTAATGTCGCAGCAGACTATTCTTAGTATTCCTTTAATTCCTGATGATCTTTTGTAGCTTCCGTTGTTCTGCTTTAAAATAATCCTGCCCGGAGCAGTCCTGAATTTCCATCAGATTTTTGATGCTGGTAAAATTGTCATAATTGCTTACTTGAAGCGTCGGAGATTCTTATGGGTTCAGTAAGGAGTCTTTCTAGAGGGATATAGAAACTACTCCTTAAGTTCTTTGTCTTGCATGTGAACACCTCAATCGTTTGCAACCAAAACCTCTTATAGTTTCCGCTGGTTTAGACTAACTATAAAATCTTTTACTATAGCAGCTAAATATTTTGTTCATGAATTATAGAGCTTGGACTTATTGTGAGATGCTTGGCTGGTTTTTTTGGACGGTAAGATGTGTGATATACTGATATTAATTAATTAAAGTAAATAAATAAAAAAAAAAGCATCAGTTGTTCATCACTCTATATAAATTATATAAAAGTACAAACGTAAGGTGCGGTAATTTTCGGTGTCCGCTACAAATAAAAATTTAATTTAGTTGGGAATTCTATAATTTTTTTTTTTTTAGTACTCAATATTACACCAAGACAATTCTTATTCTTTATTAGATTTATGGCAATAGCTACAGCACTGTGTGCGATAATTTAATCTGAACGGCTGTAAATATTGAGATATTCCGTTACGACATCAGCCTTAAATTGTAGCTCTAACTATATTCCACATAAGAATTTTAGAACTGTAAGCAAAAATAATAGAAAAGACGCATTTTGCGATCATTTTTAATTTTATTACGCTGCCACTGCTACGTTTTGGAAATAAAATAAATTTCAGACTCCTGGTATTGCAATTAAAATTTCGCAACGATTTAGTAATTTAAATTTTTATTGATTTTATATGTGATGTGAAAAAAGTCAGCAGTAATTTTTTGTCAAGATAAATCTTACACGCGCGTTGACAATAATATATATTTTTTATAATAAATGCATATAGTGTAAATAAATTAAAATTTGATTCAACGAAAATAACAACAAACAAAAAACAAGTTATCGATTAGTCCCGATCATCAGGTAATTTGTGGTGGTCTAGACTTCTCTCAGCTATATTTTTCTTAAATATGAGTCAACACTGATAGTAATGATCAGATGGAAATTTTCGATTCACTACTACAGTATCAGCATGATGAGGATGCGCCTCTGCGAAGCGTGTGCAGATACTGCAATCATTTGCATGATTTTTTTGAAGAAATTGAAATTTTAATTGCGGAACGGCGTTTCTCTTTTCGATATACAAGGGAAAAGAACTGACGGGTCACACCGATTGTACAAACTATTACGAAATATTGTAACACTAAAAATATGTAAGAATAAAGGGAAGTAGATGGCACAACCCTGCCTCACTTCCTAATATATTTTGGAATAACTTGAGGCCCCTGGTCATATATGAAAGGAAAGATCGTTGTTGCAAGTGAACGCCATACATATTTTTCATCTATCTCATCTGTCCGGCCGAAATTCCTCCTCGGTTCGTAAAGGTAAACATACATCTAGTGCACGCACTCATCTTCAACATAATTCTATCCTCTTCTAATTTTCCTCTTGATTGGAGGAAATCTTCTATTATTGCTATTCCAAAAAATAACTCTTCGAGCGATTTATCTGATTGCCGTTCTTTGGTGTGTTTTCTTTCCAATTTGTCGTTTGTTTTCTTTTCTAGTGAAAGCAAGTGAAAAATTTCTTCATTTCAAGTAGTTATATCAAAGAATAGTAATGACTATCAGTCTTGCAATCAGGTTTGCGACGATATTATATTTGGGAACTGCTTTATTAAAAGTGACCTCATATATGGTATACATACTGCGCTTGATTAAGATAATATGAGCCTTCTTGTATCACTGGACTTCTCCTGAGCATTTGATAGTGTAAGTCATAACCTAAAAATCAGCTAATGAATTTAGCTTCTCATCCTCTTTTACAACACTATAAATAGTTTCTTGATGATGGAGCAGTCTCAGCCGGTGTACCACAAGGCTCCATTTTGAGCTCGTTACTGTTTAGCCTGTACAGAAGCGGTTTATCTAATGTTGGACCTGATGAAAAAGTCAGTATTGGTGCTTAAATTTGAACTTTAAACGTTCATATGAGTGGTTTTTTGCAAACAAGCTATTATTAAATAACGGTTTACAAGAGGAAATTGAAGCCAACTGATTTTTTTCCGATTGTAATGATTCCATCACATGTACCACATGTTAATTGTGCTAGGAATCTTGGTGTGATGATCAACTCAGATATGACAAGGTGTTACCTTGTAAAGTAAATATTAGGTAATGTTTACAATGCATTATGAAGACTATGGTCTTCGGGGATATCTCCTCTATTCTGTTGCTAAACTAAGGTTTATGCCACTTTATATTTATGGAAGTTTTGTTTTCTGGGCGTTATACCAAAACTATTCTCGTAAATTGAATGTGGTGTTTAACTATTACATTCGTTTCATTAAAGGGATATGACGATATGAGCCATAGGAACGTCATTCTGGGTTGTTCGTCTATTCTATAGTAAACATGAATATTTATGGGAACGTAGTATGTACAATTCGCTTAATAATAATAATAATTAAATTAATTAATAATAATTGTGAATTTTTCTGAATACTTTTAGAGTTTCCGGTATAATTAAAATATGTATCCTCTGCTATTAACGTAATTTACGCACAGAAATTCTATTGTATTTTGCATGAGTTATTTAATCTAATTTAATTAGCGAATTCCCGGGGTACCTACCACCTGAAAATCGCATAGCCCAATAAATAAAAAGGAGTAATTGCAGATGATAAAGAATATGAAGCAAATAAGTGAATAAAGTTATTCCTGAATTTATATTTAAATAATAAATGCATACGTGTAGAACTATTTGGGCAGGAATTTCTGCAAAAGATATTGGCTTTAATCTAAGTGAAAGTCGTGTAGTTTTGGGGGGAGCATATAACCAAAGCTACTGCTGAATTATTGAGACAGACAAAAATCACGCTGAGGGATAAGTATTATAGGTACATATATCTCGATTAAGAATGACAAGGTATATGTTAAGAAAAATAAGATTTAGCTTTAGTTTTTGTTTAGTAAAAAAATCAAGTTGATTTGCACATTAAAAAATAAACAAAATTTAATCCGGTTATTTTAGTCTAGATCTGATCAGATAATAATGTGTGAAATTTTAGAGACTCTGATTGTCGCAGTTTTTTTTTTTTTTTGTAATTTAAATTCCCTTAGGGTCATTCACATGAATATTAGAATATTCTGAGAATAACTATGGGGCATAATAACTAATACCTAATAATTTATTTCTACCAGTGTTGTAAGTTCCTTTATAACAAAAGCACTTTACAATCGTCAGTTGAAATATCACAGCAAATTAAGTCATTTCTCACAGAACTAAAAAAACTTCGAATTCATTATTTTTTTCTTAAGATATTTTATATCTTTTGTGTTAATAAATATTTCCGTTTTATCAAAAGTTGAGAGCTAAACTGAAACTTGAAAGCAGAAAGTAGGCAATATGAACACGTGATCTGATTACTTTGGCATGCGATTTAAGTTCTTGGTGTTTAAACTTAGATCTAAATAACTACAATTACTATTATTCACTAAATTGCTTATGCACTTCAAATGTACACTTGTACTCTTTTTGAAATGTGTTGCGCAACTAACTGAAAAGATGCGTGCGAATTCTTATCAGGTACGAAATTATTGTATGGGAGGCAAAAAACACTGACAAATCTGTAGATTTTACTACTTTGCAAAATAAGCAAGTTGAAATCGGTAAAATCAACTGCTTTATTGCAAATTATACAATTACTCCGATAGTTACAAGTGCAGCTGATTCAACGTATTTTCCGTTGAATTAACAGAGCATTATTAAAAGAAAAAATACTGCCAAATCTTCCGAATAATCATTTGAGTTTACCGAAAATCATCATCATTAGCAATTGAAAATTTTGAATTTGATGAATTTACGACTTTTTTCCTCTCCATGTTGATCGTTGATTCGAAAATGTTTTGTCGCCTTTCCCATGTTATATTGTTGTTTTGTTTTTTTCCCTAAAATGTAGGGACTATTCCCTAAAATTTAGAGAAGATTCTCTAAAATTTAGGGAATAGATGGCACCGCACCACTCTCCACCATAGGTGAAGGTGATAGAAGACCACCCCTTTCAAAAAAACATCAGAATGAGCTGAATAGGTCATTTCTTATGGTCCATACTAGTAAGTAGTATGAAAGTTATATTGGCGCACTGGGTACGCTTAAACCAAATCAAGTCAAGTCAAGTGTTCTTCACACGCGATTAACGAAATAAAACGAATTATGGCGAATTTATTACCGAACCGATATCCCGGGAATTTGAAAATGTTTACGTACAGGCTTTAATTTTGGCCTAGAATTCACTTTTGTCTTTGATTCACTTTACACTTTATTTGTTCGAATTTATATTAACTTAAGGTTACACGATGTCGAAATTATTACAGCCTGTTGCGCGACGGCAAGCTGTGTTCTTGTCTGTTATTTGATGATTTTGGAGTTTAGAGGAATAGGGAAGTTGGATGGTAGTGGGAAGTTGTGGAACGTTAGAGATTTCCCTTACTTGTTGTGAGTTGTAGACCGGCGTTTCTTCCAACATGGTGAGAAATATCCCGAAAGTCCAGAATGGTCCAGCGTTGATGAATCCCACGATGATCGAGATGCCTGGATGTTGTCCTATCCACGATGGTGGCTTCCTGCACTAGTGAAGAAAGTAAATCTTTCGTCCAGGTAATAAATGTTTCTCGTTTCTGAGGTGATTAGGTGGAGAGGTGATAAGTAGTGGTGGTTTTCAACTTGGAGTTGCGATGAAAGCTAGCTAATGAGGGGGTTAGGATGTTGAGAGATCTTCTCAAGTTGTTTGACCGCGAGAGAAAGGAGGTAGTCCTCGATTGGAGTGATGTTTGCACTGTCATACAAAAAGGTGTTGGGAAAGTAGTGTCCGTCAGGTTTTCTATACACTCCTGTACAGGCCCTTAGGATCTTTTTTTCAAGGGCGCTAATTTGCTTCATATAGGATGGTGAAATGGTGTGCCAGATGGGGAAGCAATAGCATATGATTGGGCGGAGGTACGCTTAAACAAAATATTGAAAAGCACTATATGACTTGTGTTCAAAAACAATGTGTGAATTATATAAACGAAAATATGTTTCCATTAAAAATGCAGCATAATACAATTTGTTGAATGTTCGCTTCCTCGTATCCAAAACGTGCTAACATTTCGGAATTTTTACGTACTTAATAGGTTTTCCACTGCCAAATACCTAAATTCATTGCATGTTCCATTGATTTGGGGAAATTAAACTGATTTTTCCTTTCTATCAGAGAAAATTACATTTATTTTTAGAGAAAAACGTGTCTAAATTGAGGGAATTGTCCTAATATTTTTTTTTTTTGTAGATGGGTACCATTTCTTCATTGTAACTTCCCATTTCGGAATAGTTACTTAAATGTTTTCTTGTATCGTTCCTTTAAGGGCATTCTTGATACAGACATAGCTTGTAGCGTACGAAAACGTAAATGTGCCCCAAAAAGTCTGTCAACAAGAAATGTGTGAATAAAGGAATAATATCTGGATAGCAACAATATTTTGAAGAAAGATTAACTATTTTAGTAGAGCTGCGACTTTGGGCCCTAATGAACAACATTTCATTCTGCGCTTTGAATAATCTGAGTAATTCGTGAAAACGGATTCGATTACTTAGCGGGAGATAGTAGGACATTATTAAGTACTCCCAAGTACATTTCAAATATCACAAATAGTGGAAATGGATCTTACTGGCATAATGGACTGAAAATGAGTAGGTATAGGTAATATTTTATCACAAATTCAATGTAACTCTTTAATTATTAATATTGATAGTTTGCCCATTGAATCTAGCTCAAAGACGGCATTTTGACCGATTTTTTGTGCCATTGATGTACCAGTTTTGTTGTTGGAATTTATTGCGGGATAACACGCCTTTCTTAACTGATTTTCTTAATTCATTTGTTGAAGAAGTATGTTCAATATTAAATTAAATGCTTTGTTTGCAAGAGCATTTGTTAAAGATTTGTGTGTATGTTAGACGCACGTGGTGATAGTCAAATTTATAGGCACTGAATAGGAACTCTTACTATGTGGGCTCATATTACGGCACACAGTGGGAAACAGTTCCTATATCGACACATTTATAGGCACTGACTAGGAATTCTGACTTTGTTGGCACATCTGATGACACAAAGTTCTAAGAGTGCTTATATACAAACATATGTATGTATATAGGCACCAAATAGACATTTTACCTGACGGGTACAATTTCAAGGTATAAATTGGAAACAATTTCTAAGGATAAGCTTTAATATGCACAAATTATATAAATACCCTTGTTAGGAACATTTGATCTCTGAAATATAACAAAATGGCGATATGAGATTTTGAACAATTTCTAAAGTGCTTTTAGATGCATACACCTCTGTATGGCTTTAAAAATACCTACCACTGTAATTTATCACTATTTTGAAATTAATTACTGATAACTTTTCTAAAAAATTCTTCACTGAATTTTGAAATTTTTTTATCAAATAGTTAAAGTATTAAAGATTTTTAAAGATTTCAGAGGCCCTTCACTTATTTTGAAGTTTCGTAATTGATTTTACAGAAATTTTAATTTCGTCTGTAAATTTTCACCCAGTTGAAAAACAAAAACCAGATTTTATTGAATTATAGATATAATGACAGTATTTTAAAAGTATTTAAAGGATGTTTGCATACATAGTTTTTAATGTAATTTTACAAATATATACAAAAAAAAAAAAAAAACAAATACCCATATTTATCAATATCTGAAATATATATATATATATATATATCGAGTACATGTATTAACGTAGAAGTTTACATATTCTATAAAGAATGTGTCAAATGGCACAGCTTGGACACATTTACCTCACTGTGACCAGAATTGCTTCTTCTTGCTCTTACGTTTTTGTTTAGACATTAAAGCTCACAATAGTACTAAATATAGGAAAACTATGAACATTATTCCCACATAATTTCCACAATGCGTTGTCCCATTTCCGTAACATAGATAAATTGTTTCGTAACGTGCGTTTCTTTATGGGTCTACTTCTAGACAGAAAAACCTAACCATGACTATTGTGCGTAAAAGCGTTTTAGTTGGGATATTATAAGTAGTTCAATAGAAATTCATTCACCAGTGCACCGTCAACTGACCGACGACCTCCCAACTGACCGATCGATCCAAATATTTTAGAAGTTGATTTGGCTTGTCCGGGAAATCTAGACTATCTGTCCCTGCCTACAATCCTGCCGGTTCGTGAAATACGAAGAACTAGTAGTAGTAAATGAGCAACGGAAGCCACTAGTCAGTACGTGTGCAAACGGAAAAGTATCCCATCGACCTAGCAAACGACAACATACCGTCGAATCTATCAATTATGCAGATTCAGATACTTTTGTAGTATCACTTAGAAGATCCATAGGTTTACCGTGAATACTCCGAGCTTTATTGTAACATTTCTTATTTCCTAAATATTTTCCCACTTCTAATCCATATCAACAGCAACAATTTTAATCTTTAATATTGGCTATTTGTTCATTGTTGGCTGAAAAAACCCGGAGACTTTGTTGGGTAGATTTTTTCATTTAAGTGGAACTAGATTTATTGTGTTATCTAACTGTTGATTCTAGCGACTTTTTAAGTAAGCTAAAGATACCGGAGATAGTACAAAAACTCCTGAAAACATTTGATATACTCGGATAATATGTTAAATATTAGGTACAGTTCGCTTTACAAGTATGAAATAATGTTTATATCAATAATCGTATGGTGCTTTTAAATCGTTATAAATCTTATTTATGTACCACTTAGTTCGTTTTTGGCGGGTATATCATAAAAATAATCAAGGTAGGCGACAACACTGAGGAATCTTTATAGCTTAAGCTCATTGTACGTGCATTCCCAACAAATTGTCATCACGTAGCTGCAGTTCATGACATTTTAATCATTCAATTTGATGAATATGCACCTACATAGTTCACTCACTGCTCCATATGTACATTCCACGCTAATTTCACATGCGTATTTCCTCATTGTCAGCCAATTCCATGTTTTCAAGCACGAATTGAAATGCCAGATTAGCAAGACATATTTAATAGTAAATATGAAAAGGAACATTTTCAATAAGGCTGTCAGATTTGATTTTAACCAAGCATTTTCTTTATATCCACTAACCCGTTACTTTTCAGTTTATTTATATGTGGTGTAGTGGTTTATGGACCGCCAGGATATAAAACCTTGACTGCGACTTCATATCCGTGAAATAAAACGATTTCACAACCCTATTTAATAAATTATTTCAAAGCTAATGTATTTTATTTTTAGTAGAATTTTATCATTTATTTTATTCTTTTTTTTTCGTATTACAGCTGCAACAAATTCCGTTTACATCTGAAGTTCAAAGAACGGATGAAGAATGGCTAAATGCCAAACTATACGAAGATATTCCCGGACCGGGTAAATGGACAAGTCGGATGTCCTTCCTTCCTGGTGGTGTGTTAAATGTTCATGAATATATGTATTTGTATACCAACAAAAATTGTAATCTATTTCATACACAGGCATATACTATGGGTGTGGAATGGAAGATATACACAAAAGAATGCGTGGAAAATATGGCGACATATTTAAAATTCATGGAATCCTTGGCAGACCGAATGTGATATTTACCTACAATGTTGCAGATTTTGAAACAGTTTATCGCAATGAGGGTCTTTGGCCGCACAGAATTGGTTTCCAAACTTGTGAATATTATCGAAAGGAGCTACGACCTGATGTCTTTCATGGACTAGGAGGTTTGTTAACTGAGTAGGTTTTTGAGTAATTGAAAAATTTCTTTGAGAAATGTTGTAATAATATGCATCTTCTTTTTTCAAGGCAAGGTAAACACTGGGCCAATGTAAGAAACAAAGTAAACCCAATTTTAACGAAAACCCAAAATGTTAGAAATAATTTGCCAGCAATCGATACGATATCCAAGAAATTTCTTATTAGGCAAGTCCACGTCATAATATTTTCAAAGAAATTTCATAAAACTATAGAAAACATTAAAAGAAACATTTTAGGATATCGAAAATTCGTGACTGTGAAACTTTAGAGATGCCCACCAATTTCGGTGATGAGATTCGAAAATGGTCATTTGAGTCCATATGTTCGATTGCATTAGACAAGCGCGTAAATCTATTACTTTCAGATAATCCTGATCCCGAAATACTTAAGTTAGCATATGCAATAAATACATTTCTTCAGCTAACTTATGAATACGAGTTCTGTCCACCATTTTGGAAATGTTATGAAACAGCGAAATTCAAAAAATTGCTTTCAGCTTATGACGATATTACTGACATAACAACAAATTATATAAATCAAGCCCAAAAAAAATTTGAATCAAACGAGTATACGAAAAATACTACAAGCATATTAGAAAAACTTCTAGTTGTAGACCAACGAGTTGCAGTCGTAATGGCAATTGATATGCTAATGGCTGGCATTGATACAGTAAGATTTAAAATTTATACAAAAAATTAGTATTATCTTCTTCCTCTACATTACCAGACATCAGCAGTTTTCACGACTCTTCTCTATCATCTAGCAAAAAGTCCGAAAAAACAAGAGAAACTTCGAAAAGAAATTATAAAAATCTTACCGGAAACGGACAGTCCTCTGACAGCAGAAAATACTAAGAATATGCCATATTTGCGAGCCTGTATCAAGGAATCCTTACGGGTAAAAGCAATTGCTCCGGGAAATTTTAGAAGTACAATACAAGATTTAGTCTTGTCTGGGTATCGAGTATCTAAAGATACCATAGTTGTCATGGGTGTTTCAATGCTTACAAACGATGAAATGTATTTCCCGAAAAGCTGTGAATTCTTTCCAGAGAGATGGTTAAAACAGGGAGAAGACGCTTGTCCCGCAGCCCGAACAAATCATCCATTCGTTTACTTGCCTTTTGGTTTTGGTCCTCGTACTTGTATTGGAAAGCGTATCGCCGAAATGGAGATAGAAACCATGATTTCTAGAATTGTTAGAAACTATCATGTTTCTTGGCATCACCCCGATATGCAATATGTCAGCCACTTGATAAATAGTCCTGTTGGAAATATGCAATTTAAGTTTACGGATTTATAGGGAATACGGAAATAGTCGAATTGTTTAAAGTTACTTTTTTAGTTCTGTTTTTATATTATAAGCTTGGTTTTTATTTAAGTATTAAGAAGAAAAATCACATTAGTTTTTACCACTTTTTGTTTTTCTTTTTCCTTATGTATATATACGAAATAAACTGTGTTACTCTGTGTGTTATTTATCAAATAAAATAATGATTAAACGATGCCTTGAGGGCAATCAAATAAACAAATTGTTTTATAAAGCTTTTTTTTTTAAATATCTTTTCATGCTGGCCCCATAAGGACCGAATATTATTTTAATTTGTAACTGCATATTATGTGAGGAACTTGATGCGTTGAGCTTAGTGAAATTGTGCTCTGCGGGGGCAACAAAGTGTTACGCAATGAGAACAGCACGATTTGTGGCCGAAAAAATTTTGTTATAGGACTAAAACAATATTTATGCTGGGGAGTACTGGAGGATGTGTATTGCTTTCTACTGACCGAAGTTAGTTCAAAACAAATTAAAGAGGAGAGGCCCGGTTTACAGTTTTTGTAAAAAAAAAGTTATCTTAACTACCTATTTATGAAAGAAAAAAAATGTCAAAGTAAAAAAAAGGTAAGAAAATCCGAAATTTTTAGTTTAGACAACCATAATTTCGTTGTGGAGAGGAGCATGGGGCTGGTTGAGCAGTCGTTGGAAAGGTCATGAAGTTTTGCATACAATGAGCTATCATCTGTGACCGTACACTCTCTATTTTTGAGATACAGAGGGTATTTTGTGAAAACCTGGCATGTTTTGTTAATCACCCTGTAACTCGGAAACGGTGATATGCGCCAACCCCATGCCATGCAATTTTTCAATTTTTGATTTGTCTAGTAGTTTATCCTTCAGAAAAAAACATGTATATTTCTCTTTGTCGCACACATTTTATTTTTTTTCTCTGACCATCTCTTTCTATTGAACTGCTATTTAAGAGATTTCTGTTATTAGTATACGCTCGCCGCTTTGGTTCATTTGGTATTTGGTCATTGAGGAAACTTTTCTTGAGTTCTTAATACACATTTTTGCGAAATTCTATATAATACACAATATCATATTATATTGACCGGAATTTTCTTGTTGTTTTTTCTGCGATTAAATACGTAGGATCACACGTTTTCAATTGAAATATTTTAATTTCTTATAGAGTTCTCTTTTGTTTTGTTATCACTATTATGGTCCTTGAATTTTGCACTTGATTTTTGTTGTTTTCTCTGTGAAAAGAATTCCTTGGTTTTGTTTCATCATTGAATTGTTGTTGTTTTATTCTATTATTCGGCTTTTAATTCAATAACTCTTTAATAATTGGTTTGTATATTGGTGCAATAAAAAGCTTCTTTTGCTGTTCTTATCTGCCGATAAAATTTCGTGGAAGAGGAATAAATCCGTTATTTCTTGTTGGCCAGCGAATTTAATATCGTTTCCGAACAGAAGATTTTCTGAATTCTCGAGACGTGGAATCGGAAAAATTTTCAGATGGCTTAATGAGCGAAAGCGGCCATATACATGTAATATTCACTTTAAAAAGGAGTATATTGGAGGGAAATATTGAAATGTGGATATTTGTCCATCATTATATTTAGAAACGGTTGTAAATTCAGACCCTTTTGACGAGTTTTCAGAAAATTTCTGAAGATTTTACTTTTGCTAAATCAACCGTGACAAAAGTAAACAGAAGGAAAATTATTGACGAAAATTTTACTTGCGAAGGTTTAAATTTAATATCTTCCACAAATCCTTTAAAGTAAGATGGAATCGAAATCTATGTTTCTTTGAAATGTGCAAGATAAATCAAATTTTATATAAAAGAAATATCAATCCTACTTTTACAAATCGCAAGAAACTAAAAGTAAAGAAAAATCTTCTCTTTAAAAGAATTAAATTTTTCGACCAAAAAAATCCAATAAGAACTTCATATTAAATTTCCATGATATTTCGACCACAATTGACAATTTGAAGGAGGTAAATAAAAACAGTCAAATCTTTGCAAAAATGCTTCTTTTCAATCTTTTCAATAAAAAGAATAGAATAAATTATAAGGATGAAGAAAAATGGCTTAGCCAACATATATTTTTTAGGTCGTCTTCTGGTTATAATTTCTTGCGAGATACTGTGGTTTCTTTTTTTTTATCCTGCAACTCATCTTTACATAATTGGGTTAAAATTAAAATCCTTTCACCCGGTATGGATTGCAACATACTGAACGAAATGTGTAATGAAATTAATTTGCTGCAAGCTTTCAGAAGAGAGGTTAGTCCTATTTTTTATAAAATGAGCATTCAGATGATCTTAGATACAAGCAATTAAAAGATCAAATTGATGGTTTTGTAGGTTATGGCAATAACAGTAATAATGTTTATGCTAAATCGGTATCTGTTTTTATGGTAAATACCCTATGCGGAAAATTTAAACTTTCTTTATATTGTACCGAATCCAGGATCTGTACCTGTAGCGATTCTACAAACTCTCTCCCACGAATAATCCTATTTTTTTACGAATGAGAAGGAAATATTTGGAATTTATGATGTTCCTCGTTTTTTAAACGCATAAAGAATAAAATTTAATGAAAGGCAATTTACTCACATCCGTTGGAATTGCAAGTTGGGAAATAATAGCGTACTTATTTATATATTTTGGAAAGAGACGAATCTACTAGAGTTTGTCCAAGAGTTACATCTGAGCTCATATTGCAACGAATTTTCAGAAAATTAGTATTCGTTCGGTTATGCAAGATCTGAGTCGAAATGTTGCATCTGGAGTTCGCTCACTTCATACATTAAAAAAATTTCCCGAAAAGCTGAAGACGGTCGCTATTTCAATAGCCATATTTTTAGATAAAATGAGCTAATTGTTCGACGTTCTAAATGGACCACCCACAATAACTGGAAATTTTTATGATTTAATATATTTATCTGAGATGAAAGCATACATTTTAAATACAAAGCCAGTTGAGAATATAAATCAATTGAAGCTATTATTTCTAGTACACAATCAATGTTGGATGTACATGACAGTTTTCATTATATGCATACACATAACTTCAATCAAAACCCGCTGGAGTTTTTTTTTGTTTTTTGAAAACATGATCCCGAAATTCAAACAAAAGACATCCCAATTTATTTGAATTCGGAGTATTACATGCTAAAATTGTCTCTATTAAGCTCCTTTTTAATTCTAAATTTTCATACTGTTAAACCAAGTAAAAAAAGCTAGAATTAGTTTCTTATGATACCCTAGGTCAGGGGTCTTCAAACTACGGCCCGCGGGCCATCAGTCAATTTGGATCTGTAAATATTTTTTGTATATTTCATTTTGGAGAATATTTTTTCACACAGATAAGTAGTACCGAAGGCGGAAAAAAGTCACGAGCCAATTTGTGCAACTGATCAAACTGTGTAAGCGGAATACTCCTAAAAAACTCTAGCAATAATGACTTTCAATATTTTATTTTTAAAAATATTGCTACACTGCAAGTCAACCATTTCCATTCGAACTTCTGGTGCAATGGTTTCTATATCGACGTTAAAATGATTTCGCAATTTCATTAAAATCTGAAAAACGATACTCGAAATTTATATTCAAAGTAACCAAAGCTTCAATTGCGAAATACACCGGAAATGGAATTTGAGTTTGCTGACTAAATGTTTGCATGTACTAAAATGCGTGAAACATTTTATATTCAATTACGATTAAAATAAAACAATTCTTTGTCGAAAGGACTTAATATGAGTGTATAAGCAGAAGCTGGTTTTTTCCTTGTAATTTATGTTTCGGTTATTCATATATTTAGTTAAATCTGTATAAAATGATAAATTTCATAACCGCTCATTATTTCGTAGTTCAGACTACTTTTCATTCAGGAAAATTTCGATTATTGTTATCGCGTTAGAACTTTTTCGCAGCTAAGCCAGCGTACTGCAGTATAATATGGCAGGTAATTTTCTCCAATCTCTCGGAATTGACGATGATTAAGCGCGAGTGATCTGATATAACTGGCTTTAAAGCTTCTGACATAGCCATTAATTTACCACACAAATACTGTTAATTAATGATACAATGTACGATTAATGGTTTTGATCCATCGTCCTTTTCTACGACCTTTGATATGAGAGCAGCGACACCTAAATATTTTCCACACATGTCTTTGCCATCAGTAGTGATACATTTCAAGTTTTTCCATCGAAGATTGTTTTTCTAAACAGCATTTTCAACTTTTTTAAAAATATCTTCACCAGTGGTCGTGATATAAATGCTATGAAAGTCAAGAAGCTCTTCATTCACTTCATAATTTTTACCTATCCATTGAATATAAAGTAACACCTTAACCAAATCTGAAACCTCTGTTGACTCATCCAGAGCCAAAGATAACCACTCTAAGTGTCGATTTTTGTCAGACCATTGAGTTAATATATGTTGTGCAAAATCACCTACCCTTTGAGTCACAGTATTTGCTGACAAAATAATGTTTCGAAAAACGAAAATTTGCGTGTAAATGAAAACAACAGGACTTTGGTATTATGAGCTAGGTAGGTCTTGTCCCCTGCGACTTAGTAGAGGTCCTTAGACTAGAAGGTTTGAAGACCCCTGCCCTAAATGAATGTCCGTATTAAATTTCGTATGGTCATCGATTTATGCAAGTTTGATTTTTGAAGTGGTTTTTCGCATATATTTCTAGAACGGTTCATCGGACAGAAAAAATAATTATTACCAATTTTATAGGATTTCGTATTCTGCAGAAGTTTTTAGTACAATAAGAATTACTAGGACTTATCGCTTTCACAGTATATGTAAAAAACCTAAGTTCTAAAACGGCAACACCAAGAAGGGGTTGGCTGGTTTATTCTATTTTTGAAATTTAATGTTTTATTATTATAAAAACATCATGTACCAAATTTCAACACACTATAACGTCGCGCTCTCATGTATATTTCAAATATATAGTGGAAAACGAAATTTTTGTATGGCAACCCCACGAAGGAGTTGCCCGATTTGTCTCATTTTCGAACATAATTTTACTTTTATTTTTTAAGGTTCTTTTACAAAATTTCAGCTTTCTAAAGGAACGCGTTCTCGAGAATACTTGTTGAACCAAAATTGCATGAAAGCAAATGGCACCACTTTCATATTCTTGTCTCTTTCCGTGAGAGCATACTTTCCCACTGAACTGTAACGATTAGGAACGAGAAATTGCTTGTAAAAATCCTTGTGAAAAACATTTTCTTCGACTCATAATTAAAATTTAACGATACAAATAGTCCCAGATACTTTTGTGGTAAATTCGGTAAATCCCACGGATATGCCTGTAAGTAAATTCACAAATAATTTAAATATGGCGAAGGTTTACGACAGTTGGTAGCATTGACAGTGAGAGCATACTTTTTGAAGTCAAAATTGGTGCCAGATGAAACAAGAGATCAAGCAGTCCATTTATATATATGTCAGTGGTCAAAACCCAGAATTTACAAGAAAAAAAAGTGGGTTAATATATATAGTTAATAGGAAATTATAGAATTAGCTTCTGGAAAGGCATGTATCTATGTAGTATCATAGATGTCACAAGAGCTAGAGGTCGCATGCAGTACCAAAAAAGTATACAAAATTTATATGGCTGGGTGGTCCATTCCGGAATGGACCAGAACATTTGAAATGATGTATACGCCTAGTGATTTATATTTTTTCGTATCTGAAGTGTTGAGGAAGTCGATCAAATTTATACAAAACTGCTATTATAAAAATATTTGCTTTCGGCACGCTTTAAAACATGTTATGGCCCATTCCAGAATGCACTACCCATTTCACAATTTGTATACTCTACTCTAGTATGCCATGCGACATCTAGTTCTTGTGCCATCTATGGTAGTATACACCTAAATATCTATTCAGTAAAGAAAGAAACGTTTAATATAAACTGGTAGAACACTAATAATACCTGGTTTATAGGTGTAATGCCGGGTGAAAGCATCAGATGAATCTTCATCAGAGTCCGATCCACCAAAACCAATCGATTTATTAGCATTACTGGCGCTATATTTTATACTGCAGAAACCCACGGTGCTGATATTTACTGAATAATAATTTTGGAGATAGTCTCGAACAAGATACACGACAATTTTTCTGGTAATCAAAACATTCAAAGACAATATTTCTCCTACTCAAGTACACAAAAATTGAATAGTAAACAATATCGCTTAATAATTTCTATTAGTGACACAACTAACCTGATTTTTTCTACGTATATAATAATATGATTAAAAACCTCAAAATTATCAAACAATACAACTATGGCCATCTAACGAGGAAATAATTGCATAAAGATGAGATTTATATAACATATACACAATGGTGTTGAAAGGGCGGAATCACACTCGATGATGAAAGACTCTCGAAAGATAGATTTTCCCACCCCGGTGTGACTATAGACAAAATGTAACAAAAGCTCTTACATCCGCCAGAAGAGAAGTGTACTACAGCGTTTGGTTTATTAAATTAGTGGATACTTATTTCAAAAAAAAATACAGCTTCCATCTTGTCGCTCTTTAGCCAATTTTTGAATCTAAAATAAAATATTTCCGTTACTGATTTGGTTTGAAAATGTGATAGATGACTGAAAATGGGACAAGAATGTGGTATTTAAACTCACAACTAGATGTCCACATTATATTCGCCAAGTTTCAACTTCCAATTTTTGATATTGCCAACGCGCAAAGAAACATGAAATATGTATGTGTTTTGTGTAAATTTCGATTACAATATATAAAAGATTTTGAACCATTGTAAAAAAGAATATTTCAATTCAAAAGTCCGTATATACATTTTGTTTTATTCTTGATTACAGCTCTGTAGCATTAATTAAGAAGTATAATAGAGAGCAAAAGCAGAGCACTACATTGGCAGAATTTCGGTTCATAGAAGGACCGCCATCTGTTGACAAAAATGAGGAAAATATGAGAAAAATAAGTTGTCTTCGATATTAAATAGCGCCATATCACAGCACAGATTTTAATCGAATCTTATTGTTTTGCTTCTTTTTCCTATTTAAGGGGGGTTACCGCAAAAAAAAAGCTCACGATTTGTGCTTTCAAAAGCATAGTGGAACATATACGCATAAAAGTGTGCAATTTGAAAATTGAAACGAATCAATATATGTGCATGCAAATGCTATATGATGCTGTGGTATTCGTGTGTATTGTACTCCAAAGCTTTTCGGCCATCTGCACAGCAGTAGGATTGCATAAGTAGGGCGAAATTTTAGATTTGCTGTCTGATTTTTCATAGATTTTTTCGGAACTTATGAAACTTTTGCGTGAGGAGCAGGCAAGGGGCGAACGAAATGTGTGCGCTCTATGCTGTTGGTCGGGCACTTTTCCTTCTAATTTGTCTGGCATCATTTATTGCTTGGGCAAATTTTATGTTACTAAAACCGCTCATCAATTTAAACTCTTCCAAGAACTCTGAATTACAATGTTTCAATAATTTTTGTCAATGTTCTCACACTATGTCAGTTTTACCATTTTATTAATTAGATAACCAAAGAACTGCTTTAAAGAGTTAGATTTGACTTTGCCAACAACCATTTTCTCTTTTCTATAGCTTCACTAAAACTCACTAGGGATTAAGATCCATACAATAAAAAATATAGGTACTGCACATATTGAAGTATAACCGAAATATCCATTATCCTTGAAAGCAAATTTTCAGACAAATTACTTTGATTAATTTTTCCCGGAAACCTCAAAGCTTTCCAAATTAAATAACGTTTATTTCATGGAGAGACGATGAGAAATTTACATCTACTAAGCAAAGTTTCCAACATTTTTCAAATTTTAAAAGAGCTTCATAAATGGATTGCAAAAAAAAAAATTGCAGTTTTCCCTGTAAAATTTCATCAAAATAAAAAAAAATGGAAATTGTTCGATTTCCTGTGTAACGGCTCATAGGATTATGTATTTCATACTGCCAACTGCCAAAAAAATGTCTCGCCTCCCAAGCAAAAATAAGAAATTACCAATAATAAAACTTAATATATTCCGCGAAATCTACAGTCATATATCTAATGTAGAAAATGGCGGAATGCACTTTCCGAGACTGGAAACGACAGCCCGGCGCAGTGCTTTCAAAACAAGTGAATGCATTCCGAAAATACATCATTCTATCTGACGGTGATGAAATGAATTAAAAACGCCAAATTGTATGAAAAATATATAAAAACAAAAATTTTTTGTCGTTACCATGATTCAAATTATTGACAATGGGCCCTATTCTGTAATTTTTCATAAAATAATATTTTATATTATTTTATGGCGAAAAAATCCTTTCTTCATAAAATGAAAATAAAATATTTTAAAAATTTCTTATTCTGTCGTGATTCCATAAAATTATTACATACATTCCGATATGTTTTCTATTACTTTTTGAATAGCTGGTCAATTGACATTTGCGTGATACTCTATCAAATCACCCACTAAATAATCATTTATGAAAGCAGCTGCTTTCTTAATAGCTCTTGAGATACTTTTGGTGTAAAAGTGCTAAAATATGACAACTCCTGTCTGGAGTTTGATGCGAACCATTTCGGTAGAAATGCAAAGCAGCAGAAAGACATACATTCCGTTCAATTTTAGATTCCTAACTCAAAGTATATACTATATATATAAAAGTATTTGAATTTGTTTTCTTAAAACGAAACATTTTGGGTTTAAATTAGAATTATTCATAAGTTTACAAAATAAGTTTACAAATCACAATATAAGAAGTTTATTAATTATCCAGCCGGAAGAACTTTTAAAGCCTAAGGCTGGGCAACTCACATGGATCGTAGGAATCGCGAAGATATCGTATCCTATGATCTCTTCGGCATAAAATTAAAACATTAAAACCTAGGCAAATATAATAAATTTTTTATATTTTACCCGTGCAAATTTCTACAATTTCTGACAATATTGTAATTTTTATGTATGGCGGTGTACATTTTAGTTTTTAATTAAAACAATTTTCGCACAACAAATGTTAATTGACGCATGTAATTTTCATAAAATTCCTTTAAAATGTGCTGCTTAGGTTCTTTTATGTTATGCTCCATAACAGGAAATATTTTATGTTACGATGCATAAAATAAAATAAAATTCCTGGTACAGGATAGGATTTTAGGGAAATATTTTATTTTAAGGCATAACATAACATAAAATGATAAAATTTTACCGACAGAATAGGGCCCTTTATTTCTTTTATGATTGCACTAAACAATTTGAGTTTTTCAAAATAAACAGAAAAGGTTCGATTTTTGTTACAAATTGAACTCTTTTTCCAATAATCTCAAAATTGTGATAGTTATTTGTCTCTGAAAATAGCAACTTTCAAACCGAAATATATTAGTAACCAAAACTTTTTTACTAGTTTTCTTTCCGTCACTTCTTCTTCCACTTCAAGATCTTCCATACTCAAGTACAAATTTGTCTACTTGATGTACCATTATTACGTTATTATGTACCAAACTTTGCAAATTTCATGAATTTGAGAATTTTCTAAAGCTAATTACATATGTACATATAAAACTCAGAAATCTTTATTTTTGACACGTCATTACCTTAGTTTATCCTTTTTCTCAAACTATATGGAATTTTGATCATGATAATACGCACAGATTTGACGCAAAGTCGTATTAACTTTTCGTGTTTTTTAAGATTTCAGTAATAACCCCCGGCAAAAATCTGTAACAAATAACTTCACAAGATTTTCTTGATTTTCTCAATAGTGTTGCTGTTTTACAGTACGACGATTTGACAAACGTGCACAAATTCGTAATTTCAGTGCGGAGCATTTTATTTCATTTTTAAGGTTCCGTATCCAAAGGGTAACAGCGGGAACCCTATTACTAAGACTTCGCTGTCCGTCCGTCACCAGGTTGTATCTCATGAACCATAATCGGTAGACAGTTGAAATTTTCAAAGACTGTGTTTTTCTATTAGCGATGTAACAACAAATAATAAAAATAAAATTAAATTAAAAATTAAAGTGGGCCCCATAAAAGAAACTGGATTTTTCCTGCGTGTTTTTCCTCGTTTTATTATCATTCAATATTCTTATCATAAGTAGGTAGGCATTTTTTTCAAATGACATGCATTAGTTTTTCACATGATACCTACTCTCATTTGAAAAATAAATAAAAAGTACTTAGTGTTAAATTTTGTATGATGCTACGGAACGTTGATGCACGAGTCCGAGTCGCACTTGGCCGGTTATTCTTTAAAATAGGAAGGTGGTTATATAATGTATGTACCTTATTGCTTTTTATTTAAAAATCCCGCCCAATTTTGGCATACACACATTTAAATCAGCGAGCTTGCAGCAACCAGCAATCTACTTCAATTCCCAGAAGTCTATTTTAACATGAAGCGAAACATAGGCAAAGATAACCTAATAAAAAGCAGCCGATCATAATTGGAAATATTTTGTGTTTTTTAAACCGAAACAAGTAATGTCATATATTTTCGTCTTTTGTACGAATAGGGGAAAGGAACTTGGCTAAGCATTATTTTGCAGACAACGAGCTAAAAACAAAAATTAGAAAACGTAGAATTACCCAAATGATAAAATCTTCTTGAATACATTTAGAATCCTTTCAAACTATTCATAATAATATATATCGGGTCACACTACCTCAATTTTTTACAAAAAAGATAAATTTCAAGGTGCTGAAAGGAAACGCAAAATTCCTCCCAAATAAATTCTCATTTCTCCCAAAAACATCCAGCATGTGAGTTTCTCCCAATTAACCTCTTAAGAGCAAAACGAATGTAAACAGAAGCACGTGCGTTCAAATAGCACAGGATTAGAGCAACAACTTTGGAACCTTAACATAGGATTACAGAAACAACTATGGAACCAACACTTTCAATATTTCAGAAAAACCTGTTTTTTTACAAAAATGAATTATTTGCCATTCTGTTTCGTTGCATGTAATCTGCGCTTTCATATTTTTTTATTTATTCATAAGATTTTAAAAAGTTTGATTTTTTTCTCTCTTTCCATTTCTAGCCATGTGCATTTTTATACCCCAGATGAAATCTATAGGGTATACTAAGTTTGTCATTCCGTTTGTAACACCTCGAAATAATGATGGTAGAGCAAAATGAATTGGACATCCACGCATAATATTAAAAGTTATTTTGATTTTTGCATGTCCGTCCGTCCGTCCGTCCGTGCGCACAATAACTCGAGAACGCGTTCACTTAGAAAGCTGAAATTTTGTACACGGACATTAAAAAAAAAAAGTAAAATTAAGTTCGAAACTGAGACAAATCGGGCAACTCCTTCGTGGGGTTGCCATACAAAAATTTCGTTTTCCACGATATATTTGGACACTACCTGAGAACACGTCGACATAGAAAGCTGAAATTTGGTACACTGTTCTGTCGCGGAACAATCTTTAAAATTAAAGCTAAACTTACATACTAAACTCACACACTTATGACAAATGTCCCACGATGATCATCGATAATTAGTCCTAGACATTTTTATTGTAGTAAAAACTTCTTCAGAAGAAGAAATCCTATAAAATTGGTTATAATCATTTTTTCTGTCCGACGAGCCGTTCTAGAAATATATGCGAGAAACCAATGCAAAAAATCAAAATTGCTCAAATACGAAATTTTATACGTGCATTGGGCTAGGGTATCATAGGAATTGGTCTTAGACCAATTCTAGCTTTTTCACTTGTTTTTTGTTAAGTTAACTTTGGCATAGGTATATTGTAAAGATTTTTTCGAATTTTTATTATATATTGTGGTGGTATACTTTTGGATCTTCGACATTTTTTTCGCTTGCTTTTAATTTAATAATTTCGGTAAACAGTTTTGACTGTAAGGAATATAAAGGAAATTTCAATTTCGTTGAAATTTGTGGGATGTCATTACAAAAGAAAAAGAGAAAAAATTTTAATTGTGCAATAAAATAATTTGAAAGCACATCATGGAAAAATCCAGAACTTAAGTTTTTCTATTTCCCATTATATGGAACAAAATGTTTTATTGGCTTTAATCCGGCTAGTGGAATACATAAGTATATACAATTATCTGGAAAAGTTTGCAATTCCCTCAGTTAAGTTGGATGATAGTTTTACTTATACCTTCGAAGAAGATCAATATCCCGTAGTAAATAAAAGTGGAAGCAAACATTACGGTAAGAGGAATTTATTTTCTAAGAGCGATGTTAGTGAGCCTGAAAAAGAGAAAATTACATTAAGTCCGGATATTTGTGAGAATTTTGAGTTCAGTCTTTTAAAAACTTCTGAAAAATCATATTCAACCGAAACTATGCCTGACTATCAAATCCAGGAATCTTCATGTATCTACGTTGTGCTTGAATAGAGAGAAAAATATAATATATTGGAGAAAAAAATATCTGAACCTTCTCAAGAAATTTAATATGCAAAAAATTAAAAAGAAAAATAATTTCTGTAGAAAAAAAAAACAAAATAAATTTACCAAGTATTATTGATAGTAGATTTCTCGAGGACCAACGTTTGCTAGCTCATTCAATATATTTTCGATTTCAATCGGCACATTCCTACTTGAGTGCCCTAAAATTTTAATTGCCGTGACCATCACGGATATTTCTTCAGGAATATATCTTGAGCTATTACATAGACTAAAACGAATTTTTCTAATTTTTCTACAATGCCAAAATACAAGCACAGGAATATTAGTTCTAGATGGATTACATATAGGAAAAAAGAACATCATTGAAGGAAAAAATACATCATTGAAGGAGAAGCGGATGAGAGATCAAAACGAGAAAAGAGCTTCGCCACGGAAGCGTGAGCCTTTCTAATTAAAGGCATGTTTTCAAATAGGTCATACATATATTATAGACCAAATTTTTTCTGGTGAACCATATCGTGGTAACTTGTTATAAGACTTTATTCAACAAGTAATTAGATTATGCAAGAGCTGCTACATTAATATAATTGCTTTTGAATGCGACCAAGGATCGAATAAAAGGAATTGCTTTAAAATCTTTGAGTAACTAAAGATAATTCCGTTTTTTATTGCGACTCTGAACTAATGATGTATGATTCAGTTCATTTATTAAATGTGATCAGATACAAATACACATCTTAAAAAGTCCGGATGGTGTTATATCTTGGGATCCTTTGCGAAAATTATATTGTAGCTTGGATAAAAATAGAACAACAAAATTATGTCGAAATCTTACACTGGAGCATATTCAAGCAAATTCTTTTCAAAAAATGAAAAGTGAAAACTGCGGTACAAACACTAAGTTGGACTGCATCATCCGCTATCCGATCGCCAGTCAAAGCCAATGTTTTTGTGGATGACGCTGCTTCAACTACATCAATATTTATTAAAAAGGTAAATAATTTTTTTTATGCTATTAATGTAACTGTACAAAAACTAGTCCTTACAAAATTTCAATAAAAAACGAGAATTCTCACATTGTGAGTTTTTTTTTTTAAAGACATGCGAGATTATTTCTCAAAAGTTGAAGTGTGTTCAGAACATCAAAGTATAGTAAGCGGGGAAATGTTCACCTCTTTAATGCCTAGTACAGTATATAAATGGAGTGCTAAAACTCCTCCAAATAGCACGAAATATTGAAGGTTTCAAATTTTTATTAATTGAAATATTGCAACAGAGAACTTATATTCTATTGTGCGATGTACAGGACGAGGTTACAACAGATATCCTTCAGCAAAAGAATTTAACCATCATAATAGACATTTGATATGACACAATATAATAAAAGCGGAAATGGTGTCAAAAGGATCCAGTTACATCAAATGGAAGAAGTTTTCTGAATGATATAAATCAAATAGAAAAATTGTCGTTTAAGTATAATACGAGTACTTTACAGAACATGTTTCCTTCCAAATTATTTGTCGATTCCAATTCTATCTTAAATATGCCTAATGATTATTTTATATATATTAAAAGTCCTACGATCCATCGTAGTCTGCCCTAAAAAGTCCTTCTGAAGAGTTCTTCGAAATTAGTATAATTGCTCTTAAATGCTTTAAAAAAATATTTCAAAAGTAATGTTCACTGGAGTCAACTGAAAGAAACCTTGATGGACATATGCTGTAGTGTAGGGAGATAAACAAATCATATCCTCACTGGTTTGGAGAAGAATCTTGCAAACAACATAAAGTTACACTACTCCACAGAAAAGTGCCGAAAGTCCACGGATAACCTCTTCGTTAATGATTGGGAATTATGTAAGAAATTTCAATATTTAAAAAAATAAATCATTTTTAATTGCACTATTTCAGAGAGAAATGAACCTGTTTCAAAAGGTTCCATGGGAATTGCATTGCACAAAAATGAATAATATAATGAATAACTTATTAAAAACATGTATTTCATATTATTATTATTATTATTTAATAAAATTCTAAAACATGCTTAATTCGATTATACTAAACTGCTGGAATGGTGATATGCATCTATTATACTAGCTCCCTTGAATCTCTCGTGAGGCATGTAACTAGAATGTTAGATGAAGGAATGCATCTGTTACTTGACAACCAAATTTCACCCGATCAAGATAATAAAAAAAAATTAGATGAAAAAATATCATGAAATTGTTGTTAAAGTTGAAAAATCTATAAAAAATTATAAACATCCAGATGTTTTCGACTGTAGCCACGTGAATTTCCATCACGATTAAATAAGGAATATATGTATTTATTCAAATAGTACAAAAATCTAAATAACATAACAAATTTTGGAGTCATGAGTTATTATGTATGTAACGAGTGGCAGCCACAAAAATACGTTTGGACGCAACATGCAAGGCAGGACATAAAAATATCATTTCATAAAACACGAGCCAAGCCAGTGATACGAATTACAAAAGAAAATCCCAAAGGCGGCCGTGAAGATATTTTGGATTTCTTACCTTGAACCAACACAAAAATGAAATTCAATTGCGTGCAATTACACAACCAATTGTTCTACTTCCTCAAATATGAGGAAGTACCAATTCTCAATTGCAAACATTCGAGCGTATCGAATTGCAAACAAGGCATTTCAAAACTGAGAGCAGTAAACAATTTCACTTTCTCAGTCAAAAATCCCAACATATGTTCAGCCAACTGGGCCACTGCGAAATTATTTACATATACGAAATTGTTAACATGAGAACTTTCAAGCATTGTCCGAGGGGAGTGTCTTACAGCAACGTTATGCGCACTCAAGAACTTTTCGAGCTTTCTCTGAGGGGAAAGCTTGGACACAAATAGGAACAGAGATGAACGAGTATCGAAGAGATACTCGCTAATTCTTATACGAATTGCCCGGAGAGGAAAACTCAAAAATGCTGCGTCTATGATTCGCTAAAGGCATTACACAAAGGGGGCGTGGTCTCTAGTAAATAGGAATTCTAGCTTTTGATCATGCCGCCCCACGGTAAGGAATCTTAACAGTAGATAATGAAATAAGGAAGTAAATTGTGAAACCTAAGTAGCTACTAACTTAAGTTGTGAAAGCTAAAGGCTGAAGCAGATTACACTTTAGTGCGCGGCGCGACAGCGCGGCAAAATGTTAGAGAACCTGTATTTCCTATTATGCCTCACGCATTGAAAGCGGCGCACAGCGCGTGGAAATTTTTTGCCGAGTAGTCATTTCTAATCCTAAATTTGCTGCTCACTTTCATCAGTGGTACCTACCAACCAATAAAAAAATTATATTTGGGGTATGCAACTTCTCATGAAAATATGTAGTACCAATATAAGAGCGCTGTATCTACACTGCTGCGCTCTCATTGTAATGTGTGTAACACTGCGTCGGCAGGGGCGGCGGATGACTTTTAATCTGGGTGGGTAGTAATATATATATATATATATATATATTTGTTATAAATTGATTCAACAGAACTTCTAAATCAAGTTTATCAGTAAAATTAGAATATACATGCAAAAGTGCGATAGAGTTGAGACGATCCTGCAACATTGTTGATCTCAAATAACATTTTAATCGACGTAGAAGAGAAAAACTTCGTTCGTTCGAGCACGATGATTCTGGAATTGCGATGACCATTGTAATAAAGCGAGTAAATTCTGGTATAAGTCCTCTTATCCAATCAAATTTCCTTAAAAATTCTCCAGCTTCCCGTAAATGGTTTACCTGCTCATTCTGTCTCTTTACAAGTTTCATGAACATGTCTCGATCGCCTACTAACCGGTTTTTTGTTAAAATCGGTGTTGCAAAAATTTATGATTGCATCTACATCTGTTGGGTGCCCTAGAGCTAAGCCTACAAGTTCTTTAAAAAACTTCGCTGAATCATTATCGAACCGCGATACAAGAAGTTAATCGTATATTTCATAATAAGATTTCCTGAAGTAATCTTCGGGTGTTTTAAAACGAGGATTTTGCTTTTACTTATATGTAGCCGTTTTGGAACTTTGCACTGATGTGGGACTTGAGGTTCATCAATATCTAACTTCTCAACAGCTTGGATACTTGTATTCCAAGTTTTTTTCAAACTTCGATTCTCGAGAATTTTCTAATACATACATACGTTACAGCTTCTATCTTCTCATAGGATTCATTAACGCACAGTTCAGACTTTTGCAATTCTGTATTCAATATCTCTATTCGATCGAACAACTCAATCATCGTGGTAAAAAATAAAATACAGTCAAAAGTTTCCATTTATTTATAAATCCTGATGCTTTCGCCGCTGTCAAATTCTGTATCAATAGACCGATCATGTAAAAACTGCATTATTTGTGTATAATTTTCCTTCGTACAGAGATTTTATTCTGAGTATCTGCAAAAAATGTACATGTATAGCATGCATTTATAGCATAAATAAATAAAATAAAGCATAATATGTATAAAATATTCATTTTGCTATACCTTGTCGGACAATAAGCTGTGAGAGAAGGAAGACTGTTATCGCAATTCTTTTCATCTTTCTCCATCTGCAATTTAAACTGTGCTATACGTTTAGGAGAGTCGCGTATAGAGTTGATTAATAATTCCAATAAAATTTCTTGCACTTACAACTTTTTCGATCCCGTCTTGAACAACAAGGTTAAGGTTGTGGGCATTGCAGTATACAAATAAGGCTCGTGGCTCTTCTTCCCGTTTTCGTAATTGCAATCCAGAAATTTTTTCGGGAACATTTGAGTCCGAATCATAACAATGCCCTCTCATTTTTGAGATCGGCAATTTATGTTCCGTGAATACTTTTTCAACAAGATCGAATAATATTTCTGCTAAGGTGTTCTTCGTCGAAAAAATTCCAATAAAATATTGGTTTGCATTCAGATCATCTGAAATAATTCTGATACAAATGGAAACTTGTTCATTTCTAGATACATCGGACGTTTCATCTAAGAAGATGGAAAAAAATTCGGCTGCTCTAATTTTATCCATTATTTTTTCCCAAAATTGTATTGGCCATCAATTGAAGAATTTCATTTTGAATATCGTCATGAAGCCATTTGTTACCTTCCTCAGTAACCAAGACTGCAATTCTACCTAGTTTTCTGCTCGAGTCTTCAAAAACGTCATAAAATTCGAGTTTTCACCATAGTAAGCTCTTCGTATTTGTAGACTTTGTCTTGCCAGCCCTTTCAATGTGCTGAATCTTTTAAGTAACGCTGATTTTTAATTAACCTGTTGATCTGAATTGTACAACATTTACATCTGTAATATTTCTCAAAGCTTCAGCGCAGTTCATATGAAAAGAACTTGTTTCATGGTTTTTTAATCTGTTTAGCCCGTTCTTCCATTTTGAAAAGCCGATGTCAACCCAACTCGATTTCGATGAAGCAGCGCGTGAGTCATTCTCATACTCATACTTAACTATACTCATTCTCTTAAAAAAAACTGTCAACAAATGCGAATTCGTGTATGGTGTATAATATCTATCCGTTTTATTCCTACCAAATCCTATCTCATACAGCGCGGCAAAAGTAGTCATCATATACGATAAGAAGATAATAATATGTACTCTTCGATTTAAATAATATATAATATAAAATTTGAAATATAGTTCAAATTCCGGGTGGGTAATTTAACCACCCGTAGAAAACCGGGTGGGTAGCACTACCCACACTACCCATATTATCCGCCGACCCTGTGCGGCGGAACAATTTCACCGTTTATTTTGCCGCGATGTCGCGCTGCACACTAAAGTGTAATCTGTTTCAGCCTTAAGAGTTAATCGTGAAATAAGGAAGTAAATTATGAAACCAAAGTAGGTACTAATTGTGAAGTAAACCATAAGTAGTGAAGTTAAATAAATCAAAACCTACATTAAAGGTGCGTTTTTAATAAAGTAAGCCCATTCCCACTAAAGGCTGGAACAGAATGTGGTGCTGGCTCTGGTGCTGGCGCTGGCGCATAGTCTGCCGCTTACCTTGTAGCTGAGTATGAACACAATGCTGCAGCATAGTTCTGTGAAAACTAGTTTGATATTTTATATTTCATTCCATATTTCCGCTTTTATTTTTAAATTTTTATATAAGGGATCCCACAATATATCTTTCCTTTTCATTATTTCGATGATTTTTTCTGTATCAAAATTTTCCAATTTGTTTCACTCGAACAAACCGCTTTGAAATCACAAATGTCAATCTTGGCGCGCACCAAAAGTTAAAATTTGGCAAAAGTGCGCTACAGCGCCAGCACCAAGGGCCAGCGCCAGCTACGCATTGTGTCGCCATCATACGAAAATCGTGCTTTTATATTTTGACAGTTTGCGCCAGCTACGAGCGCCAGCGCCACATTCTGTTTCCCACTTAAGTGGCTAAGAATAAGGGGCCAGGTGACCTTCATCAGGTATAGAGAAGCATTCCATCATCCTGTTCCCAACAATCACGCAACAAAAAATTGGTGACAGCGGTGGGATTCCTACGACAAAAGGGACAGACGGAAATTATGAATATCATAATATCACCCAAATTAACGGAATAAGCCTTGAACTCCATGTGCTACCATCAGAGATAGGAAGATCTACCGGCAGAAGAGGCGAAAGGAAGCGTAGGCAGTGGCGTGTCGTGGACTTGATGCGAGGGGAAGCAATCAAATTTAAATTTATAAAAGCGTTAAATAAGCATGCATCGAAAGTTATTGCAGTTATTCTAATAAATTATCTATACCCCTCTCGTTAGCTGCTTCTAAAGCACCCAGGGACCACGATCGAGGACGTGAGAGTAGGCACACTGAGTTCTTTTTTTAAATACAGTGTTTTGGCCCCCGTGCTGTCAAAGAGTTAATTAAATGATCATAGTCAGATCGCAATTTATTTATATAATATATTATACCAGATTCCAAGCTTACCTATTAGCTTAATTAAAATATTAGTGGATAGATAAAGAACTTTACTAAAAGTTAATACATTTTTATACAGCATGCATTATAAAAATGTAGGTTTTAATTGACAGCATTAATTCTTAAAAGGGCAAAAAAAAATTAAAACTACATAAAACTAAACTACCAAAATAAACAAAACGAAATACCACTTCAATAGGCTTACACATTTAACAACAAAACAAGCGTTAAAAACACATTTTTTAAATGCAAATCAACACACATGTTTCATAAAACCTTTCAAGAAATTCAAAGATTATTCAAATAATTTAATTAAAATTTATACTTTAATTCAATTCTTCTTTCTTTACTGGCAAATTCATCACCAATATCGTTATAAAATTCTTCGTGGGAAAGGAAAGTTTTAAATTTATTTTTTTCAATGGACAATAAAGCTAAGTCAGTTAATCTTTCTTCAGACGATGAATTTCTAGAGAAAGTTAATATTCTTTTTAGCGTGGAAAAACTGCGCTCCGTGGTCGCACTAGTAACAGGCAAAGTTATAATAAGTCGTAGAAGTTTAAAACATTGAATAAATTTGTATCTTGCAAATTGTTGTTAATAAAATATCGATAAATTTCTTAAGACCAATATAAAAATCTCCTTTATGTCTCCGGAAGAACAAATGTACCGTAGGGTGATTGACAACTGTGATCGACGTGAATTGTCAGATGTTTCGTCGCAAATAATTGCAACATACTCCGAGTGTTGAACTTCAAAATAGATTTTTTTTTGTAAGTGTACAGGAGATAGCAGTTATTAAATCATTTTGTAAATAGTTCGATAAGCCAGAAAATACCGTTGCCGTATCTGAATGATTTTTAAGTTCTGAGTTATATCTGGCCAAAAGCGAAATTAATTCAACATAATTTCCTCGATTTATTGTATTCGAGGCTTCATTGTGCCCCCGAAAAGTCTGCTCCTGGCATGCCAAATGGCAAACTACATCTATTAAGATTTTAATAATTTCCCGGTTCTTGTTAACTAATTCATTATGCTTTATAATTGACGATCTGAAATTAACTATCAATTAATTTGTCAATCCTTTGACCAGAACCAAATTTAGTGAGAGCAAGCACTGATTTGAAGTGATCTGAAGATTTTTTTCATGCCTATCTAGTGCTTTATGGAAATTATTTAAGTCACTAAATCGCGAAGTTCGCCATACGTTATTTTCCGATGTAAACAACAAGCAAGGCCAACAAAAATTTTTTTGCTTATTCTGACAACCGGTAAGCCAATTTGCGCTATTATATAATTTTACAGTAAAATGTCTAGCCCATGTTCTGCTCTCTGTAGAAATATTTAATATAGGCCTCGGTCTTTCATTTTGAACTATAATTTTTTTTCAGTAAACGAAGGTGAGCCGAAAGACCGTTGCAACAGATCGTCAATTACAGAAAAGTTCCCTACAACAGAAATCTCTGCCATAATAAATAAAAACAATATGAACAAAAAAATCAAAATTAACAAACCTCGTGCACTACACTATTTAACGCACTATGCAAATATTAATAGTTTTTAAAATCCTTTTTTATTTAAAGGTCAGAAATTAACCCCGAAAGCAAACGTGAAGAAAAACTGATCACTAAAAACTCCACTTTACATTTATTTTCAACCTAATATCATGCACTACACTATTTAACAAACTACACAAATTTAATATTTTTTAAAAACCTTTTTTTTTAAGTTAAAATTTAACCCCGAAACCAAACATCAAGAAAACTGATAACCAAAAATATTTAAAATTTCATGCACTTTACATATAATTATAATCTAATTGCATGCAACCGCAAATTTTCCCAAATGTTCAAATAGGAAGCTAGTTAGCTGTTATTTGCATTCCAATTGGAGAAACGGAGAAATTCCAAAATTGTTCATGACAGGCGTTAAAATATTGCTGAAAACTTCAAACATGCAAATTTTATTAAGCTCATTTGCCCCCGACTGAACTTTTTTGTCATCATATTACAAGACCTCTATGTTTTAAAATGAAATTCCCCAACCCAGAAGAAAAGAAAGTCCCCTCAATGATTTACCCACCACGCGAACATGCTTTCTAATCGACCTACCGACCTGAAATTGATGGAAGCAGAATTAAAAATGCATCCAGTCAAAACAAAGCCAGCGATGATCTATTATAAGAAAAATGTTATCATATGAATGAAATTAACCTAATACATGCTACCGGTATAGCTGTGTTTGTAGGTCCCATAGAAGTATTTTTATACCCTAGATGAAATCTATAGGGTATACTAAGTTTGCCATTCCGTTTGTAACGCACAGAAATAATTATGGTAGAGCAAAATGGATTGGACACCCCCTCATAAAATTAAAAGTTATTTTGATTTTTGCATGTCCGTCTGTCCGTTCGTCCGTCCGTCCGTCCGCGTTCACTTAGAAAGCTGAAATTCCGTACACGGACATTAAAAAAAATAGTAAAATTAAGTTCGAAAATGAGACAAATCGGGCAACTCCTTTGTGGGGTTGCCATACAAAAATTTCGTTTTCCACGATATATTTGGACACTACCTGAGAACACGTCGACAGAGAAATAGAAATAGCTGAAATTTGGTACATTGTGTTTTCATACTAATAGCAAATAAAATTTCAAAAACGAACTAAATCGGCCAACCCCTTCTTGGTGTTGCCATATAAACATTTTGGTTTTTAACATATAGTTTGAAAACGGTCAGTCCTAGACATTTTTATTGTACAAAAACTTCTTCAGAATAAGAAATCCTATAAAATTGGTTATAAGGATTTTTTCTGTCCGACGAGCCGTTCTAGAAATATATACGAGAAACCAACGCAAAAAATCAAAATTGCTCAAATGGGTGACCATATGAAATTTCATACGTGCATTCATCTAGGGTATCAGAAGAATTGGTCTTAGACCAATTCTAGCTTTTTCACTTGTTTCAATTGCTTCCCTTACCCTTAACGGAATTTCATATTGAGTGTAGATACACTGTAAGTGGAGAATAGCTAGCAATGCTGTGTGACATCATAGGTAGAGCCCAGACGAGTTCGCATGCAATAGTTTTTGTTGGAAATTGCTCCATAGTTTTGTTGTGATTATTTTTTACTACGGGGGTTGATTTTTACTTTCTTGTCTTTCCTGATTTACAGCAAAGGTCGGAAAAAATACTTTCTTAAAAAATATTTTTGGAATGAAAATATTTTGAAGAATTTTTATTATTAATTCAGAAATCCTAAGGGAAGCAAAGCTTCCCTTGCTTCCAAAGACGCCACGCCACTGCGTAGAAGCAGAAGAGGACATCAGTAATTATAAAGAGGACATAGAATTTGAAGAGGCTAGTAGTAATACCAAAACCAAATCTACGGATTAGACCAGCGACCCCGAAGACGATTCCTGGGACAGAGAGCTGAACTCCCTGCTAAAAAACGAGGCTTCTGCAGAAGAAATATACTCAGCGATACACCGGGGAAATAACTGACGACGATGAGGTGACGTAGGATTTCGACACATACGAATGAGTACGTGTAGTGATGAACAACTGAGTAACCAGTAAACACAACAAAACAACCAAAATAAGTGCAAGTGAAAACTAGCAGTGGCAGTGAGGAGCCAGGAGGAAATTTACAAGAAAAAGAGAAACCTTCATCATGTAAATTTTGTTTAGACCTTAACTAACTTATGACTTATATGCAAATGAACAATATCAATATGAGCCATTAGTTGTACTACGCGAATAATGAAAAAAAAATGTTGTTGCTACAAAAAAAAGGTAATTGTTCAAAAATTTTTTTGCCAATTTGTGTCCTGTTTTCTTTACGTTAAATTTGCCGTCACTTGCGCGAATAATAATCCAGCCTTTCAAAATTTTTAAAAGTTCAACAAGTTTTACTAGTATTTCGTGTTTCATGTACACAGGGCGCTCCGAGCCAACCCTCGTGTTACTTTGAACAAAAAATCAAAATTTTATAAGTGAAAAGGCTTAAATACGTACCATTATTTCCTCTTCGATCAAAATTGTAGCGACACGTGCAAAAAATTATTCAGACCAATCTACTGACGGCAACAGGCTTACCGCAAATCGTTTGGCTCACGGATCGCGATTTCTAAAATCCACAAAACCTACAAAAATGGCACCCGGAATTGAAGCAAATGAAAGCACAGCCACGGATTTCCGAACATCCCTGACTTATGCGCGGAATATGATCCCTGAGTTCGATGGCAGAACCGAAGATCTACATCGTTTCATTACTTGAACATACATGCACCTACCCAAAAACTTTTTTTTTTAAATGAGAATTTGACGTGACATGTATGGGAAATTTCTTCTGTGCTACTACTTTTAGTTCCACTAGATCTACAACCTACACGATGTTTCATAGAAAGTATGTATTTTTTACTGTAATACAGTGTAATGCATAAATACGTAAATGTTCGATGGACGCAGTCGTAAGCCCGCAATATTGTACAAACCATGAAGTAGGAGCTGTGACTTGACCGGTCGTATAATCTAAACCATCACTCGCACATTGAAAATGAGGTTCTAATAAATTGCAAGTTAAGACACACTGGACCACCCTGAGATAACTACAAAATTCGTGGCGTGTTGTAAAGCACCATCTAAAATGCTATTAGTTCACTACGCTTAACTGTAAAGTGTTAAATTTTTGCACTCTCACTCTTGATGTAGAAAAATAATATTAATTGCAACACACTTCCGGTATTGGGACTACAATAGATCGATTGGCATATAATAGAAAAATATATATGTGTAGCCAGAAAGTTTTTTTTTTCTTCTGATACCCTAGATGAATACCCATGAATGCTAAAAATGGTTATAGTAACTAATTTTGTAGGCTCTTACATTATGAAGAACTTCTTATTACATCAAAAGCGTTTCCCTAGTAGGTATACGAAAATATCGTAATTTTTGTATTGCAACACCGCATGAAGGCTTTGCCTGATTGAGTCTTAATTCAAATTTTATTTCCTATTGTTACGAAAACACCGCGGTCAAAATTTCAGCTCTCTATGCCCTTTATGTGTCTTAATAATTATAGTAAACTAGAAAATACTTACAGGGTGAAAATTTACTAGTACTTATTTGTAATTACTGGTTTTTATGAATTTAGTATCCATTTATAAAAACCAGTAAAGTACGAGTAATGTACTGCGAAGCACTAGGAGATACTGAGAAGAACTGGGAAGTACTGGCATTACCAATATTTTTACTGGTACTGATAAATTTTCGAGTAAAAGTAAAAAGAAATACCTTAGACTAAGTATTTTTTTTAGTATGAGTACTGACTTAAAATCATACAACTCTAAGAAAGGGTTGCCCGATTTAGTCTATTTTTGAAATTTTATTTACAATTACTATGAAAACACCGTGTAAGGAATTTCAGATCTCTATGTGGACGCGTTCTTTCTCAGCCAGTGTCCATATATTTAGTGAAAAACGAAATTTTTGTATGGCAACCCTACGAAGGATTTGCCCAATTGCTCGCATTTTCGAACATAAATTTAATTTTTTTTTAAAAAGCCCTTATGAAAAATTTCAGCTCTGTAAATGAACGCGTTCTTGCGATATTGTGAGGACAGGCAGACGGACGGACGGACAGACGAACATGCAAAATTCAAACTAACTTTAATATATGCATAAATTTCCAACTCATTTTGTTCTACCAGCATTATTGCTGTGTGCTACAAACAGAATGACAAGCTTAGTGCAGAATCGTCCAATCAATAAGGGTTCTTGCCTTACATTTGATATGTGTATGTTATGAAGTTTCGGGCCCCGATGAAACATCCATTAATTCGTCTTAGGGGGAGGGGGGTCCGCCATCTTGGATTAAATGTACAAATAAGTAGTTTTTTCAAAATGATTCCTCAAAGGTTGATCATTCTACAAAAATGTATATCTAAATATAAATTTGAAGAGGACTAAATTCACTACATTTTTCGTGTAAAATTCCCTACGTCCTCTAAATTTTCGCAATACCTACTTTGAAGGATAGGTAAAGTCCTTGAAAGTACGTATTGGAACAGAGAACAGGCTACAAATGTTGTATTGCCTCTTATTTCTATTCTTATATTCATTTGGAAAGTCCACTGAACGGAAATGGGACTAGGATTTTGTATAGAACTTACTATTTGAAGTTCAGCGGATAAAGTAGTCAAATCAAAAAGAGAAAACTATAGAAAAGTGATTCCATGTGAACGTAAACAATTTCAGTAGTGTCAGCCGCACATGTTATACATGTCAGTGGCTACCATCTACGTCATAAAATTATTAATATTTTCATTTTGACAAAATTTACCGTGAAAATATTAAGTTGGGCGATTTTTTGGAAGAATGTAATGTTTCCGCCGCTGTAGTTTGTTACACACCAGACTTACAAAAAAAGTGTTTATACAAAAAATGTAGGGAATTTAGTCTTGTCTTCGTCAAATTTATATTTATATATTTTTGAAATATTTTTGAAAAAACCGATTTCTTGTACCTTTAATCTAAGATGGTGGACCGCGTGGAACCCCATCCCTCCAAGGTTGAAAACTTAAATTTTTCATCGCCCCCAGGAACTAAATAACATATATATAAATCGTTCCTCCACCTTTTGTAGGACAAAGGCATCTTTTAGTCGCTATCTAGGATATAAAAACTGCAAAAAAAAGAAGGAAAGGTTACCTTTATGGTGCAGAGTACCTATATAAACATATTCAAATATCTTTAAGTCCCGTTATCTCGCAAATTGTTAGAATTTTCCCAAAAAAATTTTGCTTGTCTAAGTATGACTTACCGATATCCTTTAGGACACCCAGTTTCGCTCGTTTGAAATTCGTTTTGACCATCTTACATTTCAACTGCCATTTCATATTTGCTATTATTGCTCTCCCAATTATTTTTTATGAAGTTGAAAAAAACTGAAATGTGTCGGAATATTTCTTTCATTCTTTGACTGAATGAAATTTTATATGGGGAAATATAAGAAAAATATATAAATGCTAATTACTTTGTTTCCCTGGCGTTTGATCGAAAGTTCTGTACCCGATGATGGGGAATAGGGTCTCCACTGTGGTTTTTTTTTTGTTCCGCAGACGTCGCAAATATTGGATTGCAATTAAATAAAAGTTCAGAAGAACCACGACTTCAGAGCTAGTACAAGTCTATTTCGCAGTAATGTATAGTGTAACAGTAGTCTCGAAGTTCATGGGATAGTGGGATTCGCCGAAGCGGACAACGACAACAGGCAGCTTTTTTAAACCCACCCCACGTTAGCCATTCTCGCGAGTTCTCTTGTACTCGTCAGCATTAAATCATATCAACCTACGATGAAAATGTTGCTCTAGGCCTATTGCGATAAGGATTTTTATTGACCTTGAAGCTTGTTTTCCCCATAGAAACCAATTTTAGTAAGCTCATCACAATATTTCCTCCCATCAAATGGATTAAAGATTGCTCCATTCCAAATTAAAATAATATTTGGCCCTAAAGGATCAGGATGAAAAGATATTAAAAAAAATAGTTTACACAGCAGTTTGTTTATTCGATTTCTCTATTATTATATAAGCATAAACTGGTTTTTAAAAATTTGGTAGACGACGAGTTAACCTTTGTTAAGGTATCGTTTAATCGTCATTTTTATAATTATTATTTTATATTTTCTCACATGAGTGGCTAACACAGCTAATTCCTTATAAAAAAAAATGTGTAAAAACTAACTGCTTTTTAATACTTCAAACCAAGCTATAATATAAAAACTCAGCCAAAAAAGAGAAAGTAACTTTAAAAAATTTGAATATTTCCCTTTGCTCTATAAAGCGGTAAACTTAAATTGCATATCTGCAACAGGAGTAATTACGAAGTTGCTGATATATTGCAAGTGCGGGTGATCATGGCTTCTATCTCCATTTCGGCGATACGCTTTCCTCCAATGCAAGCGCGTGGTCCGAAACTAAAAGGTAAGTAAACGAATAGATGATTTGTTACGGCTGCAGGGCAAGCGTCTTCTCCCTATTTTAACCATCTCTCTGGAAAGTATTTAAGGCTTTTCGGGAAATACCTTTCATCGTTCATTATAGCACCCATAATAACTCCGGTATTTTTAGGTACTCGATATCCCGACAAAACTAAGTCTTGTACTGTACCTCTAAAATTTCCTGGAGTAATTGTTTTTATCCGTAAGGATTCCTTGATCCAGGCGCGCAAATATGGCATATTTATAGTATTTTCCGCTGTCAGAGGACTGTTCTGTTCCCGGTAAGATTTTCATAATTTCTTTTCGAAGCCTTTCTTGTTATTGTGGATCTTATGCTAGATGATGAAGAAAAGTCGTGTAAGCTGCTGATGTCTGGAAATGTAGAAGAAAAAGATAATAATATTTTTTTGTTTTATGATTTTAAATCTTACTGTATCAATCAATTTCCATTACGACTGCAACTCTTTGGTCTACACTTGTAGCATTCTTCATGTCGTCTTTTGAATGAAATTAGTCCTTGGCTTGATTTATGTAATTTGTTGTTATATCAGTAATTTGGTCATAAGTTGAGAACAGTTTTAATTAATTTCGTTATTTCATAATATTTCCAAAATGGTGGAAGAACTCGAATTCAGAACTTAGCTGAAGTAATGTATTCATTGCGCGAGTGAATTTATAATAGATTTAAGTGTTTGTCCAATGCAATCGAACATATGGACACAAATGCCCATTTTCGAATTACATTCCCGAAATTGGATGACATATCTGAAATTTCAGCATCACATATTTTCGATATCCTGCAATATTTGTTGTAAATGTTCTATATAGTTTTCTGTAATTTATGTAAAAAGATTATGACCCGGACTTGCCAAATAAAAAATTCCTTAGCTATCGTATAAATTGCTGGCAAATGATGTCTGATTGTTTGCGTTTTCATTAAAATTTGATTACGTCTGTTTCTTATATCGTCCCAATTTTATATGGGACATACTATTACCAAATCCTGATAAAATCGTGATTTGATAACAGTATGTCTCATATATGGGGCGATATAAGAAAACAACCCATCATTTGCCAGCAATTGATACGATAGCTAAGGAATTTCTTATTAGGCAAGTCCGGGTCATAATTTTTTCATAAAAATTACAGAAAACTATATAAAGCATTTAAAACAAACTTTGCAGGATATCGAAAATACGTGATGCTGAATCTTTGGATATTTATTAAAATTGTATTTGCTTTTTTCGTTATATCGGCCCAGTTTTCACATTGACTGTTAAAGAAATGCAGATTTTTACAACATGTCGATTTTCCCAGGTCGAGACTTCTTATGGTTTTGAATTTAGTCACTCGTCATTAGTTCTTTGGACTGCAGATGAAAATCGATCTTCTTGCAGCTGTAATATAAAAATAAAATGGAATAAGTGATCAGATTCTACTAAAACTAAAATAAATTAGCTTTTAAATAATTTGTTAAATTGGGTTGTGCACAGTGTTGCCGACGAGCTCGATTATCTTGTTCTCTAATTTTGGGCAAAATGTATCCACTTTTATTTCTACTATATAACTGTGAAATTCATTTGTATCTACTGTTTGCTTCATTTATAAATGTTCTATGAAAATGAGGCGTTCTTTTGAGTATCTGTTATTCTGTCATGTTCTGCGGACACAAAAGAACACAGCTATGATCTCACACTTGTAAAGCAAACTATAAAATCTGACATATTACCGGAGGAGAACAAATACGTCCTGCAAATGTGCGACTCAATTTTAATAATAGATGGCTCAGCTGAAATGGAATAGGCTTGCCGCCGATATTAATACTTTATACGTTCATAAATTAATACCATTTGCAATATTATTTCTTTGTTCTACAGTTTTTTTCCACTAATCATAATTCTGCCAACTTCTCCGGCAACAAATTGTAAACTTTTTATTAGCTAAACTTAACCGGTGTTTTCCCTTAAATGCTCGATAACTCTTTGGTTTAACTACTTGCATACATTACTGGAGCATCGAAACAAAATAGCTGAGCGGATGTTATTAGCTTCCTGTTTTGCAATTGTTATTTGCGCAGGAAGTAATTTGAATTTAGGTACAATTACAAAAGTGCAACGTAATCGTTTAAGGTATTGAGTTCTTAGCTTTCTGGCGTAGCTTGAAATGGAAGGAGCTTATCACCTGTTAATGGCAAATTTACTGCTTCAAATTGGATTTGAAAACATTTTCGAATGTTAGTAATGGACTTTGAAAAATGTTTACATGTTGTGCCTATAAGCAAGAATTAAGATACCAACTCTGGAAAATCTGTATCATCAGCAACGATGGATAAGACCTTTAAATTCTTAGCTACTGGCAATAGTTATGTGAGTCTCATGTATCATTCGTGTTTCTAATTTTACTATCAGATCCAGATCTATACTAAATGCTGTACTGAAAAGATCACTAGCATCAATAGATAGCAAAAAGGAAACAAATCGATTTCCTCCTAAATGAAGAAAGTCATCCAACAAATTCTGCCAACATCGAACAAGTAGCGAACATGGTCTAGATTTTCGAATAGTGCTTCCACTTATTTAAAATGTTGCCAACGTGTTTCAAAACTTGTTAAGTAAGAAAAGTTGTGTTAATTGAAACGATACTTAAGGCAGAAATGTGCAATTAGGCAAAAAATGATCCATTACAAAAGTGTAACTGCATCAAAAACGAAATTTCTTCAAAAAATGTATCTAAATGCATCCAAATGGCAACATTGGTTATGCAGCATTAAACATTTTTGTTTCACCGAATGTCCTGGCAGCTATCAAAATATCACATTTTTTAGTAATATTAAAGATTATTGCTGCTGCAAAGGATTAGAAGTGGGAAACTACTCAGGAAATAAGAAATATTACTATACAGCTCACCATCGAAAGCATTCACGGTAAACCTATCGATCTTGTAAGTAATGCTACAAAGTCAACTTACCAAAAAACGTTCATAAATCAATGTCATATTTTTTTATAAGGGTTCATTAAACAAAAACAGGGAAATGAATGCAAAAATCGTGTATAGCATTTATTATTTAAACATAAATTAAGAAATATATTTATTTACTTATTTCCTTCACATTCTGTGTCATCTGTAGTGACTATTTTAATTATCTGGCCATGCAGTTTCTAGATGGTACCGTAGGAATTTATTAATTAGATTAAAACTTTTAAAACTGCATTAATATGAAACGATATAGATGACAAAAACCGCAGCTAGATGACAAAAACTACCAAAATTTTGTAAACCTTTTATGATTTATTTTTAAAATTTTTAGAATTATATGTTTATCTTAAAACTCAGGACAAAAAATAAATTGCTAAATTTGTTGATATTTCATTGAACAAAATTTACAAATTAATTTTCAAGAATCGAGTCCTCAGACAATTAAAACCTCAATTTCTTCAGAAAATCATGAAATGATTGCACCCTTTTGGCCATGCTTCGCGGAAACACCTTTTTGTCATGGAGATTGTGGAAACATCAGTCCATTCATAAACATAGCTGAGATAAGTGAAGGTTGCCTGAAATTACCTGATGATGAAAACTTGTTTTTTTTTATTTGAAGGCTGTTTGTTTATTTGGTCGTTGAATATGAAATAAAAGTCAATTTATTCATAATATTTGCATTCATTAATAAAAAATTATGTTATGATCACAAGGCGTTTAAGATTTTACTTGACAAAACAACTTTTAGTTGATATCGTGGCAGTGGTACGGCAATAAAACCAGAAATGGTCTTAAAATTCATCTCTTGAGATATTTTTGATTCCAGATTTACAAATTTAGAGGAAATTTAGTGAGAGTTGCAATTCAAGGCTGATGTCATATATCTATCTATAACGTTTACACCCATTCAGTTTAAACTATCATGGATAGCTCTAATTCTTGCCATAAATCTAATAAATTATATGAGTTCTCTCGGTGTAATATTGAAAATTAAAAAAAAAAAAAATTTGCCAAATAATGTAATTTAAATTTGTAGCGGACTTAGCAAATTATCGCGCCTTATGTTTGTACTTCTATATAATTTATATAGAATGATGAACATTTGATGTTTTCTTAAATTTATTTACTTCATACAATTAATATCAGTACATATCATCGGTATATGGAATAAATAGCGTTATAACTTGTTCTCAAACCAACACAGAAGAGAGCTTTACCGTCCAAAAAAATCAGGCAAGCATCTTACAATAAATCCAAACTCTATATCTAATGAAGAAAGGAGAACTTTGAATCAGAAACGATAGTTAATCTTTCTTGCCTCGAGTTTCTATATCTCGCGAGAAAAACGCCGGCACAGAAATCATAAAACTCTCCGACGCTTCAAGTAAGCAATTAAGAAATTTTTTCTAGCCTAAAAAATCTACTAGAAATTCAAATCTGCTCCAAGTAGAAATTTTAACCCTTAAGTAGGCGCATGGGGTTAGTACAATCTTAACCACGAAAAAATTTAGAGCGCATTCTGTCTCGACCTTTCGTCTTCCAGTAGCTTTTCCTCTTAGAACGCTATTTTGAAACTCGTCGTGCTCGAGCCACTGACAACGAGAAACGAAAACTGCTCTCAATAAGGTGATACAAAGCAAGCCTCTTTTATACATATTGAACCACCAAACTTAGGTTACTGCAAATCAATGTACTCAAAGAACGCATATGAGAGCATACTTTATTCCTAACAGAGTTCTATTCAAAGTACAGTACAATAGATGAGGCAGAATGATGGGGAATGCGAATATATCAAACTATTATTTTTAGGACAGCTCAAGAGGACTCGGTTAATTAAATGTATGTATGTGTTGGCTACCTCTGGGAAAACTAAAAGGACTTTTATATATCAACAACTGATACCAAAGTTACGGGCTGATTAGAGTTTATCGGGTGGCTAGAGTAAGATTGGACTGTTTTTTTATATGTAATATGAAAAATAATTATCTTGACCCTACATTATAAGAACCTTCCAATTCCATCTGAAAACTGCTAAAATAAATATCGATATCGAAAATATGAAAACCATACACCATCACCATTAAATATTGCACTGAGACACCTTCTAGAATTTAGAGTGGCTTGAACGCAAATATCTAAGAACCCCAGGAAGGTTCAGCTGGCAGATCTATATCATGAGTGGGCCAGAGTATTCGGTTGTAGAAAGATAGCAACCAAATGAGTGCATTTAAAAGTGCAATAACTAATAGAAACAATCCGATAAAGAATTGGGGAAACTGAGATCACCAACCAGGTGAATGGCGACATTGTTAGTTCCGAAGAGTCCAGTAGTTTAAGGGCATCTTGGACAAAGTTCCGGGAAGCTTCAGCCACAATGTGGTCTAAGGTCTTTCACTACGTAGTGTTGAAACGGTCGCTGACTACTGCCATAGAGCTTATTTCATAGCTAATAAAGGGTTTTCCAATAAGAGGTGTTATTTTGATATTCAAAGAAAAATACAATTTTTTAAGATAAAGGATCGGATCTTTATTTCATTATAAAGAGGAAGGTATGCCGTTAATAACGAAAAATAACGTCAGCCAAATGACTACCGCGACCACGCCTACAGGACCATATCCTTTTCATGAAATTTTCCATAACCAAATCGCAAGGTGGCTGCCCTATGTCCTCGATAGCCTCACGAATTCCATCTCTGAGGTTGGCGTAGACCTTCTCTTTCACGTGGCCCCAAAGGAAGAAGTCGCAAGATGTTAAGTCACAAGATCTCGGTGGCCAATTGTGATCACCTATTCGAGAGCTAACACGGTCTGGAAACTTTTCCCGTAAAAGATCAATGGTTTCGTTGCTTGTATGGCACGTAGCGCCGTCTTGTTGAAAGTAAACGTTGTCCAGATCAATACCATCCAATTCAGACCATAAAAAGTCATTAATCATCTGTCGATAGCGCAAACCATTCACCGTAACTGTTGCTCCAGCCTCATTTTCGTAAAAGTAAGGTCCAATGACCCCGCGGGACCATAAACCGCACCAAACAGTCACACGTTGAGGATAGAGAGGCTTTTTAACAATAACTCTTGGGTTATCCGAGCCCCAGATGCGACAATTTTGCTTGTTGACGAAGCCGTCGAGTTGGAAATGGGCCTCATTACTCAAGATGAGTTTTCGATGGAATTCCGGATCATTTTCATGCATTTCAAGGACCCAATCAGTAAAGACTCGACATTGTTCATGATCGGCTGGCTTGAGTTCTTGTGTTAACTGAAATTTATAAGCCTTAAGACCCAAATCTTTATGCAAATTACGGTGTAATGACGTTTGTGGAATGCCTAATTCCAAAGAACGACGAGGAATGGACAAACCTGGGTTTTCTTCAACACTTTCGGCTACAGCACCAATATTCTCGGCTGTTCTTGAGCGACGTGCTCGAGTTTTATCCTTCACATCACTAACTTGTCCCGACAGCTCTAATGTTTCTACCAATTTCTGTATTGCGGTCCGACAAGGTGCTTCACGACGACCCAAAAATGTTCGAGTTTTACGAACCGTCTCTGCCACATTTTCACCATTTTTATAGTGAATTTTAATAATTTCAATGCGTTGTTGGATCGTGTATAGTTCCATTTTTATAAATGGCGTAGCTTCTACTTGTCAAATGTCAAAAAATGACAGCTCCAAAAGTCACATCTACCGAAATAGCGGGCTATTTAAAATAACACCTCTTATTGGAAAACCCTTTAGAATCGCTACAAATTTGTGGATTCAACTTGCGTTTAAAGAGGAAACGCTGTAAGTATAGAACCTAATGACACCTCATAGCATTTCCATATCGGCGTTAAAGAGGTCCTAACATGGGATGGAGAGAATTTCATCGTATTAATTGGATCTCAGAACTAAAGCTGACTAAACCTAAAGCTCTGCAGTGATTCGTAGAAGAATCGATTCTAAAACACCGACATTTACCGATCTTGGCAATAATAATATTTCCATTTGTTGGACGCAATATATAACTTCTCTCCTCTGTTATAACGTGAGCGTCATGGAGCCTTTGCTTTCTGAAAATGTGTATTCTTGTAGTAGTCTAATGGTATTAAAATGATTGTGATCATAGTCATAGGCATTTCCATGGCAGGACCTTGGAATCAATATGCGTTGGATGAGTGGAAAGAGGACAAAGTCATTCAGACCAACCATAGTACACTTTTTATTAACAAAAGTATCCCGAAAAGAATCTTCTACGAATTGTAGCTTGATAATGAGCTGAGGTGAACAGTGGAATATTTGATTGGACATAACCCTACCGAGTTAGAGCCGATCATAGTTGCGAAAATTCTAGTTCCCTTATTCGAATAGATTGAAGACTTAGTACGTTTTGAACCGAATATTAGGTATGCTGTCATAGATGTAATATCAATAAACTTTGGTATATTTTATTATTTTCAACTTACTGGAATTTAAAAATTTCTTTTGGTGCAATGGTATGAATTACGGAAACAAATCTTTTTGCTTTGGATGAACCTAACATTCAGCTAAATTGAGAAAAAAAATTAACAATTTATCTCAATAATTCAAGTCACTACGATAAAAAATGTGTTCGAATTATAACGAATTATAACTCAAAAACTATGATAAATCGTAAAACATATATGGAGTTGATTTGGGCTCCCGATAGACGCTCTACGTATGGCCGTATATATTGGGTGGGTTTGAGGGGTATAATGATGGTAGAGGAAAATGTATTGGACAGCCACGCATAATATTAAAAGCTATTTTGATTTTTACATGTCCGCCCGTCTGTGCCCACGATAACTCGAGAACGCGTGCACTTAGAGAGATTTTAGAAATTATGCATACGGACTTCAAAAACAAAAAGTGAAATTAAGTTCGATCCAATTGGAAGTGCCCGATTTGTTTCGAACTCAATTTTACATTTTATTTTTAAAGCCCGTGTGTAAAATTTCTAATTACTAATCTTCGTGGGGTTGTCATACGAAAGTTTCGCTTTTCACTTTATATTTGGACACAGACTGGGGAATGCATTAACGGAAAGAGCTGAAATTTTGTATATGGCGTTTTCATAAAAATAGTAAATATAATTTCAAAAATGGGCTAAATCGTGTAACTCCTTCTTGGTATTGCAATATAAAATGTGAAAATGATCAGTCCTAGACGATGAAAAGTTCTTCGTAATATGAAATGCTATAAAATTGTTTATTATAATTTTTACTGTCCGACGAACCGTTCTAGAAGTAAATGCGAAAAATCTCAGCAATAATTAAACTTGAGCAGAGAGATTACCATATTCGAAATTACCTATCTAGGTTATCATAATATAATTAGTCTTAGACCTCTTCTTATTTTTTTTTTTATTATTAATTTTTTTAAATTGACCCCGTCAATAAAATCGTTCATGGAAATGTTAAAATTGAAATGAATGAAGTACCTTCCCATTTCAAAGGAGGAAGGGACACAATAGTTTAATTATATTTTTAAATAAAAAGATTTGTCTTTTGGATTTTTCATTTGTTTTTCAAATCACCCAATTTCACTATTTGGGACCTGTTGATGAGTCAAACCAAGACTTGAAAGCTTGTCACCAAAAATTTAATGAGTTGTGTGATGAAATAACAAATTAGAACATTTTTAGCTTTTGCTATATTCCGGAGAATCCCAAAAAATTCTTTCTTGAACAAAATTTATATTTTTAATAAAAAGTGTAACTTTATATTTTTTTCTTGGAATGTAAATATTATGTAATAAAAATTGGGTTAGACAAGCTGCAGACCCACGGAACATTAATTAAAAATTACCGTGTACTCAATTATCTAAATATAGCACTTATGCATGAATAGAATTTTTCCATTTAATTGCGATGACCGCACAAATTATATGCTTAATAAATTAATTATATTAAATTTACTTAAAATTCCAATTATTGATTGATTTCACATTAATTCTCAGTTATTCTTTCGTCTCTGGAGGGTACTAGGGCCTACTCCCTCCCATTCGTGATCTATATATGCGGCCACCATTATAATATTTTTCGGACACACTGTATATACAAAGTATATATAAAGATGCTCTGTTATCCTGCATAAGGATGTATTTAAAAAAAACATACATTCTATGCAAAAGTGTTGAATGATTTTTGTCTTATAAAATGAGTTTATCAACTTCACTTTCTTCTGCGTTAAAACCCATTATTTCCGCTTAAGCTTGTCGCTAGTCGCTGCTCGCAAATTATGAAACAAAATTGAAAAAAGAATGAAAAGAAATATGTTTAATTTCTAAATTTCCAAAATGTAATTCTCTTCATTCCCTTAGTGAGAGAAGTAGAAACATTCATATCGACCAGAACCATTTGCGATTCTGGGCGATTTTGCCTTAGTAACCAACCAATAAGATAAAACTTAGAGTTAGCACGACTCACTGACTTCTATGAAAATAGTCATTCTATATATTTTAGAAAGAGGGCTCGCTTCCTTATAGCACTATCTTTCGGTTTAAGCGTACCAACTGATAGAGAACTGTAGACAAAACTAAATAAAAGGTTTCGTCGAAATAAACATTTTTTAATTAATTGTTTAGATTATTTAGAGATTGAAATGTTTTTTAATATAACTTTTAGAGCTGCGATTTTTTCTATGTTGGCACCAACATAAAACTCTTTTCGACACACAAAATTGTGCCCGATTGAAATAGAATATCAAGCAGTCTATATTATATACCTACATATTTTAGTGGCAGGACTTTAGAAAATAGTGTTTCATCTACGATTCTGCTACAGATTGAGATAAGAAAACGTATTTACCTTCTTAGACATCAGTCGTTCCGATTAATGTTTATACCACTAAATTTTACTTTCTGAAGTATAAAGGTATTCTGGTATTCTGCAGAACTTTTTTTACGATGATTCCCAGCCACTTTTTCTTTCTTATACACGATAACAATTATTTTTTTATGTACATGAAAAAAAAAAAAAAAAAAACTTTTTTAAACCGATATTTTTCTAAAGCTCCGAACGTTCACTCTAACTACACGGAAACTACTGAGTTACTTCAAGTCACTCTGGTCGCTTTAGTTGTTTGCAATACGAAAGCGATGTAGAAAGCTCAATGGAATCGAAAAGAAAAAACGTACATTTCGAATTAGCATAGCTGGCATAAGATATCTTTGAGGAAATACTTATATTGATTATAGATGGACACAGTGATACTCGTTTTTGGCTGAGACTGATACAACTGGTTCATCTAAACTATTTCCCAATCAATATTAACTAGATCATCATCACATTATTCACAATGAGAAAATATTGAAACTCTATTGAAATAATTTTTGCTAATCACTCATGAATTGGGTTCATTTTGTTTCCATTTCTAGACTGCAAGTATCTTGGTTGAACGATCGAGGTACATAAAAAAATCAGAATAACTTTTAAGAAGGGATTTTGAAATTCCTATTGTAGGATTTATATTGATAGCAAGATAAAACAAAAAGGCACAATCAGTGACACTTGTTGTACAAGATAAAGTCAAAATTAGAATAGTATTGCACCAGTGATTTTTCTAAGTTTAACACGTCCAAGAGCCTATTAATTTTTTCAATGAAACTGGCAGTTTCTTCTACCTTGGTTATCCCATTGGGTCCTGGTCTACTCTCCAGAGAACAAAGTTGGGCAGCTGAAAAATCTTTTTAAATTTCAGTAATCTAAGCTGATCTAATCTCAACACTGTTGTGTCAGAAATACACTGCTTTATCGACTAACCAATTCCACCGAAACTAAGTGAGACTTAAATCATTTGAATCTTAGTTTAAATAGCAAATAGCAGAAGTGCTTACGAAATTTTTTATTTTCAGTTTGTGTTTTCGAAGTGAAAGAAAAATATCAAGTATCGTGTGGTTTCATGTGTATTAGTTTTTGTTTTTATAAATAAAGGATAAACAAACTATAGTGCTTCAGTTCCGTTTATAAAAGAAACAAGGTATGGACCCCATAAAAGATATTATGTCTGTCCTCTAAAGAAGACAGGGATTCAACTGTTGTAAAATATTTTCTCGTTTTACTTGTATTTTTATAGATTGCCACTTTTCTGTATTTTTACGTACATATTTTTATGAAAAACTGCTTTAGGTTGCTCTATTTTATGAAAAAATGGCTAGCTCTAGAGGTAAGAAATTGACTGAAGAAGAGTTGCTTGAAAGTACGAACATATATCAGACATTGAGCTAGATGATGATGAAGCTGAACATTTCGAACTAAGAAACTCACTATTATCATTTTACTCAGAGGTCGAAGATGACGAATGTTATGATAAATACTATAGTAAGATTTGATTGCATTCGTTATACTGCACGAAATCGAGTTGTACCCTGCTTGTTTGAGCCTTATAGCACCACCATGCCCGGCTGAAAGTGAATTTGATTCACCACCGCCGTAAAGGCTCCAGAGTCGTCCAGAGATTTTCTTTTCACTAGAGTGCTTTCTCAGACTAGAAAAGCACCAGTATCAATACCAGAAACAGTTCTAGAACCAGAAGTAGAGGAAAATCACTCACTTGATACCACTAGGCCAGGAAATATAACGTGGTGTCATGTTCGCTATGATATAACTACTGACAATACCACGTCGATACAATTGCCTTCAGCATCCCATATCAACTAAGAACACCATTACAGTATTTCTCTAAGTATCTTCCGCAAGAATTTTTCGATATGGCTGCAAAATACACAAATCTGCACGTCTTACAAAATGAGGTACGACATTTTCATCCAACCAATGGACAAGAAATTAGGCAACTATTTGGTCTTCATGGTATGGTTGGTATCAGTAGCGCACCCAGGATTTGCCTCTGGGTTGGCACCATAGGTGTCCCAAGTCCTAAAGAGTCGGAAAAATCGGGCTCTAAAGTCGCGTTCTTGACCCATCTGAGCACTTAAAGACTGCTATTGTAGATTAAAAGGTTTTATTTTATTTTATCGAACTTTGTAATAATATACAGACCACATTATATACGTAATTTGTAAATTATGTTCAGAAAACTGGCATTCTGGGGGGGGGGGTCCGTTGGTGTGCGCCCCTGGACGCTAAAGGCTGTGTTGGTCAAAAGCACTCAACAATCTTTCTTCACTGATATTATAACCACAGACAGATTTTTCCAATTGCGAAATAATTTACATATTGCAAATAACCAAACTAATCCACCAGACAATGCTGACAGATTCTAGAAAGTTAGACCAATAATGGTTGCTGTACGTGAGACAATGCAGAATCACCAGTTAGAAGAAAATCTAGCAGTAGACCAACAAATGATTCATTTCAAAGGAACTCTAGAAATAAAACAGTATATAAGGGGGAAGCCTAATTCCTAGGGACTAAAAGTGTTTATGCTTTGTGGGAAAAGCCAGAAACCTTATGACTACATCGCTTATCAAGATACAGCAACTGAGCTTTCTCAAGAAAACTTTGAAAAAATTTGGATTTGCAGCCACTATTGTGCTACACCTGTCAGATAGAATCCCTTTCACATCACCAGAACATAAGTTATATTTTGATAACTTTTTCTCCACGTATCAACTAATGGAAGTACTGAAGAATCGGCGAATATATCGCATTGCCACTACGCGTGACAATAGTTTTAGAAATCCACAATTACCAGCCGATGGTGAATTGAAGGACAAAGGACGTGTTTCTTTAGCTGGACTTCGAAGTGCTGATGGAAATGTAATTATAACGAAGTGGTATGATAATGAGCCAGTGCATATGACATCAAATTATGGTGGCATTGGGCATCAACAAATGGCAAAACGATGGTCAAAAGAAGGTACATTGAAATATCACGTTCGCAAGTTGTATCACTGTACAACGCACGATATACAGAGTACCAAGGTAAGATTGTCCGGGCTGTAAAATTCGTGTGACGAAACACGAATCGATTCTTAAAACGGGAAAAATAAAGTGATAATATTTATGTAAATTTATTCCACTGGATCCATTGAAAATGTTGCAATAAATATCATATGAGTTTCTTACCAGAAATATACATTGAATTTGCTAGTTTAGACCTCATTTCAGGGGAATCAGTTAGGATCAAAAGAAAGTGCCACGAAAGCTTTATCGATAACAAATGCAAAATAAGACTGAAATACTTGTGATTTGCACTCCTAATTAATTATTTTAGATCTTTTTATTATTTCTATAGTGAAATTAGTTGTTGGTAATTGTAACTTTCTCAAATAAAAGGAAAATTTGCAATGCATTATAACAAAGTGTAAAAGGTGGTGTTGTGGCAAATTAAAATGTGGAAATAATTCTAATAATTTGCCTTTAATTTATCTTTCTGGTTAGAAAGTAAAATGGTTCTTATTTAAAGATTTTAAATGGATCCAAATGGATAAATCTGCATAAAAATTAAACTTTATATTTTTTGCTTTTTAAGAAATGCGTCATCAACAGAGAAAATGGCGAAGCAATGGTGCCGGATAGTCATACCTTGTTAGTGTGTATACCGTGGTACTACCGCATGTTTATAAATCCGCGGAAATGGCCACTTGGAGTAATTATGCATTTCTTTGATTTAGCCATTTCGTCAACTTGGTATGACTACTATCTGATCAGAACGATATCCCAGCCAATCATAGAATTGATTTGCTCGATTTCAAGCAAGATTTTTCTACGTCCATGGTTTTGAGCAATGTTCACGCACACAGACGTCCAGGACGTTCGTCTAGCAAAAACCCTCTAGAATAGCAAGCCATGAAAAATTCTCCCTCCCTACCACCTGCGAGGCCCAACAGAGTCCTTACATTCTAAAATATTTTCAGTGTTCTTATGTAAAACTGACAAAAGTTTGATTTGAATAGCTCCTCTGCCCTAAACTGCTATTCATACAGGTAAATGGTGTTCTGATAGTCTTAAGCTTGCTTTCTTATCTTCCTAACCGTAATAAAATTTTCATACCTTTCCTAACAAAATTATTTAAAAAAAATTATCTTAACAAAATGACTACGATTCCTCAAACAAAAATTATCAGCTGACTAATCATTGTAATATCGCTGTGCCGTCATGGCATGCCGTGGGCTGATGATATCGAATGTAGCTCCCTACAGATTCGGACTACGGTTGCACATACACACATGCAATTATCACTCAGCTGAGGAGTATTGAGCGGAAAATGGTAAGGTTACTTTGTAATCAAAACTATTTTATTATTTTGTTAAGTAACGTATGTAGGAAGTGTAGCCTTTGGGAAGGTACGGAACCAAGCTTTAAATTAATACAAGATTATTTTTCTTTATGGATAGTAGTTTAGGCTCTATGGTATATATAAAGCCAATGTTTAGCCCTTTTCCATAAGTATCAATATAGAACATTTTAAAAAACGGACTAAGCACGCAAACATATAGATTTCTGTTTAATGGCTTGGGAAGTATTCTCGAGGGTTTTGGTTTTGGTCTAACGAACCGGCAGTGCATCAAAGTGGTAGTGCAACAACACGAAACAGTATATTGACCAAAGATGTACGTTACGACCAAATAAAAAATTTTCCACTATTTGCAAACGACAACAACAGCAGCTGGTGTAAATATGAAAAAAAAACAAAAAGTATTGTAATAAGTATGTTCCAGTATTATTATTATATTATACGAGAAACTGTCCATGATGAGTTTTTAATTATAATTGGGATAGAAATTAATTTGAAAAGACAGAGCGCTGCCGAACTTACTTTTGGATGGCTTAAGAAGCCGCAGTTATGATGATCCCCTTACTTCGAAGAGGCTGAAAAGCTTATGGCTGGAGGTGCCAATTTATGTGTTGTGGCAGAGTATGCCGCTATTTGTATTAAAGGTAGAGTATGCCGCTTTGTATTGGATGGCTGAGAATGCCAATGATAAAGTTGGCAGAGTATGCCGTTGTTTATTTGAGAAATTTAAGTACTCGTGAAAGTCGATATTAAGTCCGATATATATTAAGAATTTTTTTTTTTTTGTTATACAAACTTATATTATTAAATTAAACATATTCTACTCTTTATTCATATATTTATTCTATACTATTTCTTCTGTTCCTGTTATTACAGGTGGATTGGCATTTTTTTCGTTGTTCAAACGTAACTATTTTGGAGATACTATCTTATTTAAATTTACATTTTATTAATCTGTTATTAAGTATTTCTTTGGGTTTTTTATTCATTATTATGTTGGAGCTTAGTCGGTTTTGTTCAATGATTTCAAAGGGTCCCTCATAAGGTCTTTTATGTTCCTTTCTGGTATTTATTCTCAAATATACATAATCGTTGACATTGAAATTTGAGGGGTTAGAGTTTTTATCTTTCGCAATCTTTCGCTCTTTTTTAGCTTCTTCTAAGTGATGTTTGCTCTTTTTATGAGCTCTTTTCAACCTTATTGACAGTTCTTCTGCATAACTGTGTATGCTATCTTCTTGTTCCTTATTTTTCAGAATCTCTGCTGGTAGTGTTGATATTTTTTGAAATACTAATTCGAATGGTGTATAGTTTGTATCTGCGTATGGTGTTGTATTGTAGCAGAATACATAGTACGGAATTAGTTCATCCCAGTTGTCTTCTTCTGGGAATGTACTTAAGTATTCGTTTAGAACTCTAAGGTTTCGTTCAATCGATCCTAGTGTTTCGTGATGGAACGGGGTGGATATGACATGTTTTATGTTCAGAAATTTGCTGATGTTTTTGAGTAATTCATTTGCAAATTGAAATTTTGAAACATCCATACTTCAGAATGAATCGTTCAACAAATGTTTTTACTATAGAGCAGGCTTCTTTTGTTGCCATCGGGTATGCTTCAACGAACTTTGTCAATTCGCATTGTAGCATTAGAATATTAGATACCATTTGAGGTCCTACGGTATCAACTGAGATCGTTTCAAAACTACTGATTGGTATGTCAGTTATCACCAGAGGTGTTTTTTGAATTCGTTATTCGCACAGTTTTCACACTTGTTTATGTACTCTTCTACCATGCTGTTAAGGTTTTTCCATATGTACCTTTGTTTCAATTTATTTATGCACCGTTTAATTCCAGCGTGTCCACCATGCATACTGTCATTCTTTCATTAATAGGTACTTGTTTTTTCTTTGGATAATTTATCCTTATTGGGGATTCATAAAGTAGTATCTTCACTGGTGTTGCCTTACCACGCTTATTATTTTGCTGCAGCTCATTGAATTTATTTTTAAATTCATTTCTTTCAATATGACTAAATATAGCATCGTCTTTTGCGAGTGCTAATTCTTTAATATTATTCTCAATGTAACCAGAGTTAAATATAGGATTATCGCTATATGTACTGAACGGTTACTTCTTTCCTAGTTATATATATTTCTGGCAAACTTTTATTTTTCGCATTCTTTTGTGCGTACGCTGTATGAAATTGTATCTTTTAATATTTCTTATGTCGGAGATCGATGTGTATTCCCATATATAAAGTTGGCCTGATTCTATGCTATCCTTTTTCTCCATACACAATTTCAAAATCGTAGTCCATGAGATCTAAACGAATTTTCGTTAGTTTCGAAGACGGGTTCTGATGAGTGAAAAGGCTGACAAGCGGTCTTTGATCTGTTACAACTGTGAACTTGTTCACATAAAGATAGGGTCTAAAATTTATTCCCCAATGAATACCAAGCAATTCTTTCTCGATACTTGATTTGTTTAGATCGTGCTTATTTAATGTCTTACTCGCACAGGATATTGGCCAATTTTTTCCTATCTCACCTTGTGAGGGCAAAATTCGAAGCATCCGTTGTCATGATGAACGATTTCCTAAAGTCTGGATGTTGCAGGACTGGTGAAGTATTTAACTTAGATTTGAGTTTTCGAAAGATTTTTTGCAGGCTTCCGTCCAAAGGAACAGTGTATTTTTACTTAGAAGTGCATTTAGTGTTCGTGCTATTTCTGCAAAAAAATTTATGAAGCGTCTGTAATAGTTGCAGAAGGCTACAAATCGTCGCACGTAATCTACATTCTTTGGTGCTGGGTACGTCTCTATTACTTCATGCTTGCTTGAATCCGTTCTGACTCAATTTTTTGTTATTAAATGACTCACATACTTCTGGTTGTAAGAAGTTGCACTTGCTTGCATTGAGCTTTAGGTTATACTGCTGAAGCCTTATCAATACTCTTTCTAGATTCTGGTTATGATTTTTAAGGCTGCATCCATGTCATCGACATATTTGAATGCACCGTCATCTAAGCCAATTAATGCAATTGAGAGCATTCGCTGAAAACTGTTTGTGGATATTTTCAGTCCAAATGGTAGTCTTTTGAATTGATAATATCCTTGATTGGTTGAAAATGCTTTAAATTTCCTTGGATTTTCTTCTAGTTCTATTTGGTGAAAAGAATTCATCATATCAAGCGTTGAGAAGTACTTTGCTCTTCCTAGTTTGTCTAGAATGTCTTATAACCTTGTTAGTAGTTATTTGTCGTTGATCATTTTCTTGTTCAGTTGCCTGAAATCTTCAACTCGCCCCCATTTCTTTTCTTCACCTGATTCTTTTGGTACTATTAGGAGTGGTGAGTTGTTGCGCTCACTGAAGATTCAACTATATCATTTCGTATTAGCTTATCGACTTCTTCGTTTATTTCGTCGATTTGCGATTGTGGTAGTCCGTAATTTGTTATGTAGACGGGGTTATTGTCTATTATATTTATATTTTGTATATAACAGTTATTTGTTATTACCCTCTAGTCTTTTATGTGAAATACTACTTGATATTTTCTGCAAATCCCTTTGATCGAATTCTTAGCATTTTCGTCCAATCTTTCCAACTTTAGTTCTATCAACAATTTGTGAAATCTTTTGTCAATTTTATCTTTTCCCTGGTATATCTCTTCAGTTGATGGTCTTATTTTCTCATAGTCTTTCAGCAGATGTGGCTTTTCTGTGAATGTTTTAATGTCATCATATGGTTGTTCGTGTTTAGTAAGCTTATATGCTGTAATCCTTGCTTTGATATGATCGTGTTACTCAGGAACACTCCTTCTATCAATTCTTCACCGCAAACTATGCTATCTTCATTGCTATTTATTGCTATTGCTTGGATTATCTCTGCTCTTGCTTCTAATTTGATTTCATCTGTAAATCTATTTATCATTGGTATTGTAACATTGTCATAATTTAAATTTGTAGTTATTGTGAAGGTTTCATAATCTATTTTACATGTGCTTCATACGCTAACTGCAATTTAGCTGTGCCCAAGGAGTGCTTTTCAGTATTTGTTATCCCAGTAATTGTACACTGTTTATTTCATGGTATAATGAATTTATGTTACAAATTGAGACGTCTGCTCCGGAATCAATGAGGAAGCTTAATTTTGTGTTTGTGCGTTTGTTCGTCAGCATTTTATAATTCGTGTACAACTTCTGATGTTGTATATCTTTGCATTTCGTCTTATTCTGTTTCTTGCTCACTACGTCCTGGACTTTGCGCATTGCTCATCTCGTGTAAGAAATTTACTCTTCTTTGTTGGTTTTTCCTGCGGTTTCTGAAAAAATTTCCTCCTTTATTATTCCGATAGCTATTTTCCAGGCATTATTTTTATTCTGGCTATTTCTTTACCTATTACTATAGTTGTTATGTATACTTCCTCTGTTTTTCCAATGATTGTTTCTGTTTTGGTAGTTATCATTATTACTTTGATACCTATTGGTATTTTGACTGTATAATATCTATAATTTCTCATCCGTATGTTATTTTCATTTTGCAGGTTACGGAGATTTCTTTTGAATCTGAATATTCTTATTTCGTCTGCCAGAGGTTGCTCAATCTGGTTTGCGAGGCTTATTGCGCTGTTTAGTGTGTTTGGTTGTGCGGCTAGGATAATCGGTTTTAATGAGTCGTTCCACCCATTTTGAAAGGTATTGAAGCTGATTTTGTCGTTTAGTTTACATATTACCTCTCTGTGTTCCTCCCCTATCTGGACTTTGTTCAGGTCCGCGACTATCTCTAGGATTTTGTCTGAGAAGTCCTGAACTTCATGTTTTGTTGTTTGCAATTTGATAATTTTTATTGCAAGTTCTGTGATGAGCTTAATGTTTTGAAAGCCTCTGTCAGAACTGTCTTCAGATCTTTTACAGATCGCAGTTTAACAACAGTGGACATCTTGATTCGCACTTTTTCAGTTAGATGTGCTAGCCGTACAAACTCATTCAATTGTGTCTGCGCCTCATATTTTAGCGTCTTGCTATACATTTCGAAAAGACTTAGAAAATTGGAGAGCTCTTTTGAGTTGCCTCCAAATTCCTGCAATATTTTTATTGCTACAGTGCGATCAAAGGTACTCGTTCCCATTATTATTCCTGCTTGTAACGTGTTCGACTCTTGGTTTAATTCTTCCGATTCTGAATCTGTTGTATTGTTCACAGTTTCTTTTGTTTTTGCTCTAGTATCGATTTTAACTCTATAAATTTCGCAGTTCGTCTGTTGTTTTTTTTTTGTGGGTTGTTATTGTTCGGTCAAATTCCTTCTTGATCTTTTTGGCTGTTGTTTGTTTCTAGTAAATTTCTACTTGACAAGTAAAAAAGCTTGAATTGGTCTAAGACCAATTCTTATGATACCCTAGCTAGATGAATGCGCGTATGAAATTTCATATTGTCACGCTTCTGTGCAGGTTTGATTTTTGAAAAGGTTTTCACATATATTTCTAGAACGGTTTGTCGGACAGAAAAAATGATTATAACCAATTTTATAGGATTTTGTATTTTGAAGAAGTTTTTAATACAATAAAATTGTCTTGGACTGATCGTTTTCACAGTATACGTAAAAAACCTAAATTTTTATATGGCAACACTAAGAAGGAGTTGGCTGCTTTAGTCCATTTTTAAATTTTATTTACTAGTACAATGAAAACACCATGTACCAAATTTCAGCGCTCCATATCGTTGCGTTCTCAGGCAGTGTCCAAATATATAGTGGAAAACGAAAGTTTTGTATGGCAATCCCATGAAAGAGTTGCCCGATTTGTCTCATTTTCGAACTTAAATTTACTTTTTTTTTATAGTCCGCGAAAAAAATTTCAGCTCTCTAAGTATACGCGTTCGCGAGTTATCGTGCGCACAGACGGACGGACATGCAAAAATCAAAATAACTTTTAGTATTGTGCGTGGGTGTCCAATCCATTTTGCTCTACCATCATTATTTTGAGGTGTTACAAACGTAATGACAAATATAGTATACCCTATAGATTTCATATAGGGTATAAAAATGGTCCCTGTGGGTTTTGCTTGAATGTTTCTAGCAATTCCTTCAATTCAGTGAGAAGATTTTCGTACAAAACTATATTATTCAAATCAATTTAAAGCTATCTATGAATCTAAAGAAAATATGATATAATGTTACATTAAAAAAAAAACTATTTATCTTTTTATCAATACATATAAAGAAAATATATTGCAATACCCCTACGGTATTAAAAGCTGGCTATACTTTCTATCAAGAAAGAAAAAAAATCGAAAAAGGAGAGCGAGCCTGTGGAGAATGGCGAAGGTGCCGATGTATGTCACCCTTAATCTTTCGAGGATTGCATTCCGGACGAAAGACCGAAGATGGTAGACTGCTACACGTTCGCACAGCTCTGGATAAAAAATCATCACGGAATTTTAGGTCGAAAGTATTTTGAAGGGTAAAAGGATGTACGCGGCTTGCAGTGCGAGTATTACATGCATCAGACTAGATATTTCATCAGAACATTGACCATGCATTTATAAATATTGGACCGAAAAGCAACCAACGTTGCGGCGGTGCTCGAGTGAGTCCATTTAACAAGGTTTTGCCACATCACCTTTGCAGAAATCCAAGATATTTAGATGCTTATTTGGCAACAGTGAAGCTGTGATCTGTTCAGACAGCAAATATTAATGTCAAGAATAGATAAAGACTGTGTGTCGTCAAGAAGTGCTCCATCAAAAGAAAGGGGAGTGGAAAAATTATGATCTTGTTTTAAAGAGATGGGATAGCATTGGAGCTTAGATGTATTGAATTCGACGCGATTCGGTGTGCTCCAAGCGAGGATATTATCAAGGTGGTTATTCCAGGATCTAATCTGGATCGACAGATATGGCATTTCCTCTGTAGTCCGCAAGAATGACAAAGTAGTAGCCGAAATCAAAGGTATTGCCAACGGAAAGACAATGGATGGGATTGAAAATAAGGGAAAGCAGATCAATAATGAAAATTGAGAAGAGAGGCGGAGAGATAACAGAGTCCTGAGGCACACCGGCATTTATTAGCTGAGAGTCAGATTGAACGGCATCTGATATAATCCGTATTAAGCGACCAGAAGATAAAATACATTTCATCCATAATAGAAGAGGACGAGAGAGAGGCCAAGTGCTTTAAGTTTGGCTAAAAACACTGAATGTGAGACTCTATCAAAGACCTTTGAAATATCTACGGCAACGATTTTAGACTCACCAAAATTGTGAAGACTACGGCTTTAACGTTCCATAAGAAAAGTCAGAAAAAGAAAAGCCATATTGGGGATTGTTGTTGGTTTGATTAGTTTCTACGTACTTCATTAATTTGGAGTTAATGATAGATTCAACAACCTTTGAATGGATCGAAGTAATTGCAATTGGCCGATAATTTGAGGCATCACTATCTATTCGTTTCTTGGAAATAGGATGAACGTGAGGTAGTTTCCAAGCAATTGGAAATCTTTCTGTCGAATAAGGCAAGTAGAATAGTTTTCGCAGAGCTTTAGCCAAGAATGAGGCACAGGTTTTATTTAACGGGAGTTTGAAATTACTAGGACCTGCAGCTATGGAGACGTTGATCATCTTATATATATATATTTATTGGCTCTTGCACACCTCTACAAGGGAGATGTGCAGTGGTTGGAAAAGGAGAATTTGAAGTAAATCTAACAGTGACAATATTAGTTTTTTTTCAGGGAGTCAACAATCACTTCATTGTAAACTAGTGAAGGAATAGAGGAACTTCTCAAGTCGCTCCTGATGGTTTTGACAAGGGACCAGAAACCTTTGCTTCATTTGCGTCTTGCCAAAATTCTAACATTCTGGTCAAAAAGAATTTTTTCTCGCTGGATAGTGTTTCACTTCTGGACATGGATGCAATTGATTGGTGCGAAAAGCAAACTATTTCGCTTTTATTGCTTGGTTGACTAATCGTTAAACCAAGAGCGAATTTACTGTTGTTATGATCTGCTGTATAAATACTGATTGTATTCACGCGTGCGAAGACTCAGAATTGTACTACATTCCAATGTGCATTCATCAACATCGCTTGAAGCAAAACAGACTGACCAATCAAGCTTTCGAGGATACTTATTAAGGAGACTTTCCCAATCTGCAAATTTATTTTTCTTTTATTTAACGTTTGGGCTAAGTATTCTATAAAAACTATTGCATTTTACGAAATTATAAAAAAAAAATTAAAAAATTAATCTCTTGCTTTAAATGTAATAACACTCACTACAACAAATCACAATGACTTGTTCGCCGTTGTATAATTTCGCTGAATTTCTCAAATTACTAGTTATAATTGTTTCTTTAAATGTTTACTTTGGCACGCCACACTGGTAATGTTCTAAGAAGCCGTCTTTATATGGAAGGCTTATCAAAGACCCTTTGGCAGCTATTTGGAATTAAAACAAACCTTTCATCGTGTTAACATGAATAGCCTCTGTCCAGATTTAAACACCGCGAGCAAAGCGACGCACATGTACAGGTAGCCGCGCTTCCTGTGTTCTCTATAGGCTTCAACAACCATGACCTATTGGAGCGAAGGCCAAGGTGCTAGATGGGCCTGTGTTACTAAATGTATCATACTGAACGATTCCAGAAATTGTTACGTTTTTTACAAAAGGTGCAGTAGAATAGATGTGAATCATTTTGCTAGGAAAAATTCAGAAATACTGAAATTTTTGTCAGCCTTCTTCGGGGTGGGGGGGGGGGGGGGGCACCACCTAGCTGGATCCGCCCCTGCCTGGATACCACTAATATTATTTCGATATGGCTATGATAAGCTATGTTAATTGGATGATATTTTGTAGCGTATTGCTAGGATATAACTGAATGCTTCAGATATCCTTCTAACGTTTGCCGTGATTGATCTAGGGAATTTTGACTCCCATAAAGCAGCGAAATTCGAAAGTACATTGGTTGAATTGTAGAATTCAAATTCAATTGGTGGTAAAACTGAGTTCATTGAGAGTCAGGACGAGTATACATACAAAATCGATGCGTTATTACCTCATATCTTTCAGCTGGATGCTGAAATCCAGGAGGTATGTTTCGTAGAAAAGGGAGACATTAAAGGAGTTTTGATCACATAAGATGTCTTAATTTACATGAGCATTTAGAGAATTATCAAGCAGCTTCACCCTGCTTGGCGTTATGATATACTATAATCTAACAATATTCACTTGTAACGGCAACATCTGTTACTGCATAACAACAGTCATTTTTCGAGAAAAGATATAATTGATTTACAGATAAATTTAACAAAATTGGCTATACAGCCTATTTTAAATTGCTTTAGAAAATTTTCATCTAATTTCTGCAAAAGTGATTCCCAGAAACTTGAAATATTTTTAGATTATTTAAAAGAACCTTTTGAAGAAATTAGCTCTAAGTTTCTAAATATCTAGTTTCTAAAATATCTAGAAAAAGTTGATTTATTTAAAACGTGCGAGCAATTTGATATTAATAGAACAATAACAAATATTAACAAAGGTGGTACAAATATACTTGGCGAAAAAATTGATAGAGGAATAGTAATATCGTTGGAATTCCAACTTAGAAAAATATTCGAAAAGGAAGAAGTTTTAATTAAAAATATTGATTACTTTTATTCAAACAGTAGTAAACTAAAAACGTTTTGTTCAGGGAAAATTGTGGTTTGAAAAAAATAATTTGTACAAGAATAAAATAACTATTCCATATTTTCTATCTATCCACTCAGATCACATACCGGATCAAAACCAGTGACGGCAACTTACCTTTCCTTTCCAACTTTGGAAAATCTTTCGAAATTAAGCCGCATATATTTAGCTGCTCTTTCAAAAGCCAAGCATGTTAAAAATTACGGCAATGACTTAACAATGAATTCTTTGATTCACGTTTTGATTTCATTGGAATTTAATGGATTGAATATAAAACTATCTGGTAAAACTAAAACTGTTCATTTTATCTTTGGTCTTGTAGTGGGTGATAATCTAGGCTTAAATAATTTCTTTAATCTAAGCAAACCTTTTCGGCGAAACTTTTTTGCAGATTTTGTGTTGACTGCAAACAGGTTACATAAACATTATCTAAAGAAAATATATTAACTTTGTGGAACGAAAGTATAAATGAAATAAGTCAAAATGCCTTATTTAACGGTTTTTAAAAGAATTCATTGCTGAATAATTTCCATCCTTCCACGTGACGCGCAACTTCGCAATCGATATAATGCACCGACATATTTGAGGGTGTTGCCCACAACAACCTATGTATAACACATATTCTAGACCATCATATCAAAAATAAAAATTTTCACTGGAAGAATTTAATTAAATGAAAAACAATTTTTCATATGGAGATACAGAAATATCGAATGTCTGCAAGGATATTACTTACTCGTATATCAAGAGAAAAAAGTTGAATACATCAGCGAGAGAGATGTGCACCCCACTTCATTAATTTGCCTTCATTGTTGGTCACCTGCTTTCAGCAAATGATAATATTTGGATGTTTCTGTGCACCTTTATAAGATTAATAGATTATCCTTGTATGAAAAGTTAGGATGAAGAGCTAATTGAGGAACTGCATTCCTTAATTGAATCGCTGATTTCACAAAGACCAAGGCCATTAGTTAGGATTTTAAAAGTTTTCAGAAAACAAAAAAGAACTGTTTTTTTTTTTAATTTGTACAGTTGAAAAAATCTGAAAATTTGTGGGCATATTAAGGCGACTTTTTTCCTTGTTACAATTTTTTTTTTTTTAAGTGACTCAAGCCCTTTATGAACTCAACTAGGTTTTTTATAGCTTAAAGAATTTTTCTTAATAAAATGTCTGTTTTATTTACATGTCAATATTTTACAATATTAAGTTAGATCGTTAAAATATTTTGAAATTGGGTTACATTTTTAACAAATTTTTAACAGTTCAGGCATAATTTTTTATTCATTTACATCTCCTGGGCCACCACGTACTAAAACTGCAGATATTTTCAGTTTTTACATCAACTAACTAGGATGAATCTTGATGAGATTTCTTTTATTAATTTAGAAACTTCTTGGGGAACATTCAGCCTACCATGTTTTTTGAGTTTTATTTTAGAACCCCAAAATCTCGGTCGCATGGTAAAAAACAGTGACCTCTAAGAGGTAAATAGTGAATTATCTTTGAAAAACTACCTTTCATAACAAGGCTTACAAACACTCGTATGATTGTATTGTTTTTGTTTTGACCTGACCATCACTAAAAACATACAGTTCCTGAACAGAATCAGGAATAGTTTTCATAAAATTTGTCAGAAGAGAACAAACTTCATCAGGACTCTTTTTTGCTATACTTTCGTGGAATTGGTATAGAGTAGATGTGTTGTTGGCTAGATTCTGAATGCAGAATGAATTGAGGTTCAACTGCCTCATGTAGAAAATATCTAGCATGAGAATTTTAGGGTAGATATATTACTTGCATATAATCAAAAGCTATTATTGTAAAACTTTCTGCTTCGCTTTTTCTGAATCATCAACTCTGTTGCCACTGCTCTTTTAACATTATCTGCGAGATGAGGACTTCTTAATTTGGAATGTAACTCCTCACACTTACAACAAGTATCGATTTGTGGCCTACCAAATCTTAAAGAAAAGTTTTCCTTAAAATACTTATTGTAAAACTAATACTATACATTCAGTTCTGGGTAAATTTTTACAAAGAGCTCATGCATAGTCTGTACATTAAGACGAGTATCTAAATAGTAGCACAATTTACCGGAATAGTGAGTTTCCTTTTGAGGCGAAGATTTTATGCGTGATTTGATTTTCTCACAAACATCAGGGGTGATAACATTCCCCGGTACTTTTTTCCTCGGTTGTCATCTAGAACAACTCCTTTTTTTAATAGATCGCATATTCTCCTTATACGCTTTTCGGTTATTCAATGCAAGCTTATAAAAGCTTTTTTATATACCTCATGATGTGGCCCTACCTTTACTTGATATTTAAAGTTATACTGCCTATATTTGGGTTCGTCTTTTCTCGGCCTCCTTTGTTTCACATTTTGTAAAGTTAGAAGACCTTCTAAGTATATATCTTGCTCATTTTTGCTTTTATAGTAAGAAAACAAGTGCAAAAGTCCATTTTGTTGACATCACTGAACTTATCGAAACATTTCTTAATAGTTCCAATTTTCGCCTGTTTTCCGATCGGGTATCAGCCTACATTTGTAATTAGTGTAGGACTTACTTTCCACTCTAGCTATTTTTCTGACATTTCGGTAGTAGGCACTCTCGTTTCTTAAACCTTTCTTCTGTTTTTTTAAAGTTCCTGTATCACTACTACAATCTACAGGATTATCTTTGTTTTCAAAAGTACCCATCTTTGAGGCTAGGCCTAGAGCATACACAAATGTTTGAAGTCACTTACTAAAGAATTTAGTATTATATTTATTATAGTATAATGTAATATAATAAATAAGTATTGTATAATAACTACAATAGTAATGAGAAAAGAAGTTTTTTTACACAAAATTAGTTAAAATAGGTAACAAATTAATAAACGTTAAAACGGTTCTGATAATATAATATCAACAAACTCTGCTAAGAATGAGCTGCTCGCGTTGATTTCAGAAAGGGCAGCATTCACGGACTCATCCTGTTTGAGAACTACATGAACAAAACTATCGCTCGCCTTAGCAACATAAGGATTGTGACGGATGACCTTTGTCATCCCAGTGATGTATTTACCCTTAAAAAGAAAAAAACCACTGCTTACTAAATTTCATCGAAAATGTTTCTCATGCCCTTTATGAAATCAGCGATTCAATTAAAGAAAATATTGAACAGTGTCAACGACTTTTTGGAGATAGTTTGAAGCCAAAACACCGTATTTTAATTCATTATCCAGGAATAATCAGTCAATCTGGGCCATCAACATTTTACTGGTGCTTTAGACCCGAGACAAAGCATCGTGAATTAAAAATATATAAAAAATATATATATATATAAAAAAACATAGTACCTCTATCACTAGCAAAAAAGTTCCAATTAAAATTCGCATATAATATATTAAAGGAAGAAGAAAATTAGTTAAAATATGATAAGTGGTGATTTATAAGCAATGTTCTTTGTGTGCTCGTCCAAAGAAAACCAAAACAAAAATTTTGTTAAATTTTGTTGTATAATTTGTTTTTTGTTGGTTTGTGGTTGAAAGACTTTGGTATCTTAAAAATATGTAAACCCTTAAACCGTTTGCGCATCGAGAAAAGCCTTTTCAATGTTTTCGTTGAATTTTTGTTTAGAAAAACAATGAAATGTACCTTTTTTGCGAACAATGAAAAAATAAGTATTGTTCGAGTCTAATTGGAAATATTCGCTGTTGTGGGGTAGAAAAGTGCTTTTTTCGGTTCAGAGTTTTCGTTTTCGTCTTTCGATGTGCAAGCGGCATTAGAACTTTTTGAAGAATGAATGCTAACATGAAATCGAACGTAGTTTGAACTAAAAAAGAAGTGATTATTGCTTTATCGATTCCATTCATATATAATTTAAGCTGCTATTTACATGAATGCATTGTATTTTCGACATTTTATTTAACTATCTCGCAGATGGGCCAAAGACAGCAATTTGTACTCCATTCGGGCTATTCGAGCTTACTCGGGTGACCTTTAGGCTATGCAATGCGACTCAAATATTTCAAAGGTTCATAGATTTTATACTTTGTTTTGTGTATTCAGATGACATTCTCAAAATCTTTTTGAGAGCATTTTGTCGATTTGGAGCAAAATTTCGGTCATCTGGAAGCTTTTGAGCTTATCAACGTGGATATATATAAGTTCTTACAGTGAAGGATCTCAGACGATATCTATGTATGACTAACTGCTATAGCCGTTTTTTACCACATACGGCAAAGCACCAAGCACTCTTAAACAACTAAGAGGCTCCAAAAAAAGAAAATAAGCTGATCTAAGGAAGCAGTTATAGATATCAAATTGGTACAAACGCAGTTAGTTGAGGTAGCACTTTTAGCATTCCCTAATTCGGAGTTAGCCCAATGGGTGGATGCCTCTGATACGGCTGCGGTGCATCAAAAGACAACGCCTGCAAACCTCTGGGTTTATCTTCGGTCAAGCTTAATAGTACGCAACGTAAGTAGAGCGCGTATGATAAAGTATTGTTTGTAGCCTATCAAGGTATTAAATAAATTTTCATTTTTTGTTAGAAGTTCGATCATTCACATTGCTCACTGACCACAAGTCCCTGACTTTCGCTTTTAACCAGAATCCTGATAAGACGTCACACTTACAACTACGGCATCTCGATTTTATCGGCCAGTTTACCACTGACATCAAGCATGTACCAGGTTCAGGTAAGGACAATGTAGTAGCTGACATATTGTCTAGGCTAGAAGAAATTCACCTTCCTAGTCTGATAGACTTTGGTTCCATTGCCGACGAACAAATTAATGAATGTGATATTCTAACTATCCTTCAAAATACATCGTATGAGTATGAAAAGTATCCCATTTTTGGTTCTGGTAAGCAAATCTACCGTCATATTTCGGCGAATAGTAATCGACCTTTTCTTCCAAAGTCTTTCAGGAAACAATTTTTTTTAACGTGGTACACAATATATCGCACTATCCGTGCCACTAACAAAGATAACCTCGAAATATTTTTGGACTTCAATGAATAAGGATGTTAATTCCTGGGCAATGCAAAATCACTCGTCACTTAAGCAAACTTTTGGGGCTCTTTTCCACCTAGTTCTAGTCGGTTCAAGGACGCTCTTATAGATATTGTCTGTCCCCTCCCATCTTCCAATAGTTTCAGATATTGTGTTACGGTTGCATGTAAGCATTACCCTAGAACGGTATTAGTCATATGAAAGCATGACATTAAAGTTCTAAGTTACCTCCTTGACCTTGAGAGGAATGCAGCACCATGAGCAGGAACTGCGACCGCCGACCAGGGAGTAGATGCCGAAAGTATGACAATGATCTTGAGGCAGACATTGTGTGATCTTTGAAGAGATATGTGGTGAGACATGAAGTGTGGCAAAATAAAAGAAAAACAGGAAACGTCAACAAGTGTGGACAGTTTTTTATTAAAATCCAAGTAACCCGATAAAGTTTTTTCACAAAAAAATTAATGATAAAAACAGCAGCCCACAGAAGGTCGGGGTGTCCACAATTCTCCCAAAAAGAAAGAAGAAAAAGGTCGTAGAGAAACACAAAGACAGCACGTAAGGTCAGGTAGAATTTTTTTGAAAAGAAAAAAAAGGAAGACCAAACCCATAAAAAAAGCTTTCCGACGAGAACATACCCGCTTGCCTAGTGTTGTCCTTAGCAGGAGCACTTGAACCAAGCAAAATTCAATTTGGCTTCCGCTAGTTGTGCGCGAATACGTTAATGAAACTAGTAAAATATTCACGGAATAAAGTGTCAAGGGATAGAAAGACTTCCCGAGATACGCGCGTGTGAACTACTAATGGTAAAGTTTTCCAACCGATGTTCGAATATCAGTAGGATCACACTGACTTATTCGTCGAATTATTAGATCAGGAAGTCCAAGAACTCAACGATGCAATCAAATCGTGAAGCACCCGACATTTAAGGAATAGTGCTAAATCGCCGCGAATTATCGTCCCTAGTATCATGCAGTAATGAACTCATGATCGTTGTAGTGAGGAAGTCCTCGAAGGGTCGAACTAAATAAAATCGATGTGTGCATTGTGCCGTCGTTACTACATAGATAATAGATTCAAATTACTCAACAAGCCATCAAACCGTGAAACACTCGAAGGTGAAAAATACCGGGAAAACGTCACATATTGTCGTTATAGTCATTAGGACCATACTGTATTGAACATACGAGTGCTCTCCATAGTATGAGCACGTATAGCATTCGAAATAGGACTGGATTTGTTAGAGATAGTTTTCAATCGATACGTAAGATTTTAGTACTTGTCAACATCGTATCATAACGTACTGAACATACGAGTATTATCCGTAGTATTAGCAGCTATATTATTAGATATATAGTTGAAGCTATTACTTAGTAGTCCTCTTGGGATGGAAGAATTTCTTCCGACGCGGTCTTTATCGTATGAAATGTAATTCCTAAAAACGCCTTCTTGCGTTTCTTAAGAAAGAGAAGCATTGGTATAGTTAAACACGAGTAATCTGATAAGGAGAGTGACCTATACATTCAGGGTGAACGTAAGAAAAAGAAATAAAAATAACGAATAACTACTATTGTAGAGCCGTTTGGATCCAACTATAGAAAATAATCACGGAGAGCCAGTCATCTTTAGTGCTTCGGGGGTGATATTAAGAACAAAAACAATTAATTTTTTACTTGTATTAAGATTATGAATAACGTTTGAGGATATTATGTTGAGCAGCTGAATTTTTCTCTCAACCTCGCCCGAGCTTTCTTTTTCTCTCATAGGTGAATAAAAAGGGACATCATAAACGAGTGTCCACGACACCATAGGAGGCCAGGGATGGCACAAGGATCGCAACATCCGATCCGTAGGATGAAATTCAGGTGAGTGATGTACGCGGTCCCTTTTGTTACCCACCCGGCACTGTCCGCACTTAATCCAAGGTGCTAGCGTACCAACCTGGTAACAGCTATCACGGAATAACCTGTCAGCTCATGCTGGCAGACAGGACTTTACGTCCTTCTGTCCCTGCGAGCGAAATACCATAACAATTGTCTCACCATCATTGATAAAATCACGTGTTGGCTGCGAGGCAGTGCCACTAGTCGACATCTTTCGATTCTATAGCAGCTGCGCTTTGTGGTTCGTGGATATCCCATTTCAGTATACCTAGGACTATCATCTCGACCAAGGGGTTGAATTTGAGATCGCAGTTTTTGCTGAGCTCGCCACATTGTTACGTTTTTCTCGTACCGGGTAAACGGGTTCTTAGAACGATGGCATAGGACGCTGAATATATAATTGAGCCTCAGTACAGTGTTCAGGGAGCAGTTTTTAGCAACTTCGGTGGAGTTAGATTACCGAGAAGGTTTAAGGCTACCTGGAGACTTTCCTCAAAACTTTCAGTTTTATCCCCAGTCTGATTCTTTTGTCTCTTTATGTAAATTGTTCGCTGGTCTTAGGCAGATTCCGACATCTAACCATCCGAAGCATTTATCTTTTAAGTTCCAGGACTTAAGTAATTGTACATACGTTTTCTTAACGGCGGGGTAAGGTTTTAAAACTTGTTTTTTTGCATTTTTTTTTCTGCAGGTGCAATATGTCGAGAGTATTGTGTACAAATTTCAAGTCAATCGGACAAAACTAACGGAGCTACAGCGTTCCAAACGACCGGCCTTCACACTCGATTTTTATACGTGCCCGGCAGCTGCGCGATACCATTATTAGGAAGCAGCTTCAAACCGCTTTGTTTGCACACTTTCTGCTGAACGGTTGTGTACAGAGCTAAAATTTTCTCGAAGTTATTCATAAATAAAAAACTTTAAATCGATTTTCCCGAAAACGTCATTTTTGAAGTTCTCGAACATTAGAACTCAAAATCTACTTAACCGATCCTTTTGAAAATTTAAACACTACTTCTTTTTACATATAAGTCAACAGGTAAGCAGTAAGATTTTTTTTTTACCTCTATGTTTCAATAACAAATTAACCGACATTTTTTTACCTAAAATCGCGTTTACACTTCCAAATGCTGCAAAAAAAAAAACTCTCCCTGGAGAAACATATCGCCTTTAAAACTGATATCGATTTTTTGGTTTCAGATGATCCGGTAACGAGTTGTAATGTTCATGCCGCCTCCAGAGATTCGTCGTCACAGGCGTATTTATCAATATTTTTTATTGAAAAGTTTTCCAGACATACTTCAGAAGTTGTACCGCAATATGTAGATAAACCGAATAAAACAGTATTGCTCATGTCGCCGCAAAAAAATCACGAAAATATGCCTTTTTTCGCTTTTAAAACCTTACACCGTCCTTAAGAACCGATGCAGTACGGGCGTCCTTGCAAGCCCCTTACGAGGGCCACTATCAAGTCATCAAACCGACGCGGTCCAGTTTTTCACTCTTAAACAGGGAGCTGTACGTTTCGGTTAATCGCCTGAAGTCCTGCTGCACCTAAATGGGGGACTCAAGCCAGTCCCACAGCAAGATGTCATTCGCCAAGAACTTACACCCAACTCACAGCTCCGAAGAGTTTTCCCAAAAGAGTTTTGAAAGTACATCTTCGGATGCGGTTGTAGAACCCAATGCCGAGCTTCCTCAACCACATATTCAGCATTCATCTTATCACACCACGCGTACAGTCGCCGACTATGATGATCAACCTTCTTCCGGGTCAAGTTCACAAACAATCCGCGCCTGATAGAACTACTTTGGGTTGGGTGGTATGTTATTAGTTTGTAGGAGAAAATTGGGCGTTTCTTGTACAATGTTTCAGTTTGTATCTAGTATTGCCAGAGTAGTAAATTTTTCTGAATTTTATATATTTCTTTAAAATATTCTGAGAATTATTGAATGAAAAATGATTTTACTTTTATGTTTTGATTTTACTATTTGGTCAAGGTAAGCAGTGCTTCCTTTGCTTCAAAGGAGGAGTCGCCCCTGCAATACATAAGCAATACGAGAACTTTGAAGGTTTCTCCTCATAAACAGCGGAATAGTGGGTAGAGTAGCGAGAAAAATGTATGTTAAATTAATCGTGATCAGCCATATTTATGCTTCATTTCATTGAAACCGACCCCAACGTCGGCTTAGATGTAAAACTCTAAAAATTCTATTTTCAGCTCTCACCTAGATGGCCACGATAGCCAAAAAGTGGTGCAACAGCATGCATTAGACCTGGACTTTACTTATCTGAGCTTTACAGCATTTGTATGTGTAACGGTCCTTTCAATGCAAAAGAAAGTAGTTCTTTAGTCATTACAAAAACAAAAAAAAGCAAGACAAAAATACTCTTTAGAAATAAAAGTTTAATAGTTTAATAGTAATAATAAATAAATATATTTTCTTGTGTATAATTTCAAAAATGCAGCGCTTTTTAGATTCGCCTCTTGGGGACAATAATTTGTGAGAATTTCCATCATACGTTTTGGGTCTCTATAGAGTTTCTTTTCTCTATAGTACACAAATTTTATGTGGTTGGTGGTACATTCTGGAATGAACCACAATATTTCAAATAGTGGTTCATATTGTCTCGAATGTGTTATATTGATTGCTGATAAAGCTACATTTGCTCTCGGCACGGTCTAACACATGTTCTATGCTCCATTCCAGAATGCGCTACCCATTGCAAAATTTGTATATTCTGCTCTGGTATAGCATGCAATATCTAGTTTTTACACAATCTATAATAACGCGAAATGTGCGATTTTTTTTTATTCTATTCCATTAAGCTTTCTGCATAGCTTCCGTCTTTTGAAAAGCGAAAAACGACCAGAGCGGCTCGAAATAAATCAGTACTTGCCGCGACTCAACTTGCATTGGACATTCGGAGCTTATTAGGATTCAAGAATACTGGGTTAGCAAATAACAAGGTAGTGAAAGAGTTTTTTTTTAATATGTTTTTCGTGTTCATTAGAGAATAATCGCGATCGTGTATAAGAAGAAAGAAAACATCGAAATGAAAGTTTTGCAGAATACCAGAGCCATTATCGTTCATAAACTAAAATTGAATGGCAAAGATGAATGGAAACGATTGATGTCTAAGAAGGTAAATAATATTTCTCATCTCTATCTGTAGCAGAATCGCAGATAAAACAATATTTTGTAAAGTCATGCCACTAAAATATGTAGGTATATAATATGGACTGCTTGATATTCCATTTCATAGGGGCATAATTTTGTGTGTTGAAAAGAGTTTTATGTTGGTGCCGACATAGAAAAAAATCGCAACTCTAAAAATAATAATAAAAGTCCTTTCAATCTCTGCTGTGTATCTAATGAATTTACTGCCTTCGGTAAAACAATTTTTGTCAGTAATAACTCTAAATAATTAATTTAAAAAAAATTATTTAGTTTTGTCTACAGTTTTCAGTCAGTTGGGACGTAACGCTTAGACCGAAAAATACTGCTGTAAAGAAGTGAGCCCACTGGACTAATAATTTTCATAGAAGACAGTGAGTCGTGCCAACTTTAAGCTTTTCCTTACTGGTTGGTTACTAAGGAAAAACTAATGACGAAACTCTGATCACACGAGCCGATACTATTCCCGATTGTGCTCTACATGAATATTTCTGCTTGTCTCATTAGGGAAATGAAGGGAATTACCGCTTTGATATCGGGAATACATAAAGTAAATATATTTTTTGATACGCTTTTTGTTCCAGTTTTGTTTCATAACAAGTATTAGCGGAAATAATGGATTTCAATGTAATAGAAAATAAAGTTGAAAAAGGTATTTTTCTTTTACAGAAACTAGTTTAAACTCCATCCTGAGATTTTATATCTTATGGAAAATCATCAGCTCTACGTTGTTGAAAATCGAGAATACTAATTCACTTAATGATTTACTGCACTTTGGCTTCTTCTTTTTTTTTTATTTGATTTTCGTACAATTATTTAACAATGATTTTAATTAACTATAATTAATACACGAGCATTTTTTAATGAAGACATGAATTTTAATCAGTGCACGCTAATTCGAGAGTATTTACTTTTCACTTGACCAACACTGCACAACTGACCCACCACCTATCAGCCTCACTGTTTTTTTTTTTTTGTATTATCCATATATCGATATATCAGCGCAAAATCAATTATTTATGTCATGGGTACATAATTACCTATGATTTCTGAATATCGGTTAAAGTCATTGACGCATCATTTATACATAGAAATGTAGGGGAAACGGATTATGTACAAACGGAGTACATTCGCTTCAAGTGCAAGCGTTTTGGATATTTCATTATGTAAATGAATTTTGAAAGGGTCAATGAATAATGCGACAGCAATTATTGATTGTCGCCTGGTTTTGCAATTTTCAATTATGTGCTCGAATGGCATTTGCGCAATTTTTGAATGAAAGCAATTGAGCGAGGAAAATTTGTAGTTTATATGAAATGTTGGAGGTCTTTGCCCCGATAGCTGGATTAGAGCAATGCATCTGATTAGAGCAAAGCCTCTTTATGAATGAATGATGTGCTTACTGAATTTATAGGGAATGTTTGAAGCCTCGGAAATACATCTTTATGGAATTAATGAGTGCATCCAGCGACTCGTTACACTTTATGCAGGACAACAAACCGTTTTTATATAAAATATCCAAGGCTGAAGTATTTTCCAACTCGGGATACCCTTAAGCTAGTGGTCTCTTCAGAACTAGCAATGTCACCATTCACCTGGTTGGTGATCTCAGTTTCCCCAATTCGTTATCGGATTCTAATGGTGCTATTTTTCTGGTATCTACTAGTTATTGCCTTTTATATACACTCAACCCACCAGAGAGTTCCTATTATCATAGATGTCATCTATGCTATTATGTAGTGGCAAGATAATTAATTTTCATATTATAAATAAAAGAAAGTCCAATATTGTTCTAGCCACCCGATTAACTCTGATCACCCCGTAACTTTTGTATAAATTGTTTCTATATAAATGCCATTTTAGCTTTCCCAGAGGTTGAGGTTGCTGTTCCGAACATTACAGTTTGGGAGATGCAAATTGCCGATCATTCTGACTCATCGATCGTACTTTGAATAGAACTCTTTTGGGATTGAAATAAGCTCTCATTTGCATTCGTTCAGTATATTGATTGCAGTAATAACCTAAGTTTGGTCGCAGTACGAAGATCTGTGCCCTAGCGGTCTTTCCATATTTAATCTAAAAGATGCTTGTTTTGCACCTGTACCCTATTGAGAATAGTTTTCGTTTCTCGGATAGAATTATATTTTTTCTTATTCGCTTGGAGCATAGATTGCCGGCAATCGCTATGACAATCGCTATTTCACTACCAAATTTACGCTCTGATGTAGCACAACTGATCTTGGGGATATTGATTCTGTTGATATAACTGAGTTACCTTCTGCAGGTTGTGCAGTTTGCAATTATCTAGTTGTTTACCGGTAAACGTAGTCTTCGATGGTACTTTAGTTATTATCTTTCTAAATGTATCACCAGAGTGTCCTGATGACAAGGATGATTTTTCATTGAAATGTGTCATCACGAGTAGACGTGTGAAATTGTTGCTCCGGAAAATTTTTTAATTTAATCGCTATATCCGAGTATTTATTCCTAAACTTGCTTGTATAGTGCTCGCATTCTACATTTCGTGTGCGGTTTTCTACTGCCGTTAATAATGCCACCTAAAGTTAACAAGCAGCGTACACCATCAGCCTCATCCGGGGCGCCTCAGACGACCCACTGCTAACAAAATGGAAGCATTGCTCAACGATAGACTCTAATCTCCAGAAAATAGCCTATTAGTTAAATTCCAAAACAATGTCAACAACTGTGAAAGCGGATTAACTCTCTGTCATGCGAGGTGGCAAATTTAAAGGCCTTGTGTGAGGTGCAACCATGCAAAATTGATGAATTTCAACGAGTGATTAGGCAGACCAATGTTATCGTAAAAGGTGTTCCATTTGTAAAGTCGGAGAAGCCAACCGAGATAGCAAATAATTTTTTTTCCCTAATTAATCACATTCCATCGGTGTACATCAATGCATTTAGAATTAAATTCAGGACTGGGAATGAAAACAACAGTACTAGTTAGTCACAGGTCATCTTAAAATTTGCAAGTGCTGCTGAGTGACTTTCTTTTACCGTACACACCAGAAGCAATTAACGCTGAAGCATTTAACAATGAGTTTTCTACCATCAGTCATAAATACTGTTTCGAGAGTGTTTTGCTTATGATGAGTAGTATTCTGCAACGAGCTCTGAGTATGCGACGAAATGGTATGCTGGAACTGCATACACAATTAATGGGCTTGTGTTCGTTAAAAAGAAAGGTAACCAAATACCGCTAAAAGTGACTGACCTTGGACAGCTGGAGAAAAATTTTCGGGCCAACAGTTCGCGTATGATAATTTGCGTTATTTAAGTGTAATTTCTTGAATTTTGTTTTTATTATTGTTTTCGTGTTAGATCTTAAATTTTATTTTTCATTATTCTTTCATTTAGTGTAACATCTTCAAATTTGATTTTTATTATTTCATCACTGATTTAGAGTTAGATCTTGAATTTTCTTTTTCTTTTTTAGTGTTAGATCTTGAATTTTCTTTTGCTTTTTTAGTGTTAGATCTTGAATTCTATTTTATTTTTGTTTGGCATAATATTTTCTTGTCTACCTTTGAATTTTCTATGGTTGCTTAGTGTAATATTTTTTTCTTTGAATTTCTGTGTTTGTTTCGTGTTTCTTATCAGTGTTTTGATGCTTATTTTTGGAATGATGTTGACTGTCTTCGTAACGGCTGCTCCAGGTATATTTGTTGATTCAACGATGCACTGTGTTTGCCTGAATATTTCTGCGTGCCTTTGTATGCCCTCTGTCATATACCACATAAGAAGATTCCCGACTTAAATGTAGCGAGAGCACTGCTAAGGATATTTGCTGCGAAAAGTAATGGGTTTAACATCTGCCATTTTAATGCTAGGAGCTTAAAATCAAAATTTTGTGAAGTACATGAGATGTTTGTGGATGCAAATGTTCATTCGGTTCTTATATCAGAAACGTGGTTAAAGAAATATAATTCGTCTAAATCAGTTGAAATTCCGGGATATAAATTGTTTAGGCACGATCGCGAGCATCGCAAGGGTGGCTGGGTAGCTGTTTACGTTAAAGACTGCCTTAAATCTAGGATTGTTAAGAAGTCCATCAATGGCCCAATCGAATTTCTTGCAGTTGAAGTAGTTTGCTCGTCTGAGAAATTACTCCTGTTAACCGTTTACTCTCCACCGGAAATGTTTACTTTAAATAATGCTAAGGAATTAGAGGGCGCTCTTCTGCACCTCGGTCAAAGTTACTTCAATATAGTGGTTGGTGGAGATTTTAATATGAATTTACTATACAGAAGCGCATCCGTAGACAGCTTTGTGCATTTGTTTCGATCATGCCACCTACAGGTGATCAATAATGGCTTTCCTACTTACCACAATACCAATAACCCATCTCTACTTGATTACTTTTTCACAGCCGATAATAAATGTGTTCTTTTTCATAACCAACTAAGTCCTCCTAGTGTTTTTGACCATGACTTTATCTCCCTGTCATACAGTATTTGTTTTTATCCTACACCCAAGATAATAAAGTATAGATCATACGATGGAGTGAATGCTCAAAATCTACTTGAGAAAGCATATACTATGTCCTGGGATGCAATCCGTAACTGTGCATCTGTTGATGAACAATTTTATAAATTCATATATTATTTACATGATAAGTACGCTCCCATATGAAGTAAACAGATTACTCCTGGTCATATTCCTTGGTACTCTGATAAAATTGCACATATTATTGCTGAAAGAAAATATTTATCTCATAGATACAAATCTTGTAAGTCGAATGAAACCTTTTTACGATATAAAGTAGTCAGAAATCGAGTTACAGCTGAAATTAGAAGTGCGAATAGAAATTATATGAGTAGATTACTAAACCCTTCTCTTTCCTCAAAGAAACTGTGGTCAAATCTGAAACAAAGCGGGGTATACGCCAAGGATCTACCTGTTTGTGATTTTGATGCTGACGAACTCAATTCATTCTTCACTTCATCTCATTCTATTCCATCACAACCATTTTATAATGTTGGCCTTGATGACTTTTGTGATGACTTCAGTTTTCGCTGCGTATCTCCAGAGGAAGTTATCTATGCTGTCGCTTCTATCAAGTCAAATGCTACAGGCTCTGATGACATATCGCCGAAGTTTTTTAAAATGTTGTTACCAGCTATTCTAGATAGTTTAGTTTTTATTGTCAACTCGTGTCTTACCATTTCTCAGTTTCCACAAATATGGAAAAATGCAGTAGTTGTACCATTAGCTAAATGCTCTGCTCCTGTATCCACTAGTGACTACCGGCCTATAAGTTTGCTTTGCTTCCTTAGCAAAGTTTTTGAAAAGCTTTTATATGATCAAACTCTCAAATACATATCAGACAATAACTTCTTATCGAAATTGCAGTTTGGATTTCGTGCAGGTCACAGCTTCGAAACAGCACTGTTAAAAGTGTCCACTGATATTCGCTACTCTCTTGATAATAATTTAATGATGACTTTAGTATTACTGGACTTCACTAAAGCATTTGATTCTGTTAATCATTATTTAGTTCTTCAGAAGTTGCGCAAAGTATATAACTTTTCTAACTCTGCCATTAAAATTATTAGTGAGTTCCTATCTGGCCGTTTTCAGCAAGTAAAGATTGGCGATATTAAATCTAATTGGAAAAGGATCTCCAGCGGAGTGCCTCAAGGCTCTATTCTTGGTCCACTTCTCTTTACGCTTTTTATAAACGACCTTCCTGATGTTATAGAAAACGTGAATATCCATCTATATGCAGACGATGTGCAAATATATTTATTTAGACCAATCGGCTTAATGGAGGATTGTATTGACAGAGTCAACAATGATTTAAAGAATATTTCCTCGTGGGCAGCTAATAACTAGCTCCTGTTAAATCCTGCTAAATCATCGTGCTTGTTTCTTTATACTGGTAATTTAAGTTCAGCGGATATTCCTAACATCTATTTAAATGACATAGTGTTGCCCTACTCCAGTAAGGTGAAGAGTCTGGGGGTAATTTTTAACGGCAAACTTGAATGTTGTGACCAAGTCAACTATTCTCTGCAAAAGATTTACGGAGCACTTAAACATCTACGACTCTCGGGTAGTTTATTGTCTATTAACTTTAAAATAAAACTTGTCCAATCTTTTCTGATACCTCATATTACTTACTGCAGGTCAATATAGCCGCAACTTGGCGCCGAATGTGGTCGCAAGATAAATGTTGCTTTCAACGATTGCGTACGATTTATCTTCAATTTAAGGCGCCATGATCATGTTTCTGCCTACTGCTGCTCTGTCCTCGGATGCACGCTCAATTCTTATTTCGACATGAGAGCTCTTCTGTTGTTCCATAAATTGTTGAGGTCGGGGGTTCCCTCATATCTGTATGAACAATTGCATTTTCTACATTCTACGCGTCATGAAACTCTACTCATTCCTCGTATGCGATATGTGGTTGGGCAGCGTTCCTTTTTTGTTTATATTTCTCGTCTGTGGAATTCACTTCCATCCCATATCAGGGAGCGGGTAAGGGCGGCAGATTTTAAAAGTGTTTTAGCGCATCACTTTAATTTGTAGTTATGTCCATTCATGGAGCATATGAGCGCAGTCTATCATTTGAAAGTAAGCATCTACTGTTATTGATTTATTGTTTTATATTATTATTATTATATCTATTACTTATATATTTCACTTTTCACTCATTTATGAATTAGTTGTAGGTACGTTTTAATTTTCGTATAATTTTCATACTTCCTTAGCATTGAATAGTATACTATCTAAAAGATGTAAATCTTGTGTATATGGACCTAAATAAATTATTATTATTATAAGGAGTAGTATTCTGTTAATTCCGGCTTTCTAAGCTAGCATTCCACTCACTTATACTTCTTCACTTTAACCCTTAAGCAAGCACAGTAGCGAAATCAGGCAAGTGAGCGCATGGGGTCGATTTCTTTTTATAAATTTAAGTAAACCACAAACAAAAACAAAATCCTTACAGTTCGATAATTAAATCTTATTGCCTTAACTAAATCTGAAGAACAAATAACTTCTCTTTAAGTTAACACAAAATTAAAATAAGAATTACTTTATATTACATACTGTGTGTTGTATATACAAAATATGCCTAAAGGGGTATAAAATAAAGTTAGAAATTTTCATACATAAATATTTGTGTGAAAACCGGCAATTTTCCATAGAGAATAATCATGCTTAAAACATGATTAGCTTATCTCTTAAATAAAGGAAGATGTTGTGTTAGCAATATGTGTAGAAAACACTTTAGGTTTAGGAACCGAACGAGTTACGGTTCAGTTCAGGTGAAAAAAATTCACCATAAGTGAACGTGCTCTCAAGTTATCGCGAGGACGGGCGGACGGACAGATGAACATGGAAAAATCAAAATAATTTTTAATATTATGCGTGGGTGTCCAATTCATTTTGCTCTACCAGCATTGTTTCTATGTGTTACAAACAGAATGACAAACTTAGTATACCCTAGAATAAAATTTCCTAGGGTATAGCACGTTAGCATCATCATGTAATTTTAGGTAGCTTTGACTTTTCTCAATGATATTTCTCTTAATTATGAGACAACTAGTTTCTGAGTGGACTGATGTTAATGTTCAAGTGGAAATTTTCGATACACTAATTTACTATTTCCAAATTTTTTTTAATAAAAAATTTGTATTCTTCTATTGTTCTCAATTTTTTTCATTTTTTCATTTCTTTTTTTGTTCTAATTTTTCATTTGTTTTTCAAGTCATTCAATTTCGCTATTTGGGACCTGTTGATGAGTCAAACCAAGACTTGAAACTTGTCACCCAAAGTATAACGAGTTGTGTAATGAAATAACAAATTAAAAATATTTTTTAGCTTTTGCTATATACCGGAGAATCCAAAAAAAGTTCCTTCTTCAGCAAATATAAGTTTAAACCCGGTAAAAAATTCTATAGAGTAATCTCTATCTTTACTATTTCCAAGATAAACATGCGGCACTGCGAGGCATGTGCAGATGCCTACAATATTTTACATGATTTTCTCTAGAAATTGAGATTCTAAGTGCGGAACGGGAATTTTTATTTCGAAGATACAAGAGGATAATAACTGACGAGCCACACCGACTCTATAAACTATTAAGAAATATTTTACCACTAAAAATATTGTAGTACATATCTCGATAGACGGCTGATAATTTATTTTGATAGGTACTCTAAATGAGGGTATACTTAGTTTGGCATTCCGTTTGCAACACCTAGAAATAATTACGGTAGAACAAAATGGATTGGACACCCAAGCATAATATTGAAAGATATTTTGATTTTTGCATATCCATCCATCCTCACGATAACTCGAGAACGCGTTCACGAGGAGAACTTAAATTTTGCACAGATTTAAAAACAAATGCAAATTTAAGTTCATAAATGGGACCAATTTGGCAACTTCTTCGTTGGGTTGCCGTACTAAAAGTTCGTTTTTTACACTGCCTGAGAACCCTCCTTGGAGATCCTATATACAATTTTTAGTTTTTTAAGTATACTCTGAAGCGATCAGTCCCAAATAAGACATACATAATATAAAATTGGATAACCATTTTTTTTCTTTCCGACGAACAGCTATAGAAATATATGAGAAAACCCACTTCAAAAATCAAACTTGCCCAGATGGGTGACCATACAAAATAACATACGTGTATTCATCTAGGGTATCACAAGAATTGGTCTTAGAATAATTCTAGCTTTTTTACTTGTTTGGAATAATTTGAGTCTGCTGATCATACATGGTAGGGAAGATCGTATTTCTCAGTTGATTCCTGATGAACTCCATACATATTTTCTATTTATGTGTTATGCTTGGAAGCTGGCTGGTTGTAGCAATGGTGATATTCTGCAAATTCTAGCTGATGGTCTTGCTTGTTATTGTGTTAGTAACGTGCAGACATTGATCGGAATAATTCAACTTAGTCGAGTGCTATTTGTCCAGACGACATTCCCCGTCACTAAACGCACATATGGTGCTTATATCTTCAACGTAATTCTAACATCATTTATTTTCCCTCTTAATTGGAGAAAAGCTTCGGCTATTCATATTTAAAAAAATAACTCTCCGAGCAGTTTCTCTGATTACCGTTCTTTGTTGCTCTTTTCATGTCAATTTGTGCGTTTGGTGTGTTTTCTTTCCAAAGGAATGGGAAAATGTAGTGCTTTCCAAATGCATAGTTATATTGAAGTGGTAATTAGATATAAATATCCCGCTAGATGAAGAGGATATGAGCATTCTTGTCCTACTGGACTTCTAGTAAGCATTTTGAAATGGCGCAGCCGGTATAACCGTAAAACAAAATCCGGAAAAATCGTTGTCTTGGACTACATAAGAAAAGTAGATCCACTTAATCTCCAAACTACAAATTTGGCTGAAAGCTGGCGAGTATTCTGGCAAAATTATCAAATATTTTCAACAGCAGCTGAGGTAGACCAAAAGCCAGAAAATATAAAAATCGCCATATTTCTAAATGCCATTGGACCAGAAGCGGTCGAAGTATATAATTCATTTAATCTGAGCGAAGATGATCGAAAAAAGTATGACATGGTGACAAAAGCTTTTGAAAACTTTTGCAAGCCAAAGAAGAATGAAGTGTATGAAAGCTACATATTCCACAGCCGCAAGCAAGAACCAGAGGAACCCTTTGATAATTTCTTAATGCACATTAAAAAACTAGTACGAAGCTGTGATTTTGGTGAACAAGAAAGCCGTATGCTGAGGGACAGAATTGTATTGGGAGCACGCGATAAGGTACTAAAAAAAAAGTTACTGGAAATGGATAACCTAAATATAGATAAGGCTATAGAGATGGCAAGGGCAGCGGAGATCGCAAAACACCAACTAGAGAAACTACAGCCAGAGTATTCTAATGTTAACATGGTAAATAGAGTTCCAAATAAAAATAATGTAAGCAAAAATAATAATAGAAATTTTAAATCTCATTGTAGGCATGAAAATAATACCAAACCTGTTAGGGATTCTCCTAAATCAGCACAGAAAAAGACATTCCACAATCAAGCACATAAAATGATTTCATGTACATATTGCATGCAGAGTCATGAAATGAGAAAATGCCCAGCCTATGGAAGTATATGCAGGAACTGTGGAAACAAAAATCATTTCGCAATAGCGTGTAGATCAAAATTGCATAAGGTACGTGAACTAAGAAACTTGAATAGTAGTAGTGACGATGATTTCTTTATAAACACATTAGACAACTGTTTACTAACTACAACTAATACAACTTGGGTAGAGCACATTAAAATAGCCAATAAGTTAATTAAATTCAAATTAGATACAGGGGCGGATATTAACGTACTACCATTTAATACACTTAAATCATTAGGAAGCAAAATAGTAGAAAAAGTGGGAACAAAAATTTATGCTTATGGGGGAGTAGTTTTAGCAACCACAGGAAAAGGAGTTTTTGTCATTAAAAACGGTACAACACCTATATTAGGATTAGGTGCATGCGTAGAATTGAACTTAGTCAAAAGAGTCAACATAGTAACGCAAAATGCTGATGAATTAAAATTTTTAAAAGAAAATGCAGATCTTTTTGAAGGGCTGGGTAAATTCATAAACGGGTTCCACATAGACCTGAAAGAAAAATCAGTTCCCGTGGCAAGGGCAGCCAGGAGGATTCCATTATCAATCCGAGAAGCAGTTAAAGCAGAGCTTGATAGACTAGAAAAAACCGACATTATAAAAAAAACTGACGGTCCATCAGAGTGGATATCGAACATAGTAATAGTCGAGAAACCAGATAAAAAGATCCGTATCTGTTTGGATCCCAAGGCAGTAAATGAAGCACTAAAGCCAACGAATCACCCCATTCCTTCATTTCAGGAGCTTACAGCAAAACTATCAAATAAAACCTTCTTTACCGTACTAGATTTGAAGGATGGTTACTTCCAAATAGAATTAGATAAACCCTCAAGTGATATTTGCACTTTTAGTACACCATTTGGATTGTACCAATATGAAAGGCTTCCATTCGGAGTGCGAATAGCGCCTGAAAACTTTCAGAAATTCAATGAAAAATTTTTTTCAGACATAGAAGGTGTATCAATATATATAGATGACATCTTAATAGCAACAGAAAATGAAAGGCAACATGATGAGATGCTAAAGAAAGTCACAGACAGGGCAAGACAATTAAACATAAAATTCAATAGAGAAAAAATTCAATATAAGGTTAGGCAAGTGAAATTTTTGGGACATATTATATCTCAAGATGGGATATCGTGTGACCCAGATCGCGTAAAAGCAATTCAAAATCTTTCCCCCCCACAGAATAAAAAAGAATTACAGCAATTATTAGGAATGATTAATTATGTAAGAAACTTTGTCCCACATTTATCGGAGATTTCAGCACCAATACGAGAGCTACTAAAAAAGAATTCACACTTTAAATGGGAAGATGTACATACATCATGTCTACAAAAAATTAAAACCCTCATCACCAAAGCCCCTACTCTTGCCGCATACAGCACAAATAAGGACATTACCATTCAGGCAGATGCCTCCAAATTCGGCTTAGGTGATTGTATGATGCAAGAAGGAAACCCCATATATTACGCTTCACGAAGCCTTACTGATACTGAGATACGATACTCTCAAATCGAAAAGGAATTGCTAGCAATCGTGTTTGCTTGTGCAAAATTCCATTATTTTTCGTATGGTAGAACTTTTAAGGTCATAACTGACCATAAGCCATTGCTGGGCGTATTTAGCAAAGAAATTACTAAAATACCCAATGCTCGCCTACAACGAATGTTGTTAAGATTAACCAAATATGATATGAGCGTGTCACACAGTCCTGGCAAATATATGTATATTGCAGATTTGTTGTCCAGGAATTTTGTAAAGGAAGAATCAATACCAGAAATACCGGACTTTAATGAAATGGTTCATTCTATAAACGTAGGTGAAGAAAGGCGACAAAAATTTATAAATGAAACTGCTAAGGATGACACACTCAAAATACTTAAAACAGTATTAATAAACGGTTGGCCTAAAGATAAGTCCAAGTTGCAGGATAAAATCAAATTCTTTTGGAAAATGCGAAACGACTTGTACCAGCATGACAATATAATATTTTTAAATAATAGAATAATAGTCCCCCAAGCAATGAGGCAAGAGATTCTAGATATCTTACATAAACCACACCAAGGTATTGAAAAAACAAAAAACAGAGCTAGAAGCTTAGTTTATTGGCCTGGAATAAACGAAGCTATTGAAAGTGCAATAACTACGTGTCAGATTTGCCAAAAGTATAAGAGTAATAATATACGAGAGCCATACTTACCTCATGAAGTCCCAGATATCCCCTTTAATAAAATTTGTATGGATTTATGTGAAATAGGAAAACAAATATTCCTAATTGTTAACGATTATTTTTCAAAATACTTAGACATAATTCCTATTCGAACAAAAACAGCAGCTGAAATTATAATAAAGTTAAAAGGTCTATTTGTTACCTAAAACAATCATAGCCGATAATAACCCCTTCGGATCATACATGTTTAGTAAATTCTGCAGAGCACATGATATAGAGATAATCACGTCTAGTCCGAATTACCCACGGTCAAATGGGCTAGCGGAGAGGTCAGTCCAAACTGCTAAAAAGTTGATACAAAAAACTAAAGAATTCAAAGGAGAACTTTGGATATCACTTTTAGAGTTAAGAAATACACCAATAAAAGGCAGTATGAAATCCCCAGCAGAAATATTAATGGGAAGAAAGCAACGTACCATGCTTCCCATAAAAACGGATGCGTTAAGAAAAAAAACGTTCAGAGAAATACATAATCAAATCAGGGCAAATAAGAAGCGTTATGAAAAATACTACAATAGGACAGCAAAGGTAAGGAAAGGTTTTCAAAAGGGGGAGAAGATATGGGTGAAATGTGGAAAACATTGGCAAAATGGTATAGTAACAGAAAAGCATCCGACTCCAAGATCGTATTGGGTGAGATTAGAAGAGGGCACCACGCTTAGGAGAAATTCAAGTTTCTTACGTTCAAGACACAATTAAAATTAACTCGTACGACGTCATACACATCACTGTTAAGATATACGAAAGTCCTTTGCACAGTTCTTGTATGTAATCTTCCACTATGCTGGGAAAAACATAAACATGGCAGAAGATAGATAGTGCCAAATGGCTTGCACGCACTATGTACATATGTACATAGTTCTAGAAAATGATTTAGGAAAGTTCCTATACTGACAATTGTTAGTAAATGTAGATCATGAGGTAACTAAGATTATTAAACTTGAATTTAACATGTTAGTAAATTAAGATAATAAGATAATTAAGATTAGTAAACTGCAATTTTAAATGCTACTAAATTAAGATAATAAGAGAATTAAAATTAACACATATCATTGAATTGTAAAAGATAGTCAATCAAAATCCCAAAAGGGGAGGTGAAATATGTACATACACTCATATATGCAATATTGAAATGTGCTTAGAATTACACACTAGATGTGAATATAATTAACACATATAAATGACATAAATAAATGTACAAGTAACTACTAACCTCCAGATGAATTGTAATAATATTAGTACAATCAGACTACTGTGTGATGATACAGATCACACCAGTCACTGCTTATCACTTAACCAATATAGTAGATTAAATATTCTGAAGTAGCCCAAGTGTTTCATTAAAAAATACCACATTTGATAGTGTAAATTGTAATAATCTCGGATTCATCTAATGATCTTTCTTTTGTCGCAACACTATAAATTACTTCCTGATGGAGGATACACATCAGGCTAAACTGATCCAATACAGTTTAGGTGCGGTGTACTACAAGGCTCAATTTTGGGTTCGTTATTATTTAGCCTGTACATATATTGCTTTCGTAATGTTGTACATGATGTAAGAGTTCATCTGTATGCCGATGATGTGCAAGTTTTCCTAAGTTGCCCCTTTGCTAAGTCGATATTTCCGCTTAAATGTGAATATTGAACGCATATGTGAATGGACTTTTGCAAACAGTCAATTATTACATATATACCAGTAAATATAATTATTGAATCGTTCACAAGAACGAATTGGAGCCCTCGGATGTTCCTTGTTATGAATTTATCAGATGACCAAACTTTAATTGTGTTAGGAATCTTGGTGTTATGATCAACTCAGATATGACTATGTTGTGGCACAACCTAACGATTCTTTCTTGAAATTTTGATTTATTTTCTTTTGTTATAGTTCCTATTAATATTTTCAATTTTGTCATATTTTCTTTAATACAGTCGCGTTATGTACCCGACTAACAAATGCACAACATATAATTAACACATCATGCACAAAATCAGTCCATTTTGTATATATATCTCTTTACTAAAATAAATATTTAATTCATTACTATAGGAGCACAAGTGAGATCAAGATCATTGACTTGTGCCAACTCCAAGTGTAACTAAGTTTTGTTCTTATAGTAAATTATGAGTCTGACAAAAATTTATTACTTCGTTAATTTATGTTACACTAAAGAACACCTTACAGAAAGATTACGCATCTCGTATATTGAAAAGTTTTATATGGCGAGTCGTTCTATTATGGCCGGCTCTACAAATTGTGTGAAAACTCTCCTCATGTTAACGACCCGCCACTCACCGGTGGTGATATTACGACCTCACAAATTTTACGAAAACTCTCTGCTTTGACGACCTGACACCAAAGTTACCTTAATGACCCGCCCTCACAAATTTTACGAAAACTCTCTGCTTTGACGACCTGACGTCAAAGTTACCTTAATTAGGACACAGAATTGTTTTCCAATTGTTTTACAATTAATATGTAGACGGCAAGAAAACGAAGAAATAAAAAAATAAATTAAACTCTCTTTAAAACTTTAATGAATAAAGATAAAAAGTGTGAAACCGCTGATTACATGCAACTATACAGAATGGCAAATGATCAATTTTTGTGAATAAATTAGAAGGGGTGGAGTTCTCAGGAGTTACTCTCATCAGTGGCGGATCCATGGGAGGGGTGGTCGTGGGGATCATGACCCCTCTCTAAATTTGCAGAAAAAATATTTAATTAATTGAGTTATTTGAAAAAATATATTTTTTATTTTATACTTTTTTTATTTATACATATAATTTAACTTAAAAAAAATTTTTATTCCAAAAATTTATTTCAATGAATGCTATTGTATGCATGTGATGTATGTGTATAGGTTTTTCTCGGAATTTGAGTTTCGGACCTCAGCTTTGGGTGATCCAAGAGAAACACTCTCCAAGCCACGAAACAGACTCCCTCACTACCACATCAGAGCCCTAACTTAACTTAGTCCTAACTCCTGTTATATTTCGGGGCTTACCTTAGCCGAAGGCAATCACTCTACGCCGTTTGAGGAAGCTATGATTAATGATTATTTTATTTATATATATATTTTTTTACTTTTGCTTTGTTCACAAACTTTTTCTTTCACAAACTTCCTCTTATGGTTATTTTCACAAAACGTTTATTTTTTTTCTTATCGCAATTTCTATTTTCTTTACCTGTTTACAATTAGTGTTCAGCCTACCGCGGCGGACGATAGTTGAAAGGAAATTTGATGTTTTCATAAATATAAACCATCGTCTTGGTATAGTGCATACATTGTTGCACCCACAATGTATGCCGCTCGCGACAATTTGCTGACAGGAGGCTTTTCGGTGAAGACTTAATCGTTTAAATATTCACCGAGTAAATTTTATGCGCCCGATATGTATGTGTATATGTACATACATATCGTATTTTCGACAAATCTTACTGAAAGTAAGATTTGTCGAGGAGCTTTTTTCTATTGAAACGGCTTGGGTTGAAATTTAAAACTTTTATTTGTCCTAAGTCGTTCTATGGGAAATACTTTAAAGAGAAATAAGCCCCTTTTCAGGTAATTTTGGCATGTAACACTCCTAACATTCTAAAATATTTGCAGCGTTCTTATGTAAAACCACTGACATTTAAAATATGGACTGACTACGTCCATAGAAATATACTGCAGAAAGTGGGCTCATTTCTATATAGCGTGCTCTTTCCGTCTAAGCACCAACTACTAATTCGCACGTCACATAGAAATGTGACCTAACTCAAAATTTGTAGTTTTTAGTTAATTACGCCATGAAATTGGCATATTTCTATCCGAATGTTTTTGCCGCTAGATAGCGATAGTATCACTTTTCTGTTACTTAAGAACAGAGATATTCTTCATGGAACAGTGTGTCAGTGTCACTTTTTGAGTTGTGACGATCTTCATTACAAACGTAAAAATGTTTTCGACATTTTAACAGTACCTATTATTTTAAATTGTGTCACTTTTCCACAAAACAGCATTTATTTCTTACAAATTTTATTTTGAGTTATGACATTTTTCCAAAAAGTTCAAAGTACGGAATTTAATTCTTAATAATCGTATTTTGAGTTGTGCCACTTAAAAAAAACTTGTAAAAATATTTATTTCGCAACAAAGAAAAGCGACACAACATAAAAGCATGCGGGATTAACAGTTAACCTCGCCAATTGCGGTAACAGAAACTTAAAAATTCTTTTATATAAATCTTCAGAAATAAATTTACTAACAAATTTAAGAGTTCAGACTATTTTTAGCAAACAATTACTACGTTAAGCTAGAATTAATTCTATGTACAGCTTTTCGTTTTTTTGCTCTCCTGAAAAGTTGCATTTTTTGATTTGGGTCACTTTTCTATGTAACTTGCGAACTGAGAAAGGGCTTTAAAAAATAAATAAGTGAGTGGGTTTGTCGAAATAAGTGTTTTTAAATTAATTATTTGGGTTAATAGAAATTCGAGAGGTTTCACTTTTCAACTTTCCGCCAATGGATTTCTCAACGTTGGCACCGACGTATGAACTATTTTTGACACAAAAAATTGTACCCGCCCGCATGAAATAGCATTTCGAGCAGTCCATATTATATATGCCAGTGTGTAAAACTGACAAAAGTTTGGCTTGAATGACTCCTGCAGTTTGCACCCTATTCTATTAAAAAAATTAGTTTTTGTAAAAAAAAGTATTCTAAAAAATGACACATCATCCACATCGCTTAATGCGGATTTCCTAAAGTACTGCAGTACGCGGTGGCTATACTTTTTTTTTTGCTCGATTTAATTTGTAAGATGACCCCCCCCCCCCCCCCCCTAATTTTAATGCTAGATCCGCGCCTGACTCTCATTCATAAAATTTTCCCGCGCTTTTGTGAAAACCGGTTTACTGTGAAATATTGTGAGAATTATCCAATGTTTTTTATAGGAAAACCAATGTTCGTTGGTATAATTCCTGTGATATTTGAGTAGCACATACTTCTGTTTAGATTCGTTTTGCTGTGAAGAAATGAAGTGGATAGCAAAATTAATCTTTTTCTTAGGAAATTGAGGTAGTGTGACCCGAAGTACATTATTATGATAGTGATGAATAGTTTGATAGGATTTTGAGGGATTCAATAAGATTTTGTCGCTCAGGTAATCCTACGTTCTCTCGATTTTTGTTTTAGCTCGTTGTCTCAGTCGCACTACAATAGTGCATAGCCAAGCTATGTACTATATTCTTATTAGGTTATCTTTGCTACCGCCTCTCACCAGTGGTGATGGGCGGACAGCGGGTCGCCAAAGCACCAGCACTCAGCAGAGCACCAGAGCCAGAGTCGGCACTAGAAATCCGCCTTATGCGCATGCATTCCATTGCGTGTTATCTTTGATTATTTTACTTCTTCTCTGGAAAACCGTTTTCATCAAGAATACTTTGTTTGAGAGAATTTTCTTTTACATTGCATTGCATTGCATTGTAGTGAAGTAGAAATGAGAGAGAATAGTAAGATGAGCGGTTGCAAAACCTTCGAGAATACTTCCCCAGCCATGAAACAGAAATCTATATGGGTGCGTTGGGAATCCGTTCTCTAAAATGTTCTATATTGATACTTATAGAAAAGTGCCAGGCATTGACTTTGGATTCACTATATAGTCTAAACTACTATCCACACAGGAAAATAGTCTTGTAGTTATTTCTGAGTAGACACTATTAAAAGCGCTTTGCAAAAGAGCACATATGAAGCAGTGAGTAGTCGCAAGTGCTTCGTATGAATCGAGGACAAAGCCTCTTCTCACACCAAACAAACCGTAACCTTTCTACTCTTTGCGAGTTGCAGGGTGAGTTACCGTTCTTTTAATTCAGTCAACGTCGATTTTCTTGACAAATATGCACCAGTGCGCATTCGTACTACTAAACGTCTTGGCTGCCCATGGTTCTCTCACGAAATCAACGTATTGATAAATGAGCGAAATTTCCTTAATCATAAATACTTACGTCTCAGAACTGATGATAATCACAGACGCTATAAAACTATGCGAAATAAAGTGAACTCTAGGATTCGAGCTGCTAAACGTCATTACTTCCGTTCAAAGTTTAATATGGATCTCCCACCCAAAAAACTATGCAATAATTTGAAAAAGGCTGCTGTTTTTAGGAAAGAATATCCAGATTGCGATGTTAATTAAGATGCAATAAATATTCATTTCACTTCATCGCAGTCCTCCAACGCTCAGATTTCAGTCTATGATACACCTGGCAGTTTTCAGACAAGGTCAGATGGCTTCAGCTTTAAGTGTGTTGGTGCTGACAAAATTGTGAAGGCTTTTCCTTCCATTAAATCGCATGCTATCTGATCGGATGAAATCCCCCCCCCCCCCAAATTCATAAAATGTATTCTGCCCTGGATTCTCACTCCGCTCTTACATCTATTTAACACTTGTCTTACCACTTCTGAGTTTCCCTCTCTCTGGAAAATCGCCACTGTGATTCCGATAGCTAAGAAAAGTTCCCCTAACGATTTAAATGACTTCAGGCCGGTTAGTCTATTATGCTTCCTTTCTAAGGTTTTTGAAAAAATCATATCCCTTCAGATAATGGAATATCTTCAGAGTAATAATTACTTAACCAACTATCAATCAGGTTTTCGCGCCGCTCATAGTTGTGAAACTGCTCTCCTAAAAGTATCGACTGATATTCGTAGGGCTTTGGACGATAATAAATTGTGCCTGTTGGCCTTGCTGGACTTCTCTAAGCTTTTTGATAGTACAAGCCATGTTAAATTGCTGTCTAAGTTGTCAGACAAGTATAGTTTTTCCTTGTGTGCCGTTGGCTTAATTTATTCTTTCCTGTCTGATAGATCCCAACAGGTCAAAGTCGGCGGCTCTATATCTTGTGCGCTGTCGTTAACATGTGGCGTCCCCCAGGGATTCATACTTGGTCCGGTATTGTTCTGTACTTACTTTAATGACCTCCCTGATGTTATTGAGGATTTCAGTATTCACTTGTATGCGGATGATATTCAGCTATATTTGCACGCCCGATAGGCCTCATGGATGATTGTCCAGACCGCATCAATTCCGATTTAGTTAGGGTTTCAAATTGGGCCGTGGAGAATCATTTGGTACTTAATCCTGATAAATCCCAATCGATCGCGAAATTTAAAGAGACTGTGGATGCTTCCTCCAGGATAGATGGATTCCTCCAGCCTTTTTAGATTCAAAGATTTTGCGATATACTGATTCGGTGAGGACCCTGGGAGTTCATATCAATGCCTCGATGACGTGCTCCTCAATAATGTCGTTCGTCGTATTTATGCTGGTCTACGCAGACTCTGGCTATCGGCTAGTATTCTTTCAAGGTCGTTACGCTTGAAGCTTGTCAAAACACTACTCATGCCTTATTTTACCAGTGGCAGCGTAGTTTGTCCTCATTTAGACGCAGTCTGTCGAAGAAAGATCAACGTTACTTTCAATGACTGTACGCGATTTGTTTTCGGGCTGCAACGCTTTAACCATGCTTCTCCACATCGGCACGCTCTACTTGGCTGCTCTTTGAATGTTCATTTGGTTCGCAAGGCTTTAATATTCCTCCATAAACTTATTTATTCAAAAAAATCGCATCTACTTGTATAGTGAGCTTGTATTCATGCTATCTTCTAGAAATGTGAACATTTTGATACGTCGACACAGACACTTCATTCTGGAGAGCTCCTTCTTCGTTTGATGGGTTTCTTTCGAAGGCTTTATATCCCGCCCGACAATCTAACTTCATAAACCGAATATACTTTATATGTAACTTTTCCCCCGATCTCGACTCTGCAACAATTCTTTTTTTTAGAGTTTTCTACCAATTTATAATGCATTTTCTTCATTTTTTTCTCTTTTTTTATCAATAACTTTTAATTTTGAATTAGCTATCAAATGTTTCCTATTTTTGTTCTATTTTTCTATTCTAATTATATATTAGTATTAGTATTATTAGTAATATTAGTAGTAGTCTTTCTCCGAAATATCAATTTCAATTAATACAAATTTTCTTACCCGCAAAATTTTTGGTTGAAATTTTTTTCATTTAAGTGGAACTCGATTTGTTGTCTTGACTAACTATTTATTCCAGCGATATTTTCAGTAAGTTAAAGATACTGCAGAGGGCAAAAACTACTGCAAGCATTTGGTATAGGTCTGGATATATGTAGTAGATTTAGAAATTCACCAGTAGCTAAGAATTTTAAAGTTGTATCCATCTGCTCTCTACTGGTGATACAGGTTTTCGGAAATTGGTATATTCTTTCTTGCTAATAGACGCAACCAGATTTAATAAATTTTGAAACTCCATTACTAACCTTCGGAAGAAGTTTTTAAATCCAATTTGAAGTCGCAAATCTGCCACTAAGGGTGATAAACTGCTTCCATTTCACACTCCGCGAGAAAATTAAGAACTCACAACCTTTATCGTTTACATTGTGTTTTTTTCGTTTTACTTAACTGAATAACTTTCCGCACAAATAACAAATACAAAACACGACGCTAATAACACCTTCTTAGATATTGCGATTCGATTCTCAAGTAAAGAATGCACAATGTTAATCCAATAAGTTATCGAACAGTTAAGTTTACCTAGCAGGAAACTTCACAACATATTGCCGAACAAGTTGGTATAATTATCATTAGTAGAATCAAGACTTTAAAACAATGAAATAACTTTGCAAAGCGTATTAATTTATGAACGCGTAAAGTTGGACATAGGCAGCAAATCTATTCCAATTCATTATCGTTGAACTTGCACGCCCATGGCTTTCATCAAATTTTATTTGCTATTTCAAATTTACTATTTAAGTCGAATCGCACAATTATGAGATTACATTTTACTGGTTGCTTTACATTTGAGATGGTGGTTATAAATCGTTATAAATCGCAGTTATGTAACATTCATTGTGATTTTGATTTCGGTTCACTGGATATATTTTGCCGAAAATTTTGGGTACAAAATATTCAAGCTCGTCGGCAACACTTTGCACAACCCTATTTAATAAATTATTTCAAAGCTAATGTTTTTTAGTTTTAGTAGAATTTTATCACTTATTTTCTTTTATTTTCCTAATACAGTTGCAACAAGATCGATTTTCATCTGGAATGCAAAGAACTGATGAGGAGTGGTTAAATGCAAAACCATACGAAGATATTCCAGGACCAGGCAAATGGACATTTCCAATTTCCGTCCTTCCGGGTGGTATGTAAAATATTTCCGAAAATACTTGTATCCAAACAGGAATTGTGTAATATCCTTTAATTTATTTCATACACAGGCAGACACCGTGGATGTGGACTGGAAGATATGCACAAAAAAATGCGCGAAAAATTTGGTCCCATATTTAAAATTCGTGGATTCTTTGACATGCAGGATATGTTATTTACCTACAATGTTGCAGATTTTGAGACAGTTTGTCGCAATGAAGGACTTTGGCCGCAAAGAATTTCTCTAACATTTGTTGAATACTATCGAAAGGAGCTACGACCTGATGTGTTTCATGGACTTGGAGGTCTGGTAATTGAGTACGTTTTTGAGTACTTAAAAAATTTCTTTCAGAAATGTTGTAAAAATTTGTATTTTTTTAAGTCAAGGTAGAAACTGGAGCGACTTAAGAAACAAAGTAAATCCAATTTTAATGAAAACGCAAACAGTTAGACACGATTTGCCAAAAATAGATACAGTAGCTAAGGAATTTGTTATTAGGTAAGTACTGGTTATAATAGTTTTATATGAATTTCAGAAAACTCTAGGAACCACTAAAAAAAAAAAAAACAAATTCCAGGATATCGAAAATTCGGGATGCTGAAACTTTAGAGATGCCAACAAATTTCGGTGATGAAATTCAAAAATGGTCATTTGAGTCGATATGTGCGATTGCGTTAGACAAACGGTTAAATTTATTACTTTCGGATAATCCTGATCCAGAAGCGCTGAAATTCACACGCGCAATGCATACATTAAGTCTGCTATGTTATGAATTCGAGCTATTTCCGCCATTTTGGAAATATTACGAAACAGCGAAATTCAAAAAATTGCTCTCTGTTTCTGACCAAATTACTGACATTACAATAAATTACATAAATCAAGCCAAGGAAAAATTTCAATCCAAAGGGGAAATGTCAGTCCCCTGATAACTGCTCCTGTTGGAAATATGCAATTTAAGTTTACTGATTTATAGAGCATACGAAAATAGTAGAATTGTTTAAAGTTTAGTGTTTGTATTATAAGCTGGGTTATAAGTATTTAGGAAAAACTTAAAAAGATTAGTAGGATCAACGGCAGCTCACGCAACCTCTCAAAAAGGCTACTCCTAATCTGATTTAAAAATAAGAACCAGGTTATGATTTAAGTACAATAGGGATCAAATAAACAAATTGCCATTATGAAGTTTTTTAAATGTCCTTTCATTCTGGTTCATAAGGGCCGAATATTATTTTAATTTGCAAAAAGCAATTTTTCATGCATTTGATGTGAGGATGTTAATATGATGAATATAATGAATTTGCGCTCTGGAGGCAGAATCCTTCTGGCCTAAACCATGAGGACAATACGATTTGTTAACGAAAAAATGTAAGAACCCTTGTAATGGTATTCCTAAAATAATATTCTCATCGCTGGTTTTTATGGGTTTATGCTAGGATGTCCTGACATACTTACACTCCTCTTCTAACCTGGGGTTGGTTAAAACTGCAGTATAGGTACATAACAAGAAATTCATGTCTTGTGCTTTTTGATCTTATTGAGGGAATTCGGATAGAAGCTGAAAAGAATAGAAAAGACAGAAGTCTGTTAACATACAGTGACCTTATTATGATCACTTGGTGTTGCTGTGCTCTTCTCATCCTGGATTTGTCTCACTTATTGAATTTTAAATTATTTATGTGTTTCGAGAATATAGTTATAATAGTTTTGAGAATTTCTGGATTTTGACATTTATTTATTTATTCGTTTCTAAATTTGTCACTTCTGGATTATGTCACTTCTGAATTATCTCATTTCCGGATTAGTTCACGTTTTCCAAAAAATAATATTTTACAACTTAAGAATCGTTCGTCTCGGACACTTTTAAGCGAGTCCTTGAGCTACACCTTTCTTCATATGTATATAAAGTGGACACAGTTGAATTGCACCAGAACTTCATCCTGGCTTCCATTAGATGTAAATCTACCTCACCAAATTCCAATGTACCAACCATAATAAAGAATTCAAACTAAGAGCAAATCCAGAAAAATTATTCGCGCGCGGATTTCCTCCGAATTTCGTCACTCATGGATTTTGTCTCTTCTGGATTTTGTCTTTCTGGTTGTCGTCACTCTGAGTTTTGTCTTTCTGGATCTCGTACCCAACCCATTATTCAGGTCAATAGAACGTCCAAAATATAAAAGGTACAGGTTCATTCAAAAGTGTCCTTACGTCGCCACATGTATAAGATTAAATGGGAAAAAAATCTTTTCAGCTGCAAGTGATCTGGCTGCACACTAGTTATATTGTCGAGTTTTTTTTTATACTCTCATTTCTCTGTTTTAATTATTATTTCGAAATTCTTGGTGATCGAAGTATGAAGAATTCGAGGTCTATGAAATAAAATCAAATAAGATTTAAAAAAAATATTTCTACAGAAGAAATATTACTGACGTTTTGAAGGAACATAAGTATTAAAACGTTGCACTAATGAGAGATATGTGTATCGCTTTTTACTTTAATTAGACTTATAATACTTTGGAACTGTATACATGTTTTTTTTTTAAACATTGTAATGGACAATTATTAGTTGAACAACAACGAACAGGTATAAACTCTTCGACGACCGAAAGTGTTGCCACTTCTATTAGAATTTAATTGGTTTAGATGTTGGTAACATTAATTTTTGGTTAATATTATCGTTCGCTTCATAACCACAATACTGCATTCCTCAGCCATTCCACCACAAAAACGATAAAAAAATGCTTTTTCTGGATCCGACCATCTCTGACTTGGATGAAACTTTCACAATTTGTAGGGAATACCAAAATAGTTAACCCATTTTTTTTGGTTTCTCTTACCACCCCACTCCACGGTACTGTATGGGCGAAAATAGTTCGGAGAGTTCAAGGATGTGTGGAGTTTGCAACGCGAGTATTGCATGCAGGAGTAAATCTACAAGGAATCAGACACCATATTTCATCAGAATATGACCATGCATGTAGCAATAAAGGAAGAACGGCTTCCAACGTTGCAACCCTTATCGAGTGAGTCGATATGATATATTTTTATATATTTCTTAGCTATATTTTATCTGTTAACCAGATTTATTATTTTATTTTTAAGAATAATACTAAATATTATACATTTCATCTCAATGTTTGACCGAAAGGACGCTGAAAACAAAAAAGGAATAAGCAAAAACAAAATCACAACTCTCCGATGCCATTGCTTTAGATAGCCCGAATTATCCACAGAAACTACAACCCAAACGCAAGAAGCATTAAGTACACATTGTGTTTATTCAATAACTACTTTATATAGGTAATACATATCATGTTGGTATTATATGGAAAGCAAAAAAAAAAAAAAAAAATTTAGAACTAAATTATTAAACTGAGATTAAGGAAAAAATTTTCAAAAAAAAAGAAGTTCAATTAAATATTCATGCCTTGGTGTGCAAATAAGTCCTAATAGTTTCTAACCTGTGTGTGTGTATGGCAATTCAAAGGCCCGGGTCCAAATTTAATACTTATTTATTGAAGTACGACTACTTCAGAAAATTCGTTGGACAACGTTGCTATTATTTATGAGCACTTAATTCTACTGAATTCAGGAAAGCCAAACAAACAAAAAAAAAATTATAAAATTAGATAATGAGGACTACAGGTTCATCAACGTGTTCTCTTTTTGGAATGCTACGCATACTCTCATTCTTCTTTCACCCCCCATTTTTCCAGCACGTAACTTTGGGAGTCCAAACAAATCTTCAATTGATGAATATACGTAGGCATATATATTATATTCAATAATTATATATTAAATTAGTTTTATATATACATTAAATTCATATAAATGCACAACCAAACTTTGCCAACAAAGTTTCTAATAAAGTTTTTAATAAAATAAAATGTTTTCTTTTTTTTTCAAATTGGGCTTGAGTACTTACATATTTTTCCTTCCGGGTGAACCTTCAGCCGCAGATATCTGTTGTAACTAGCAAGAAACAAAAGAAAAATGTTATGCAAATAAAAAGGGACAAACCGCGAAGGTTGGAAGAAGTTCACAAGAATCAATGCTTTCTATTAATATGCTAAGCTCTACGAGACCACTTAATATAACTAAAATGAATTTGATGGCGGTAGAAGACACGATTGAGATAAACTGATTTTTTTTCTCTGTGATTCATTAAAGATACCTAGCTAGTTCAACCTTTGTTACTAGTGCAGTTACGGTGCTCCGTTAGTTGGACGTAGCGCGAGTTGACAGACCTCCTGCACTGGTCCTTCACGCACAGCACGTATATTTGAATTGTTGCTTACAGCTATTAATTATGCTCCTCTGCTTATCGTTATTTTTCCGAATCCTCCTAAATCCCTTAAATGCCTTTGTGAAGCTCTGGCCGAAGTCACGAGGAGTCCCGCTCCAACTCCAATCACCTGTATCCGTATAAGATTCACATTTTACTATGCCTGTGCCCTTTCTTAAATACAACCTACCCTGTTGTATAAGGGTTGTCCTTTTAGAGGATATAGCTCGCCACGGTATGCGTACTCCGAATCCAATGAAACACTGCACTTGGGACCACTTATTTTCCTCTTTAAGGGAACACTATCTTTTCTTTTAAGAAATATTATTATTTTCTTATTATGCAGAACTTTACTTTTTTTTCCTTTTAAAAAGAAAACAGATTTGACTTTCCACTTTATACGCTTGAAAGAATTCTCGGCTGTTTGACTGTCCCCCTTAAGATCACAAAATCAAATAATCTGATCTTCACCGAATTATCTGTTCTTCATAAAAATTCTAGCGGGTTTTCAAAAAGAAAAATAGTCACCATGATCACCTGCAGTGCAATCATCTTCTGCAATTACGGATGATTCGATAGATAGCATAGCTGAAGATGCCTGTAATTATTGCGTCCAGACATTGACAAATCGAATGGGCTCTTATCGGGTTTGTGAGGTTTTTGCAGTTGCTGTGCCTTTGAATAAGTTTGAATTTCTATCCCAATTTGGAATTCAAGCGGGACTTAAAAAATTTGTTTTCTTCCTAATATTTATTGTCGAAATGCCACTGACCTAATTGTTCTTATGCCCTTGACCTTCTGGGTGTATATATACCAAATATTTTCTTATGTTGCTCGTTTCAGGGGTTCTAAACAGCACTAAAAGTTTAAGGATTTATTTGCAATGTTTGGATTTGGAGAATTACATAGATGTTTTGAAGAATTTTAGTTTTATTAGCGGCCGCTAATAAGTTTCCTACCAGATGGTTTTGTTTAGTCAATGTATAACGCGGTAACCGGGAAATCGACGTTTGTTCATATATTTCTTTTACATACTGTCGTGTCCCAAAGTAATCGAACACGAAGAGTTCCATATCATCGTACGTATTCATACTCAATAGTATAATGCACAAAGATCAGATTAAGTTTGACGCCCCTATATGGCGCAGGTACAATTATTATTTGTTGTTTTAATAAAGAGTATATTGAATAATATAGTTTGAAGTAGGTATATTTTGCTAGTTAGACATTTGTATGTATTGCCATTATTAAAATCGAAAAAAAAAACAAATTTCTTGTGTGGGGACCCCATTAAATAATTTTTTTTAAATTAAATTTTATTTTTAATTATTTTATTTATTTTTCCCGCGGACGGGAATCGAACCTACACTTGTTAGAATCGGTCAATGATGGAGAAATAAGAATTTTAAGAACTTTTATTTTTAATGATTCTAAATCAAATTTATAAATACAAGAAGAAAAAAAAAAAAAAAAAAAAAAAAAAAAAAAAAAAAAAACGAGGCGGTTGTTTTTTCTTCTTGTATTTATAAATTTGATTTAGAATCATTAAAAATAAAAGTTCTTAAAATTCTTATTTCTCCATCTTTAATTATTTGTTGTTATAGCAGCAATAGAAATACACACGCTGTGAAAATCTCAACTGACAGACAGACGGTCGGACAGCGGAGGCTTAGTAATAGGGTCCCGTTTGCAGCGTTTGGGTACGGAACCCTAAAAATATCAGTTAACCAAAATGAATAAAACTCCTGAATTAAGTTACTACATGCAATTCTTTTATTATTATAAAACGGACTTAACTTAAATAATAATTCAAGTATTCCGACCTGAACGAAAGGTTGCAGTCGTACTCTTTTACTTGCCTAGACCAAGGAAGTAACTAGGTGGAATGGATGAAAGACGCGTCACCTACATTGTCTTCTCGTCTCCATAAAGTCATGGGCCCCGAAATACAGATGCGGGATGTCGCTTAAATTAAATAAAGTAGCTTGCATGAACCATAAACCTCCAAGGTAATGAGTTGAAAAAAAAAACTCTTTATGCAAACGAAAAATCTTTGAAAAAAGAAATTTCATTGCATATAACCAGGAACCGTATAATCGTCAGTACAGCCTACCATAGACTTCAAAGCAAACTGTCAAGCTGACCCCATATATAGACTTAAAATAAATTTTAAGTGGGAATTATATGAGGCGAAATACTACGTATTTACTTGAATGCCTAGCAAGATTTAGCCCTATGTGGTACTAGCATTTCATAGAGAGTTTTGCCATGAAAATTCATAGCGAAATAAATCAATCTGCAATTCGCTCAGTTTGCTCCTAAGTCTGCAGCTCGAGAATTGAGTTGAAAAAAAAACTCTTTATGCAAACGAAAAACATTTGAGCAAAGAAATTTCATTGCAAAAAGAGGCCGTTTCATATAAGCAGAAACCGTATAATCGTCAGTACGGCTTGGTTCGTGCCTGCCGCATACGCCAAAGTAACCAGCCAAGCTGACCCCATATATAGACTTAAAATAGTACGTATTTACTTGAATGCCTAGTAAGATTTAGCCCTATGCGGGACTAGCATTTCATAGAGAGTTTTGCTATGAAAATTCAAAGTGAAATAAGTCAATCTGAAATTGGCTCACCATCAAACTCTCTAGAGACAGTATATTCAGATTATGTGAAGAAGAAAAGGAAACTGCTGAGCACCTTCTTTGTAACTCTGAAGTGTTTGCACACATGAGGCTCAAGACTTCTTGGGCACCATCTGGAGTTCGTCGAAATAACTCCATTTAATGAGCCTTGAAAATTGAGTGAATGAAATTGGTGGCAGAAGTGAATGACACAGTTTGGACTGGTCAGTATGCTGTCTCTGCCGCATGAAAAGTTTTGGGTAAGATGATGATTGGAGGCAGGAATGGAGCATCGCCCTACCCAACAATTTCGTGCCACAGAGGCAGCGCACTGACCCGTCTAAATTGAGTCAATGTGACGTAAAACCACTCTTATTACTCAAATCAAATCTAATTTAAATCTAATTACAGATTACTTTTCGTCACGTACATAGCATTAAAAATTTACGTATAAATCCTTTAATTCTGGGCAAAATATTACTTAATAGATTTTACACAGACCGAACATAAATATTGGAACTTTGGTAGCATTTCCTAAAAACATATGAAACTTTACTAAAACTTCTTTAAATAATCCTTATCACTTTGCTTAATGGATTTAGCCAGTAAAATTATTGGATGTAAACTTTTAATAGGATTTGCGTTTAGAAGCTTCCGTTGATTAAGTTAGAGGTGCCAAATTATTCATTTGGGGTCTTTTACCATTTCAGACGGAAGTAGTTGAAATTCTTTGTGGACGTTGCAAATTGTTAGATAAAATTTAAAATGAATCGTAAAAGTTTTGTTTCTGAAGTTCCGGAAGTGATTCTTGTATATTATTTGCGAAATGGAGTTTAGTGCCAGTAAATTTGTTTGGTTGTGCTTATAATGGAAATTGAGTCTGGGGCAATGAAATCGAGTAATTTTTTTTCTTCTTTGTATTTTTGCATAATTTAGGTTTTTAGAGTAAATTTTGTTAAATGGTTGGTCGATGGTTAAACTAGTAGCATTGACAATCGAAGAAGAAATATTAATGCTTGGTATTGGTATTCGACGGACTATATCGCTATAGGCGGGCACTTCAAATTCAAGGTCCAGGATAGACTACAGTTAAAATCAAATGTAATTTTTTTTGTGGACTATTTATAGCTAAGTTATAATTAAGCATTTTGGCTAAAATTATACGGCAGTTTAAATTTTTTATTTAAGGTGTAAGTTATGTTTGTGTGTGAATACCAACTTGATAATAAAAAAAAAAAAATTTATGCTGAAATAATAACCACAAAAAGAACGGACCCAAAAAATTAATTTTTGAAAAAACAAAATATACCTTCATGGATTTAATACTATAAACACACCGTTTGTGTCAAGTCAGGACACATTGAATACATGCTTGGAATATACATATATAGAGTGTTAGATTACTATCGCAAGTGCCGCTTGTGGTGTATGTTTCTACTTTTCATTGGAAACGTGTTCCATTTAACTGCAAACTTGGGAGACTGTTCGGTTGCGTATTGAATGAGTAACTTAATAGGGAGCACATATCGACTGAAAACTGAAGCCACTCGCGAAATCTATTAGTGCAAAATTTTAAATTCATTAGTGTGAAATAATTTTACAAAATACAGACGACTAAAAGTATACCTACACTTGAAACTTTCGAAACAACGCTATTACAGTTTATCAGTAATAATGAACTATAAAAAGTCGCTGAACTCCCGTAACACTATGATGTTTACTTTAAGGAATCTTAAAATAATTAAGTTCAATAGATTCTGCTTCATGTCATACTTCCACATAAATAATATTTAAAATTTCCCGCCATTAATTAGCATGGTGACCCCATATGACGAGAATTGCTCTCGATTTCACTGGTATAGTATTGGATTGAATTGCATTGAACCGTTGGCCACATCGAGGCCGGAATATGAAGACCCACAACCCCTAGGTGGTTAACAGAGTCAGGGCTCTTTTTTTTTAAACAATTGAATAAAACAAAAATGTTGCCGTTATGTTTTATTTATTTAACATAAGCACATTGACTTTCAAAAATCAACAAGCAGCCTTAGAAACATCACAAATAATTACAGCACAGAGAGTGAATTGAACCTGATCTTCTCTGAAGTGGATCTTAAATAGTTCTTTACTTGTTTTAGCGCTGATCACCAACATTCTGTCGAGCAGTTTAACCCTGGCGTTTACATACAACAATATCTAGAGCGCTATTTCCACATCTGAATAAATGTCCAGAAAGTATTTTTCCAGGATGTACTTGTATAACTCCGACGACAAATTAGCTCGCAGGCAAAGACACGCGTTTTCCAAATTCCCGTCTAAATCTCCTAGATAGAAGGCTCCAAGTTCCATGTGCCCTGGCGGATATCTTCAGATTCCAAGTATAGATCTTCATGGGGAAAGCAGAACTACGTTTTTGTAGTTATAAAACTAGTCTGTCAATAATGGTGTTCAAAGCGATAACTCTGAATCCGTCCCTGCAGGATAGTGCGACTTCAATCTCCTTTCCTTTAAGCTCATCAATTGAGAATTCGCCCTGCTCTGCTTATTGGTAAATCCGCTCCTATACAATAAAGTGAATTAAATTTTTTTAATGTCCGGCGTCGTATGTCCTCCATTTCGGCACTTTGCGATCCCCCCTATATGGATGGGTCACTAGGCAACTGCCTAGTTTGCCTAGACAGAAGTTCGCCGTTGGCTGCGCACCCTCCAGACTTATTTGCGGATGCTCGAAAACAATTCGAAATTGAACCCTGATCCTTCTTAACAGATTCTACAATTCTTCCAGGAGGTGTGAGTCAAGGAATCATCTATAGCGTTTTCCTGAGAAAGCCGGACAGTGACAAAGAAAATGATTCCTCTCCATATCTTATACACACCGGAACGTCAACAATCCCCATTCTGTGTAGGTGACCCCTGAGAAGTGAGTGCCCAGTGAGAATTGACATCAGTGCTCTCAAGGTTGGCTTGTGTAGCCTCAATAGCTTCATCGTTTCGTTTGGGTGAGGTTTGCCCCACAGCTCCTTTGTAGTTCTACGTGAAGGGTCATCTAACCAAAGGCGACTGTGTTATTCAGAGAAAGGTAGTTCAGAGTGGTTTTACTTTTGAAAAGGATTTGAAAGCATCTTGGCAGATTTGAGCAGATTGCAATTTCCTTGTACTCAGTGTGTAAGTTGAGGAAATACTTTTAAGGATGGCCTTGACTTCCGGCTGCAAAACCGTGACATCGCTTTCAAGGTGTTTGGCAATAGTTACGCTATGTTCATTTTGGCTCACTGTTTTAACTTCCATGATTTCGCCACAGATGGCACCACCGTTGCTAGGTGGTTTGAGTTAATACTAGATGTGAGTTTGTGTCTTGACTGTACTGGTTAATGTCTTGGGTGTAACATTGGGTCTTGACTGTACTGGTTTATGTCTTGGATGCACCATTGAGTCTTGACTGGCCAATGCCTTGTATACACCATTGAGTCTTGACTGCTTATGCCTTGGATGTGGCATTTGGTTTTGACTACGCCCTAGCGGCATTAGCCGATACTACCAGCCTGCTCCGAGAAATTTTTTGTGTTCCGACGTCATTAGGTGCCTACTGTCATTTTCAGCGAATTTGTTTTGAGTTTTTCGTATTTTATTGACTGAAATACGTTTTGAATATATTAAAATATTTAACAAAACATTAGTATAAATAACTTCGGAAGAAGTAATTATGTGTTAGTGGGAAATTTCCAAATACAAAATTTTTTTCACTTTGATAAGCTTGAAGTTTTCTTAGCAAATTATTATTATTATTGGGTCTTGGGTGTGCGTGCATTGAAAAGTCACAGTTGCTCTTTCGAGTGCGAACACCATTTCTTGAGCAAGGTCCCCTGATGGCATTAGCCGTTACTACATATGTTGTTCCTCTCGGGCTTGGGGATACGAGAGCACTTTGGGGATACGCGATCACTTTTAGCACTCTCCAGCATAAGGAAATAGCATAGGATTTCGATTTTGTTTCTGGAGCTTATTTTTCATCTCGAATTTTGGAGATACGAGATCAGTTTAGGATACGCGTTATCTTCGCTCCACGTTTCGTTTTAGGCGTTGATTGTACACGCCGTTCTTTAATTTGTCGCATTTTTAATTGTAATAACTACTGGACTAGTTTTATTAACGGGAATAATCTTGGGCTCAATTAAAGTATGGTTTGTTATTGTGCGCATCTGAAGAAGAGAAAATGAATAATATTAAACACGTTTGTATTTATGTACGCAGTATAGCTGACATATAATTGAGTATGTTATTTATATAATAGTTTTGAATGTTGAGCGTTCTAATTTTGAAGGCAAATTACCGTAACGAATTAAACAAAAACAGATAAGAAACCAATAATTGTATAAAAGATGGCAGATACGTATGAAAAAGTTATGGCTATTGTGTCCGAATATATTCCCATGCTCTCGGGAGAAAGATCACTGAAGCTATCAAAGGAAGTACACCGCTTCCTAAACTGCTGCAATGATCTTTACGAACGGCTTAAGGCTGAGGAGCAATCTATCTTCATGAAATGTGTAAGATATCGGCTCACGGACGACGCATACTATCTGATAAGTTCTGAGGAGCCAAAGGAATTTCAAGCATTACAGCATACCATTAAAACTGCCTAAATGCCTAGGAAGTCCTATGGCGAATTAAGAATGGAAATGATAGCGTGTAGACAAAGACCCGGAGACGACATGACGGAATATGCGGACAGACTAAAAGATTTGTTGAACCAAATTAACGCTGCAGTTTCAACTAAATATCCAGGTAAAGATGGGGGACTACCGGGAGAGTTGGAAGCTGATGCGATCGCCACATTTAAAGTTGGAATAAGAAATAAGACTATTCAGATGCACTTAACAGGGCGAGAGTTCTGCTCATTGGGGGCGTTGAGAGAAGAGGCAGAATTTTACGTAAGGGACGCGAGAAGACTTCAGCTCGGGGACAATAGGGTTTTTTCACAGGAAGGATGGAGAAGTGACAGTTTCAACGGAGATGAACCCGCACCTCGCCGATAACTCTTCTTTACTCTACATCAGCCAGCTCCTACAGAATCATGCAGAAGAATGCCTGGGAAAGCATATGAACATGTACCCAAACATTGCTTGAAGTGCGATCAGCCTGGACACTTTGCGAGAGAGTGCCAACAATTACCTTTCTGCACGAATTTCAGGAGTATGGGCACGAGATATACAATTCCCAAATTCATCGCTTAAGAGTGGCCAACTGTGTTGTATATTTTTATATATATATATATTGGGGTGTTTTGACTCACCACTTAATAGGCACTAGGTTATATCCAAACAGTAGATACACTTTTATTTTAACATTACATGTAATCAAACAATTATACTCTTACTGGTATTGCAATTGAACTAATTACAATCACTCCTATTTTACAATTACACTCTTACTGGTATTGCAATTGAACTAATTACAATCACTTCTATTTTTACAATTACACTCTTACTGGTATTGCAATTGAACTAATTACAATCACTTCTATTTTACTAGCCAACTCACGACGTACAACTATCAACCAAATCTAAAAACCGACTGTCCCGAGACTTAGATTTTTCAATCGTAAGTCTCTTCGTTCAGGATAGGAAAATGCTTAATTAGCATTCCTATCCCGAGAAAATTATTTTACGCTGGGCATGTTTAAACCTGCCCAGAATTATCGCGACGAACGATGGTTTCAAAAATGTAATCTTACACTTTTTAAAACATCAGCCATCGTTTGAAATCGCGACGCGCATATACATACAATGCATTTATGCTGCGCGCGTTTCTTATTGCGAAAGCTTTTTTCGTAATATGTATGTACGTATGTACATACATATTGTATTTTTCGCGACAAATCGTACTGAAGGTACGATTTGCTTTTTTGATTTCTTTTTTAATTAAATTGTTGAAATGACAAATTTTGCTGAAGGCAAAATTTGTCGTGGAAATTTTTAAGTAAAACGACTTGGGGTGTAAGCTGAAACTTTTGTTTTTCCCAAGTCGTTTTATGGGAAAAATTTTATGAGTTGTGTGGAATGTGAAGAAAATTGCTGATGCAATTTTCTTCACCCTTTTTGGGAGATAAACTAATCATGTTTTGTGCATGATTAGTTTATTGGAATTTATGATTTATGATTTTCTTTTTTAAATACCCAACTCTAGGTTTTTCAGATATATATTTACCTATTAGGTCCTAAGGTTTTATATGTCTACATATTTATACATATATGTACATATGGTACATATGTTTTTATATATAACATTCCTTCCCCCCGTGAAAAAGAGAATTATTCTTTGAAGAGGAATAATTCTCGAAAAAACTGTGTGGGTGTAGATTCTGTATGGGGTGTTTATACGTTTATAAGTTGAGATGAATTTGATATCTGCCTTAAAAATAAATAAAAAAAAATTCCTGGTGCACGTAGAGTTGGTATGAGATATTGGAATGCATCTTGTACCGGCTTAGAAAAGAGAGAAAAAAAAAATTTGTGAGGTTTGTGTACTTGTAGCTGTCTACATACATAATGCACAAATTGCAATTCGTGTCGTTTGATTAAGAAAAACTAAGATTGTGTGTTCTGAAAGGAGATCGGTAAATAAGAAATAAGAAGAAATATTTTTGCTGCCGAAATGGCGTGGGATTCACCAAGATAAGTGGCTTACACAGATAATATTTGTTAACGTTAGGGGTTTTGCCCTTTATATGGGGCGGTTTCTGAGATTATCTTCACAGTTTTGTTAGCAATGGAATTCTGCGAGGTAATCTCTCCACGTGCGCCGTATACCAGCCCCGTACCCAATTGCATGAGGGTACTGGCCCTTTTCGTGCAGAGCGTGGCCCCCCGGTGGCGTGGGCTCATCCGTCTGCTGCTGCGGCGGGATGGTCGTCCAGACGTGTGCATCTGGGGTGCTCCGGCCGAGGCGGACACTTTTCATCGGGTGGAGCTATGCCTGTGGCCCCATGGTGGGAGTTCCTGGGTAGCTATGGGTGAGTTTTTAGATTCCAATAATTAATTTTCTTGTTAATTTCACAAATCTTCTTCTAGGAGCGACTTTGGTGCTATCCGGAGAGGTCGGATGGTGTGCCTGCCCTCATTGCAGGATGCACCCCAACTACTTGGTGCACGATGTGACGACCTGGGTCGGTTCTTCCGGATCCGAATTGGATCTCCCGGGTGCAGCACCGAGTCTCGCCTCTGAGGAGACCTGGGATGTTTCGTCCGTTCCCGCCCAGGAGAACTGGGATCTGCCTGGAGAGGGACCTAGTCATGCCCAGGAGGACTGGGATGCCTAGTGCGGACCGGCCTAGGAGTCGACCAGCCCTAAATGTATGAAGGCTACTTCATGTAAGTTATCTCCAGATGAGATTCTAAAACAAAATTTATTTATTTTTTTTTTTTTTTTTTTTTTCAGGTTCGTGGATGGTCCGGGACATCTCCCAAGAGTCTCCGCTAAATTTTTTGAATTCTAGTTTTAAGAGCATTTGTTTTTTTTTTTCTTCTAAATTTCTGGTGATTTTAAATTGTGTTAATTTTCGGCTATTAATATAATATTTGTATATTTTTTTTTTCTCTAATAAAGTTTTATGTACTCTATTTATTTATTTTTTGTTGTTTTGGTTGTTTTCCAGGTTTTGCTAATATTTGGGTTGGCGAAAATGGTTCAAGGGGCTCTGGGCAGGGAGTTGTGTTTTCTCGTCTGTCGGTTTCTGTGATGGCGGATTATAATTTGTTGTTAGAGTTATCTTATACTGGAGTCTAAATATTTACTTACTCTACGTTGCATGATTATTTCTACGTTGTTTAAGTATCCTACGTTATCTATTTATTCTAGGTTATGTATGGAATTCTAGGGAGTTATATTTCCTTGCTACTCTATACTGGGCGTTTTTAAGAAAGTACTGTTTATTTTGGTATTTATTCTTAATGTTTGTTAGCCGTATTAGTTTGATTTTGCTATCCTAGTTAGTGTCTTATTTGTTAACTTCTTATTCTATCTTTCTACTAATGTAAAAGAGAATTATTCTTTGAAGAGGAATAATTCTCAGGGGAAGTTGTTGTTGGTGTGTTTTTGGTGCCTCGGTTTTGGTCGGTTTTCGGTTGAGTTTTTACAGCAATATACCTATATATATAATATGTATTTCTTATGGGAATATATATAGAATTTCTGCTATATCTAATGTCGTTAAAAAAAAATCTTTTCTTATTTTTTCTACTAATTTAAGTCGCTATTTCGTTACATTTCTATTTTCTGTATTTATGTCTATATTTGACTAGCTAGCTATTTCTATGTAATACTTAATGTTACTAAATATTATTTACTTATTACTTTTATTATTATTATTCTTGTGTAAATAATCTTCGGTTATGTTTTTGGTTTTTAATTCTATTATCTTATGCCTTTCTTTCTTCTATTTATTACCTTATTTTTTTAGCTTATTTAATTTATTATTTCTGCTTTACTAAGTACTACTTACGTTTATAAATTTTGGGTTCGTAGGTACTACTAAATAGAGTTTATTCTTATATAATATTAATTTTATCTGGTTGCTTTATTTCTTATTTGCTATAAATTATTTCAGCTTATATCTAAGACCAGTGTAGTGAAAGGGTACTAAGCCAGCAACAAAAGAATAAGACGGGGCCAACCAACGAGTATAGATCTTTTTGATTATACTACTTGTATAGATCTCGCTCTGGGGAGACTTTGAGCCCGTTTTAACTTTTCTTTGGGTGTTGCGTAAACCGGTTCCATGGGAACGTTTTCAGCTGTAGGCTGTTGTCTGCGTTTAGCAACCCATGCCATGAATGCCGGGACGATATATTTTGCTAATGCCACCACTGATATAAGTAGCAACAAGAGTCCTGTCATTGATAGGGATGTAATAGAGAGTATATGAGGAATCTTGGCCTTTGGTCCAAAGTGGATGCTGTTCACTTTGGTACGGATTTCGTCTAGAGATTTTGTATCTAGGTGGATACGTTGGTTTGTATCATCTCCGAGGAGTAACGTTGGTTGTTTATCAAGGTTTTTAGGAGCGGATATCTTGGACATATATTCTGCCAATTCCTCTTGCGTTTCGTTTGTGCCTGGGAAGTAGGTTGGTTGGAAAACTTTTAGCGGATGTAGATTTTCTGCTTCGTAATACAGAGTGTGAGACCCTATTTGCAAGGAACATGGTTCGTTGACTGTCATGATTCCTTGTCCTGCGAGACGATGAGTGAGTAACTGTTGAGTACAAGTTATATGTACTATAGTGGTTTCGGTTAAGGAGTACAGCCACGAATTTGGTCTATTGAGCTTAATTATTGTATCTCTTGGGGGAATTTGAGCTCTGATGCTACACTGTGGGCGTTCGCCCAGCGGGTTGAATAAAAGTTTAATAACACATTCATCTGTTTTTGTAGCCTTGGTGAGTGGTGTGTTCAGCTTACCTACCCACGTATCTTCATTGATTCCCTTTGAAATTTTTTTGAAAGATCTCAGGTTTTCTGGCTTCAACAGCAGAAATTCCTGGGTCTGTATTTGACTTGCCACATGGGAAAATTCGATATCAGGTATTATTGAGTGGTCTGAATCCAGCCGTATGGGAAAACATCTAATCTGTTGGATTTTCATCTTGGGAATATTAAATATGGGAAGTTTGACTCGGATAACTAATTTGTCCTGCAGCAAATGTGTCTTAACATCTGCTGTTTGATACAGAACTGACAAACAGTCCTGTAGATTGGGACAAGTGGAGTGAGATTTGTGATAAATCTCTAGCAAATGATTTGGGGAAATTAAAAGTGGATGAATTTGATTATTTCTACTGGACACTATTATGTCCAGTAGAGCTTGTTGTCTAAATTCCAACTCTATCATTTGTAGTGTCAGACTAGAGACAATTTCTTGTCTTATTTGGTGGGCTGTCAACTCGTCTGTTGTATTCCTCAGATTGTTAATCTGGTTGGTTATCTGACGCTGTCGTTCAGACAGGGAAGATAGGGGTTTCTGAATTTGTTCAAATGTGGTTTTTATTACGCTGATCTGTTGTTTTTCCAGATCAGCTAAGGTTTGAGTATTTACCTCTAATTCGCTTAGTCGGCTGTACACCTCTTGTTCGTTTCCACTATCCATGGTACCGAAAAGATAATGCATCGCATTTCCAATTCCATCGAAGATGGATCGGGGCTTGCGCGATTTGGGCACAGCTTCCCTAATAACACTGGTACGCCTATTGATATCTTCCATTAGGGCGTGTATATGTTTTGTCTGTAGCGTACAAAGGTCCTGTATAGAAGACCCATTTCCACACAATTGGTGTATGTAGTGTTCCGCTCGTTCTGCTAGTCGCGTCTGATTTTCCAACTCGGCGAGATCTAACTCAGTGATGATGCTCCAAGTGTCGTGGTAAACTGATAGGCTTCCAAGATCCTCAAATAGTACTCCCGTATTATTTAGGGGCGTTATAGAGTAAGGTTCCTCCGCGAGGGCTCCTATTATGAGCAGGAATAGTCCGTGGAAAATGATGGACTGCATTGTTATCTAGGAGAGGATAGGATAGGGTATTAAAATGGGTTTTTATTTGACTTTATAGCTTACATGCTATTATATATGTGTCTTTGAATTACTTAAATTATATTGACACCATGTTATTCGTAGAAAGGTTTTAGACGGTTGTTATGTACCGTGACCTCTCGTTTACGAATTTTTATTGTGGTGTTTACAGTACTAGGGATACCGGTTACCGTGTAGGGTCCTACCCAAATCTGGGAGAGCTTATGTTTACGACTCTCGCTCTTGAGTAGAACGTTGTCTCCTCTGTGAAATGTCAGGGGACGTACAGCTTCGTCATAGTAATTTTTCGAGCGTTGTTTACTCATCAGAAGGTTTTTTCGTGCCATGGCGTAAGACTTCTGAAGCTTATACCTGAGAATGTGGTAGTAGCTCTCGTGATTATACACGGGTTCAGGATCTCGCCTTAAGTTGGACGGAACGTCCGCTGTAAAGCCGTAGAGGCAGTCCATGGGAGTTAATTTTGTCCCTTCGTGTACACTGTTGTTGTACACGAAAGCTGCGGTTCGCAGATAACTATCCCATGAGCTGGGATTTTCGTCCACTATAGTTCGTAGATATTCAATCAACGGTCTATGTGCACGTTCGAGTGCTCCATTTGATTGGGGATGATAAGCTGAGGTTTGCAGCTTATTTATCCTGAGGAGTTTGCATACCTTTTTGAATAGGTCACTCAGGAAATTACTTCCCTGATCGGTGACTATTCTTTTGGGAATGCGGTAGCGCGTGACGATTTCGTCGAAGAAAATTTGCGCTATCGTTATAGCTTCCCCATTTGGTATGGCATACCAATCTACAAACTTCGTGAGGTTATCCTGAAACGTTAATATATATTTGTTTCCGGATTCAGTCTCCTCTAGTGGGCCGACTATATCTAAATAGATCTTATCGAATGGTTGTTCCGCTATGTCTGTAATCACCATCGGCATTTTATACTGTGGTGAGGCCTTCATGGTTTGACATTTGGCACACCGCTTAATGTGTTTTTTGATGTCACTAAGCATGTGCCTCCACCAGTACTTTCTTCGAATCCGTTTATAGGTTTTTATCACTCCCTGATGGCCGCCAAAGAGGGAATCATGATAATCTTTTAAGATTAATTGAATCTCCTCTGGGCTTGTGATTACTTCAGGGGGACGAGTTTCGTCTATGATTTGTGGATTGGTACTAGGTGGACTGTCACGGTCTGCGGCCTCTTCTGGATGATGAGTTTGTTCTTTTTGTTTGAACTGGCTGTCTTGGTTTGTTCCATTTTCCTGAATGTTTCGTGTCTGGGCTCTGGTTACTGCACACTCCTTTTGGTCCGATGAGTGTTTTTCCTCCTCTATATCCGAGTCCATTTGATGGTGGACTATAGCTTCTACCGTGAAGGTTGTAGTTTCCTTGTCTTTGTTATTATCCCGTGGAATGCGGCTTAAAGCATCGGCATTCGTGTTGTACTTTCCGGGCTTATATTCAATTTTATAATTGAACTCGGAAAGTTTATGGTGAAATCTCACCAGACGGGATGTGGGGTCTTTAACATTGAAGACACCCTTGAGTGGTTTGTGATCTGTATAGACCGTGAACTCTCGGCCTTGCAGATAACACCTGAAATTTTTAGTCGCCCAAACTATAGCCAGTAACTCTTTTTCAATAGTGGAATAGTTACGTTCGGCTTTGTTCAGGGTACGGCTGGCGTAGGCAATGGGCTGGTCACTTCCTACCTCTCCTTGAGATAGGACTGCTCCAAGAGCCTCGCTGCTGGCGTCTGTAGTAAGGTTAAAGGGTTTTGCAAAATCGGGATATATTAAGAGCGGAGGGGAAATTAAAGCGTTCTTAATGCTTTGAAATGCCTCTTGGCATTTCTCAGTCCACTTAAACTTTACATCCTTTCGGAGTAAGTTTGTTAGAGGACGTACTGTTTTTGAAAAATCGGGTATGAATTTTCTGTAGTAATTCGCAAGGCCTAAAAATGATTGCACTTGCCTTACTGTCTTAGGAGTGGGGAAAGTTTGGACGCATGCCGTTTTGCTAGGGTCAGGTAGTGCTCCTTGGTTAGAACATTTGTGTCCTAAGTACACTACCTCGCGCCTGAGAAATTGACATTTCTCAGGTTGAAGTTTCAGGTTGTTTTCTCTTAATCTGTCAAAGACTTTGCGAAGCTTTTCGTTGTGGTCTGCCAGACTTTTTCCATAGATGACGATGTCATCTAAGTAGACGAAACATTCTAGGCCTTGTAGGCCAGTTAATATGAAATTCATTAAACGCTGAAATGTGGCCGGGGCTCCTTTAAGCCCGAACGGCATGCGTTTGAATTCATAATGCCCGTAGTTGGTACTGAAAGCCGTTTTTGCTCGATCTTTCGGATCGACGAGTACCTGGTGATAGCCATTGGCTAGGTCTAGGGTGGTGAAGTATCTTGAATGGCCCAGTTGATCGAGGATATCCTCAATCCGTGGTAGCGGGAAGGCGTCGCCAATCGTTTTTTCGTTCAACTTACGGAAATCAACGACGACACGCCACCTTTTCTCACCATCTGGTCCCGCTTTTTTGGGGACGACTAGCAGTGGCGAGTTCCACGGGCTTTTGCTGGGCTGGACAATGTCGTTGTCCAGCATTTCTCTGAGTTGCTCATTTATGACATTTCGCTGTGTCTCTGGTAACCGGTACATCTTTTGGTTAATGGGTGCTTGGTCTTGCACCAGAGGGATGTCATGGGTGATGGCATTGGTATGTGTAAGCCTGTCACCTTTTAAAAAGAATATGTCATCATATTCGTAACAGAGATTTGTTATTGAGGCTTTTTCCTCAAAATTTAAAGTTTCATCCAGACTGAGTTCTTGCTCTAATCTGGTGAGGCGGGGATGAATACTGGTGTCTTCTTGCTCGACATCGTTTGGGAACAAGTATTTTATGTGTTGTAGGGTGGCCGTCTGTTCAGCGCTTCTTGCCCTATTTTTATTATTCTTAAATCTAGTCTTCTTTAATGATTTTATATTACTGATTTTACCTCTTAACCTACTTGTTTTATATATGAGAGGCGCTGGGCCAGGTGGATCTGCGGGAGTTGCTAACGGCAGACCTTTTGTATGCTGGCCAGCGCCTGACGTTGGGGTTTTCAGGAGGGACCCGCAAGCGTCTTGGAGCAGTCTCTTATGACTGCTTAATTGACTGGGGCTCTTATGCCCTATTTTCTTAATCTTAGATCTAATTATATTTTGATGCTCACCTTCGCCGTCATTTCGACTCATGGGATTCAAAGGATGGGCTGTTGTAATATTTTCGTCTGGCTCTCGTTTGATGGGGACGACAGTGTAGTCTTTAATGGGAACCAGATTTAGGTTCACGCTGTTTAGAACTACTTGTGTACTGCGTGTGTTGAGGATTCCGATAGGGACTGCCTTTAACCCAGCTGAGAGTAAGCTGTTTGCTAAGAAGACTCCGTCGTCTATTTCTTTCGACAGACTGAGCATTTCTTCCTGCAACTGCAACGGAACTTTGACTACGATCTGAGACCTTGCTGGTACGCACACAGGTTCATTTAAGTTCACCTGATACTGTCCAGTCTTACGGGCCGGATCTTCGGTAATTAAGTCACCCTTATCGCGCTCTTGTAAGTCACAGCCGACTTCTTCTGTCTGAGAAGCTTTGAGAACACTTCGGGTAGAAGGTGTATCCCCGTCGGGTTTAATATCTTCTACCAGTGTCTCTTTGTTGACTGTGTTTTGTGAACACGGGTTGTCCGATGCGGTTTCTAATGGAACAGCAAACTCTTCTGGATTGGTTTCCGTGCGAGGAAATCGCAGAACCTTGTTGGGTCCTTCAACATTACAATTTTTGGCTAGGAAATCATTTCCTAGTAAGCCGTCGTCAGAAATACCTGGGATGTTTTTTACCACCTGAAAGTTGCAAGGTAAGTTACTTTTTAGCATGAAGTTTCCTTGGCAACTTCCTAAGGTTTTTCCAGTGCCAAAGGGGCTTTGAAGCGTTAGTTTTTTATTGGGATTTATTAGCTCGCGAGATTTGAGAGCTTTTTTCTTAATTATACTGATCTCAGCGCCGGTGTCCACTATTAGCTGGGCCTGACCATTTAGACTTATGTCTAGAGGGAGTCTGGCGGTGGGCACACTGAAGTCGGGCGGCTGAGAAGACCCTTTTTTATTGCTGGTAGGGTTTATAGTCGAGCCGGGGAGTTTTGGGTCGACTCTTTGTCGTTTCCCTGTTTTTTATCCTCCCATTTTTGCTTTTGTCGACATTCGTCGATCTTGTGTCCGCGGCGCCCACAAAAATCACATTTTTGTCTTATATTAAAGACTCTGGGGCCTTTTGTATTGCTTGGGTCTGACTGTGGGGGATTGCTAGGCGATCCTCTTGTGAAACGATTTGCAGACTGTGTTTGGTTGTTTCGACAGTCGCGAATGTCATGCCCGTAACTTCTACAGTTAGAGCAGAAGGGGGTGTTTTTGCGTTTTAAACACTCCGTGTAGGTGTGTCCCCGCTTCTGGCAGAAATTACAGGTGATGTTTTGTACCAGATTCTGTGTGGAAACGTGGAAACGGCGGGCGTAGTGGTTGAGCATGAACGTATGGGGGATTAAACTGTCTGGGCTCTTGTGCTCGTGGTGATGCATACATGGGTGGCTGTGGTGCTTGATTGTAAGGTGTTCGGCTAAGAGCTCGAACTCGAAGACTTGGGTCTATTGGTGCCATTGGATATGGCTGCTGCGTTAGCGGCGTTTGGACGAAAACTGTGCCTGCTTGTAACTTTTCCATGTCTAAAGCCTTTTGTATCAGCTGCTCTAGATCATTTTCTACCAGAGTGAGGAGGTACTGGCATAGGTGGGGATTGTTCACTCCACTTTTGAGGGCATTCTTGGCGAAGTCCGTCAACTGTGTCTTCACAGCTGGGGCTGCCGTTGCTCCGTACTTCAGTACCGCTGCCATTTGCATAATCTACCATTGTGATTATCTTTTTATTTAAACTTTTGTAGGGTAGTCTACTGGTGCTTTGACGAGTTTCAGGGCTGGTTTCTGGACTAGAATCCGTGAAGGATACTTCTAGCCAGCCACTAAGGAGATTTTCTGCGGTTGTTTGGTCACCACTAATATCACTGACACTAGTATCACTATCAGCACTTACAACTACACTGGCTGTGGTCTTATCTATACCTAAAGAACGCGAAAGCCCGGCGAATTCGATAAGCTCCTGTTTGAATCGCTCTGTTTCTTTTTTGAATTTTTCGATTTGCGTCAGCCTCTGCTCTCTGCCTTGACTTAATCTGTGGTCAAGTGCGTCGCAGTGCGTGACAGTGAGCTTATCGGATTCACGTGCCTTCTCTAATAACTTATCTAAAAATTTATCTAGACTTACTTTAGATACAACTGTGGGCCCTGTTAAAACGGTGCCGCTTCGAAGGCGAACTCCTGTTGCTTCTTGCTGTGCTGGGTCGTCTTCTTGGGCGTTTTCTGTACCTTCCCGGAGGTGTTGGAGATTTTCACCTGGGGATTTCTCCGCGTCGGATGAAGGTATGTAGTCTAATCTCGTGCCTGTCTCAGGTGCCGGTGTCGAGCTTTCTCCTGACATATGCGTCCCGCGTTGTCCAAAAGGGGGGCTTCCAGCCTTCTTAGAGTACTCCCTTCTGGAATGCTTTTTGCTGCTAGGGGGGCTCCTGCCGTCTTAATTCCCTTGGCTGAGATTGAAAGGGGGGCTTTTGCCGACTTCGAGATCCCTTTCAATCCTGGAACGAAGTTACAATTTTCCGGTGCTTCTTTTTGCTGCTGGGGGGGCCCTAGGCCTACTTACTTCCCCTGGATATGGTTGAAAGGGGGGCTTAAAGCCTTCTTCGAAATCCCCTTCAACCCAGG